>CM040928.1:33326890-33999390 GCA_023029165.1 Gobiocypris rarus | reverse complement strand
CTCTGGTGGTTAATAAAGGCCTTCTGAAGCGAAGCCATGCGTTTGTGTAAGTATAATATCCATATTTAAAACAAACAGGAGGGTGAGTATACCATGACAGAATTTTCATTTTTGGTTGAACTATCCCTTTAAGAGCGTAATAGTTAGTAACATTTAAGGATGGAACTTAAATTTACAATAAAAAGCTTATATTTTATTAACTGATATATACCAACACAAAACACACAATAAAACACAAAGATCGAGCCACATGATGAATCACAAGCTGGGGTAAATATTAATATATACAAGGTGTACACCGTGTCATACACACCAATACAAAACACCATCATAACACACATGATCAAGATAATGCAATAAATATTAATCTAACAACACAAGATGAACATAAAAGAACATAAAACCCTAATGTTCATAACTGATAAGAAAAATCTAAACATAATTTAATTGAAAAAGCATCACAGTTCAGTTTCAAAAATTAAATTTAACCGTATTTTATTATAAAATCACATGAGATGTCCCATTAGATTTGTTACAGTTTTTCACTGTATAGAGTAAAGGAACTTACTAATGAACTGATTTTACTGCAGCATTTTACTGTTAAAATCACAACAATTTTATAATGAAAATGAACTCCTCTCAAAGTTGAAATGTGAACGTGAATTTTAAACATGAAAAGAAATGTGCTTTCCCTCACATCAAATCCTTCATGAGGTCTGTTGATTATGTGTTACATCTGATGATGATGCCAGGTTCAGGTGTGTGTGTGTGTGTGTGTGTGTGTGTGTGTGTGTGTGTGTGTGTGTGTGTGTGTGATGCCCTGACTGTAGTGGGGTCACACAGGGATCATGATCTGCAGAGGCGGAACATTATCTCCTCATGTTCTCAGGTCCAGAGGCCTAAAGGTCACATGACCTCATAATGCTGGGTCACTTTACTCCATTTCTAACACTCAATTAGAGAGAACCTGACATCTTCACACACAACACACCATGAGTCATATGCACACTTGATTTTCACTCTCTCTCACACACACACAGACACACACACACACACACACACACACACACAGTCAGCACTTTATATCACTCTTAGTAGTTATGCACAGATCTTCACTGAACAAATCATAACTTTTGGATATCTCACCTGAAAATTCCAAACATGTCTGATTTTTCTTTGTTGAGTAGAACACAGAAGATTATATTTTTAAGAATGATTCAACCATTTCTGTCCATATAATGAAAGTCAGCGGGACTCCATTTGGATGAAACTTTCACTGCATGGACAAAACGTACTGAGACATTCTTAAAATAAACTTTTGTGTTCCGCAGAAGAAAGAAGGTTATACTTAAGTGCGAACTAAAGTAATGCTGATTACATTCATTACACTTAATTACATGATAATTTTAAATGAAAATTTGGCAACATTTTATTTTACAGTGTTCTTGTTACACAAGTTACATGTAATTAATATAGTAATAACTAATGTATACAAACATGTCTGATTTTTCTTTGTTGAGTAGAACACAAAGATTATATTTTAGAATGATTCAAATCCATTTCTGTCCATATAATGAAAGTCAGCTGGACTCCATTTGGGATGAAACTTCTACTGCATGGACAAAACGCACTGAGACATCTCTAAATAATCTTTGTGTTCCGCAGAAGAAAGCATAGAAGGTTATACGTAATGCTTAACTAAAGTAATGCTGATTACATTCATTACACTTGACTACATGATAACTTTTAAAATGAAATATTTCAATGCAAATCCTATAGTAAAGGAGATGCTTACAGTGTTTACTCGTTATACAAGTTACATGTAAGTTAATATAGTAATAACTTAATGTATATGTGTCATTGTTATACATTAAACGCCATCAGGCTTAAACAAATATTCAATGACCAATCTATAGTAAATACATGCTTAATTAGTGAATCGCAACAAGAGTTAAGTAATTTTTTCATCACGGCTTTGTTAGTGGGTGGTCATATATTAGTTAGCAAGTGAACATTAAACGCCGATCAGGCATTAGAGATTGAAGTGACCATTATGAGACAGGTGGGGCGTGAAAAATAACACTGATCATCTCTTCATCACGGTTCTAGTGGGTGAATAGTATTAGGCAGCAAGAACATTTATCTTTAGCGAGTTGATGTGTTAGAAGCATGGAAATGCCAGATTGTAGAAGGATTTGAGCGACGATTTCTGGGTCAGAGCACTCTAAAAACTGGTTAGACGACTGGGTCAGAGCATCTCCAAAACTGCAGCCTTGTGGGGCTCAAGATCTGTCAAAAGTGCTCCTGCAGAGGTCAAGGAACATCTATCAAAAGTGCAACCGGTCCAAGGAAGGAACAGTGGTGAATCAAGTTACAGGGTCACGTGCCAAGGCCTGTTGATGCACATGTGATGATGCACATGCTGGCCCGTGGTCCGGCTGGCCTGCAGTGGTCTACTGAGCTCAAACAGACGATTGCTACTGGAGCCCAAACGCTCACAGGCTATAATGCTGGTTCTGAGGAAAGAAAGGTGTCAGGAATACACAGAGCATCGCAGTACTTCAGTTGTGTGGCAGGTATGGGTAAAGCAGGCCACTGACGAACCAGTCCAGGGTGCCCATGCTGACCTAAACATTGTTGCAGACCATGAACAACCTTTCATGGAAACTGTGGCTCTTCCAGCAGGATAATGCGCCTGCCACAAAGCATAAAATGGTTCAGGAATGGTTTGAGGAGCACAAATAATTCCAGTTTGAGGTGTTGGGACTTTGGCCTCTCTAAATTCCTGTAGATCTCAATCCAGTTGAGCATCTGTTGGATTTGCTGAACATACAAGTCCGATCCATGGAGGCTCCACCTCTCAACTTACAGGACTTAAAGGATCTGCTGCTAACATCCTGGTGTCAGATACCACAGCACACCTTCAGGGGTCTAGTGGAGTCCATGCCTCGACGGGTCAGGGCTGTTTTGGCAGCAAAGGGGGGACCAACACAATATTAGACACATAATGTTATGCCTGATCAGTGTATATTTAAGTACTGAGTAATATTACTTAACTACATGTACTTCCTATAGGGTTAGGGTAGGATTAGGGTTTGGTTGAGGGTTAGTTGTATGTAATTATGCATAATTTACTGTTATTACTATAATAACTAAATGTAACCTAACCCAATGACACTGTAAAATATGGACAAACCCAGGTTGAAAATGGACAAACCCAGCGATTGGGTTGTTTTAGAAAAACATTTAACCCAACTGCTGGATTAAAACGTTCCAATTGCTGGGTTTGTCCATTTTCAACCCAACTTGGGTTGTTATTAACCCAGCATTTTTTAGAGTGTAGTATCCTGTTTTTTGGGTCACACGTTAAATTCTAGGGGTACAAACTTGCTGAACTGTACAGACCTTGAAGTTGCTTTGGATAAAAGCATATAGCACAATACATAAATGCAATGTCAAATGGCACTCTGGTTGTTCATAGACAGTGTCTGGTGAGCCATAAAGTTGACCAGCGGGGGAAGCATCAATGACATTTTCCTTTAAAATCACACTTGCATACTCTCACACCCACTTGCATTCAAACATACAAACAAGTGTACACACTCTCACATTTGATCTTTCCAGGATGTGGTGCGCTGTGCACGGACGGGGTTTCCCTTCTCACCACTACAGCATTTCCGCCTTGGCCTGCATGCTGTTTGTCTGTGCATGCTGATGGCGGAAAAAATTTACATTTTAAATGAGTATTGTTGCTGCTCTGCTTTAATTCTAATCTATGGCTGACACCGCCGTCGGTGTGTGAATGAGAGAGTGAATGGGTGAATGTGAGGCAACATGTAAAGCACTTTGGATGGCCATTGGTCTGTTAAAAGCGCTATATTAATGCAGTCCATTTACCATTTACCATTTATGCTTTTGATTGGCTGGAGGCTCAAAGTACTTTATTTATTTACAGTGGGTACGGAAAGTATTCAGACCCCCTTAAATGTTTCACTCTTTGTTATATTGCAGCCATTTGCTTAAATCATTGAAGTACATTTTTGTTCTCATTAATGTACACAAAGCACCCCATAATGATTTATTAAAAAAGAAAAACTGAAAAATCACATGGTCCTAAGTATTCAGACCCTTTGCTGTGACACTCATATTTAACTCAGGTGCTGTCCATTTCTTCTGATCATCCTTGAGATGGTTCTACACCTTCATTTGAGTCCAGCTGTGTTTGATTATACTGATTGGACTTGATTAGGAAAGTCACACACCTGTCTATATAAGACCTTACAGCTCACAGTGCATGTCAGAGCAAATGAGAATCATGAGGTCAAAGGAACTGCCTGAAGAGCTCAGAGACAGAATTGTGGCAAGACACAGATCTGGCCAATGTTACACTTTTTTTTTTTTAAATGGTCCTTAAGGTTCCTAAGAGCACATTGGTCTCCATAATCCTTAAATGTAAGATGTTTGGGATGACCAGAATCCTTCCTAGAGCTGGCCGTCCAGCCAAACTAAGCAATCAGGTGAGAAGACCCTTGGTGAGAGAGGTAAAGAAGAACCCAAAGATCACTGTGGCTGAGCTCCAGAGATGCAGTCGGGAGATGGCAGAAAGTTGTAGAAAGTCAACCATCACAGCATGGTGGTGGCAGCATCATGCTGTGGGGGTGTTTTTCAGCTGCAGGGACAGGACGACTGGTTGCAATTGAGGGAAGATGAATGCGGCCAAGTACAGGGATATCCTGGACGAAAACCTTCTCCAGAGTGCTCAAGACCTCAGACTGGGCCGAAGGTTCACCTTCCAACAAGACAATGACCCTAAGCACAGCTAAAATAACAAAGGAGTGGCTTCACAACAACTCTGTGACTGTTCTTGAATGGCCCAGCCAGAGCCCTGACTTAAACCCAATTGAGCATCTCTGGAGAGACCTGAAAATGGCTGTCCACCAACGTTTACCATCCAACCTGACAGAACTGGAGAGGATCTGCAAGGAGGAATGGCAGAGGATTCCCAAATCCAGGTGTGAAAAACTTGTTGCATCTTTCCCAAAAAGACTCATTGCTGTATTAGATCAAAAGTGTGCTTCCTACTAAATACAGAGCAAAGAGTCTGAATACTTATGACCATGTGATATTTCAGTTTTTCTTTTTTAATAAATCTGCAAAAATGTCAAAAATTCTGTGTTTTTCTGTCAATATGGGGTGCTGTGTGTAGATTAATGAAAAAAAAAGAACTTAAATGATTTTAGCGAATGGCTGCAATATAACAAAGAGTGAAAAATGTAAGGGGGTCTGAATACTTTCCGTACCCAATGTATATATAACAATCTCTCAATAACTCATAGACTTCATCTAGTTTTACGAAGAAATCCACAGTTGCAGTTTGCTTGATATAAACCAAATAACAATTAAAGATTTACCAAATTCAGAACTTTAAACCTTCTTGGGTGCAGTTTGCTGGCGCTTTATTCCAAATTGTGATTTCACATTTGCTTTTAGGAATGTGATTATTGCCGGAATTGGAGAAGTGATATTGTCATAGCAGCCGGAGTTACGTCTGGTATTTATCTGGTTGTCCTGCCAAAACGCTCTCTCTCATGTTGCCACCTCCAGCACTGTGACAGGCTGTGTGTTTTATTTAGAGATGAGACGCTCGCAGTGATTCACAGCCCACCAAGGCCCTGAGACACGTGCGGCATTACAAGATTCTCCGTTAAACACGTTCGTTTACCATTTGTTACAACTACATTGAAATGTTTAGCCAGAGCATCTCAGTCGCATCAGAACTCAAAAGTACGGAGAATAATTAAAGGGACACGTGTTGTCGCACATGATGCAACTTACATTGTGTTGAATTTTGAATATTGAGACAAAGTATCAATACAGAGGCCATTGGTGCCAAACACTTCTCTGTGCGGGGGGTATTGATTGATTTATGTACAGCAAAAATAAAAAATAGCGATGATAATATTTTATTGATTTATTTATGTGCAGCAAAATAATAAAAACAATAGCCATAATAATATTTTATTGATTTATTTATGTGCAGCAAAAAATAAAAAAATAGCCATAATAATATTTTATTGATTTATGTACAACAAAAAATCTAATTAAAACAATAGCAATAACATAATACTATTTATTTTATTGATTTTCTTTATGCACAGCAATAAAGACATAAAAACATTAGCAATAATAATAATAGTAAAAGTAATGTTTTATTGATATGTAATATATGTACAGCATATTACATATATTTAGATGATATTTATATATGTACAGCAACAATAATAACAAACAATTTTTTTTAATTTTTTTTTATATAAACTAATTATGAAATTATACATTTTGGGATAAAACAATTTTATGATGTGGCCCATATATCTGAAAGATCCCATGAAATGTCATATTGTTGAATGTCATATTGAAGCCGGATGTGGAGTGGCTCCTGTAGAAAGGTTTGATGTTGTTCTTCATGTGGACAGTTGAGCGACAGCACTGCTGTTTTTCTAGGTAACTGGGATCCGCAGGCATTTGTTCAGAGGTTTGGTCTGGCTGGCCCAGTGGCTTCACTTCAGTTCCTCACCCAAAACCACAAGGACTAAAGAACACCTCCAACCTGCAGCTGAACTTTGACCTCTGGCCTACACTCTATGGCTTATTTTTTGCTTAGATCTGATATTATATCCCATAATAATACTCTATTGCACATCATTATAGGGGAATATTAATCTAATAAAAGACACACTGTGTTGTTTGAATTGTAACTTGTAGAAATGTGTTTTGATGTAACATCACATAATATCTCGTGTTATGTTCAAAAAACTCTGAATAAAAGCCATATTTATATCATTTCATGATTCTGAGTGTGAGCAGCATGTCTATGAAAAGTTGCAAATATTAATGTGGAAACAGTCTACTATCCCACAAAGTGTAAGTCTCTGACTCTCTAGCTCTGTTCCAAAACCAAGTGTGCTGCCTTGCTGTCAGCTGCCTACTTAGGGAGCCTCCTAAATGACTGATGGGACGCTCCACAGAAAAAGTGCAGACACTGGACCCATGCAACAGCTTGTCACTGGTCTGCAGGAAGCTAGATATTTTATGTTATAACGTGTAAATATGGATATTTTTCTTACATAAACCCATCGGTTCGCTTCAGAAGGCCTTTATAAACCCCCCGGAGCCGTGTGGACTACCTTTATAATGGACTTTTTTGGGCTTCAAATTTTGGGCTTCCATTATAAAGCTTGGAAGAGCCATGATATTTTTAATATAACTCATGGGGGTGAGTAAATCATGGGGTAATTTTCATTTTTGGGTCAACTATCCCTTTAAGTTTTGCACACTTTGTCTGAGAGTGTTTTAGAGAATCTTTAGAACAGCCTTCACGTCTGCAACATGACTACAATGCCTTAAAACAGGGTTCCCAAAATATTTCAGTACAAAGCCGAGTCAAAACCGTCCAAAAAGGAATGAAACGTAGCCATTTTTCTCTCCCATCCAATCACAGCTGCAGGATTTCAGTAAAGGCCTTTAAATAAATGTTTTGATTTTATTTATTATCTGTTTTAAATATTACATGGCACTTTTAATTTCTATGTCACGCTAGACGTAGGTGGAAGTACCGCTTGTGTTTACAAAGCGCTCGTGTGAAGACTAATACAAACATCCTTTAGCAAAAAAAGGTTAAACAACGATGTTGGGCGATTTTGAGGTTGAAGATGGATTGTTTTTGCCAACTTCTGCCTGACCTTTCCGACGTGATTATGTAATCTGAGGCGCGTCGCAGAGCCTCTGAAGCCCTTCCTTTGAGACTGCACTGATTTGGACCTTTAACCGTTGGTTGCCATTGAAGTCCATTCTGTGGAGAAAAATCCTGGGATGTTTTCCTCAAAAGACGTAATTTCTTTTCGACTGAAGAAAGAAAGACGTGAACATCTTGGATGCTAATCCTTTAAACGCATTGTGTCAAATTGTGTCCTCTAACATCACAAAGACGAGATAAAAGGCAATCACGTGTGCACACACTCACACATTTCTCCCTGAAATGGACAGTCTATTTCGCTGACTTTCTTACATAACCAGCCCTCACTTAGTTTTGCATTCCTGTTTTCTTGGCATTGAGAGCAGGCCCGGACTCTTCCAGACAGCTGAATACCGCACAGACCAGCAGTAATGCTGTTTGTGCTCTCTGGCCCGCTCTGAGGTCAGACGCGCAGCGGAGGTTGCTTTGGGCTGCACACGATGACTTCATGCCAATGTGAAATATATGCGCAGAGGAACAAGAAAAGATGGACAGAAACAGAGGTGTGAAAGCAGCTTCAGTGCTGTCACACATTAGAAAGAGTGTGTGGAAAGAGTCAAACTGGAGGCAGGAAGTACGTCAGGGCAATAGAGGAAGTAAAGGGGGTGTTGAGGCCACAGCTCAGCCGGAAGCCACAATGGAACTACGACCAAAATACTCTCCGCATGTTACTTCAGGCCAGACAGAAGGGGCACAGGTTCACGACAAGCCTGTGTGTGTGTGTGTGTGTGTGTGTGTGTGTGTGTGTGTGTGTGTGTGTGTGTGTGTGCGCTGTGGTTGTAAGTATGCACACAGTTAAAAGAACAAACTCTTTGTAAATGCACCTCTCGGGGTTGTTTCGGAGCAGCAGGTTTAGTCTCGCCTGAGTAACTTTTCTGTTATATTAAGGCAAAGCATTTTCATAGAGTGCTATTTATGAGCAGGCTTGTGTAATAATTATAAACATGCAAAACAAAGGCAGACGATTCCACAAAAACTACTTTAAATTTACACCAGACATACATTTCCATTAACAGCATTTGCAGTACTATAACATCCTATACACTGTATATTGCAATTAAAACATCAGAATTTTTTATATTTTTATGTTGTACTAATTTCACCGTTACTCACGTAACTTAAAGACAGTATATTTTAAATATTTGTTGTAATGGCATCTTTTCGTGAATGAAGGCCAGTATCACTGATACTAATACAGCTATATCATCTCTAGATATCTCTATGAAATTGAATAGTTTACATTAATTATAGCCAACTGAAAGCTATATCAATTTCAATATTTATTCGGCTTTAAAAAATAACTTTTAATTTAAGTGAACTTAAAACAATCCTTACATAAACCCATTTTAATAAATGTCATATTTGCCTGTGGCCTTCCTGTCTAACAGGTAGGAAATATACAGAAATTGAATAAAGTTATCAAACTGTCTGCACTGCATAAATATTCAATTAAATATAGAATAACGCCTTATTAAAGTTACCATTTTCTGTTACCTTTGTTCCTTGATTAACATTAATGACAGACATCAAAGCAACTGGTTTATTAGGCTGCTGTCACTTTAAGATCTGACACATCTCATTTTCTCACAACTCTTTAAGTTCATTTCAGACGTTATTTAACTCATTTAAGACTGCTCTTATGCAGGATACTCGACAAAACTGACATTTTGTCATAATTCTGTGTTATTGTTCGTTCAAGCATGAAAGAGAACTGGATTCTGGTGTGTGTGTGTTTGCATAAATAAGATCCGGAATCATTTAATGTAACGCTAGCCAAAGGATGACAGAAATAAAATGGATGCTGTGTTTATTGCCTTCTATATTTTTAATGCGTTAAACTGAACAAATGAACCGCATTCGTTAGTGTGTTAATTTTGACAGCACTTGTTATTTTGTGGGTGGTTTTAGTAAAAGTGCCGAGATGGAAGGAGCAACCGAAGAGGATACTGTTAAAAGGGCTAAATCCGGTCAGTGGGTCTTGGATATTGCTCATTTGCATTTGCCAGAGAACATAAAGTTTGGAGTATGGAAGATTTGAGTCGTGTTCTGCAGTCTGACAAGTCAGTATTTAACAGCCTATCATTAGTATGTTCGTTGGAGACAACTGAGTGTTTTAATACCAAATGCCTGGTGGTGCTTTTACACACGGCAGGGGAAACATCATGTATTGGGGACGCATGTCTGCAGTGGGTGTTGGAAGGATCTTCAAAGTTGCTGGCACTTTGAAAATAGACCAATACTTGGGAATCCTGCTGAACACAATGTAGCCAAGTATGGAGGGACTGTTTGAAGAGCAAATGCGTTTTTTCCAACATGATAACAATCCCAAACACGTGCTCATGCTCAGCAGTTTGAAGTCTTCAAGTGGGCTCCTCAGTCCCCAGAGCTGAAAGGGTTAGTTCTTCTTTCAGACGATCCATATACTTCCAGTGGACCGCCTAAGACCGCTAGATATTTTACTTTATAACGTGTTAAATATGGAAATTTTTCTTACACAAACCCATCGATTCGCTTCAGAAAGTCTTTATAACCCCCCGAGCTGTGTGGAGCACTTTTATAATGGATGGATGCACTTTTTTGGCCTTCAAATTTTGGACTGCCATTATAAAACTTGGATAAAATAGGACATTTTTTAATATAACTCCAATTGTATTGGTGAACTATCCCTTTAATTGTTGTATTGTGCATCATTATACATCAGCACAATGCATTGTAGAGCTGTATTGTGTGAAGTCACTAACAGCTTCAAAATGTCTATAGCACGTAATCCCTCTCCGCTTCACTCCTGGGTGTGGAAGGTTGGGTCACAAAAGCTCCTCTCTGGAAAAAAAAAACGGCTTCAGTTGAACATTTCAGTCTCAGAGGACAGTTTGATATCAATACACCAGATGTCTGGAAAAAAGGGCCGGGATTTAAGGAAGGTGCTTTGATGTGGATATGATCAATGTAAGATAGTGGTTTAATTGACCAGGCAATAGTGTCTCATCTGACACACACATACACGCTGTGGCACACTCTTCACATGCATTCATACTTTCACAGACGGGCAGATCATTTATCTCACATACCCCGAATACGAGCACCCCACACACACACACACACACACACACACAGATGCAGGGCTCCTGCAGGTCTTTGTGCTGGTTAAGCCAGCCTTTGGTGAGTCTCACATGTCCCCTGCGTGAACTCAGCACAGCATTGATCAGTTTGTCCTGTTTGCATTTGTTTATTTTCTCAGACTTCAGTGGTCTTTCCACACACACACACACACACACACACACACAAAAACACGCTCAATTCTAAACTCTAAACTTCTAAAGGATCGGCAGCAGTGAAAGGTCAGAGATGCTACACTAGTCGAATAAGCAAATATTTCAGATTAATTTATATTTTTAAAGGTCAACAGGTAGTGAAAGTAGATCAAAGATGAGACAACTCTTATTGTAGAGGTTAAAGGTCAGATCATAAAGGTTAAAGGTTCTCGGAGTGATTATATTTTTAATAAATGTATTATTTGAATACTACACATACAATGTCCCTACTTTTTGACATATATCATAGGGAGGGGTTAAATTGGAGTGACAGTTAGGGCACTTAAAATCAAATTAAAAATTATAACTTTTAAAATTAAAACTTTTCTTTTGGGGTTTTAATGTAATATTGCAGTATTAATTATAAATCTTTTTTTTACGTGCCATCGTAATCATTAATCATAAATCTCTTTTCTGATGACGTATTTACTGGTGGGAAGGCGGGGTAACCTGTCACTCACATGAGATCCACCAATAGCGTTGTGCACTGGTGCCCAGTCATGTTGGAACAGGAAGGGGCCATCCCCAAACTGTTCCCACAAAGTTGGGAGCATGAAATTGTCCAAAATGTCTTGCTTTGCTGAAGCATTAAGAGTTCCTTTCACTGGAACTAAAGGGCCAAGTCCAAACCCTGAAAAACAACCCCACACCATAATCCCCCATCCACCAAACTTTACACTTGGCACAATGCAGTCAGGCAAGTACCATTCTCCTGGCAACCACCAAACCCTCACTCGTTCATCGGATTGCCAGACAGAGAAGCGTGATTGGTCACTACAGTGCACATCAATCGCTGCTGTTTGTGACTGCATCATCTGTGCCTACCGTTGCTGTTGTTTGTTCTTTCTCCTCTTGGCTATATAATACTCACGAACAGTTGAGGCTGGAATTTATTTAGGAGGAAATAGCTAATTTCACTTATTACACAGGTGGCAACCCGATCTCAGCATGCGCTGGTTGAGTTCATGAGAGGCTGAGAGCCACCCCTATCTTTTGCCAAATGTCTGTAAATGCCTAGTGCTTGATTTTATTTAACCGTGGCCATGGAAGTGACTGGAACTGCTGAATTCAATGATTTGGAGGGGTGACCCAATACTTTTGGCAATGTAGTGTATGTACAAGAAACAAACAAAATAAAAATTGAAGTACATGAAGAATTGTATTAATATGCCACATACAAATAATTTGGCACCAGTTGGCCAAATCCCACATATATAATCATACCATTGAATAAAATATTATATAGGTTACATTTTATTAAAATGTATATTTAGTTGCATATTGGGCCATTTTTCTGGGATGCAGAACAAGGAGCAAGATATAATATGTTGAACTTAAAGGTGTGAGTAAGCGTTTACACTCGCTAAATCACGGGTGTTCAATCCTGATCCTGGAGGGCCAATGTCCTGTAGAGTTTATCTCCAACCTGACCACACAAGTATCTAGATCTCTGTCTGAATCTATTTTTTTTTGTTTTTTTTGGGTTTTGCATGGTTTTAAAACTGGTGTTAAATTCGTAAAAAAAAAAATTAAAAAAAAGTTATTATATGCCCCTAAAGATTGAGATAAAACATAGTCTAAATCAAACGAATGTACAATTTGCTAAATAAACTGACGGCACATTGATAAGATGAAAAATGTTGATGTTTTAGACTAATCTGAACTGCAGACATTACCAAAAAACAGGATTTGCCCATTCCTTATTTACAAGGCTCAACGGGTTTTGAATTAATTGACAATTTTATGTCTCTCTCTCTCTCTGTTTGTGTGTGTGTGTGTGTGTGTGTGTGTGTGTGTGTGTGTGTGTGTGTGTGTGTGTGTGTGTGTGTGTGTGTGTGTGTGTGTGGGCATGTTTTTGTGAAATATCAGGACACACATGTGTATAATGTGTATATAGGTATTATAAAAAGAGAGGTGAAATATGAGGACGTTCCTATGTCCTCACTTTTTCCTCACTTTCAAAATGCTTATAAATCACACAGGATGAGGTTTTTCACAGAAAGTAAACTGCACAATCTCATGATGGGTAGGTTTAGGGGCAGGGGCAGAGTAGGGGATAGAAAATACGGTGTGTACAGTATAAAATGCATTACGCCTATGGAATGTCCCCATAAAACATGGAAACACAACATGTGTGTGTGTGTGTGTGTGTGTGTGTGTGTGTGTGTGTGTGAGAGAGAGAGATAGAGAGGTCCTGGTAAACCCTACATTATGGGGACAAATTGAAGATGACAATGTCCAAAATCCTTGACCTTGTGGGGGAATTTTTGGCTTATATTTTTGGTTTATGTGTGTGTGTGTGTGCATATTTCCAATGACTCCATATTTTTCTGGCTCTCTGCGGTTCCAAACTGTTACTTGCACATGAACACATACTCAATAAGCATCAGCATCAAGAACCCAACATATTCATAATGAACAATTTTTTAAGATAATGTTGATATTTTTTCATCCTGTTCAATGTCTATCTTGTATTTTACACATGCCTGTACCATTGCTTTCCATGCTGTCCCATAAGCACTGTACAGAACACACTGTACTCTACCATCTGACAGTCCCTAAATAAGTGTTCCAGAATTTATATGAATAATCTTCCTATCAGCCCGTAGGAATAAGCCTCGGCTCTGGGACATAATAGCAACGAGGAACAGCTACTGGAAATGCCCCTCGCGCAGCCTGGAAAGACACACAACTAATTTGATTATACACCCGTTTCGGCCTTGTGTTTTTCCGCCGCATATTGAAATTAGCGAGATCGAGATCTAGGATAAGCGAACGCTTCCCCGGAATCCCTACATGCAAAATGCATGAGGATAGTCCTTTCAGCCTGTAACCGTTCCATGGCCAGACTCTTGTCAATCATTCATTGTGCAGTGTGCTCGGTCATAATACTAGCGGAAATAAAAACAAGAGGAGCTCGACAGGTGTTGAGCAGTTTTTCCAGTCTGGACTCCATGAAAAGGCTTCCCTTAGGAAAGTGCCCTGACAGAATGCGGTTTTCCTATGCAAAGGGAATTCCCTTGTCTGTTTTGCATCCCTGAAAGAACAGTTGGGATCAGGAGCTGAGGAGATAAGTGTGGGCAATGCCAGAATGATTTTCCACCAAAACGGCTATAAGGATGCAACGGTTGGGAACATTTCGAAATGTCAGAATTTGTTTATAGTCTGTTTTTTTTTTATTTTGTCTCCTGACTTTAAGGTCTTTCGAGATTCATTTGAGGAAGATGAAAAAATGATTTTCAGAGGCTTCTGTAAGTACAGCGTGATTTATGTTGCTTATCAAGATATTATATATGGATATTGTTGAGTTATGGCAGCAATCGCATCTCATCAGTTCTTAATGAAGCACTTTGACACTAATGTTGATTACTCTATGTTTGACTACTGCACGATCAGACTTCCCATAAAGTACAAGCTCTGCTTATTCATGACGATGTACAGTATTTACAATACAACAGTTCTGTTTTTATGATGAAACCAGCAGACGCTGTGATTTGATAGTGAATTCTTTTGGAAATATTGTTTTTTTAAAAAAAGCTACATTTGTGATTTCTAGACCTAGAAAAGTCATGTAAATTATTAAAATGTTAAACAATTTTTAATACATTTTTCTAGTTATGCCAAGTTCTAAAATATTTTAGCGTGCAGAAAACGTATCCTTAGTTCTTTTCCTGTTAATAAACTAAGGATTACGAATTAAAACAACCTTCAAAGAATGCAGTGGACCTTGAGTCATAACGGTTAAGAACCAACAGGTTAGAGTTATGTTTCCATGTTTCAGCCATATGAAAATCATTGTTTGTTATGTACGTTTTTGTTCTGCACTGCTGAATGAACTGACAGCCTCAGCATTGGCGCTGGTACACGTCATGGGTTCAGTCAGTGGAAATAGAGTGTTTACTTCCTCTATTTTGGTCTATAAAAAGTAATATTCAAATAACTAACTCTCCATTCTCTTTTTCAGTACTTGCTGCTAGCATGTCACTTGAAGTATGTGTGTATTTCCTCATTTGGTATGAATGATGGGGTTCTCATTTGATAAATTAAACATATGTTAACACAGTGACCACGAATAGAGAGACTTAATTGTAGCACAGAAAAAAACATCTTTCAAGAATACCAAATCATAGCTATTTGATTTAATGTTACAACTCCAGATATTTCAATACCTAAAGCCTGGTTTATCTGGTATTAATCGGATCACGAGTGGATGAGGCTAAATACAGGTGTAAAGGGGTCTTAAACTTTTGGCCACTTCCAGAGGTAGATCGCATCGACCAGATTGCTTTCGTGTAGACGCTCATGTGGTCGAATGTGTTCACAAAAGACGCCTACTCTCCTCCTTCTGTCTTAACAGCGCGCTAGCCAGGTGGGATTTAAACTTTGAAGATGGAAAACGTACCAATCACAATGTTTTCTCACTATTCCTGATTCCTAACACACACTCACAGCGTTCGGCTGGTCTTGCGTCTATCAAAGCAGAAAGAAAGCTGAAGATCGCTGTGTTTTTCCATCGTCAAGCCCATAGGCCTTAGGCCTTATTCAGAGCAGCGCCATGACAGGAATGAAATCGAGGCTGTGAGGGTAAGACTTACCGTGTTTTTAATGGCATCCGCTGTATAAAGCTCAAAAATCACTTATCATTTTCCATAGCTCATGTTATCTGGAGTTTTTTGTCAACTAATACTTCTTGGAATCTATTTTTGCAGAACAATCCAAAAACGCATTAAATAACAGTACAACCCACTGAAGAGATGTATGTCTATCCCTCACAGCCTCGCTTTCATTCTCGTAAAAAATCAAAGATGGCGCTGCTGTGAATAAGGCCTATATACCCTCCCCTCAAAGAAATCAGGACAAAAGTGGTTGAAAGTGGACAAAAGAGACGGATTAAAACACTAGGTGTAAACGGGAATGTGTCTCCCTCATCTATATTTGTGATCAACCAAAACTCATCAGGTGTAAACAGGACCTTAGAGACAGGCTGATGCATTGTCAACATTCTTGGCTCATTCTTAACACATTCCCATCCTGATTGTTTCAGATCAGATTCGTGTCCAGGATATAAAGTGGGAGTTGGGGGAGATCCCCTTAGAATCCCCCAGTGAGCGTCATTTTAGCAGCTCACCTACACACATGTTGCATCTCACCCATTGGGTAGAGCTTAGCCTTTGGAGTCCCCCTCAAGAGTGTGTCAGTCTCTGTGTTTATTTATTGTGGCCCCCAGAACACACAGCATGATTCAGACCCCCCTCCCACACACTCTATTTCTACTTCATTAGGCCATATCTGTCAGCTAATACTACTACACTGTTTATGTATCAATTGCCAAGACGGATAATTCCAGAGTTCAGAATGGAGTGTTGTTGATTTGGCAGCCGTGTGGTTGTTGGGGATTACCGGGGATGCGATGAGGTTAATTGAGGGAGTTGTTCATTGGATGAATGCAGCCAATGAGTTGTCTTTATATGGATGCATATGCCACAGACAGTAGACATTTAAAGGGATAATTCACCCCAAAATGAAAATTCTCTCATCTTTTTCTCACCCTAAAGTTGTTCCAAACCTGTATCAATATCTTTCTTCTGCTAAAGACAAATTTCCCCGCATACTATGGAAGTCAATGGACTAGAGATCGCTTATTCAAAACAAAGGTGTATCTTGATGATGTCTTGATTTCTCAGAGCTTTTATTCTGCCGCAGACGAGTGCTTCCCCTTTATCTGCTCATGCATATGTGGGGTAACGCATTGCTGTTTATCATATTGCACACATCTGAGTGTGTTAAAGTGATGTTATAATGCTACTCTGTGCGTTCACTCGGCACTACTATGAGACACTTGTTCACACTGCAGTGAGCGAGATCCTATCAGGCGGTAAAACATGGCACTCTGTGCGGTAAATCAAGAACACCAGATTTAAACAATAAGACTAACTGAGTTGAGCTGGAGAACAATCATGAGTTTCTGTCCATTAATGATCTAAACAGATGCTCACCTGTCTAATAAAACACATCAGATATTAAAGCGGCTTTGGTGTTTCCGAAATCGAGGCTAACTCAAATAGCATTGATAGGCGTCGCACGCACATGCTCCGTGTCCTGGTTAAAATGGGTTATTTCTCCGGATTTAAACATTCTTGGAAACATTTGGGAAAATATAAGTACAAAAGTCAACAACAAATATAACATTGTTTAAGTGGTTTTTGGATATTTTAATCCAAATATCTTACATATTGTGCCTTTAAATGATAAAACTATGGATATACTGTTTGAAATGTATGTGTATAACTGCGATGCAACATAAGTTTGTATCAGGTCTCTGTCTATGACAGCACCTCTGGTTTGGAGTGGGGGGTACGAAGTTATTATTTTGAACACATTTTTAGTACATAATTTATCAGGCTCGAGGCGAACGTACACATGTCAACCGGGTCTTGGGTACAAATTGTTACCTCATCACTCTGTCTATTGCATCAGCATCTTCTGAGCATTTCAGCGCATGTATGGCAGCCTGGATTTCTACTCTCGGTGGGTAATAGGAGCGCTGCGCCTGTGATTGGCTTGGATGAGGAGTGAGGAATTTTAGTTGGACACGTGGGAAATCTCATGGGCCACCCTGGCCTCCTAATTGGATTACATACAGACAAGTATGTCATCTTATTCTATTTTGTCCTATGTATAATAATATATTGCAATGTTGTTGTTTTTTCAATAATGTTTATAAATATTAATATTATACATGACATGTCTAGAATACTTTAAATTAAACAAGCATTTTTTTCATAGTTAAATAATGTTTTATAAATGTTTATTAGTATAGTGGCAAGATCTGTGTTTCCCCTTCACTGTTATTCTCCCTAAACAAAGTCAACCATTTGCAACAAGGGACAGTTTTTTTATTACTTCTAAAAGTCGCAGATAAGATATTTTCTCCCTAGTTTCTAAATTGGTGAAACACGACCCATGACGCTTTGCCCTCTGCGGTTCCTTTAATGGCTGCGGGTTCCGATCGCTTTTCCACTTTGCAGCTCTCTAAACCGGAACCTTGCGAACCAAATACAGACAGCGAGGGGCGTGGCCGGATCAAGGCCTTATTTGGAGTTTCCACTTCAGTGGCGAACTTGGCGCTCGAGGCCAAAGCCAAGCCTACAGATTTGCCGCGCGCCTGCAGTATTTACACGCGATTAACTCTCTGGCACTCACAGTCTTTGAGAAACCCAGCCTCAGTTACTGTTGCTTCTTCTGGTCTTTGTCATCTGTTGCAGTCAATTGCTTGAACTACTAAGCTGACGTTTACAAATGATTAATAACATTCTTATTAAACTCGCAGCAGAAACCATTGCGCCCAACATCAGTCTCCAATGATCACTGCATTCTCATGATATTCTGTTCTCACGGTTCAGTGACCTTCATATGGACAGTCTGACACCACACAATGACCATATGTAGCTTAGTAAACTGAATATCATTTGTAATAATAAAATAATCATTTATAATCAAGATACAGAACACAATAGGTTATATTGTGCAACCTTACAGACTATGGCTCTAGACAGAACCCGTTTTTTATGAGAAAAGAAAATCACGTGTAAAATGACAAGTCATTTTTACATCTAGCAATGTCTCGCAATGCAAATATCAATCTGGAAGAGTTTATCATTTAGTTTGAGTTTATCACAGAGTTTGTCCATATTGCATTGTAAAAAGTGGATATGTTGGTGTATATATATATATATATATATGTGTGTGTGTTTTGTGTAATATATATATATATATATATGTGTGTGTGTGTGTGTGTGTGTGTGTGTGTGTGTGTGTGTTTGTGTAATATATATATATATATATATATATATATATATATATATATATATATATATATATGTGTGTGTGTGTGTGTGTGTGTGTGTGTGTGTGTGTGTGTGTGTGTGTGTGTGTGTGTGTGTGTGTTTAATATATATATATATATATATATATATATATATGTGTGTGTGTGTGTGTGTGTAATATATATATATATAGTGTGTGTGTGTGTGTGTGTGTGTTTTGTGTAATATATATATATATATATATATATATATATATATATATATATATATATATATATATATATATTATATAATTATGTTAATTAATACCCTTAAACAGGGTAGCTACTTTAATAAAAGGCACTTCTTACGGCATCTTTACACAGTTGAGTTCCTTTTGTGCAAATGATGCAGCATCATTTTTGAGTCAAGACAGCATACTTTTTATAGGCTAATTGATTATTTCTTTTTTTACATAATTGAATAGCCTATTTTTTATAATCATCGCCTATTTTATAATTTTCTATTTACAATACTGACATAATTTATAAATGCGGTCACGCGGCTTCAGCATTAATGCGTAAATGCACTTTTTCCTCGGTATAAATGCAGCTTCAGTTGCGTCTAAAAGTTTCCTGGTTTGTGCAGTCACGCAGATATAGTGAAATCCTCGCTCACGACATGTCTTTAAAACAGTTTTACTCTCCGCCGGGTCCAGTTGTCACCTGAACCGATGAAAATGTCCCTCCGCCGCTCCACCGAGCGCTTATCTTCCTGCCACCGACTGTAATGTTCCACTATGAGGAGCTTCCATGTGACGCGCTCCGCCGTCTAGCTTTGTGTGTCCATATATGGTCATCTGCGTCACGCCGTTGTTCCGTCCCCCTGTTGAACAAGAAAGCGTTGGAGTTCCCTGCGCTCGCAATAGAGCGAGCAGCGCTACACTTGTGCAATCACCACCACCAACAACATCTCTCCACTCATCCAGAGACAATAACACTCCACAGAAATCACTCACAAAACAGCCGACAATCATCCTCGCGAGGAGACATCAGCGCGGTGCTCGTCGCGCGCTTGGATACAATTTCAAAAGGGGATTGAGATCTCTTTCTTGCGCTTTTGGAGAGATTTCAGAAGACTGATCGGGACGGAACACCTGTGCGCGCTCATTAATGACAGACTGAACAACTGCTATGACAGGTAAACTAGCGGACAAGATCCCTATTACCATGAGCAGTTTAATCAACACCATACCTGACAGTCTCTATCCAGAAGAAGACATTCCCACTTCTATGAACATTTTCACAAACCCGGACTCCATTTCGCACTACTCGCAGATGAATACAGGTAAGGGCAAAAGTTTTCAATCACTCCTCAGTGAGGTGTTCTTGGAGTTTGTGAGCTGTTGTGTTGGCTGGCTAGAGTTTATCATGCGGCATCAGATGTCTTGATGCCCGCGGAACGCGCTGAGCGGCCCCGCAGCACCTGTTTGCGCGCGCGCCTGCTGCGAGTTACAGTAGTTTAGAACAGAACTCCTGATACTGAAACACTTGCTATTTCAGATTGTATATATTATTTTAAAAAATAAATAAAAAAGTGTTCAGAATTAGTTTTCAAATGTTAGTCTATTATTCCCGAATCAGACCGATCTTTAATTTGCTGTGCATTTCGGCTACCTAAATACCTAGTAGCATGTAATTACTTAATGAAAAATATATTTTTATATTGTTATTATAATCAAATCAATTCATTTATGTCATAACATTAGAACGAGAGGCTATGATTTTATAGACAGCCTGACGCGCCTTTTCCCTAGATGGAATTCTGCGATAAAATTGCGTTAAATGTGTTGCCAAATTCTATATAATAAAGAAGGTGTGCGAAAGTAGACGAGTTAAAATGTTCCAGTCACGTGATCTGAGTGTGACCTGGACAGGTAATATCAGGTAATAGGTATCATTTCTAACTCACGCGTCACGGGACACGCGGAAACCCTTCGTTATTCACTGCCAATACATGCACAGTCGAGAAATGTATATTTAATATATAATAATCATATCAAATAATGTCAAAAGCAGCTTCGTTTTTCACAGTGCGCTTTAATTCAGTAAAAAAAAAAAAACTAATGTCCCCCGTATTGCACCAGTCTTATCATCTATTCAGTTCTAGATGATATATTTAGTTATTATAATATTTAAAGGTTTTGATTAGTCAGTGCTTGCTACAGTATTGACCCTGTTTCTGACCCTCCACACGCGCAGGTGGGCGTTTATGGTCTTAAAAAAGCTCGGGCCACTAGTGAAAACACGTGAAATATCAAATCTCGAAATTAAATTATATTCAGGGACTGAAGGGTTTATTACATGCAATTCACACTCGCGCATGTTCTTTTCGCACCCTTTAAAATGTTTGCCCTTTTTAAAATCAGTTGAATTTTCGCAGCACATTTAAAAAAAAAAATCTTTATGAATTTTTCTGAAACAGTATTTCCCGGTGAACAGTAAAACAATTAATTCAATCCGGCTATTGATTAAGATAATGCTTCCAGAATGATGAGGAATTCCTTCCAGACGGGTCATCAAATTGTTAGGATTTTTCTCTATAGCCGAAATGATTTTCTGTTTGTCGCTGATTTTACCTTTTGAACTATCAAAAATATTTCATCTGAAACCTTGAATAGTTCATGCAAAAATACAGATTTATCCCACGTATTTTTAACTCGCTTGAAAGACGTTATTGTCGTTCTTATACCGTAATAATTTGCGGCATTAAAACATCTGGTGAGAAGTTTTTGAAATATTGTAGTTATTATCGAGAGTGAAAGCATAAGATCATCCGTCCTCTGATGGAGTTTCACAGAGCTCTTGATGTGGTTTTCACTCTGCAGGTCAAAAGAGGCGATGCTTCCCACACTTGCGGGAGAGTATTGACCTCATTTCGTTTATTAAAATATCAAAATCGATTTGAAATATGAATGTGAACTAAATTCACAACACGTGTGGGAAAAAAAACTATTTTGAAAATAATGAATGCAGATTATCTTGCATTTCTTGAGGAGACGTCTTTTTTATATATATAGAATGCAGAATATAGAAATTAAAGTCATGGGTTTACCCACTATTGTGATGTATAAATTAATATTTTTTTGATGTAGATATATATTAACTCTTTTATATAGATTATAGGCTCCATGACAACTTTTTGATATCTCAGTGGGACTGCTTATCACAATGTGTCAAGGTGACAAACCCTTCATGTCCTTACAAAGCAAACGTCCCTGTAAAAGATCCCCAACAAGTGTGTGAAACGCGCCCCCTTTAATCATGAAATAAATAGGCAGAGAGTTTATCCTGGTTTCTTTTAACTTATCGCTTCACTCTGATTCCTGGCCGAATGAGTTTTTTCCTTCAGACACAGCACAGCATCTCTTCACACATGTACCCTGTGTGTGTTGAACAGATGCGAGGACCATCTGTAATTTTCATTCTGTTTGTTTCTACCGTAAGCCACAATTTGGTGTACACACTGCGATTGCTGTAAGTGCACGTACAAGACTAAACTTAAAGAGCCATCATGAGAAAATATTTAATTTACAGACATGCGTTGTGAGCATCACCGTATTGTGTTCCGGCGTATTAAAAGTGATTGAAGTGACTACAATACAGCAGAGCCTTGTTTGGTACATTTGAGAACAGCCGTCAAGTGTCAAAAGACATCTCTCTGAAAAGACTGAAGGTGTGGGGGAGAGAGAGAGAGAGAGATGGAGTATGTATAAGAGTAACAGTGATGTCAGTCGTGACATCTTTTTTGCACAGAGAAGCCAAATAACTTCCAGTTGATACACAGCCGTTTAGATTTTGTGACAGAAACACAATAAGTTGAGGCGAGGGAGGTGAGAGATATTCACTGGAATCTTCAATCACTTTGCACTTCTGATTTGGTCAAAGATCAATATCCACGCCTTCAATTGGACTGAAGTGCTTCACTTTCTTCACGTTTTTTGGAACAGGCGATTAATAGAGATGTTGTTTTTGAGACCAACTTGAGAATAAAGTTAGCAAAGGTCAGTAGTTAGTCTAGAACTTTCTACTGGTCACTTTCCATGCATAAGTTCTTTGAGCATTATTTGGCTGTGTGGCAATCTGAATTGACGTGTCCATTCTGACCCACAGATAATATCATGGACTTGGGGATGGGCGGCGAGAAGGGTAGCGGAGAAATCCAGTATGGCTCTGGGAGTTTCCAGTCTGGTCGGAGCGGACAAACCGTAACATACCTGGGCAAGTTTGCGTTCGACACCCCTCCATCAGGCAGCATCGGAGGCTCAGGTTGGTGTCCTGACAACAACATCATCAGTCTGGTGAGTGCGGGAATCCTGGGGGTGTCACCGTCGCCTGGCAACATCACCACCCAGACGTCTTCGTCGGGCGGCAGCATGGGCGGCCAGTCGTCAGACATGGAGCAGGTTTACGCGCCACCCCTTCCTGCCTACTCGACCTGTGGAGAGATATACCCAGAACAGGTGTCGTTCCACCACAGCCCGGCCACGTCCTCGTCTTTGCCCTACCCGAGCTCTGACTACCACACCACCTCCAAACCGGGCATGGACGGAAGTCTCTTTTCCATGATCCCAGACTACAACCTCTTCCATCACCAGGGGGACGTAGGGGTGATGGAGCATAAACCCTTCCAAAGCATGGACCCTATTAGAGTGAACCCACCTCCCATAACTCCCCTCGAGACCATTCGAGCCTTTAAGGATAAGCAACAGATCCATCCCAGCTTTCTCGGCGGGCAACAGCACGTTTCCCAACACCACCAACCCTCTCAGACACTCGCCCTCAAACCCATTCGGCCAAGAAAGTACCCCAACCGGCCAAGCAAAACGCCAGTGCATGAGCGGCCGCACGCCTGTCCGGCGGAAAACTGCGACCGGCGCTTTTCGAGATCAGACGAGTTGACGCGCCACCTGCGCATCCACACGGGACACAAACCCTTCCAGTGCCGCATCTGCATGCGATCCTTCAGTCGCAGCGACCATCTTACGACGCACATCCGTACGCACACCGGCGAGAAGCCCTTCTCTTGCGAGTTCTGCGGACGCAAGTTCGCACGGAGCGACGAGCGAAAGAGGCACGCCAAGGTGCACCTGAAACAGAAGGACAAGAAACCCACAGACAAGGGGAGTAGCGCCGGGGCAGGGGGGAGCCACACTTCTCCTCCCAGTTCCTGTGGGAGCGCGGGACCCAGCAGTGCCAATATCATGACCGTCACCACTTGTGCATGAGGTGGACTTGCAAAGAAAGACTGCGAGGAGAAAAAAATGAAGGTTTCTTTCTCCTCTTAAATACACTTGACTCTTAAACTCTCTCACAATATCCATCCATTTGCTACGGTTTTCATTGATCATGGTGGCATGTTTCTGTAGCCACTATTGTTTTAGGTCAAACGAGTGGGGAATGAGTGGACTAGAGGTGCATGGGAAGGAAGGAGAGGGTGTCAGAGATGATGGTTGAAGCAGTCAATCAACAGAAAGAGCACTTACAGATGCAGCGCAGTCATAAGGGTTCAGCTCCCAATCTCTTGAGATTTTAGTCTTTTTTTTCTTTTTCCCTGTATATTGGTTTGTCAGATAAAAGTGCACTTTCATTTGCTTAATGTTTTGCCGTCTTTTTTAAAAATGATTGTTAATTATTTAACGTTTCTGTGTTATTGTTGTTGTTTTTCAACAGAATGTGCCAAATGTATTTAAATTCAACAGAAAATATATAGTTTGTGTTAACCTAATAACTTGATTTGGGGAAACCCTATGAGTTTCAGGTGAACTTGAAAAAAGTCTGTTGCATTATCTTAATATTTTGAAATCCCTTCTGTACCTACAATTAAGGGATGCGGATGACTTTCAGTGCAATAAAAAAGAAAAACAACAACAACAACAACCATAAAACAGTCTGGCTCACTTTCACAAGTTTACTTTCTAGGGATGAAATCAAGACACAGCTGTGGCCTTTACCCATTTGGCTTTGTTTAGTGCGCAAAAGGGCCAGACCTGCCGTTCTGGTAGAATGAGATATGGTGATCCTTTCTGTTTTTGCTACCTGTATCCCTGCATGCATCTAGTATCATGTCTTATTGCATCAGTCCTGATTGAAGACCCACAGCAATATGCATCCGATTGGAACCATGCTACTTTATTTTTATGTGAAAAATTGTCCTTTTGTTGTCCTTACTGTCATTGCTTTACTGGACAGTTGTGTTTCCTGCTTTCATCATCCAATATTTTTCATCGGGTCCCTTTTTATACACATTATATATTCAGCACGCATTTTAACACACATGTACACATGGTTTTCAAAAACGAAATCAGCCAAAATTAATGGTAATGCTCGCCTGTGAGCATCGCCACTGGGCAGGATTGATCTTAGGAGTCATTGTTTTGCATTTTTACCGGCTGAGGCCTGCCTGCTATATGCATGCCATTCAAGATGTTTTTTGGATGGGAACAGTTTCGACATTTATACTGCTCTCAGGGGCAGCACCGTAATGTGGTATCTCCACGGTTACTCATATCTGGATCATGCCTAGAGATTCTGAATATTAACGATGAGAACGAGAGGGGGTTTTGTACAGATAATTATACAAAAATATTACTACATGTTTTCTACTTGGAATGTACAAAGCAAAGTCTTTCAGTATTACAATGTTTGTCTGTGCTCGTGTGTGTATGTGTGCGCGCGTGCATGTGTGTGTGTGTACGCTAATGCCTACACCCGCATACTTAGATTTTACATTGACTGAATGTTGAAACAAAAGGTGTCTTTACATTTTTGTTTTCTTTCTTTCTTCTGTTTTTTTGAGATTGTGACTGTACATAGTGCAGAATGTTTTTAAGTGTGTGTGTGTGTGTGTGTGTGTGTGTGTGTGTGTGTGTGTGTGTGTGTGTGTGTGTGTGTGTGTGTGTGTGTGTGTGTGTGTGTGTGTGTGTGTGTGTGTGTGTAGGAAAAATCGAGTATTGACAGTGTCAAATGTGATGCATTCTTCAGCATTTCTTTAAAGTCTCAAATATTAACTGTTATTAATGCAACATTGCAAATGATGACTTGCGGACACACTGAATGATGTGTTTAATAAATGAATAAACAGTAAGATTATTTGGTGAAAAAAAGCAAAGCAAAACCTGTGTATCTTATTACCTTATAGGCAAACTATGCATACAAAATCATTTGATATATTACACTACCATTTAGTTCACTGCAGTTATGTTTAATTATGTTGAGTTTTCAATAAAAACCCACACCTCACTTGGCTTACAATCCCACAAAAAAAAAAAAGAAATCTTCCATGTCATACTCTTGGTATCGTCTGGTGGAATTTAATTGTTGGGCCGTGGCAAGGTCATGCATGAATAAATAATAGAGCAGTGGTATTTTGGGTTATTTATTATACAGAAATTATTTGACCGTTAATGTGACAGTCCTTTACATAAAAATTCAGCTCCTTATAGGCAATAAAGACGATCAGGTTAAAGCTCTTCCATCTGAGTTCAAAATAAATAAATAAATATTTATCTGGGGTGCAAAACGGTAATGATACAAACCAAATATTGATCCATAAAACGAATCTACATACCGCTGAAATTTGCCGAAAGCTAAACAGACATTCTGAATGTATAGATTGGCATTATTGTCTTGAATAATGCATCGGAATGGCAGAATGTCAGAGTTGTGTACACGAGTAAGTTTGTACCTCTTAACCTCTCTCAGTGTAACTGAAGAAGGGAAATCTCACAGCGCTGATGGGTTAGATTTACATCAGGTTCTGTAATGTATCGGGTTCTGTTCAAGGTCTCCTTTTTTAGACAGATATCTTCATTTCTGAAGCACACATGCTATATTGTTTTTAAGAAAGAATACATACAAAAACAGCTTCTGGCTTATTTTCCTTTTTTTCTTTCTGTGCCAAGACACATCAGAATGCAGGGCCAAACTGCAGCAGTAAAAATAGCGAAGCAGTTCTTACAGATCAGATACGGTACCCGGTGGAATTGTGTGCATGTATGTGCGTTTGAGGAGAGCATTTTACATTAGGAGCCGTGAGCTGAAAAGTTATAGGGATACAAAAGAAATTCATCCAAGTAATTCTAATGAAAAACCCAATATCCATCATGACTCAGATTTTATTATATGCTACTAAAAGTGGAAGTCTTCCTCATGAAGTTCTGTGAAGCAACAAGCAATCGTGACCTCCAGAAAACGTGTGTGTGTTTGTGTTTGAGCATGCATGCATGCACCTGTGTATCTGTGCTGAGTGCTTCCATGTCCATATTTGCCATTTTTCTTTTCAATATGTGAATGTCTGAGTCAATTTCATTGGAATTGCACTGTCTCAACATCATTTGCATTCAATCAGGAACCTTCTTTCAATCAGTGCTTTGTTAAATACTAAGGAGTTGATGTGTTTTTGGGGAAATGGATATGGTGACGAGTCTCACAACTCCCCCCTCCCTCCCTTCCTCCCTCCTCGTCATGGTCTCAGCATGACTGTTCACTGTCCGGCTTTGGATCAGAGCCAGAATGAACAGCCTTGTTTGTGCCAAACTTGCAGGCTTGGCTGCCCTGGAACAATATGCACAGAGAACAGAACAGAGACGTAAATGTGGCCCTAGTCAGCTCTGAAGTAGGCCCTGTTTCACAACACTGATTCACTGTTGTTTACCTGATTATTTTGCTCCCTGTAACCCCCTCATTATGGCTGGTCCTTAAAGACATTCAGCAATGCTGTCCACTGCGCTGTGACTCTTCTCTCTCTAAAAAAAAAAAAAAGATGTGAAAGAAGACAGTCATCTTTATTGATGCCCATCCATTCTCATGTTCACGGTTTATAGTGTGCAAATAAATAATTTGTTGTGTGGCAGATATTTTGGTATCCGTATTCTTTTTTCCTACAGGACTGTATCTCTTACTGCATGTCTTGCATGTCTCTTCTCAGACGGAGGCACTTAGAGTTGTTTGTGATCACTTTTATGAGTATGAGAGACAACTATGGGATTTAGCTCGGTAGAAGAAAGGATCTTTTGATACGTTTTTACCTCCTGTTACTTCCATTGCCTTATAATAAGGCCCAGTGGTAAAGTCTTATAATTTATTCACAAAATTAATTGATGTTATCCTTCTGTGGAGAGGAAATGTTCTGATTTTGTTGTAAATTAAATGTTTTTCAGTTGATGTGTACTTGAATACACACCTGAATAAAATACAACTGAATCCATTTTTTTTTTTTTGTCTCTTTTGTGTTGCACATGTACAAACCAAACAACTATAGAATTGAATACATTACCTACATTTTCAGGTGTGGGTTGTTTGAATGCATCAATTTTACACACACACAAAAAAAAGAATAATATTTAGGCTACAGTATATTTTAAAATACATAAATATATAATGGGCTATTTGTTGTATTCACTGTAAAAAAAAAAAAATTAAATACAATCAACTTAAGTATTTAAGTAATTTTTAATTTACAGTGGTGGCCAAAATTATTAGAATACCTGACAGATCTGAGAACTTCAACACTAATGTTATCCCATGCCTTCTGCAACTGAAGCCAAAGGCTTTCCTTTGAATGTACAATAGATCTGTCCAGTTCCAGCAGATTAGTTACAAGAATGTTTCGGGTCATTAAATCCAGGCCCAATAAGACAACTCTCAGATGCCAAGAGTTCTAATAAAATCTATAGGAATTTGAAATTTGGCCTGGAACCATGTAAAAAATAAATAATAATAATTATATGATCTATAAATTATACCAACATATGTGTTTACATTGCTTTAACTCATAAAAATAAACTTTTTTTTTATTATTATTATACAAAATTCTATTCATTTTTTAAGTCAGTTTAATTAAAGTCAAGTCAAAATGACAAACATCCAAGTTGATTCCAAGTACTTCAAAATTTAAGGTAGCAACTTTTTTTCTTTTTTTACATTAAATAAAGACGACAAATAGTCCATAAAGCACATTCACACCAATAACTATTTCACTAATATAACCCATTGGAAAGAAATTTCATACATGAGACTGTCTTTAGTTGCTCAATTGTTTCTCCTCGACAGCATTGAGTTTTCAATCTGAACAAGAATATTTCTCTCATCAAATTTAACCATCTTTAACACTCAGGTTACCTCTTACCTGAGCTAACCACATTGTCATGTGTTTACCTCTACAAAATAATTTTGGACAAGTTCATACTTAATTTAACATACCTGACAACTCAAACTTCTCCAGCTTCCGAGTAATAACACTTTGATCTGGTTAGCACTGCTTTGAGAAAAATCCTATTTTCTCGATGTTTTCTCAGTCAGTCGACCTGTTTTCTTTAAAGAATGAACACAAATACTGGCTAAAATATATCATTAAGTGAAACTAAGAATATTTGTATTATTACAATTATTTGGTTTGCTTATAACACCTTCTAATCTCAGTTTGTGTGAACGGTACCTGTTGCGCGTTTGTAGTTTGACCTCTCCGCTTTCCGTAGTTTAAATCCTCTCGACCTCTGACTTGCAGTAAACTTCTCTACTTCCTGCTCGCTGTCCGACTCTTAAAAGGCTGAAAGGCGATGTTTTTAACAGAAAGGGATTACATTTCGATTGATTTGGACTGAAATTGAGCACAAGATGAGCTGGTATGTATCACAACGCTTGTGTGGATTAATAAATAATAATAAATCGCTTGTTTATCGGTCGACATGAAGTGCCGCTGGCTGTGTGTCAATACCCAGTGCGCTGCCTACCTAGACTGCACTTCGAGCTTTCTAATACAACTAAAGTGCTGTCTAGTTAGGGATCTCGCGAGCTTTTGACACAGCCGTTGACTGTGGCTAACGAGCTAGTTTAACCGTGTTTGAGGTTACGAAGGAGTTTAAACAGCCTATTTGAGCTCCGAGAAGCTGTGTTTGGTTGTTGAGAGTTCAGATTTATTTTGAACTGTATTTCTCGCTATAATGTTATCTCGGTTGTTAGCCCATAGTGTCTTTCCCTAGTTACAGTTGCTAAGTTAGCTCACAAATCCTCAGAGACGTACTGTTTACAGTTTGATTTATCAATGTCTCACTTCTTGTATACTTTACTTTATATGCTATGATGATGAGTAGTATCTCATTTGATTCTTATTTATAGCTCCTTTAATTATAAAAGAGATTATTTAGCAACTGTACACACAAACCGTGTAATATTGGAGTCTAGAACAGGAACATTTTTAAGCTCCACAAAGACACTTTATTTTTTTACAGTGTCCTTGTTTCATATGTTACATATACTTACTATAGTAATAACAGTATATTATGCATAATTACCTGCAACTAACCCTCAACTAAACCCAATAGTATGTACATGTAGTTAATTAATATTACTCAGTACTTAAATATATAATTACACGGTAACAATGACACCTTAAAATAAATGTTTTGTGATGTATTTTGCATTTAGAAAACCAGAAGCCAGTAGCCTTGATCTGAAGAAGCTATAATGTACCATCACACACTTTAAATCCAAAGAACCAAAGTACACATGCCTGTAGATAACAAGGAGGTTCTTTGCTGAGGTGTCTTCAAAAGAACCACTGAAGACCCTATTTTTAGATGTATTTCCCTTCGTCAGTCTCCGAGTCTGTCTTTCACCGGATTCCCGTAAAGTAGAGACTCTTAAGCATTTGTTTTAGGTTGAACACAATGGACCACTGTCGATTTGTGTAGTTTTTCCTTGTCAGTTTGTTTTGCTTTCATCAAGATGTAAGAGAACTTAGGAAAGACATTGCCATTAAACTACAAAGGTTTGGTGGATTTGTGTTTAGATAGCATAATAATTTGCCATGCTGCTCCAACAAAATACACAAAGTGATTTTGTGATGATTAGCAGTTTTCCAGTTCGGTGGCGCTTATATGTTCATCATGCGATTTGTAAAGCTGTATTGTAATCGTTATGTCTATCCGTTTGAAAGCTGGCATTTAAAATGGTAAATGTCTGTTACTGTACATTTCTGTAAATGTCTGCAAAGTAGTGATGTAACGGAAGTAGCAGCATCTTTTTTGTTTCCATATTGAGACATGCATCCAGCATCCGAGATGTTTTTTGTTTTGTTTGTTACTTTGCTGATTTAAAACATGATCAAAACACTATCTCTTTTATAGACACTATTTCCAATAAAGAGGGCAAGTGAGAAATATCGGAATCGGCCAATAATTGTTTGTTAAAATAAATAACGTATCGGCCCCAAAAAAATCATCTCGGTCCATCCCTAGAGGAGAATTGGTTCTATGCATCTGTTGGATCTGAATGTGAACTTGAAGTCGATTATTCAGCGAAAACTCCTACACAATGTTAATAGTGTGATTAAGATGTGAACATGTCTATAATGCACTTCAATTATGTGACTTAAATAGGAATACTCCACGTCTTAATTTGATTTTTGGTTGCTTCGAGTATGACTTTAGCCGGTTTAAAGTAATCATAAATCGCTGTGTACATGGTAGTTTCTTAATCAGAGTATTGTCTTAATCAGGTTTATATGGGAGTATTGTAAACATACTGACAGTCACATAGCTCAACACAGTTAGTCTTAGTGTTTAAATCCGCTGTTCTTGATTTACCGCACAGAGTGCCATGTTTTACCATGCCTGATATCGCTCTCGCTCACCACAGTGTGAACAAGTGTCTCAGTCGCGCCGAGCAAACCCAGAGTAGCATTATAACATCACTTTCAACACACTCAAATGTATCTGATGTGATGAAACAAATTAGAAAATTTGTCACTTAGTACAACTTCACATTTCAAGTTGATTCAACTTAAAATTTAAAGCAGCACATTTTTAAAAAAAAATTGAATAAACATTTTTTTTTTAGTTTTTTTTTTTTACAGTGGATAAATTGTTCACCATAAGATCAATAATATGCATTTAGAAAACAGATATGGTGATTTTCCGTTTCATGCCGACTTTAATATATTTAATATATCGCTGTCCAATCATATCGATTGAGCGGATATCAAGATATCCGCTCTGTCCGGACGGGACTGGTTTTACAAGAGTACATGGAGTAAAGTAATTTTATTACAGGACGTTTGTAATATTAATGGCCACTTCGCACAGGATAAGAAATCTCAGTAAAACTAGCAGAAGTGGGAGGGTTAACTCGATTTACGCACCGCCATCACCTCCCTGTCGCCATGTGCTTATTAAAGGGTTACTTCAGCGATTAGCATTAAGCTTTGTATCAGTAGAAACCCAGGAGTATATTCGAATTATCGTACTTCCCCCCTCATATGACCCTGAGACGAGAGAATAATGTATTTTATTACTGGAAAAATTCCTCCGATGGCGCAAATATCTACATTTTGCATCATCGGAGGAGTTTTTGTCCAGAGGCTGAAGACTACAGCCTGCAGGAGGCGCTGTTTCCACATGTTTTCAACATCACACTCACAGCGCTCGGCTCGGGGAGCTGCGGAGATTCATGTAAACGGAGCGGTGGAGAGCAAAGTGAGTGTTTCAACTTTTCAAATGAATTCCTATGAAAGTTAAGCTTCCAAAGACATGAACTGAACACGCGCCAGACTGAACCGCGAATCCTGCGATTACCTCAACTCATGTGATGAATGTAATCCGATCCTGCTGCGTTTGTGCCGTGACATTCAATCGACTCACTCATATTGAACAGACGGGTTCAGTTTTTATTTATAGCGTCTCTAACTGAACTGATTTTATGAGAATGAGCGCGGTGGGCAAGTGATCCAGTAGCCGTGCCTAGTGTAGGGCAGCGAGTGCATTCTGGGAATTGTTGTCTTTCATCCCCATGAGACAAAAATAAATTTTCTGTGTTTTCTTAGTCTAGAAGGCACCAAATTCAAAAATAATTTCATATTTCTACTACATTAATGACCGAGTTTAAATACAGATTCATCTTCCCAGCGCTGAAGTACCCCTTTAAGTTGCTTCCTGACATCACGTGCGCAAACACATTTAATCTATTTATAACCTATATATTGTGGTCAAACAATTTATTAATTAAATGAATTAAATTCTGATTGGATTCTGTTGGTAATAGTCACTTAGGCTACATGAAGTTTTGTTTCTCTGAGAAGTTCATTTCAAAGCGGAAAACACTTGAGGTTTGCCACAGGCTTGTTTTTTCAAGTGCCTCCATATTTAAAAATATTTGGAAATTTCTTTTTAAAACAGGAAATTATAGAATATTTACGTACATATTTACAGCGGGTCTATCCAGACGGGATTAGTTTTACCTGAGGTAATTTTCCAAAAGGTAAAAGTAGTCGTAACCGAGATGGCACATTCGGACGGAACTGAAATATAATTACTTTAGCCCACTTCATGTTAAACTAATCCCGTCTGAATAGGGCTTTAGACTGCATGCAGGAACGCTGACTTGGCTTGTTAAGGTCACAGTTTTCAGTCTGAACGATTGGCATAATGTGAATGAACTTGGGAAGCAGAGGTGATGATGAACAGGCATGCATTTGTTTTGGCTCATGGCTTTGTGACCACACTAGAGCGATCCGTAAAGTCATAAAGTCCACTCTGGCTGAAACAATTCAGCATTTTAACGTCACAGAACATGAAAACGTCATTCTTTGGAAAGTGCTTTTCTGGCCGTATTAAACATTCTACCATTTGCATTGCAGAGGTCCGACTTCGGAAAGTGAATCCGCGTCACAGGGCCCTACTGAAAGGTCAGTGGCCAGCAGACGATGCTTCCTCTCCAGTATGCTTACTGTTGGGGTGAAGTCCTGAATGAGCCCGTGGTGAAAGAGTCCTTTATGAACCAGGCTGACCCACTTCATTCATTCAGGGCCTCTTGCTAGATAGAGTGACGTGGTCGTTCTGACACTGGGGTCGCCCTGAAAACAATTACCGCTCCCTAGTCGTCAACCAAGTCTCTGTACTCCTCGTAGATAAGATCCCGGCGTAAAACTGCAGTCTCAACAGATAGAGCTTCCATTAGCTGACTTCTCCACTCGGGCTGATGTGTAGCGTGAGTCAAGTTTGCCTGTTCTCTGCGTAATTTTTGCTGCAAGTCTGAACGGAGCTTTGTTCGTGCTACTGTCACTTGCACGTCTGTGATTGTGCTGATAGCGCAAAGCCTAAGATTCCACAACAGGGCACCTTTCATGATTCTGGGATCTGTGAATGGAGAAGATTTTGTTTAGGTCGACATGAAAGTGACACATCTATACAGCAATCGCTCAGTATCTCTTCAGAATTACCAGCAGTAATGGAACACTTTAATTGTAAAGTTCACATCAGTTGGCCAATAGGTCAGGCTTTGATTATGAACTTTTACGGCATCCTATAAATCTGGGATTCGTGGCATAAACTATAAAAGCTTGCTCATCCATCCATCAATCCACACACACAGGCATCCACACACACACATGCATCGCCATCCACACATCCACACACACACACACACAGGCATCCACACATCCACACACACATGCATCGCCATCCACACACACACACACACACACACACACACACGCATCCCCATCCCCATTCACACACACACATACACACACACACTGGCATCCACACACAATGCACACACACACACACACACATCCATAAACACACATGCATCCATCCACCCACACATCCACACATCCATCCACACACATCCATACATGCATACACACACACACACACACACACACACACACACACACACACACACAAATACATGCATACACGCACACACACATCCATACACCCATACATCCATCCACACACACACACACACACCCATACATATATACATACATAAACACGCATACATCAACACTACCTTCCATTCACCCACACATCCACACACGCATGCATCCACACCTCCATCCATCCACCCACACATCCATACACCCATACATCATCCATCCAAACACACATGCATCCACACACGCATCCATCCACACCTCCATCCATCTACCCACACATACGCATCCATACATCTAACCACACACATCCACACATATCCACACACTCATCCATCCACACACATATCCACAAACCCATCTATCCATCCACACACACATGCATCCACACACATCCATACACCCATCTATCCATCCACACACATCCACACACATCCATACACCCATCTATCCATCCTCACCCACATGCATCCACACACATCCATACACCCATCTATCCATCCACACACATTCTCACATATCCACACACCCATCCATCCATCCATCCACACACACATGCATCCACACATCCATACACACCCATCCATCCATCCATCCATCCATCCACACACACATGCATCCACACATCCATACACATTCATACACCCATACATCCATCCACACATCCATACACACATCCATACATCCACACACACACACACACACACACACACATCTTATTTGTATCCACATACATATTATAAATATTAAGTATTTTATAACTACATTGTAACATTGCTTAAGTGGTCAGAGTTTGGCACCTGTCCAAATTCATGATTTTCAGAAAAGAAAAAAAAAAGATACATTTAGTCCTGGTTTGCTTAGCGTTCACACTGTCATTTGTATGACTGAACCTAAAGATAAAAACATAACCTTTATGATGTATTTTTCGTGATGTAACTTACAAAACATAAAAAAAATGCTGAGTGCTGGGCTAAATGCACTTGTTGTATGTGCATAGTTATATTTTGAGCAGCTGAGAACTCCTGAGGAGATTATAAAATGTGCAAAAGAGTCAAAACAGTGCCAGAAATTCCTCCTTCCTACACACAAATGAAGATCTTCTGCAAGGAGATTATAACCAGAAAAAACAGGTATGCTTAAGCATTTTGTTGAAAAGTTATTTCGCTGAAAAGATGGGTCTTGCTCCGCTTCCAAACAAACTGTGGTGCGGTTTGACTGAATGATGAACGCAACGCAGACCAAAGGCATGTAAACGAACCAAAAACAGGACATGATTTCACAAGATGAGCCCCTAAAATGACAGAATACTCACACATACCCGGTTTTCTCATCATTGTCATGATTAGTTTCAGGCGTCAGAACTGCATCTTTTTGCAGCAGATCTTGGTTTGTGTGTGTGACGGAGGGATTCCTGCCGCTGTTTTAAATCCTTTACACATTTTATAAGCTCTTCATGAGTTCTCAGCTGGTCAAAATACTATCATATATGTAGCTATGCACATACAAAGAGCGCGTTTAGCCAAGCATACAGCACACAGGATTCAAATAAGTTTTTTGAACGTTTTTTCAGAGTATGGCCCTGTATGACGTCATAAAGGGGGAATTGTATGGGCACTTCTCCCGGATGAGCGTGCGCCCATCAACGAGCTTCGTTTGAAAGCCATCAGCAGAGCTGTCATTTAGTTTTTTGAACACAAAATCAACAATGTCACTAAAAGAAGTGTGTTTTTGGTTGTGAGGGAAAGATAACCTTGTTCAGCTTCCCAAATAAGCCAGCGTTAAGGAAACAGTGGATGCAGTTTGTTTTTCTGGAGCAGCAATGATGGAGTTTGTTTGTTCCAGGCCTGCCGCACTCCTGTTAAAAACTGAAGCCGATGCGTCTTGATCACCCCCAGGTGGCTCGTCCCAGTATAGCTCATAACCGCCCCTCCATGTATTCTAATGGAAGTGAGTCAAACAATCAAACAATCAAATTACACTTCAAATATTTTTTTCCCCCCAAAGATGGCTTCTGTCATTTTAGGCAGTTTGTATCACACTGATTTAATTTCAAGTGTTCGTTCTTTACAAAAGTTTGGTTTTAGTTAGTTATTGGATGCTATAAAAACGCTGGTCTGATGTCATCTGGATTTTTGGGAGGAGATTGGAGCTTTAGCTTTAATTTCTACATTTCCATAACTTTATTTCACACCAACTTTTGAACATGAATTGTTCTGCATCTGCGAGAGTGTGGGCGGTCCCGAGGTCACTACTGCGCAGACTCGGTCCCAAATTTGAGCAAGATGTCAGCGCCATATTCGGACGTTGGCGGCTTTACTTCAGTGGAAGGCAGTGAAGACGTGTCGTCAGTGTGGGAAGTTAGGGCCTTCTCTGCTTTATTTTTTATTCATAATTAAATTAAATTAATGTGTGTTAATGTGTCTGTCTGTTTTAGTACGTTATAATTATATTTCCAGAAAGAATGTGGTTATTTTTTGTGAGGCTGAGCTCTATTTTCCTCACCTAAACCAGTGGTTCCCAACCATGTTCCTGGAGGATCCCCAACAGTGCACATTTCGCATGTCTCCTCAATCAAACACACCTGATTCAGGTCATCAGCTCATAAGTAGCTTCTCCAAGACCTGATGTGAGTGTCAGACAAAGGACACATCCAAAATGTGCACTGTTGGGGGTCCTCCAGGAACGTGGGTGGGAACCACTGACCTAAACGCATCACAGCTCTGTGGACCAGCACTAGGAGTATAGCTAGGCTTCAGTTGAAGCTGCCATTTTCTATTGGATCATAACTTTGACTGACGTGGGTTATCAGTCAATCAAATTTTGATGTGTAGCAGAACGCCCCAGGGGCCTTAGCGATGTGTCAGTGCTTCCCCGCTGATGATAAGCTATGGCCACTGCGGATGACGGGCTGCTCGAGCTTCGTGTGCACCCTGATGTCAAGCTGGTAACGTTAGCTGACAAACTGTGTTTTTTTCTTTTAATATTCTTGTTGGTCTGTGTTTTTAAGAGTATTTGTGTCAGTGAGTTGACTTTGATTCATTTCACCAGTTGCCTAAACGGTGACACATGAGTGCAGTGGTATCAATAAATCGTTAAACTGCCGTTTTGTCTCGCGTGCCCTTTTATGTTGTGTTCCCAACGAGCACTTTGAAAGCAGGGTCCGTAACAGTAGTGCATACAGTGCATGATTGTATTTTGTATGCATTGTGTGTGTTGTGTTGTGTTGTTATGGCAATGGCGTGGGGTGTGTTGCTCGTTAGTGAAGGCCCTGACTGAAACCCCACGGTACGCTACTGCGTGTCGTCCATATTTTTGTATGGTCTATGGTTTGTTCCCGGTCATGAGTGGAAACCGCATGCGGTGGGTGAAACTGCATCAAATGTCTGTGTTTTTGTTGGTAATATAATGTATAAATCTGACAAAACTAAAGACTCTTCGGAGATGAGCAGAAACTGTGTGTTGTGTATGTACCCTTTAAATTGCAACAAGTTTTACTTACAGTTTCTACATTTTCAAAACTGAAACCAAAAATACTCTGACAGTGGTCATCATGTGACCATTATCTCTTCAGACACCACCTGATGTCCATAGTTTCTAAATTGAGTTTGGATGGTCAGGACTGTAATTAACAGATTAAAATGGAAGGTTGATTACCACTCATTACCGTCTTGTTTTGATGTCCAAAAGGCGCCATTGGTTGACATAATAAACTCAGTATTTAGCAGCAGCAGCAAGCAGCACCCCTGTAATGATATCATGCACAAATTTGCCACACATGATACTGTTGTGAACAATATCTCCATAAATATGTTTTTATATTCTGTCTCTCTATACCGCAGACAGGAAGTTCCTTTAATAAACCCCTGGTATTTTCCCATAATCCTTTAAATATCTCTGATGTTAGATTTTTCTTAAGAAAGTTAGATGATAAAAGCATATTGAAAGTCATATTTATAATTGTGTAAGTTTACAATAAATATATTTTTTGATCACGTTTGACCAGTCTGGGCAGTTTACTGTCCTAAATCCACCATCATTCACTAACTTTACCGACTTCAGCAGTGATAATGAGCCTAAAGCGTGTTAATATTGCATCATGATTTGTTTTTGTTTTTTCTTCCTTCATTTTATGACCTCTTCAAGACCATGGGATCGGATCGTACGGCCTAACCGCTCACTTAAATAAGGCTGTATGTAAAAATGGCCTTGTATGCGAAGAACCTTCGCTGCAGATTCCCACAGTACAGAATCATCCCACTGAATTTCTTCCTTCCTGTCAGAACCTTGACGTCCTGTCAAGCCTTGACATCCTGACTTATAGCAGCCTGGTTAAACTATCCCACAGCTCTGGTGTTAATATGGTAATCTTTATTAGTAGATACTGAAGGAAGAGTTCATCACCAAATGAAAACGATGACAGATTTTATTCACCCTGATTTCCAGCTCATAAGACCGACTTCCATGGAACACAAAAGAAGTTCTCTTAGATATACTTCTCTTTTTCCATACAATGAAAGTAAATGATGACACATGCTGTCAAATGCCAAAAAAGTTAAAAAATGCACCATTAAAACCCCCATAAAACTGGCCCACATGACTCATGTGCTGTATTCTATGTGCTGTAGTCATAGAATGGTTTTCTGGTTGGCCCAAAAGTTGTTATTAACTAAAAATGTTGATGTAATTACCAGCGATACTCGATGAGTTGTGACGTTGATGTGATTTAATTTTCCATGCTGTATTTCAATAACATTGCAACACTCGAATTAGCTTTTAGACACAAATGTAAAGTTAATCAATCACATTTTTCGTGTGTGTTTATATATTATTAGAAAATGGTAATAACATATGACAAGAACTCAAAGTTCTTTGTCAGAACAAATTCATCTTAATAATGTCAGATAACTTTGATAGAAAGGAGTGTAATGGATTACAATCAACCAATCAGCTGTCAGCTGATACATTCAAGTACACTATTAATACCGATTTAGCTCAACCAATGACCAAGCAATGCTTCATTTTGTTCAGTGTGTGGTGTCAAAGGTCGCATTAGCAACTAAAAAAAAAAACACCTCAGCAAAGCATGGTCAGGTCAAAGCGACTGAATAATTTTGGTCCCACAATTTTATCAATTTTACTGGTAAAGTTTTTGGGTATAATATGTCACTGTTTACTTTATTTTGCTATCCTCCCTTACATATGAACTATAGTTTCCTGCAATCAGCTTTTTGGCATTTTTAATTCTAAAACTCATTGGGTCTCATTCACTAATGGTGTAGATTATTTATATTTATCGTGCAGGAGAATTTCTCATGAAAAATTTCTGCTTAATTCACAGCATGTGCATACATGCATTTGTTCTTATTCTCATTATATACATACAGTATTATATAAATAACATCTAACAACTATAAATAACATCTAACTACACTTATTACAAAGAAACTACTGCTATTTTTACATATAGTGTAAATATAATCTATTGCTCTTAGTTACTAAATTGAAAAATGTAGGAACCACACACACACACATCTCTCTCTCTCTCTCTCTCTCTCTCTCGTGTGGCCTTAAAAGATGTAATTTTATACAAAGATATTTAATCTTAAATATATTTCATTATGCAGAATTACTATAATTGGACACTTTCTCTCTCTCTCTCTCTCTCTCTCTCTCTCTCTCTCTCTCTCTCTCTCTCTCTCTCTCTCTCTCTCTCTCTCTCTCTCTCTCTCTCTCTCTCTCTCTCTCTCTCTCTCTCTCTCTCTCTCTAATTACTATAATTGGACACTTTCTATATATATATATATATGTGTATATATAGAGAGCAAGTGTCCAATGTTATTAATTTGCATAAAACATGCAATTTATTAACTAAGTGCAAATAGTAATAGCAGTATTGTCTTTGCAATAAGTGTAAATAGTAGTTAGATGTTATTTATACTTATAAAAAGTGGCATATACTATTTGCAGTGTTGTTGTACATTTAAATGGTATGTAATAATAAAATAGAGTATAAATTATTATGTTTATTAAAATGATTAAATGAAAGCCGCCTTATTCGGACAATAAAGCCTCCCTACACCTACCCCTAACCTGTTTACACTTTTATTATTAAACACGCTTTATTTCCACTTTTTGAATATTTCTTAATTTGTATTGAAAATAAATGCCTTTCCGACCTGATATCCCCTACACTATTGCTACTACTGACAGTGCAGCATCTTCTGTAGTTTTGTCTGGCCCTACCAGACGCCAGTGGGCGGAGTTAGTGTAAATAGCCTCTGCTAACAAAGCAAGCTTTTTGTTTGTACCAGTTTTGTTTGAGTATCATTGATATGCTGTTTTTAATATTTTGAATTAGAATTAGATTAACCCTGGTTTGTATGCAGTTCATTCACAAATGTGTGTGTACGCACGGTTTCTGAATGAGACCAAATGAGCATTCATGTGAACTAAAATCCATCTTCTTTCAACGTCGGATGGAGTTCCTCTGTCAAATCATTTGGGAGATCTAGTTGAGCAATCCCTACTGACGTGTGACCTGCTTATGATGATGAACTCACCTTTCTGACGACATGAAAGGAGAAACAACAGGTCACTTGATGTTGCAACTCACTACGTCATCACACAGATGAAACAATTGACTTCATTCTGGCTTCTTACTTTCTCTCTTTTTGTTTGCCGAGCTCTGAGTGATGGCTGTTTATGTCATTTTGGCAGTAGTAAACTGTTTTTGGGGTGAGTCAGCGGTAGGACTTCAGGAAGTTCCGTGGGTGATGACTTGTAGTTTTCCATGATGATTTAGGCATAACAGCAGCATGACAAAAGGTGAACTTTGTGTTCCTTGGAACGGGGCTGTATCTTATCTTTAAAAAGTGATTTTAAAAATATTTACTTTTTTAATGAACGTATATATTTATTTTAGTGCTGTCAATCGATTTTAAAAAAATTAATCGCGCATTTTTCTGTCATTAATCATGCTTTTTAAATGTTTTTATTGTAATAATTTCACATTTAATCTTCAAATTAATGTAGAAACAACATACAGTAGCTTATATTTTAAATATTTGTTTAATAGCGGCATCTTCTGAGAGAAGGCATTTTTTCCCCCCCTCAATTTTAGGCTTTACAGTATTATTAAAAGCTTTGAATTTTAACATTTTATTAGACTTTAATAAATATAAGAACTTTTAATTTAAAGGGATAGTTCACCCAAAAATGAAAATGACCCCATGATTTACTCACCCTCAGGTCATCCTATGTGTATATGACATTCTTCTTTCAGACGAATACAATCAGAGTTATATTAAAAATATCCTGTCTCTTCCAAGCTTTATAATGGGAGTGACTGTTGGGTCATTTTTCCATAAAAAGTGCATCATTCCATAAAAGTGCATCTATCCATCATATAACTGGGGTTAATAAAGGCCTTCTGAAGCAAAGTGGTGTGTTTATGTAAGAAAAATATACATATTTATAACTTTATAGACTAAAATAACTAGCTTCCGGCGGTCAGCTCGCGATACATATCGTTATCGTTTTATCGCCCAGCCCTATTTTGACCCATGTAACCTTGTAAACATGATTTTCAGGTAGGTTGGATATATAAAGTTATCAAACACTTTACAGTCTTCACTGCATAAATTATAAATTAAATATAGATGAATCCTTATTAAAGCTAGAAAAGTTCTTCAGTCAAGAGCAGTGAGTGATTTCCTCTTTGTCTTTTGTTCTTTGAGTGTCATTAATGACAGAAAGCAGCAGGTTTATTAGGCTGCTGTCACTTTAACAGATGACACGGATCTCACATGCATCCCATTTTCTCACTACTCTACGTTCATTTAAGACTGTGTTTGTGAGGATACTCGACAAAACTGCATTTTTTTTATTTTTAAACGGGCAATATATATAGCCTAACAACACACACAAACACACACAGGGAAAGGATTAGGGTTAAATCTTTCATTTTAATTAATCTACAATCAGAGGGATCACATGCACGCACATAGATGTATAAAAACATCCAACTGTGCCAGTGTCATTTCTGTTCTCCACACCAAGTTCTCATTCTCTCTCTCTCTCACTCTCTCACTCTCTCTCTCACACACACACACACACACACACACACACCCTTCTCTTTCCATCTCATTAGCTCACACACCTTAGCTTTGACGCAGCCGGCATCGCCGCGTTCCTGTCATCCCCAGCTGTCCATCAATCTTCTGGAGCCATACTTCTGTCACATCAATAATAGTTAGTGTAGATGTGTGTGTGTGTGAGACAGGTGCCTGCTCTGGCAGCACAGAAAACGTGTTTTTTTCCTCTCTCTCCAGGTCTACCCCAGCTTGTCTCAGGTGTAATTACTAAACATCGCATAAGACAGAGGGGCGAGCGGTTAATTGCTGCTTTCACTTAAGGAGAGTTGTGAGAACAAGAGATGGGAATGTGATGCCATTGTGCCTCGTCTTCAGTGCGTTAACACGTTTGACAGGTTCAATGGAGTGTCAATTTAAACCCATACAATTAGAAATGCACAGTATATGCGATCATAACAGCATTAATCAATATTATATTATTATTTTTTAACCGCTATAATATTAGGTTTAGGGCTGAGTGAGTGATTTATTGAATACTCCTCCTAGTATATTCATGATTATTTTGCTGATGTGATTATTTGAATGCCTTTTTAAAGATCATGTCATTAGTCTAACTTTTAAGTTAATTGATTCAAAACTTTGACAATATTGATTTGCGTCATTGCAAAATGATGAAATATTCTTGTGCGTTTAGTGAAAACCCTTGATTACTTTAAGTATTATGGTAAAATGATAATTTACTCATTTTGTAATAATTTACTTTAACAGACAAATTAAGACATAAAAAAAGAAGTTTAAATATTGACTTATTTGTTAAAATATTGACTTAAATTCACTACCGTTCAATTTTTTTTTAAAAGAAGTCTCTTATGCTCACCAAGGCTTTATCTGATTAAAAAATACCATACTATTGTGAAATATTACAATTTAAAATAATTGTCCTATTTTAATATATTTTAAAATTGTAGTTAATTCCTCTGGAGTCAAAGCTACTTTTCAGCAGTGATTTGTTTTTTTATTTAGGGTCACATTTGATCCTTCCAAAAATAATGTAATATGCCGATTTGCTGCTCAAGAAACATTTCTTATTATTAATCTTTCTTAATATGTCTTATTATGTTGGAAACATAACATTAATATAGTTAAAGCATCCTTGTTGAAAGTATTCTTTATTTGTATTAAATATTATTAATCTTTTCACACAAAAAAAAGTACCAAACTTTTGAATGGTTTTGATGATCAATGAACAAATATATTAAACCTATCAATGTGAACGTTGTTACTAGCTAAGCGTTGTGCTGTTGAGATCTGTGAAAGAGTTCAGATGTGTTGTGTAAAAGCTGAACTGAACATATAAGATCAGGCATGAGATGATGTGTAGGTTTGTAGTAGCGGGTCATGATAAAAGCTGAATCCTCACATCTGTTTGCTGCATTAACATTGCTCCAAACATTTCAACAGAAACCTTATTCTCATGTCTTTGTGAAGTAGCATCTGTGCCGCAAGCTAAATAGATTCTTACTCCCATAGTCATGTTCAGTTATATAGGCCAGGGTGATCTTTTACCTATACGGCCAGGCTTCATTATGCCATTTTGGTTTATTTATTGAAACAGTAGTAAAGATTAGACTGGTAATAATACTGGAAGATAAGGGTTGGGTCATGTTGCGGACTGGACTTGATTGATGTGAACATTATGGCATGTTTCATTTATCTGACACATTTCCTGTTTAAAGCAACATCAGCTTTTGGCCTTTGATTTGAAATGAAAGAATTCCGTTTGGAATTTTGATGTGACCTGATTTTGGGAGATTGTTTTCCATTTAACTTTAGAAATCTATGAAAAAGTGTTGCTTGATTCAAAACAATTCTGACAACTTGCTCTGTTTAAACTTCACAGCTAACAGCAGGATAAAATAAAAAGGCAAAAAATGTCATAAGTTTTTAAAGTTTTCAATGTTCTTTGAATGAGATTTTATCTGGAGACAAAACCAACCGTTGTGACCTAACTGAAGGACGACATGTAGGCGTATCAGCGTGTCTTTTGTTTGGGGGGGGTGCATTTGTTGAATTGGAAGAAAGCCAGACCGAAGTTAACATACCTTCACACCCCGAGGGCTGGAGTGTCGAGGTTAGGATCTCTTTAGGTCTGCTAAAGAGTGAAAATTAATTCTCAGACTTCCTGAAAAGCCTTTCTTTATTAGGGCTGAACTTGATTGAACCGAACCTTTACTGTCCTAATATATTTTCAAAGCCCAACACTTAAGGTGTGGCCATGCAAATCTTCATGTGTAAAAAAAAAGGTTCATGGTGTAATGTCAATAGTGAAGCGCTGTAGTCACTTTCATACCGTGGCCATTTCATGTGCAACTCGAATCCGTTGAGAAATCTGCTAGAGGAAATCATTTACGAAATTACTGATTAAATGGATTCCTACTAAAAATGTGTAGATTTTACCCATGAAAACTAGAAGGCAGGGAAGGCAATGTTTTCCAGAAACTGTTTTTGTTATGCTGGCTGAAATTCTCTTCACATCCTGACAGCAATCACTAAGTTTAGTGGTCTAAATGTATTTATTATTTATCTTTATTAATTAATATTATGGCTGTCATTTTTAACATGTTAACGCATACAATTAATTTATAGTCCTTAAAGCCTTAAAATAATTTAACGCAATGAGCGCAAATAAATGAAAGAAGTACATGAAGCTGATTCATTAATGTAATTTTCGTCACACAGTTAGATGATTTTAGAAGTCGCGAGTTTATCACAAGCACACTGAGCATCTACAAGCACCGGTAACCCTGGTAGGGGTTCTTCTTTCACTTAAATTTCAAATATATTACTGATCTGCCCGCATTGACACTATATTATAATTGAAATGAGCTGATGACGTCACTGTATACACATTTTTGACGCACGTCTGGATGTCCTGCGGCGCGCATTGTTTTGCTAAACGCAGTTACTAATGATATGTTTGTTTATTGGAAATTTAAATGGTTAGTTCCCCCAAAAATGCAATTTCTGTCATTAATTCCTCACCCTCACGTCCTTTCAAATCTGTAAAACCTTCGTAATCTTCAGAACACAAATGAAGATATTTTTGATGAAACCTGAGAGCTCTCTGAACCTCCATAGACAGCAATTTAATTAACACTTTCAAGGTCCAGAAAGGTAGAGACATTGTTAAAATAGTCCATGTGACTACAGTGGTTTAAAATCAATTTTGTGAAGCGACGAAAATACTTTTTGTGCGCAGAAAACAAACAAAAATAACGACAATTTCTTCTACGCATGCGCACGAGTCGTTCTGCCATGTGTTTTGAAGGAGGCGTGGCTTTGGAGATTCTCCTTTCAAAGCTAGCTCACAATAAAGAGTATGCATTAGGCCTGTCACAATAATCAATATATCGTTATATCGCACAATATATGTACATGACCTCAATAATTTTTTAGTGATGCAATATATCAGCCATTATGTTTACATGATAATGAATGTCACCAATATTTTACTGGATTGTGCTGTCATCTGGTATGTTTTCCGTGACGGAGGCAAAAGTGGTTCTCGGGCAGTTCCTTCATACCCAGAGCGGTTATCGACAGGTGAGAAAAAGGCGTAATTTGAGGCGTTATAGTGTTTTCCTGACAACTACTGATAGTTTGGAAGAATAAGCCCAAATGGACTCAGTTTCAAAGCTGCAATCCCCTGTTCCGGTGTTAAAGCCATTTCAAAAGGGAAAATATTTATTTACTATTTATTATTTTTTTTTATTTAGGATAATATATTTTTTACCATTAATTTCCATGATTGCCATCTTACCTGTTGCCACCTACTGGCATTATAATGGAATTGATAGTATTTTTTTGAAGCATCAAGTTACATTCAAAAGGTGAACACAGATTTGAATGTTCTGCTGTGATCTTACTTGTCAAAGGTTTACTAGCCATAGCTGAATCATTGTCAGGAATCAGGAATAAAATCGTGTTGGTGTTTAAATCGAGATTGCGTTCTTTAAACGATTAATCTTGCAGTCTCTGTTCTTGAAAGTCTGCTTTATTCTTCTGATGTGGACTAAATGTTCAAATGTGCAGTACCTCTGCAAAATCAGTTTATCTGGCCTGTTTTTTAAGATTGGCCACCCCAAAATAATAAAGTCAATATTTCTTGCTATTGCGTTGTCCTCGCCAGTTGCACAGAAAAACAAAAATGCAGCACAACCAGTGTAGTCTGACTTGTGAATGAATGATTCTTATGAGCTCTTTAACACACGTCTAATGACTAACTGACTGAATTGTTTGTGGTTCTCGAACATCTTTCGCTTTTATCAGCCCGAAATTTAAAGAGAACTTATCATGTTTTTGTTGGTTTTCCTAAGACTTATGAAATTTAACTTTAAATAAATTCAGAACAGTTGGTCATTTATAAATAGTAGAGTCACACCGGAACTGGATCTATTTCAGAGTATAAACTCTCTTACGATCCAGAACTGTGAGCACATTATTAGGGTTCATGCTTGAAGGTGACCTGTGGTTGGTAGTCATTTGCTGTCATGTGTGTTGCATATGTGTGTGTTTGCCACTGATTCCACAATGGCACACTGTTGTGTGTGTGTGAGACCGCATCCTGTGAACACCTGAGTCTGCACTGGCTCTGAGTGAATGACCATCCGCAGTAGCAGACATCAGGAAAGTACATGTGTGTAAGACCCCACCCCCACCCCACCAGCAGACCACAGGAAGACTTGTGGTGGCGGCGACAGCCACTTCTAATTATGCACATCCGCCTTTGATGGCTTCTGAGATTGATTTATGTGGCCCATATGAGAAGATTTGATTTGCCTCTGGGGTTTTCATAGTGAACCTCAAAATTGTCAGTGAAATATGAGCTTATGACCACCTAAATATGGGTTTTGTCAGCTGACTTTGAAATGTAGATCCAGAAAATCTTTTATAATTTTTAGCACAAGTACATTTAAATAATCTATTAGAAAATTGTACTCATTTTGTATGTGTACTTATTTTTTGTTTCATTTTATAAAATGTTTGGGACCCACTTTATATTAGGTGGCCTTAACTTACACTTAAATTAATGTAATGTACTGTAATGTACTTACACTTAAATTAAACATTTGACACAATGCACTTACTTTGTACTTACATGTTTTTACATTGTACTTACATTTAAAAATCACCTACATGTAATTACATCTGTAATTAATTTATGTAGTTAAATTTATAATACACTGTTGACACTTCCCTTACACCTCCTAACCCTACCATTAAACTTATCCATACCACCACACCTGTCCCTAACTTTACCCTTAAACTTAACCATACCACCACACCTGTACCTAACTTTACCCTTAAACTTACCCACACCACCACACCTGTAACTAACTTTACCCTTAAACTTAACCATACCACCACACCTGTCCCCAACTTTACCCTTAAACTTACCCATACTACCACACCTGTCCCTAACTTTACCCTTTAAACTTACCCACACCACCACACCTGTACCTAACATTACCCTTAAACTTAACCATACCACCACACCTGTCCCTAACTTTACCCTTAAACTTACCCACACCACCACACCTGTACCTAACTTTACCCTTAAACTTACCCACACCACCACACCTGTACCTAACATTACCCTTAAACTTAACCATACCACCACACCTGTACCTAACTTTACCCTTAAACTTACCCACACCACACCTGTCCCTAACTTTACCCTTAAACTTACCCACACCACCACACCTGTCCCTAACTTTACCCTTAAACTTACCCACACCACCACACCTGTCCCTAACTTTACCCTTAAACTTACCCACACCACCACACCTGTCTAACTTTACCCTTTAAACACCCACACCACCACACCTGTCCCTAACTTTGCCCTTAAACTTACCATACCACCACACCTGTCCCTAACTTTGCCCTTAAACTTACCCATACCACCACACCTGTCCCTAACTTTACCCTTAAACTTACCCATCCACCACACCTGTCCCTAACTTTATTAAACTTACCCATCCACCACACCTGTCCCTAACTTTGCCCTTAAACAACCATACCACCACACCTGTCCCTAACTTTGCCCTTAAACAACCATACCACACACCTGTCCATAACTTTATTAAACACCCATCCCACCACACCTGTTTTAATTTTTTTATTTTATAACTTACCACACCACACACCTGTTAATTTTTATTGCCTTAAACTTACCCATCCACCACATTGTCCCTAACTTTTATTAAACTTAACACCACCACCTGTCCATAACTTTATGCACATGACCTGTTAACTTTAAAACTTACAATATGAACACAATAACATTGTACTTATTTTTTTATGTAAGTACATTCTAGTTATGTACCACCTAATAAAAAGTGGGACCAATGTTTGTTTTTATTATATTGAATTTATGAAATAATGTTGTTAAATGTTTAATATGTATCTGCCATGTAATAGCCAGTGATGCTGATATGGCAATAAACTTAAATACTACTATACTACTACTAATCTACTAAGGTGAGTGTAAGTGTAATGAATCTACCTTATAATTATGCATTTCTTTTTTTCTTAGGATTCCATTCAAAATCGGACAACCAAGGAAACAGATTGTTTCCAAAACGGTAAGAAATCCACAGGATTTTCCTGGTCTTTTCCACATTTCTAATGTTTTTATTTTTTTTTATTTTTTTTATTTTATTATTATTTTTTTTTATGTGCCACAAAATTGGATTGCGAAAAGTAATTTTTATTGAATAATATTAATACTTATTTTACATGATATTTTCCAATATAATATGCAAGTAAAACATTTAAAACTATTTTAAAACAAAATTAAATATTGTCAAAGGTTACACTTTTATTTCGATTGCCCACTTTCGAAATTCTACTAACTATAAGTAACTTTGCAGCTACATGTCAACTAACTCTAATTAGAGTATTAGTAGACTTAAGTAAATGAACACAAGCAGGGTTGGCCATTGTAACTTGAATGTGCGAGGCTTCCAGTGTCAGTTGCTTGCAGTTATTTTTAGCTGTACAAAAGAGAATGTTATGCTGCTTGACATTGTAAACCGGTGTTTTTATCATATTCATTTAATGTTTGTTTTAATTACAAAAATCCAAGTAGTTTTTTTTTTACCTTTTACTACACTGTTATTCTTGTATTTATTTAAAGGGATAGTTCACCCAAAAAGAAAATTCTTACATTAACTTGTCACCCTCATGTTGTTCCAAACTTTTAAGACATTCTTCGGAACACAAATGAAGATATTTTTGATGAAATCTGAGAGCTTTCTGTCCTTCCAGTGACAGCTACACAACTACCACTTTGACGCCTCAAAAAGTTCATAAAGAGATTGTAAAACTAATCCAAATGAATTAAGCGGTTTAGTCCAAATTTTTGAAGTGACTCGATCGCTTTACTATATGACGAACAGATTTAATTTAGGCTTTTATTCACGTATAAACATTGGTCAACTCACACATCAGTTGTGGTGAACGGTCTCAAGCATGAGAATTTGAGCTTCTGCAAGACCAATGAGGTTCATTCTCGTGTTACGCAGCACGTTTGAGCTTCAGCAAGAACCAATGAGGTTAATTCTCGCGTTACGCAGCACGTTTGAGCTTCAGCAAGAACCAATGAGGTTCATTCTCGTGTTACGCAGCACGTTTGAGCTTCAGCAAGAACCAATGAGGTTAATTCTCGTGTTACGCAGCACGTTTGAGCTTCTGCAAGAACCAATGAGGTTAATTCTCGTGTTACGCAGCACGTTTGAGCTTCAGCAAGAACCAATGAGGTTAATTCTCGTGTTACGCAGCACGCTTGAGCTTCAGCAAGAACCAATGACGTTTGTTCTTGCACATCATGCAGGATCGGTTGAGCTTCTGTTTATGTTCGCTAATCAATGTTTATATGTGAATAAAAGCCTAAATTAAATCTGTTCATCATACAAAGCAATCGAGACTCTTCAGAAAATCTTGACTAAATCGCTCAAATAAATTCGTTTTATGATCTCTTTATAAACGTTTTGAAGCGTCAAAGTGGTATTTGCGTAGCTGTCAATGGAAGGACCGAAAGCTCTGATTTCATCAAAAAGATCTAATTTGTTTTCCAAAGATGAACGAAGATCTTACAAGTTTGGAACGACATGCGGGTCAGTAATTCAATGACAGAATTTTAATTCATTCAAATTTACAGTGGAAATTCTCAGAATCAGAATTCTCACACATTCACAGAAAATAGCTTACTTCCGCATTGCAAAAGAAATCTTCCGCCCAGCTTTGGTTCTGGAAGTAATTTTCCCCATTTATTCTTTTTACTAAGTCAACCTGACTTTTGCACTTTATAGTGTTTGCTATATCTATAGACCAGAATATTATCTTGGAGACTTAAGGGTGTGATCTTTTGACTTGGGCGAGTATGCAAGCACCCTGCAACACTGTAGCATTGCGACGAGCATTTTTCTCAGGCATGTGCCACTCACGTTTTCTTTCGCAAATGAAAAGGTCTAGTTTTCCAGTCCATTTGACTCCACTGCTGTGGTTAGAGTTTGAGTCATTGTTTGAATAGATCAACTGTGAGTTCATAAGCGCTTCTCTGTTGTGGACACCATACACTTGTGTGTCCATAAGTGGGCGTCCTAATCTCTTCCTCATTTTTGAGAGGTCAATCAACATCTTTTTTTTTCTTATTTTCCCCTCATCACCTCGTTCCCTAACTCGCCTCCTTTCCTGTTACACCACACTTCCATGGTCACCCATGAGTGGGCAGGCCACAGGCCGGACACACGGTCTAAACGGGGTACCGACTGCCTGCCTTTCCAAATATTGTTTATTTACAGACTTTGCCCACCGAACCACAGGACAGGAACCCCTACTGCTGCAATTATGGCATCATTAACCCCCTACACACAGCGGTAGGGTGGCATGGACACAAACTAATGTGGCAACCGAAGGGCACTGCAATAATTACAGGACCTCCTGCAACTGCTGATTTCCAAATGAAAGATTTAGCTTGTTCTGTTTTCTTAATCTTTTTTTTTTATTTGATCTCGTTGGCGTTCTTCAGAGATCTCGCCTAATAGCTAAAAGGTCCCAAACTGATATCCAACTCACTTTTTTCTTCTTGCATACATCTATTGGCTTTACGTTCTGCAGCCCTGTAGATCCTGTTTTTGTGATTACACACCCAAGGGAGCTTGTAGAAAACTAGAGCAGTTTGCCCACACACTTCTTTAAAGAGATATTTCTATCCATTCTTCTTGTTCCACACTCATATCTCTCTACATTTTCTCCACAGGTTGAAAGAGACTTTGAGCGGGAATATGAGAAGCTCCAAAAGTAAGTTGACATGTCCGATGTTGTTGTTTTTATTCTTATTCGATGTGTTCTGTTGCCCACAGAGCTTTGAATGTTTCTGAGTATCATTAGCTAGAGTGCAGCAAGCACTCAAATATTTTCCTAACAAGAACAAACCAAAGTAGTACATCGATTTTAAAAATAGATCGACATTGGATCTGAAACCTTTTGATTTGATCAAAACCATGGCGCCAGTCTAGGTTTTCCAAAGGATTGCTTCATTGGTGACGAGACCCTGATGCATTTGTTTCTCCCCAGTCATGACAGAAGATAAGTGAGTCTTGTATATGACACAATGAAAGCATGGTTACAGGGTTCTCGGCGCCCTAAATGAGAGTCTGGCAAAAATGCCTCCAGCCTTAATCCATATGTATTTTCATGCATAGACCTGTATCTACAGCGTATTTCCTGTCCAGTACACTTCAGAACTGTATAGACCATGTAATCCATGAGTTCTGATTAATGTGAAGGGGTAAATCTCACAAAACCTCCAAAGGACATATCTAGGTCATATTTCATCTTAAAATAACCAATGAGTACTAAAAACTATTTTAAGTACTAAAAATGGGTGGAAAGATGTGCTAAAGTCAACATTTGTTTATATGATTATTTAAATATATAAAAAAACATGGAATTACAATGTATTCATTTTTTAAAAATTAAATATCCACAAACAAATTACAAAATATTACAATAAAAAAATGTAAAGTAACATTTCTGAAACATTATAGTAATCTGAATTTAAGTGTTAAAGGGATAGTTCACCCAAAAATTAGCATATTATTTACTCACCCTCAAGCCACCCTAGGTGTGTGTGACATTCTTCTTTCAGACGAATACAATCAGAGTTATATTAAAAATGTCCTGGCTTTATAATGGGAGTGAATGGCAGCCCAAAATTTTAAGCCAAAAAAAGTGCATCCATCCATTTTAAAGGTACTCCACTTGGCTATTCAACTTACGCAGAAAGTGTAACGCCCCTCGCAGTTCAAAACACTTACCCCGACGTCATTGTTGCGCCTGTTACGCTTTTTCCATAGTTTGAATACGGAAGGCGGTCTGGCCGAAGATATATATTTGACTTTATAAAGTTTTAAATATGGATATTTTTCTTACTCAAACCCATCGATTCGCTTCAGAAGGCCTTTATTAACCCCCGGAGCCGTGTGGAGGACCTTTATAATAGATGGATGCACTTTTTGGGGGGCAATGAGATCTGAACTGGGTGATTATCCACTCCAGTATGGAGCATTTGAGTAGTTTCAAGAAAGCAACTTTTTTTCACAGCTTTGTTTTGCATGCTTATCATATCCCTTTTCTTGTTGAATCAGGTTGGAGGTCGTCTGATGTATGTGCTTTCTAGCGCCTCACCTAACTCTGTCACCTTAGTTTCGTTTGTGTAGGTGGAGTCTCAGTCTGTACAAAGAGTTAAAAATCATATATCAATTATACACAAGCACTTGTGGTGTGGGCATGGACATGTAGGGGCCTGAACTCTTGTCTGAGAGGGCCGCTCCTTCGGTTTGATTGCTATCAGAATACCTCACATTACGCAACAACACACACCCAGAGAACGTGATGCCCGTTGTTTTCATGAAACTCTTTTGTGGTCTTCTTTTTGGGGGGTGCACTTCCTATATTGAACATTATTCGTTCATCAAGTTTAGTTTTATAAATGATAATCTTTCTGTCATCATGTACGCACCCTCATGCCTTTCCAAACCTGTGTCTCCTGTATTCTGTGCAACATAAAAGGAGCAATTTTAAATTGTTTTCCATGCTATTACAGTAAATGAAGACTAAAGATTTCAGGCTTCCAGAAATGGGAGAAGGGTCTGTCTGCAACTCTGCATCTCACAGTACTACAAACCACGCCCTCTGCAAGTTATGCCTCCTGCAGAGAAACAAGCCTGGATGTCATTAGCCATGTTTCCAGCAGGATTTTTAGTAGTGGTGGGCATTGATACATTTTTTGAATCTAGATTAATCTCACTGTGATTTTGAAATTAATCTTGATTAAAATGGCTCATTTGAATTCTGCTGAAGGCATTTAGAATATGTGTGCTACCCAAATAAGGACTGGTGCTTTCACACTTGGTTCGACCGAACCAGAGTTCGATTGCTCCCTGGACCGTGTTCATATGATATTATTTGGGTCCAAACCGGGGTGCGTTTGCGTCATCAAAGCAGCAGCTGTTTACCCCGTTTCTTGGTAACGACTTTGAGCGAGAAGGTGGCAGAATGAATAGCATTGTTTACATAACTTTTATATTTTTGTTTTTGAACCGTTGATTTTGTTACCAAAGCTTCAGTACGTTATGGCACTTGTGTCTATCTGCCGCGAATGTAACTTACTGAATTTATTCTGAACAAATATATTCTTTTGCATTATTTTTCTGTTTAACACTGTGAAGCTGCTTTGAAACAATCTGCATTGTTAAAAGCGCTATATAAATAAAGTTGACTTGACTTGACTTGAAAATGCTCTAAAGAATACTGACGACGAGCAGAAATTAGATTTACAGCTCTCTGCTATTTTTCGCCCGATAAGAGTCTCACGTTAACGCCGATAACGGCCCACCGCTAATTTTTAGCAAAAAAAGGTTTAGCGCATCAAAATAATTATATAGGCGCATTAAATCTATTAGGGCTGGGTATTGACACATTTCACAATTCGATTAGATTTCGATTCAATACAGATTATTTTGGATATATCAGGTACAATAGATGGCAAATTTCCTCAAGGAAAACCTCTTAACCAGTGCTGTAAACTATGGGAGTCAGATGGTAGTACATTAGCCTACTATAATGTTGAAGGTAAGAATGTACTGATTTGTATGCAAAAACGCAAATTGCACTCAATGATGTTTTTTTTTTTAAATAATAGTTTTATTTAAATAGTATTTATTTATATAGTATTTAAATGGTGGCTGTCATAACTTGCCAGATTTATTCAAATATGCATCAAATATCGAAAAACATAAAAAATTATAATGAATATGCAATATGCTGAATATATTTAGCAAAATGTTCCTCTGTAAAGTAAATTTTTCTAGCTGACTAATGAGTTTATGGACACTAGAAATGTTTTTTCTGAGGTAAATGTGATGTTACATCACATTGTTTACATTGCGTTTTTGAATGAACTGATCTAATGATTCACTGACTCAGTCATAAAGACCCTAAATGAATCATCCATTCTGAATGAATTGTTTGACTGAATGATTCAATGACTCACTCGTCAAGACAATGATTTGCTGCCACCTTTTGAAAGTTTTAGTTTAATATTTAGAAGTATTATACTTTTTTCCCCCCATAATTTAATTTACTATACAGGGAGTGCAGAATTATTAGGCAAGTTGTATTTTTGAGGATTAATTTTATTATTGAACAACAACCATGTTCTCAATGAACACAAAAACTCATTAATATCAAAGCTGAATATTTTTGTAGTTTATTAGGAAGTAGTTTTTAGTTTTAGCTATTTTAGGGGGATATCTGTGTGTGCAGGTGACTATTACTGTGCATAATTATTAGGCAACTTAACAAAAACTAATTTATACCCATTTCAATTATTTATTTTTACCAGTGAAACCAATATAACATCTCAACATTCACAAATATACATTTCTGACATTCAAAACCAAACAAAAACAAATCAGTGACCAATATAGCCACCTTTCTTTGCAAGGACACTCAAAAGCCTGCCATCCATGGATTCTGTCAGTGTTTTGATCTGTTCACCATCAACATTGCGTGCAGCAGCAACCACAGCCTCCCAGACACTGTTCAGAGAGGTGTACTGTTTTCACTCCTTGTAAATCATAAATTTGATGATGGACCACAGGTTCTCAATGGGGTTCAGATCAGGTGAACAAGGATGCCATATCATTAGATTTTCTTCTTTATACCCTTTCTTGCCAGCCACGCTGTGGAGTACTTGGACGCGTGTGATGGAGCATTGTCCTGCATGAAAATCATGTTTTTCTTGAAGGATGCAGACTTCTTCCTGTACCACTGCTTGAAGAAGGCATCTTCCAGAAACTGGCAGTAGGACTGGGAGTTGAGCTTGACTCCATCCTCAACCGAAAAGGCCCCACAAGCTCATCTTTGATGATACCAGCCCAAACCAGTACTCCACCTCCACCTTGCTGGCGTCTGAGTCGGACTGGAGCTCTCTGCCCTTTACCAATCCAGCCACGGGCCCATCAAGACTCACTCTCATTTCATCAGTCCATAAAACCTTAGAAAAATCAGTCTTGAGATATTTCTTGGCCCAGTCTTGACGTTTCAGCTTGTGTGTCTTGTTCAGTGGTGGTCGACTTTCTGCCTTTCTTACCTTGGCCATGTCTCTGAGTATTGCACACCTTGTGCTTTTGGGCACTCCAGTGATGTTGCAGCTCTGAAATATGGCCAAACTGGTGGCAAGTGGCATCTTGGCAGCTGCACGCTTGACTTTTCTCAGTTCACGGGCAGTTAGTTTGCGCCTTGGTTTTTCCACACGCTTCTTGCGACCCTGTTGACTATTTTGAATGAAACGCTTGATTGTTCGATGATCACGCTTCAGAAGATTGGCTATTTTAAGACTGCTGCATCCCTCTGCAATATATCTCACTATTTTTGACTTTTCTGAGCCTGTCAAGTCCTTCTTTTGACCCATTTTGCCAAAGGAAAGGAAGTTGCCTAATAATTATGCACACCTGATATAGGGTGTTGATGTCATTAGACCACACCCTTCTCATTACAGAGATGCACATCACCTGATATGCTTAATTGGTAGTAGCCTTTCCAGCCTGTACAGCTTGGAGTAAGACAACATGCATAACGAGGATGATGTGGTCAAAATACTCATTTGCCTAATAATTCTGCACTCCTGTATTTATATTTTGCGTCTGGGGCTGATAAAATGCTTCCTGCGGTCCACCATGCAGCAAGAAAAATGATCTGTGTCCGTACCTGCTGGCATTACACAACGTTAAGAAATTACTGGATAAGTTATACTTATTCTATTGTTATTATATTATTAACATCTATAAAATGTTATTTTTATTTATCAAATTTTTATATAAAAACCCCTGTCCAAGATGCTCGCTGAGAGAGTGACGAAGATTGAATGCTGTTTTTGTTTTCGGTTGCGATTGGACGCTATTATGCTTAAAGAGATAGAGAGATTGTGATCCTGAATAGTCTATTAAGTGTGAAATATCAGAACATTATTAACAGAGATAAATAAAGTAATTCCAGTTGCATTGCATAAAATGGTTTTGTCTGTCTTTTTTCTCATTGGGGGTTGGCGGCCTCCAACTGTTTCTTTGAAACGGGCCTCTGACTGCATAAAAGTAGTCCCTAATACTATTTTCAAAAAAAAAAAAATGTAAAGCCTTATTATGTGTTTTTTTTAATGTGTTGTTAACTGCAATCATATCACTGTCAGTTTGATTCACAAACAAATCATTCTGACCATTTTTGTCGACTGAAATCAACTTGGTTCATATGGATTCATTTTAATTCACTTTTTAGAGCTTTGATATTTTGGGTAGATCGACTTTCAATTGATATGCAAAAATCTCTCAGGTTTCATTTAGAAATCGAAAATGAACAAAAGTCTTATGGGTTTTAGAACAACATGAGGCTGTGTGAACAATGACAGAGTTTTTAATGTTAGGGTAAAATCTCCTGGTTTGAGCCTAATGATATACTTTACTGATGTTAATAAAGAAGGTGAGCCACTCATTTAACTAGTCACCATAAAAATTCACACTTTGTGCCAGTAGGACTTGCTTGTAGTCGTTGCATTTATCTTTTTTCCTCCTTCTACCCCCCGTATTCATTCGTCAGAATGTGGGGGTTTGGTGCTAATGTGTTGGCTTGTAACCTGCGCTAACTCTAAATGCCATTCACATGTTAGAAGGAGGCGTGCTGGTAGCGTGTTCGCATGACAGCCGTCTGGAGCAGCTGGGCCAATGCTACTCTATTAGCACCTACCGTAATGGCCCCTTTATCTCGTCTTGTTAAGAGTCTTTCTTTCCATTTCTTGCCAGTTACCCATGATTCCCACCTCCTCCTCCTCCTCTTTATCTCTTCAATTGTTATTTTCCCTTGTTTTTTTTTCCTGCATCCTGATATAAAGGTGATATACACAAAAAAGATTTTGGATTTAAATAGGCAAATGCTTAAGACTTGTTATTGCAGTGATTATTATGTTTCTATCATGTTTTATGTTTGGCAACAGTTCTTCTAACCCTAATTGATGGAGTGTGTATCTTTTAAATTCTTAAACAACCAAAAGACACACCAGAACACACTGATAATAATAAAAAAACCTATTTTCTCACATGGATGCATGGAATATGAAATAAGCTCACATGCTCACGTTGAGACAGGATTGGTGACACATTGTATTATTAGTCGTTATATTTGATTATTAAATAAGTCATTTAATTAAAAGGAGTCATCCACTCATTTTACAATCCTATTAGCCTTTGATTTAGACTAAAAACCCTTCTCATTCATTTGGCGGGGAACATGGTGTTTTGAGCAGCATTTGCACACCTTATAGATGCATATTGCAGCATTAAGGCTGACTTTTAATTGATTGTCAATTTAAATGACGATTGATCATGGGAATTTGTGGGAATTTACATCCCTAATCCCAACCAACCATTCACAGTTTGAGCTGTTGAATCTTGACGTTGTCAGCCTGGTATATGGCCATGATGTGTCTTCCTACATAGTTGTTTAAAATTTTAAAAACCTACACACTCCATCAGTTAGGGTTAGAATAACTGTTGCCAAACATCTAACGTGATAGAAACATAATAATCACTGCAATAATGATCTAATCATAGACTCTTGAGCATTTGCCTATTCAAATCCAAAAAAATTTTAGCTGGGCAGTTTACCACCATCTTTTTGTCCACCTTCATTTTCTTTGTACAGCCAAAAAAAAAGGGAAAAAAGGAAAATACAATTTCAGAAACGTTTCCCCCGTTCTCCGATTTTCCTTAATTGCTGTAATAAGTGCAGTGTGAGGTGCCTCAGGGGAGTCCCCTAGTCCGTGTCTAATTTTCCACCTAATTGATTATAATGAACAGCTCCCCCATCTCCGCCGCAAACACACACTCATGCGAGCACGAGTCGGATGCAATAGTGCGGTAATTGCAGTTGTTAACACCCCCAGCGGGTGTGAATGGATCAACACTGTGAAAGACCCTGTGAATGATCTCTTCTGCCTCTCAGGAAATGTTACTGTAGTACAGAAACATGAATGGATACTCACAGATGAGCGGATTAAAATAGATCAGGTTGTTTCATCTCTGATTTAAGTATGATATGAGCATTTAATACATTAATATGATCAGATGACAGTCAAGAATAAAAATGTTCTTCATGTTCACTGCTAAGTTTTTCAGTAGATGGTGGTGATCGTTTCTGCTGCAGATAAACTTAAATGATACCTTTTATTTGTGCTTTTATAAAGCCCCATAGGCTTATGTTGAAGAAGGGATGTGAACATATCTTAAACCAGAATATCACGGAGACTTGACGATGGACTTGTTTGTTCAGCACATCCCACTGATGCTCAAATGGATTGAGATTGAGGGAATTTGGAGGCCAAGTCAACACCTCAAACTCGTTGTTTTGCTCCTCAAACCATTCCTGAACCATTTGTGCTTTGTGGCAGGATGCATTATCCTGCTGAAAGAGCCACAGCCACCAGGGAATACCGTTTCCATGAAAGGGTGTACATGGTCTGCAACAATGCTTATGTAGGTGGTACATGTCAAAGTAACATCCACATGGATGGCAGGACCCAAGGTTTCCCAGCAGAACATTGCCCAAAGCATCACACTGCCTCCGCCGGCTTGCCTTCTTCCCATAGTGCATCCTGGTGCCATGTAAAATGTGATTCATCAGACCGGGCCACCTTCTTCCATTGCTCTGTGGTCCAGTTCTGATGCTCACGTGCCACTGTTGGTGCTTTCGGTGGTGGACAGGGGTCAGCATGGGCTCTCTGACTATGGCTATGCCGCCCCATACACAACAAACTGTGATGCACTGTGTATTCTGACACCTTTCTATCAGAACCAGCATTAACTTCTTGAGCAATTTGAGCTCCAGTAGCTCATCTGTTTGATCGGACCACATGGGCTAGACTTCACTCCCCACGTGCATCAATGAGCCTTGGATGCCCATGACCCTGTCTCCGGTTCACCACTGTTCCTTCCTTGGAGCACTTTTGATAGATCCTGACCACTGCAGACCGGGAACACCCCACAAGAGCTGCAGTTTTGGAGATGCTCTGACCCAGTCGTCTAGCCATCACAATTTGGGCCTTGTCAAACTCGCTCAAATCCTTACACTTGCCCATTTTTCCTGATTCTAACACATCAACTTTGAGGACAAAATGTTCACTTGCTGCCTAATATATCCCCCCCACTAACAGGAGCCGTGATGAAGAGATAATCAGTGTTATTCACTTCACCTGAATTTTGTGTGTATGTATGTGTATTTTTGTATATAAAGCATATGTATGTATATGTGTTTTTATATATCTATGTTTGGGCTGTCAAACGATTAATCGCGATTAATTAAATAAAAAATAAAGGTTTGTGTTTACATAATATATATATATATATATATATATATATATATATATATATATATATAAAGAAATCATATATTTAAGAAATATTTACATGTATATACTGTATGTATTTATATAACTTATATTATATAAAAATAATAATTTTATAAATAATTAAAACTTTTTTTCTTAAATATAGACATGCATGTATATATATATGTATATTTGTATTTATATATATATATATACGTACACATATTATGTAAACATATTTTTTATGCAATTTAATGCATGATTAGTCGTTTGACAGCACTAATCTATGCATATTGTGACCAATTGAATGTCATCTTACTGAATTCATTAAAAAAAAAAAAAATCTTGGAAAAAATTTACATGTTGACAGTATTATTGTCCCCCCCCCCTTTTTAGGTTGGAAGAACAGACAAAGAAGCTGCATAAAGACATGAAGAAAAGCACAGAGGCTGATTTAGGTTTGTGATTGTGATGTTTTCTTCTCTTTGATGGTAATGTTGACTCTTATCTAAATATAACTCCTCTCCACTCTCAGCTCATTTCTTTTACTGTCATAAAGAAAGGAAACCTTATACCATTGAGTCAATATATGCTCGCATGGAACCATCACCTATTTCGTTTTTGTATTTTCTGCTCTGATATTGAAAGAAATTTGTAGAATTCAGAGAAAATGTATTACAAGTTTTACAAGATGTATTACAGAGTACTAAACCTCGGGTCGCTGACAGCATTATTAAAGGGATGCAGATTATTAAACGCATGCAGATTATATTTCATGATGATGAAGAACTGCAATGTCACGTGAGCGTGTCCACCATGGAGATTATCAAAACCAAACAGATGTATCATGTTTCAGTTTTCATTCTTTGTAGGCTCCTCCCTTTGGGGTGGGGAGCAGCAGCTAATTTGCATTTAAAGGAGACACACACAAAACAGCTCATTTTTCTCAAACCCCAAAATTAAAATTTTCAAAATATATATTAAATGATCTGTTAGGAATTTTGATCTGAAACTTCAGACACACTCTGGGGACACCTGAGACTTATATTACATAATAGGTGCCCTTTAAGTTTGGTATTAAAAAGTCTTTAGTTTGATTTTAAAAACAGGATACCCTGTTTAAGAAGAAAATCACATAAACTGTGGTTACAGTAACATTTTTCTATGTAGATGAGCTTCTGGGGAAACTGGACATCATACACTAAACGATCACAAACTACTAGACTTTCAAGTCATTCAAAACACTGAAAATGTGAACATTGTTGCTTGGAGAGTCGTGACCAATTAAATCAATATGTTCTATAATCAGCTCAAAATATGATTGAAATCCTCTGACTGGATGGAATCATAGTCTTAAGCTACGTTGTTGTTACAATGAAACTTTACACAGACAAGGCTTCGTCTCATATGGTCTGTGGCTATACTTCGGAAACAATTTCTGAATTAATCAGGCAGGTAAAATGGTTTGTCAGGCAGGTTTAAATTCCTGTATTGAAGTTGGTGAATGCCGTTTTCTAATAGAACTTAGAATTTTCTGTGGAATTCCAACTCTGGCTGTGCTGGCCTAGCTATGACAAGGAACCACATTTTGCTGAATGTCAATCAAATGGAAATGAAGCATGGAGCTCATGTTCCCTCTTTTAATTTTTGTGCTATATGAAGGAAGCCCATTTGTCAGTCCTGTCTCAGTGAATAACATGTGCCGCACATGTAGCTGAGATAATGTGCTGAAGCTGCACTTGCTTCATCGGTCCTTCGCCACATGGAGGCACATCAGCGGTGTATGTGCATGTTACGCATCAACAGACATAGACCGTTTTGTCTATAAGTTAACAAAAGGTCAAATGTCTTCAGCTCTTGTATACTGCAATGCTTTCCATGCTATCGGCAGGTCAGAAATCTTTCAATTCCGTAAGATGCCAGGCAAAATACCTACAAAAGAACAAAGATTTCCAGCACCGCTTCACAACTTTGCTCCATGCAGGTTGTAAGGGGTCGTTAGAGAGTTGATGGAGATGATGAATATTCACTAAAGAGCTCTGATCGTGTAGTGATGCCTCAATAGTGCCAACGCCAATTACAGTCCGTCGCCTTCTTTGCCAGAGCTGCTTAAAATCAGAATGCTGATCAGATGAGCACGTCAGCGTCAATCCAGATCAGACGCACACAAGGCAGGAAGCCAGATAAAACATCCACCCCTCAACACCCCACAGCCCAAACACAGGAAAGACTTGATTTACTTGAGCTAATTGGGGCAAAGTCAAGAAAGAAGGGGAAAGTTTCTTAATTTCGGTCCCTGTATGAATAAAATGGATGTCTTCCATTTTATATTTGAGAACTAATGATACACATTCATTTTGTAGATATAAAATTATCATCATAATAATAGGATACAGCATCCCTGCAACCCCACAACAATAATTGTAGCATCATCATCATTATATTATATTATGTTATTCATAGTTATTTATGTACAAATAAACAAGAGTCCTATTTTGCCATATTTTGAATGTTAAATCCACTTAGCACTCTTAAGTACTTGCCACCTTTGCAGATAGCGACTGCTGATCAGTTTAAACCAATATGCATTATTCTGTTTGTAGATGACGTGAAATCCCACAGATGACAGTTCAGTCATTTTTCTGCTGTTGTGGCAATTCCTTTGTTTTTAGGATAAATGCTAACTGGTTTTGTTTGTTTTCCAGCAATGTCTAAAGCAGCAGTGAAGATCTCAGGGGACTTGTTGAGTAATCCGTTGTGTGAGCAGGATCAGGCTTTCCTTGAATCCATGAACGCTCTGGATACAGCCATGAAGAGAATGGATGCGTTCAATCAGGAGAAGGTGAGATTTAGTTATATTATTTGTTATTTTCCTAGTGCCTGGTTCACACTTCATTAAAGTTATTCAAATCAATCCAATGTATACAGGGCAAACAGAGAGTTGCTCAGATGTAAAAAGAAAGGTGGCATTTATCATTGTAGTAATTGTTATATTGTAATTACTATGTAGTGATTATATTTATAGGCAGGGATCGACATTTTTCTTTTTTGTGGCTAGTGGTTTTCCAAAGTTACTAGCCACTCAGCATTTTCACTGGCCTCAATTTAACAATGATACCATGGGGGGAAACTGCCATATTGATCATTGTAATATTATCTCATAATTTGGCAGCAGGTATATTAGACTGCTGTCACTTTAAGACCTGATGCACTGATCCATTATACTGTCACACATGCGTTTTCTTTCTCAACTGTTTACATTGACTTCAAACAGAACTGACTGTGTTTACATGAATACTCACCAAGACCAGTATTTTGGCAATGTTGTGTGTATTTGACTGTTTTCAGTGCAATAAGCAGCAAAAAAAACTAATTTTTTCACTGAGAGGTGGCTTTATGTGCATGCGCTTTGAGTTTGAGTACAAAATCTGCGGGAATTAATAAAACGATGCGCAATACACGAAATTCCATGCCGAAATTCAAACCCTGTAACAGCAACAGTATTCATCTGGAGCAAATTAAACCAGTGAATTGGGGGAGGCGGGTTTGTGTCTCAACCCGCTATCAGTATTGTGTATCTAATCTGTGGAAAATGAGTATTGAAAGCGTTTCAGATAGATAGATAGATAGATAGATAGATAGATAGATAGATAGATAGATAGATAGATAGATAGATAGATAGATAGATAGATAGATAGATAGATAGATAGATAGATAGATAGATTGATTGATTGATTGATTGATTGATTTGTCAAATTGAATTTCTGTTAATTTAATTGTATTAATTGTGGCAACAGTCTGTAACCCTATTAAATGTTTTTAATTGTAGTTGCAATTGTTTATTTCACACTGTCCCAAAAGAAAAAAGAAAAACATAAATATATTAAGCAAAAAACAGAACACAAACAACAGGGTTGACATTTGATCAAATAACTTTATTAAACAAATCAACACAGCATATTTGGTGAAAATACCTTATTTTAAATAAGGACAAACACTAAATACATTTAAGAAGTCTTCCTAATAACAGGATTAATAGTCTTAATGTGGTGAAGAAAACTTTCGAAAGCGGCACTGTATAGGTTAAAAACCTGCAAATACAAATAAAAACGAACATTTGATGCAATCTAACGGCACTGTCTTCCTCGGTTGCATGGCACACATTTCACACAAATTACTTATTTTTCTTATTTCTTATTATTTTAGACATATATGACATAAGGAAAATAAAACTATTGGCTACCATCAGATAATTGTGTGGTAACTAGGGAAAACATGATCATACCAATGAATGCATGAGCTTGTGATTCTACAAAATGCCTTTTAAACTTCATACTGTGTTATCATAAAGCAAAACTTTGGGGAATAATTTCAGTTCTCAATACTCACCGTAACGTCTTGTGACGATGAATATCTGTATTCTCTTGGGAATGTGTGTCTCGGTCTTCAGCACCAGCTGGTTTGGCTCCGTTAGCTCTCCTGCGCATCCACATTTAAAATCTCCATATCACCGGAGATTTTTCCCATAAAATGTGTTATTAAATTATAGTTACTTATGAAAATGTTAATGATTACAAAGGGACTTACATCTGAATATATTTTGTAAAAAGCTAGGATATGTTGAATAATATTAATATGTTGCTTTGCCTGTTTTTGATGTGCACGATGCCTCCTGCCATTTAAAGGCTGTTTAGTGAAGTGATGCTATTCTGATGCTTTTGATTGGTTCTCTTGTTTGAATTTGGGCTACTTAAGGTTACAACCTGTCTGAGAGTTGCCACCATGGCAAGTGATAAAAAGGCGTTTCAGTGCTTGAAATTAGAAAAGTAATCAGTTACATTACTTTAATAAAGTACTACATTTTAAATAGGTTAACTTGTAATCTGTAACCTATTACATTTCCAAAGTAACCTTCCCAACACTGCCGAAATCATAGTGGACATTATTGAGTGCACTCATTCAATCCCATAATGCACCTTTATACAGGCAATGTACACTCAACAGCAAGAGAAAACCCATTCACTGTGAGCACCATGGCAAATCAATTCCCACATCTCTCTAGAAGATGGTGTCCGCAGAATGTCCGAACTCATTCACTGAGATACAGCCAATGTTTAGGTGCACTCAGTATTTTTTTGTTTACATTGTGTTGGCCAAATGTCTTGGGCTTATACTGACACCTAGTTCTGTAAGTGCAGCATCACACGCATATTTTTAGCTACTGATATAGTTGAATTAGTATATTCAGTCAGCCATGCTGTGTTTATTCCATGAACGAAAGTGTCCAGTATCGTGTAATATCCAGCTGATCTCAAAATGTATGCTTCCATGAGGAGACATTTTAAGCCTAACTATGTACTTAATCTCATGTAAGTTAACATTTTCCTTAAGTACTATTCATTTCTTTAGGTCTAAAACTTTTTAATGAGGAAAAAATTACTTTTTTCCTTCTTTAAATATCATATGCTCCGCCCCCACTTCGACCAGAAGTATTTGGGCTTTGTAAGCTGCCTCTTATTAGGCACTGGTACTCATTTGCATAATAAGCAAGTGAATGTGAGACATGTTTATGTTTTAAGCATATATTGCCGCCACTAGATATGGCTTACTCACCTCTAGGCCCACACAGAATCTGTACATGTTTTATCTTTCCATATTTCTGTACTAATTGTGGGGGGAAAATCTGTGGAATTCTGCGGAATGGATTTCAATATGGTAAAATGTGTAAAATGTGTACTGCACTGAAAGTACTGCACTTGTATTGGCAGCTAAAAGCATGATCAAATTAGCCAAAACGTTTAATAAATGACCACACACATCTCTAAAAGCTCACATATACACTCCCTCAACTAGGAATGTGCCCAATGCCTAAATCCGTATTCAGAAATGCACGGAAAGTGAATAACGTAACCTAAAGGGACATGGTTAGGCTTGCTGCGATAGTCGGTTACATTACAGTACATCAGATTTCACCAATCACGTGAAGATAGTAGAAGAGCCGACTGACAGGACGATGTCTGGGGATTTGGTACGCAACAGATCCTGAGCGTCATTGACAAATGTCATATCTTGTAAAATGTGTGGTCAGTGTGCAATCGCAAATTGAAAATTAAAAAGCGGGCATGCATTCATAGGCGATTTCAATACCATGCATAGTGAAAGCGACTCCATGACACCCGCAAATTATATACATTATAATTACCCAACTATATAATTGCGAGAGAATGCAAAATATATTGAAATCACAATATCTCACAATAATTTCCATCACCATGTCCCCTTAAGGGAATCTGTAGAACGCTTCCTTTCCTTTCCGAACTTAGTATTCGGCTTCGGCACATCCCTACCCTCAGCTTTTTTAAAATCTCCACTGCGAACACACTTAAGAACACACACACATCATAGTTTCAGGTGAAAGACATCTAGTCTTTTTCTAACTTTTTCAGTTATTGATGCAGTTATTTATCTCTTTTATTATCTATTAATTTGTCTGTGTTTATGTATGTAACTAAAACTTGCAACATGTGGGTGTATAACAAAGAATGGCATTATGTGTTTGTAAGCAGGTCACCATTTAGGAGATACATTTATTCAAAGAATCTGACCGTCCACTTAAGAACATCTAGGGTTAAAGGGATAGTTCAACCAAAAATGAAAATTATGTCATTGTCATGCTCCAGTTGTTCCAAACATGTATACATTTCTTTGTTCTGCTGAACACAAAGGAAGATATTTGTAAGAATGGTTGTAGGCAGATCTGAGCAATCAAATCACCGAATTTGCCGTTTTGTCCGACAAAGCAATCAGGAGATTAACGTTGGTGGAGTTGAACGTCTTTCCGCGGTTGAAACAACATTTCTTTTAGTGTTTATTCATGTTTATTTGATGCTTATAAATGAACTAGAAGGAAGAGATGATTGGTTCACGAAACCCTTTAACTGAGGCGTTACAGTGATCAAGACACATTAAAGAGCCACAAAACGGTATTTATTGTTCACATTACTTTAAAAAATGACAATTTGAAAGTTGATTTTTTTGCTGACAATTTGCTGTCCTGTCTGTCGGTGTGTTGCAAGTGTCCTCTTTGCTCCGCGATGTATTTTCTCCAAGTCAAGTCAAGTCAACTTTATTTATATAGCGCTTTTAACAATGCAGATTGTTTCAAAGCAGCTTCACTGTGTTAAACAGAAAAATAATGCAACAGAATATATTTCGATTATCATACAGTAACAATGTGGGCTTTAGATCAGTAATTAGATAAGTAATTTGGTTTATATGGTTAATTTAGTTTAATAATTAGATTTATTTTGAAATATATTTGAAAAATAGTTTTTTCCCCAACTGAGCAAGCCAAGCCAGAGGCGACACATGAGAACGTGTGTGGTGTGAGAGCGTCACGGCTTGTCAGACATAGCAACAGTAACTAAAGGGGCGGGTCTTTGCGAACAGTATATATTCAAATATATTCAAATACATTGCTTGATATCCGTTCAAATTAGATTTTTCAAAAAAATGACAGCCCTACTTTATATTAGGTGGCATTAACTACTATGTACGTACATCAAAATATAAGTACAGTGTACTTTTTGTGTTCATATTGTATTGCAGAACACTTTTGCCGATATTGAGGTGGGATACGGGTAAAGTTACTGACAGGTGTGGTGGTGTGGGTAAGTTTAAGGGTAGAGTTATGGACAGGTGTGGTGGGATGGGTAAGTTTAAGGGTAGAGTAAGGGACAGGTGTGGTGGTGTGGGTAAGTTTAAGGGTAAAGTTAGGGACAGGTGTGGTGGAATGGGTTATTTTAAGGGTATAGTTATGGACAGGTGTGGTGGTGTGGGTAAGTTTAAGGGTAAAGTTAGGGACAGGTGTGGTGGTGTGGGTAAGTTTAAGGGTAGAGTTAGGGACAGGTGTGGTGGTGTGGGTAAGTTCAAGGGTAAAGTTAGGGACAGGTGTGGTGGTGTGGGTAAGTTTAAGGGTAGAGTTAGGGACAGGTGTGGTGGTGTGGGTAAGTTTAAGGGTAAAGTTAGGGACAGGTGTGGTGGTGTGGGTAAGTTTAAGGGTAAAGTTAGGGACAGGTGTGGTGGAATGGGTTATTTTAAGGGTAGAGTTATGGACCGGTGTGGTGGGATGGGTAAGTTTAAGGGTAGAGTTATGGACAGGTGTGGTGGTGTGGGTAAGTTTAAGGGTAAAGTTAGGGACAGGTGTGGTGGAATGGGTTAGTTTAAGGGTAGAGTTAGGGACAGGTGTGGTGGTGTGGGTAAGTTTAAGGGTAGAGTTATGGACAGGTGTGGTGGTGTGGGGAAGTTTAAGGGTAAAGTTAGGGACAGGTGTGGTGGTTGGGTACGTTTAAGGGTTAAGTTAAGGAAAGATGTGGTGGTGTGGGTAAGTTTAAGGGTAGAGTTATGGACAGGTGTGGTGGTGTGGGGAAGTTTAAGGGTAAAGTTAGGGACAGGTGTGGTGGTATGGGTAAGTTTAAGGGTAGAGTTAGGGACAGGTGTGGTGGTGTGGGTAAGTTTAAGGGTAGAGTTAGGGACAGGTGTGGTGGTGTGGGTAAGTTTAAGGGTAGAGTTAGGGACAGGTGTGGTGGTATGGGTAAGTTTAAGGGTAGAGTTAGTACAGGTGTGGTTGAATCGGTAACTTTAAGGGTAGAGTTAGGGACAGGTGTGGTGGTATGGGTAAGTTTAAGGGTAGAGTTAGGGACAGGTGTGGTGGAATGGGTTATTTTAAGGGTAGAGTTAGTACAGGTGTGGCGGTATGGGTAAGTTTAAGGGTACAGTTAGGGACAGGTGTGGTGGTGTGGGGAAGTTTAAGGGTAAAGTTAGGGACAGGTGTGGTGGTGTGGGTAAGTTTAAGGGTAAAGTTAGGGACAGGTGTGGTGGTGTGGGTAAGTTTAAGGGTAAAGTTAGGGACAGGTGTGGTGGTGTGGGGAAGTTTAAGGGTAAAGTTAGGGACAGGTGTGGTGGTTGGGTACGTTTAAGGGTTAAGTTAAGGAAAGATGTGGTGGTGTGGGTAAGTTTAAGGGTAGAGTTATGGACAGGTGTAGTGGTGTGGGGAAGTTTAAGGGTAAAGTTAGGGACAGGTGTGGTGGTGTGGGTAAGTTTAAGGGTAAAGTAAGGGACAGGTGTGGTGGTGTGGGTAAGTTTAAGGGTAGAGTTAGTACAGGTGTGGTTGAATCGGTAACTTTAAGGGTAGAGTTAGGGACAGGTGTGGTGGTATGGGTAAGTTTAAGGGTAGAGTTAGTACAGGTGTGGTTGAATCGGTAACTTTAAGGGTAGAGTTAGGGACAGGTGTGGTGGTATGGGTAAGTTTAAGGGTAGAGTTAGGGACAGGTGTGGTGGAATGGGTTATTTTAAGGGTAGAGTTAGTACAGGTGTGGCGGTATGGGTAAGTTTAAGGGTACAGTTAGGGATAGGTGTGATGGAATAATGGGTAAGTTTAATCTCAACCATTTAACCAAAACCCCATTCAAAAAACCCATTGACTTCAGGACGAGGGAACCAGAAGTGCTAAAATGCTAACTCGCTTCTGCGTTTTGGCCTAAAAAGTGATGTACCACTCTATTATCTTGCAGGTTTGAAATTACATGAGGGTGAGTAATTAATGTCAGAATTTTAATTTTTTGGGTGAACTACCCTTTAAATGCATATATTCATGTCTTCCCAATAGCCGTCTATGTGAGTATATGAAGCACAGTTGGTTAATGTTATGTATGACTTTATCTCTGTTTTGTACATCTCAGAAATGAACCAAAGACCAACTTCATTTCTGCCTTCCAACACCTTCTAACCCGTGTTTATTTTCTACTTTTGGCCGAGAAAAATAGTTGCATTTTTGACTTTGGCACAAGTACGTTCTGTCTTCCCTCCAGCAGATTGGGTATGAGTAAGTTTTTCTCACAGCAGACCCCACGCCCTTCCACACTCAGCGTGCACATGCATCTTCAAATGAGTCCCATCTCTGCGTTGCTATCTTCTGTTTCCTGCTGCTGCTGATACTGATCGTTGTCTTTTTTCTTTTTTCCCTCTCATTTCCCCACATTGGAGTCAGTCCTTTTCTTTTGAAAGTGGTTAAGAGCCCTTAAGCGATACACTCAGCACTGACTGCATGTCAGAAGAGTAGTGCTCATCTTCTCTGGTCTATCGCCTACAACCTCCGCCCTGGAAACTGGGCCCTTCACGTGACTCGCGCCAACATTCCCAATGTATTGAACTCTATGGGGTGAAGTGGCAAGCTTGCAGCATTGCTCCCAGCGTGAAGAGTTATAACGTGATGCTCAAAGCAAGCATTATAACATGATGCACAATTTCAACTTTGACACATTCTGCTGACCATTTAAAGCTCAGCCATTATGTGCCAGACAATTTGCATATCGTATTATGTGGACAGAGCTGAGACAAACATCAAAAAAAGATGGAAGAGAGACTGATCCTGTTGTAGCTTCATTGACTTTTACAGTAGAACATTGAAGGCTTGTTTTGGCTTTCAGGGGAAATACAATACAATATTTTTTTATCTTTTCTAAGATCGGATGCATTGTCCAATCGAGCATGTCTTGTCAATCATTCAGACTGCTTAGTCTGTTCTTTGTGAGAATCTTGAAAGGATTAGTTCACCCAAAAATGAAAATGCTGTTGTCATTTTACTTTTAACCCTTATGCAAATCCAAACCCACACAACTTTCTTCTGTGCAAAATAACAACAACTGGTTCATAGTGACCATTAAGCCAAAAACACAACAACAAATGACATCACCGTAAATCACCATCAAAGTCAATCTGCCTTTTGCTCCGTTTTGAAATTATATTGCAGCAGAGAAACAGAATGAAATTTAAGTAGTTAGTTATTCACTGATAATCTTTCCCTCCAGTCAGCTGTTAATTCCACAACCACTGCAACCAGGTCATTGAGTTGTGAGTAACCATACAGTCAGATCAGCCAGGTAATAATATATAAACTGCACATGGCAGTTTTTGCATTTAACTTCTAAATCAAATTATAACGTCATGTTTTTACTCCAGTTCGTTGTTGTAATATAATAATTTACACAGTTGCTGTCATTTTAATGAAAGATTTATTTAGACATGGATTAAATAATCAAGACATCACTAACAGGTAAAGTAGAATATAATTAATAAATATGGTCTAATATGGTGCATATACATAGATCAGGCAAAACATTATATCTAATGTTGTCTTATATTGTATTGGTCTCCCTTTTACTGCCAAAACAGCAAACATTGCTCAAAGCATCACACTGCCTCTGCTGGCTTGCCTTCTTCCCATAGTGCATCCTGGTGCCATGTGTTCCCCAGGTAAGCAACGCACACGCACCCGACCATCCACGTGATGTAAAAGAAAATGTGATTCATCAGACCAGGCCACCTTCTTTCATTGCTCCGTGGTCCAGTTCTGATGCTCCTTTTGATAGATACTGACCACTGCAGACCGGGAACACCCCACAAGAGCTGCAGTTTTGGTCGTCTAGCCATCACAATTTTGCCCTTGTCAAACTCGCTCAAATCCTTACGCTTGCCCATTTTTTCCTGCTTCTAACACATCAACTCTGAGGACGAAATGTTCACTTGCTGCCTAATATATTCCATCCACTAACAGAAGCCATGATGAAGAGATAATCAGTGTTATTCACTTCACCTGTCATAATGTTTTGCCTGATCGGTGTGTTTAGAGAAAGAGTTAATTTCTCTGGCAAACTAACAAGCTGTGGTTGACTCTGAATGACTTGCCTGAGGTAAATGCTACATGACATATTGCTTACAAGCTGTTTTATCGGTCTTTCCTCCGTTGAAACACTGTTTGAGCGATTACATGAGATATGATACGTTCCAGTAAGTTGTGCTAAATCTTTCAACATGCCTTCAGATGTTCATTCATGTTTATTCTGTAACTAGTATTAAATTGGAAGAGATGATCATGGTCACTATTGCTCTTCGCTGCCATTTGAACCGAAGCGCCTATAAATGTCACAGCACATTAAAGAGCATCAAAATGGCATTTTTTTTTTTAATTTCATGATAAAATGGGCAGTATTTGAAAGATCTTATCGAAAACAAAAAAACTTGGAGTTTATTGCGATTATTGGTGGTTATGCTACAGTGCTGTATTCTTTGTATACACATACCGCAACTTTGCAGGACGAATACGTGTACTATTACACCCCTAACTATTCAATACAATGTCAAGGAAGAATTAAATTTGTGACATAAGGTAAAATGAGGTCAACCTCAACAATGGACCAAGACTGGTCCGGAGGGGTGGAGGGTGTTTGGTACGCCATGAGAGAATCGCAGTCAGTACCATGGGTGGTGTATCACGGTTTTTCAGTTGGGTTTGAATATCGTTACATCCATAACACAAACGCACTACCGGTCAAAAGTTTGCAAATGTTTTTTTGTTTATGTTCTCTTAATCTCACTCCATGTGTTTGATCAAAAATACAGTAAAACAGTAACACTATGAATTATTACAATTTCAAATTAACTGGTTTCTGTTTTAATATAATTAAAAATGTAATTTACTCCTGTGATCAAAGCTGAATTTTCAGAATCTTTACTTTCAGTGTCAAATGTCATTTCTTAAAACAGACATTTTTTTTGTTGGTATTTTTATACACTGCCATTTTAATATTTAATATTATAATAAATATTTTTTTAAAAGACAGTAAATACATTTATGAAATAAATAAATATTACAAAAAATCTATTTATAATAATGCTGTTCTTTTGAACTTTCATCAAAGAGTCCTGCAAAAAAAAGTTTCCACAAAAATATTAAGCAGTATTTCTAACATGTTTTACATTAATAATAAGAAGAAATGTTTCTTTAGCAGCACCTCGGCACATTAGAATGATTTCTGAAGGATCATGTGACACTGAAGACTGGAGTAATGATGCTGATAAATTCAGATTTAATCACAGGAATAAATTACATTTTAACACGTATTTAAAAAAAAACAAACAGTTACTTTAAATTGAAATAATAATTCACAACATTCCTGTGTTTACTGTATTTTGGTCAAATAAATGCATTGGTGAGATTAAAAGAAAAAATATTCATGCACTGATCCAGTTTTCGAGTTTAAGTCACTGATTCAGCGTTCTCGTGTTAGCAGCTCGCTAGAAAGCAAGATTATCTGTGAATACATTTCTGTCCCATGTGACCAGATTTGCAACAGAGAAATCACATTGACTGACTGATATTATGAATTTTTTTTTTTTTTTTTAATGGTTGTTATTTTGTTGTTTTTGAAGCTTAACTTTTGTACGGCTAAACCTTGTTTTGTTTATATATGACTACATGTTCCCCATTTGCATAGTACTAATGGATTCTTTTGTAGTCCTGATAAGATTGAATTTACTCCATATTTTTTGAATGCAGTTGCCGTCAGCTGATAATCAAAGCCAACAACATTTGATCAGTCAAACACAAACCCGCCAGTGTAAAATACACCACGAGTGCCTCTAGCTGTAATGCAATCGGCAGATCTCAGAAATAGCAGATTGAAGCCTGATGCAAATATCCTTGCTCTCCGCTGACCCCTCTGTTAGATTCACCAAAGCCAAATGCTTTCTACAGCGCTCTCCTCTCCGCCTGAGCACCGCTTTCTCATACTCTACTGTATGGGCACTTGGCAGGCGAACGGCGCTCTATCCGTGGGCGACCAGAGATGTTAGCACAGCTGATTTTTCAGGTTTGCATTTTGCAGTGTGCTGGTGTGAATTACCCACCCTAGGATGCTTGAATGGTTAATAAGACTTCCATGAATCACATAGCAAACCTGCAAAAACTCCCCGTTCTTCAGATTGAGAGGTTTTGTCACGGTAGCCAAGCAAATCATATTTGTGTTATATAAAGATAACTAAGCTGTTGTCTTAGCTCTCAGTCGAGGGAAAGATGGATTGCCCCAGGGTGGATACAAATAGGCAGGAAAATGTTATGATAATAAGTGTAGCTTCATTTTAGGCCTGCACTGGGTATTTTTAAGTCATGTCTTAGCAGCTTTAAGGCCTGTAGAGACTTTAATGTTTAATAACTAGCAGCCATGATGCTGGGGAGGAATATCGATTTTTTTTTTTCTTTTTTTTTTTTTCCAGGGTTTGTTTGCATTGTATGTATTTTTGGGTGTTATGTATTGTGTGTGTGGTTGATCTCTGGCCCCTGATTCACACACTGGAGTGTTTTCCTCAGGCTGTTCTCTCATCATATGGATATACTTCCCCATCATTCCCACCTTCTATTGTATCTCCATTTCTATCTCCTCTTAACCATCTACTATCGCCTTTGTCAGCGGAGAAAGAAATCAACTTGCATGTAATGTTGTATTGGTTTCTTTAACTACAGGCAACTTTTTTGACCGGGTTGATCTGTGTTATATAACTAAATGAAGTCTCCTTCTCTTTATCATTAAAATTGTATTAATTTAAAGTTTACAGTAAAAAGACATTATGCTTTCATTTAAATCTGCTGCTTTTAAAATGCCTGAAAATATAAAATCCATTATAAAAAATATAAATTTAAAACTGATTATTGTTTTAATATTTATTGCGTCAGAATAATTTATCAATCTTTACTTGCATTCCACCAAACCAAGCAATGTTTTCCTTAATAAAGTTGAATAAAGTTAATGTACTTTCCTACCTAGGAGACAAAAGTGTCAGTTAAAAGCATATTTGAGGTGAAATATGTGATATGTGATGTGTATAGAAAATAAAAATCAAGGTAAATATCACTTGGGAAATGTATATCATTGAATTTATTTATTTATGTTTGTTTTACAGTAGTTTATGGTAAGTTATGTAAAGACCAGAAACATTTATTCATTGTTAGTTTGTAAGGTTTGGGGTTGATTTACAGCTAACATTAAGTGTACAACCAGAAACATTTATAAAGAAAGCAAATTCTGTCAAATAAAAATAATGTTTTATTTATAGGTAGGGTTAGTTAAAGTTAAAAATACATTATTCACTACTTACTTTCTTAATACATTTATTCATTTACTTTCTTAATAAATGTATCTGGTGTTAACAAATGATTTTAAACTTAGCTTAGGGGTTAATGTACAACCACAACTAACCCTGTGTTTACAATAATTTGTTACGACCAGAAACACTTATTAAGAAAGCATATTTATTTATTTATTTATTTATTTATTTATGTATTTGGCATTTTGTCTAGCTACTGCTCAGAATTTGTACATTTTATTTATTTATTTATTTATTTGGCATTTTGTCTAGCTACTGCTCAGAATTTGCATATTTTAGTTTTATTTATTTATTTATTCATTAATTTGCCATTTTGTCAAGCCCCCACTCAGAATTTGTATTTTTAAGTTTTATTTATTTGTTTGTTTGGCATTTTTGTCTAGCTACCGCTCAGAATTTGTATATTTTATTTTTGTTTTATTTTTGCTGTTTTATTTATATATTTATTTGGCATTTTGTCTAGCTACCAATTCGTATATTTTAGTTCAGTTTTATTTATTTTTGTATTTATTGGTATATTTTTGTTTGTTGGGGCTATTTTTGACTGTGTATTAGTGAAGTAATTTGAAAGAAGGCTAGCTCATCTTTAATGAATCTTTCTGTTCTGGGGTCGAGTTTTATTTGCTCTCAGTGACTGACTCTGCTCTCAATAGCGAGTGAGTTGTTGATTAGCTCCATAAGCTACAATCCTCTGATGGGCCTGTCAACTTGTGTCGGCTTCCCTCTCCGTGCTCTGGTTTAACGTTCCCTGTTTGCTCTCCTCTTGCATTGTTTGCCAGGTTAGGTTAGCATTCTGTCAGCCAACCACATCCTATTGACATCTAAGATCTGCAATGTAAATGATGTTTTGCAAGTTTAAGATTGTAATTGTGTGGCAACTTTTAAGACTTTGTTGGTTTGTGGCTTGAGGCGGCAATGCGACGTTCGTTTACACCCGTTTAACTCAAACACCCTCCTTCCCTCCTCTCCTCTTCCTCCTCCTCCTCTTCTCTTCTATTCTCCTCTCCTCTCCAGCCCTGACATCACATGGAGGAACGAGGGGAATATAAACTGTTATTGTTAAAAATGTTTGTTTGCAAAGAACTTTCATCTTGTACGGCGGCCCACCCTCTTCAGCGTTTTCAACTCCAGCCGGGGATGTGCTTTCATGTGCCGTCCCTCGACGATTCCAGCCTTTTGTATTCACTGCTCGATTAATATTCACGTCTTTCTCGCTGCTTTCCTCAGGCCAGGAGCACAATAAAGAAACAACGTCACAAACTTTTTCCTCCATACTTCTCATTTGAACGGCAAGCGCACTTCGCTTTGATAGGGAGGGCGTCAGCTGTTGATCTTCTAAACGTGGGGGTCATGTCATATCCTGTTCCCAATTATCTTCACTGAGAAGTTTTCTGGATGTCATAGTTATTTATTTTGATTGTTTTGTTGTGTTCGACCGTAATGATCAATGTAATTTATTGTGATGGTTGTCATTCAGCTATTAGAAATTTATTTTTTTCAGCTAATGTTTTTTTTTTCTTCTTGTTTCTGTCTATGCAGGTCAATCAGATTCAGAAGACTGGGATCGACCCTTTGAAAAAGTAAGTGCTCTTTTTACATTTTATTGAAAAATTCTTAAGCAGGTTCTGTTCCAAAACTTAGTATACTAAAACCTATTTAGACTGCAGATTAAAGACCAAACCCCAAAATGATGTGAGAAAAAATAATCCGTCTCTGTGAACCCATATAATGCCAGTGAGTAGACGATGAAACTCCAAAAAGCACATACAGCCATCATGACTCCAGTGGATGTGTCAGTGTTTTCTGAAGTGGAGCTGTGTGTGTAAAAAAACCAACACGTTTTGCACTTATTTACCTATAAACCATTGCCGTATGCACATTCACGAGAGAGTCAAGTGTACACTTGACATAAATAGTGGTCGACCGGTATGTATTTTTTGATAGCTGATGGCACAACGTTTATCGGGCAAACAGAAAACCTTATCGACGATGGTGATAATTGAAAAATGGAAAATATTGGCCAATGCAATATAATGGTTGACATAAGCAGAGGTCCAGTTCTTTGTTTATTTGGCATTTTGTCTAGCTACCACTCCGAATTTGTATATTTTAGTTTTATTTGTTTATTTCTCACAACCTTCAAGATGCGTTTATGTCACACTTCACAACGAACTTCAGAAAGTATTCTAACAATATACAATACCGGCCAGAAAACATCATCCTCATTATTGCAGTGATTATTATGTTTCTATCATGTTATATGTTTGGCAACAGTTCTTCTAACCCTAACTGATGGACTGTGTAGCTTTTCATTTCAATAACAACCCTGTAGGAAGACACATCATGGCCATATTCCAGGATGACAACGTCAAGATGCCTCAAACTGTGAAAGAATGGTTGTGAGGGAGCATGAAGGATCATTTTCTCCTTAAAATCCACACCTTAAATTCATTGAAAGTCTTTGGGATGTGCTGGAGGAGACTTTACAGAGTGCTGGACTCATGCGTTGTCAATACAAGATCTTGAGCAAAAATATATGCACATCTTGGTAGAAATAAATGTTATTTCCTTCAAGAGGTGCATTTTTTAATTATTTATCTATAGGCGGGTGCACAACGCACATACTCTGCTTATTAGACATAAAGGGATGCACAGCAGAACACAAATATTTTTAAATATCAAAAATAAAAGGATTCCTCTTTGGAGAAGCGGTCAGTCTTTCCGAGACACTCCTCGCTGCAGCCTGTAGCACGATGACGTAGCTGGATCAGATCCAATACGGACTGGATGGTGGTTCGTTATGGCGACGTCATACCGTTCTAGTTATAATGCGTATGCGCTGGTCGTAAGTGACATGTATGGTCAATACTGTATATAGATGATGTTCTAACCTGTGTAGTAGTAGTACTGATAAATAGTAATACGTAATTATTTATGAATAAGTCATTGTGATGCTGAAGTTATCCTAGTTTCTCTCTACATACATGCAAAACAGTTAAAATTTTAACATATTCTGGTCATATTTGCTGTTGAGTGGAAGCAAAAATTAGTTAAGTAATTGTCTGTAATTTTAATCCTTAAGGTACAATACAAGATCTGTAAACAATTTAAAATACCAGTACACATTCAAGGGAAAATGCAAAACGTATGTCCTGATTTCGTGAGCATGTTATTAATAATTGTTTTTGCGCGAGCGGTTTGAGTATTTATCTATCCACATTTCACCAAAACACTCAACTGCAAAATTTGAATGAAACCACCGCGCATGCGCGTCCAGTACGTGTTGGATCTGATCCAGTACGTCATCGTGCTAAAGGCTGCAGCGACGACGACTTGGTCTTTCCGCTCACATGTAAATAGCGAATCCGCCATGGTGCGACTGGGAATGGGAGATGAGACTCTGATTGGTTTATTACACGTAACGCCCAAAACAGACCCATGACTTATTAAGAGACTAGGTGCAACCCTTTTGGACCATGCGTCTGGCGCGCCAACGTTTTTTCTTTATTTTTTGACTGGACCAAAAGAACCAAGAGAACTGCAAGTGTGAACACAAATAGAGAATCTCTTGTCTCTTTTTGCATACAGCTGTCACATCTGCTCAGTTAAACTCTGATTGACATGGAAAGATACCTTTTATTGCGTGTTGCAGCGTCGCCTCACGTCTGGTTAGGACATGGTGTTAAGTCTACTGAATAAAACTTGTCACGTGTGAAATTGCTGCCACTTGTGCTTTCGTTTGCTGCCTGTGTAGCGAGTAGACAGTGAGGCAGCTCAGGATTTAGAGCAGAGCTGTTTTATCTGTCATTGTTTCAGTCTTTTTATTTTATTGGAATGTCGAACATCAAATATTTTCCAAATGAGACATCTTCTTCCACTGGACATCTGTCCTGGAATTGATTTTGCCGTTTGAATCACGGTTGCATTGCCGTCCATATACAGTATGTGTGATCTTAAGTTGGTTATGAATGCTGGCTGGAGTTATGTTATTGTCTTTAAACACCTGGAATCAATCTGCGCGTCCTCTGTGGAAAAAATCTGCGGTGTTCTATTTCGGTCGGAACTGATATGTTTATTGCATAAAAGAACTACAGCCAGGCTCCTGCAATTACTGAATATGTCGAAGTTGTGTTAATGACTCTCTTTCAGGTCGCCAGACTTCCTCTCAGCTGCGCGCATTAACAGCGCCCAGCGTTATATGAGAAATGGTCTGACGGCTGCAGGTCTGTCCTGAATGAAAGAGTGCGTCTGGAGGAAAGTTTATTTGGCTGTCCGCCCCTCCACTCCTCTCTCGCCCCCATGAGTGCTATTCCATGCCTCCGTCCTCTCGTGGGAGGGGCCGGAACAGGAAGCAGCCCTTAACGAGCGACTAGGAAGAGGAGTGGGTGTGGAGACACTCCTAACAAACGCCTCTGTGCGTGTGTGTGTGTGTGTGTGTGTGTGTGTGTGTGTGTGTGTGTGTGTTTAAGGATTCTTGGAGTTCTTACTCTACTTTCATTCCTAAAAGGATGTGTTGATTTGTTTTCAATTATGTAAGAAATAACTATATTTGTTTTTTTATTACTTAACCATTCACCACAATGAGGTTATGGTCTCTATCCACTCTGGTGAAAGCCGCGTGTGTGTGTGTGTGTGTGTGTGTGTGTGTGTGTGTGTGTGTGTGTGTGTGTGTGTGTGTGTGTGTGTGTGTGTGTGTGTGTGTGTGTGTGTGTGTGGACTGGTAATCCCTACGGTATGGGGACAAAATGTCCCCACAAAGATGGCAATATCCAAATTTTTGTCCTTGTGGGGACATTTTTTTGGTCCCCATGAGGAAAACATCATATAAATCACACTAAGTGATTTTTTTTGAAAAAGTAAAAATGCAGCATGTCTCCTGTGATGGGTAGGTTTAGGGGCAGGGGCAGTGTAGGGGGATAGAAAATACGGTTTGTACAGTATAAAATGCATTACGCCTATGGAATGTCCCCATAAAACATGGAAACACAACATGTGTGTGTGTGTGTGTGTGTGTGTGTGTGTGTGTGTGTGTGTGTGTGTGTGTGTGTGTGTGTGTGTGTGTGTGTGTGTGTGTGTAGAAAGACACAGAGTCAGAGGAAGATGGTGGGGTGTGTGTTGTGAAGTGTACATGCAGTTGTTTGTGTGTGTGTGTTTGGTGGCAGGACGGAATGGTTCTCATTTCCGCTGACTGGTGGGTGTGTGGCGGACGTGTGTGTAGGCTCTTACCGTGGCCTCAAGCCCAGAAACACACACACTCATGTTCACGCAAATACTATGAGCACAGAGGAGGCTTTAAACAGCCGATCAAACCCTGCACATCATACACACTCTCACACATACGCACGCAAACTTACAGCTGACCACTTCTAAATATGACTGCTTGGAAATGACGGTAGACACAGTTTTGAGTGAATCTCACAATTATTGAAAAATATCTAGACCATATTTCTCCTCAAAACAAAAATTACTCAAGTCGTGGTTCACCATTATACTAAAATTTCTTTCTTGTTAAAAAAAGGATAAACAATCTATCAGATGACAGAAGGCGTGGTGTAGATCGGGTGCAACAGGTTTGCAGCTTTTTATCATGTTGATCAGTTAATTCATGTGTCAAATATGGTACAGTAGGTTTCATAGGGTTACGATAAGTGATGACCCCCTTCCTAATATTGTGTTGGTCCCACTTTTGCTGCCATAACAGCCCTGACCCATCAAGGTATGGACTCCACTAGACCCTAAAGGTGTGCAGTGGTATCTGGCACTAAGATATTAGCAGCAGATCCTTTAAGTCCTTTAAGTTGCGAGGTAGGGCCTCCATGGATCGGACTTGTTTGTTCAGCACATCCCACAGATGCTTGATTGGGTTGAGATCTGGGAGTTTGGAGGCCAAGTCAACACCTCAAACTTGTTGTTGAGCTCCTCAAACCATTCCTGAAACACCTTGCTTGTGATTCATCAGACCAGGCCACCTTCTTCCATTGCTCCGTGGTCCAGTTCTGATGCTCACGTGCCCACTGTTGGTGCTTTCAGTGGTGGACAGGGGTCAGCATGAAAACCCTGATTGATCTGCGGCTATGCAGCCCCATACACAACAAACTGTGATACACTGTGTATTCTGACACCTTTCTATCAGAACCAGCATTAACTTCTTGAGCAATTTGAGCTCCAGTAGCTCGTCTGTTTGATTGGACCACATGGGCCAGCCTTCGCTCACCACGGGTATCAATGAGCCTTGGCCGCCCATGACCCTGTCTCCGGTTCACCACTGTTCCTTAATTGGAGCACTTTTGATAGAGACTGACCACTGCAAAGGGAACACCCCACAAGAGCTGCAGTTTTGGAGATGCTCTGACCCAGTCGTCTAGCCATCACAATTTGGCCCTTGTCAAACTCGCTCAAATCCTTACGCTTGCCCATTTTTCCTGCTTCTAAAACATCAACTTTGAGGACAAAATGTTTACTTGCTGCCTAATATATCCCACCCACTAACAGGAGCCGTGATGAAGAGATAATCAGTGTTATTCACTTCACCTGTCATAATGTTATGCCTGATAGGTGTATTTTGTTTTAAAGAAATTAATAGTTTTTTATGACCATCAGTATTTTATCATAATTATTTTGTAGCATTGTGAGATTCTGTTAGACCGTAAATTGACATTTTCTGTGACACTTTGCATTAAAAAAATTTGTTCATTTAAATAGGTTTGTGGAAATTGCTATAAATTACAAGAGACAATTTCCATGTTGAGCACAATGCGTGTGTCATATTTTTAGTTGTGGAAATCAAAATGATTGAGAACGGTTTTTTTAATAGTTTTTAAAGAAGACTCTTCTCCTCACCAAGGCTGCATTTATTTGATTCAAAATACAGCAAAAACAGTATTATTGTGAATTATTTTTACAATTTAAAATAACTTTTTTCTATTTGAATATATTTTAAATTGAAATGTATTTCTGTGATTCAAAGCTGAATTTTCAGCATCATTACTCCAGTCTTCAGTGTCACATGATCCTTCAGAAATCATTCTCATGTGCTGCTCAAGAAACATTTATTATTATTATCAATGTTGAAAACAGTAAAAAAAAAAATCAGGATTATTTAATGAATAGAAAGTTCAAAAGAACAGCAATTATCTGAAATATAAAGCCTTTGCAACATTATAAATGTCTATACTGTCACTTGATCAATTTAATGCAGTCTTGCTGAATAAATGTATTCATTTCTTTGTTCTTCCCCAAAAAATAAATAAATAAAAAATCTGACCCAAAACTTTTGAACGGTATACTAATAGTACAATGTTACAAAAGCTTTCTATTTCAGATAAATGCTGTTCTTTTGAACTTTCTATTCACCAAAGAATCGTAAAAAAAAAATTGTACACAACTGCTTTCAACATTGATAATAATCATAAATGTTGCTTGAGCAGAAAATAATCATATTAGAATGATTTCTGAAGGATCATGTGACACTGAACACTGGGATAGTGATGTTCAAAATTGAGCGTTGGCATCACAGGAATAAATTACATTTTAAAATATATGCAAATAGAAAACATTTATTTTACATTTTAATAATATTTCACGCTTTTTAAAAATGTTTAATAACATAAATGCAGCCTTGGTGAGCAGAAGAGACTTCTTTAAAAAATATGTTCTGTTCTCAAACTTTTGACCGGTAGTGTGTACATTGGTGTTTTATGTTACATCTTATGATTTTTTTCTGTAGTGTTGTGTATTATTAGGATGGTGACTCTTTCGAACTTAGTATGCATCCATATCAAGTGTGCTAGAAATCTCATGTTTAGCTTTAAACAAAACGGCATTCTTTTAGCCATCGCTACGTCTCGCCTCCAGTGGAATCCTTAAAACACACCGTCTTTGTTTTCTGCTGAGCCGAAACACATTTAATCAGCCATAAGCCAAGATACCATGAAAGACAAGATTCCATTAGTGCATGAATAGCTCAGCGTTTCTTGTTTCTTTCTCGTTGTTCTCCCACTGTTCATGGGGGGAAAGTATTTATAATGTGATCCTTCTGAAAAGCTGTTGAAACTCTAATGGCTTCAGACAGATGTCGGATCTCTTAATGTGATAACTCATTTCTAAACCAGGTGAGTGCGTGCCTCTCGCTTTGAGTGTGTGTTTTGTCTGCGCTAACAGAAGTCAGCAGCAGTTTTGAATTGCGTGAGTAGCACTCCATTATATCTTCTGGGCGATATGCATTAGGTGGAGGTTGTTTTGACTTGGTTCATTGAAGTCTTTGTTGACCAAGACAAGATGGAATTTTTTTTTCTTCTGATATGCCTCATGAAGAGATATCTTGGTAAAAGTGACACTTGTCTTAGCAAATACCCCTAACTATTGCTCATATGTAAGGGTTTATTCAAATCTAAATAGTAAGTTTTCAGCTTGGTTGCTTAACTTGTCCTGCAATGTTTGTGCTACACACATGATACCTGAAACTTCTTGAGGAGAGATGTGTGTTGGTACTTCTATAAGGGTGTTTTCACACTTGGTTCTTTTCTTTCCTTGGGGATTGTGGCCCATATGTGAATGCTTCAAACGATCTCAGACCTCTTTAAAGCAAACCAAAAAGAGAATCATCTTGGGAGGTGTTCAGAGTACGGTTCGCTTTTAGCTGATGCTTCGTTAAAAATACCAATATAGTATTTTGCTGAATGTTTCTGCTGTTTTTGTCCATAAAATGAAAGTCAGTGGAGTCCAAATAACATAGTGGTGGACCCCATTGACCTTTCATTGCATAAAAAAACCAACCTTTTTTTGTGTTCTGCATTAGAAATAAAGAAAGTCATATAGGTTTGGACTAACATTATTACCCCCTGCCCCTTTTCGTTGTATTCTGGTTTGTATTTCAACAGAATGAAGGTAAGGTATTAAAATCTTCCCGGTCGACTGACATTTGATATGACATCCACTTCAAACATTAAATTGATAACTTTCATTAACTCTACAATAAGTAAATCTGCTTCACCAGCTAATTACTCTCCGACAGCGAAGCCATAGTAATACACAGATACACCGCAAAGATGGAAATTCAATCACAAATTTCTAAAGATGGCTGTGTGCTTGTTTCCCTAGTGCATAAGGTTTATATGATGACAGAATATTCTTTTTTTAATTTATTTTTTATGCACTATCCCTTTATGATTTACACCTTCCAAATAATAAAATGGGTGGAACAATCCTATAAACTTAACCCGGGACATAGATACCAGAATGCCATAGAGATTTGTGGGTGGGCTCCTTTGACTTAGGGCAGTAAGTAACCACCCTAAACACCCTTGCATTGTCAAATACCAGAAGAGAGATGCCGTACGGTGTATTTACAGTCTCTTGTTCTGCTTAAAAGAGACACAGGGCTGGTCAAAAGTGGGGACCAGCTTCCAATTCTGATTTCTAGAAATAGATATACTATAATAAAGGCGTTCTCAGGCATGACACAGCACCCAGCATTCAGATTACACCCTAGCACAGTGAACTTGTTAAGCTCCTGCGCAGACGTACTGTCACGCTGTCCCGCTGACAGGAGCACAGGGTTGCTGCAGCGGTCATCCCGTCCAGACTCTGGTTTGGCTCGCGGAGCTCCTGTATGTGTATGTGTGTGCGACTGTTGCAAACAGCCGACTGCGACTTCGTCCAACTGTTATTTCTGCCGTTCTCTGTCAAGCGGCCACCACACCCGCAGCCAGACTAGACGGGTGTTAAATTATACAGCCGACCAGCGAGGTGGAGCACAAGTGTGTGTGCAGTCACGCTGATGTTCATTGAACGATCAAGAGAGCTTTTAGACAGGACGGGTGCATGAGCGTGTGTTTAGGTTGTGCCGAGTCAGACGGGCCCGTCCTCTAGCCAGTCTTAACCGTTAGTCTAGATTACAGCGAGTGTTTTTAGATTGCTTACTTCCAAGAACACCACCCGTAAACTGTCATTATAGACAGAGCAGGCAGGAAACTGCTCTCAGGGGACAAAAGGTGCAAAATCACGTAACATGATCAGGTTGTTATTTTGATGTTGTGTGTGTAGACATGCTTATACTTGTTAATGTGTATGTGAAGGTTCCAAAATGGAAGGAATCAAGATTTGTACTTTTTAATCACATAAATGATTAATTTAAGTTTTTTTACCTCATCAACCAATGGCGTGTCAATTGACGAAATGTACAGATGGTAAAACTGGCCGTTAAACTGTTTTGCTCAATTTTATCTTTATTTTTGTAATATATGACACACAGCGTAGATCACTGTGTACATCATAGCATAAAAAAAAATAATGTGAATTTTGTTTTTAATACTTTTATTTGGGTGGCTTAATTTGAGGAATGCATCCTGAATAAACTACTCGTGGTAAGTTTTCCAAGGCATTAGAGAGTGCCATTTGGGACAGGTTTTGTAGTAGAACATTGTATGTTCTGCACTGTTCTGTTAAGTACTGTCGCCTTTGGCTTGGCTTGCTCAGTTGGGGACACTCAAATTATGATCCAAGTTACTCAACTAAATATACAAATAGAATTTATTAATTTGGTCATATATAATTCTATAAACTATCCAAATTAAACTAGCCAAATCAAATTTTGTTGCAATGTTGTCCTGTTTAACACTGTGAAGCTGCTTTGAAACAATCGTCATTGTAAAAGCGCTATATAAATAAAGTTGATTGATTGATTGTATGACTTTGTGAATCGCCCGTTATGCTGACCAATATAATCCGGGTTCCCACTCGTCCTGGAAAACCTTGGAAATTGATGACAAATTTTCCAGGACTGAAAATTAGAGAAAATGTCAAATGTCCTGACTTGTCGTCCTGAAGTTTATCACTGTCCCAAAACATTACTGTGGGTTGCAGAAAGTGCGATGTTCAGGAATGCTTTCAGGAGTTTTGGCACGTGATATTGACACTGGTAAAGAGAACAATTTGTCATAATGTATTATGATAAGATAATACGTATTATCATAATGTAGTATGATAATACATTATTATAATGTATGATTAAGAGCTCATATTAAAACTGATTTAAGTCATGGCAATAAACTATGGAAGCTTATTTCTGCCACTGAATAAAAAATAGGTAAATGCAACTTGCAATCTCTCAATTCTGAATTTTTTTCCTCACAATTGCAAGTTTACATATTTGTGATATAAAATAGCAATTGTGTGCAATAAAGTCAAAATTGTGAATTCTGAATTTTTTCTCATAATTGCGAATTTATATCCTGCAGTTCCTACTTTTCTCAGAATTGTAAAATATAAACTCACAATTTACTTGCAATTTCTCAGAAAAGCAAGATAAAAAGTCGCAATTACCTTTTTCATTTTTTATTCTGTGGCGTAAACAAGCTTCCATCGTCATAACGTAATTTAAGAGCTCATAAAAACAGATTTTATAGTTATGGCAATAAACAGTACGCCTTTTAAAGGCCCACTGAAGTTGACGTAATTTCCCCTGAAACGGCTCCAGCTGTCAGCAGCTCCTCCCCGTTTTTGAAACAGCCAATAGCGTTTTGTTAATACCACAGTTTGACTAGAGCCTTTCTGTTTGGTAAAGCCAGTTTCCTCCTAATCTCTAACCGTTTATCATCATAATCTCCTCCATATCGCTGTAAAATACAGCAGGTGCGCGTGAACTAATGTGAAACAAGACTTCATCTGTCTCAACTGAAAGCATATTTACACTGTCTGAATCGTTCACTATCCCATATATAGTGCACTATGTGCCATTCACCATGTAGAAAATAGTAAATGTGTGACCAGCTGACCGATATCAGCCGCAGCGTCAGCGTCTAGAGTAGGGGGCGGGCGCTTCAGATTCTAAAGAGCATTTGATTGGACAGAAAATGTGACGAGCAGTTGAAGTCTGCGATGATGTCATCAAAATCCATGATCCATTTTAACAGAAGTGTGAGACTGTAAGTTTTGAATGCTTATATCTCCTAAATGCGCATTTTGTCATTGTTTTGGAACACACCAGTGCATTCATAACCTCAAGGCTAACATAGTCATACTAAAAGCTAAAAAACTTCATTGATTTCAGGAGGCCTTTAAAGACTTAAAGAGGACTATATTACTTTAGGGTGTGATCCTTTTCTTTTATTCTCGCTATAGTAAAGTTGAAAATGTCCCGGAAAAGTCCTGGAAAATGATCGCTGAAACCCTGATAATGCATGATTACCTTTTAAAGCATCCAGCCGGGCAAATCCACTTCATATTTATTTACCTTTTTTTTATTCTTAATGAGTATTTATTTTGTGTATGTGAATGAAATTCTGTCATATTTATTTATTTAGTTAGTAAGGTAATTGGGCCATCAAAATAACACATTGACTTCCGTGTGTTTCAGGCTCCATCTGGTTTTTGGTTCTGTCAGTGACGTGCCCGTCTCAATGATTAAGACACACAGGTGTAAAAACAAGTGTAAATACTTCTATCAAGAGGATCAATCCTCACATAAAAATATTGATACCAAATGTTTTAACTAATAATTTTCTTACTGCTTGTGAAAATGAATGTGCAAAATAAACTTATATGAAATGACAGTTCTCATTCAAAGAGAGGGAGAGCTGATAGAAACATCACTGTATTGCTATACACACTATATATGCAACACAGTGTATTAAAGGCACCGCTGAATGTTTATGTGAACATTGTTTTAAGTTCACTTAAATTAAAATGTTTAAACCTATTAAAAATGAAATAGAAATATGGCTTTCAATTATAATGTAATACTGAAGAATTACTCATTTCATATCCAGAAATAGGAGAGAGAAAAAAATCCATTTAATAGAGACATCAGTATTGGTGATGCTGGCCTTCATAACAAATATTTGAAATATACCATCTTTATATTGTTTCTACATTAATTTGGAAACGTGTAAAAATAATAATAAATATGAATGCTAAATATAAATGTTAATGTTTAGGTGTGATTAATCATGATTTTTTGCAATTAATTTACAGAATTAGTTTTTTATTAAATAATAGTGTCGTCATTACTATTTATTTATTTATTTCAGTGCTGTCAAATCGATTAATTGCAAGTTTAATGTGTTTACATAATATATGTGTGTCTAATTATTATGTATAAATAAATACACACACATGCATGTATATATTTAAGAAAAATTTGTTATATTTATATATTCAATAATTATATTTAAAATAATATAAATTATGTGTATATATATATATATATATATATATATATATATATATATATATATATATATATATATATATATGCAAATATTTCTTAAATAAATACATTATTTTTTATTATTTTCTTCAATTGGTCAAACTAATCACTCTGAATTAATCCTTTACAAGTGATCATAAATGACTGGAAAGAATAATAAAAAAAGTTGTTGAATGGCAGGACTTTTATCCATCAGGCTTCTTTAAATCTAATTATGATATATTTGACGGTTTAAGTGTTGCTGTTTTGTTTTATTCTTTAAAGTTTTGGTGTCTCCACCACTAAGTGTCTGTTTATAACTTTTTTTAAAAAAGTTTGACTTTGTTGTCAAGGAATGCTTAGATATTTCTCACTTTGATGTTTTTGATATGAAAATGGTCATAATCACTATGAGAATCTTATTTTAGATAGATTTAGCCATTTTAAGGTAGTATTATGTTGAATGATGTATAATCCAGTTGTCACACTTCCCCTTCCTGTCAAGAAGAGAGATAGAAGAGAGCAGTCATTGGGCCAAGGTGGTGTTTTATAAATAGAGAGTGAGCGTGGGTTGCGGGGCTGGGTCCTATGACGTCGCTACAGTGATATTGTGCCGCTCCCTTCTTTACTTCCTGTGGGAAACAATTTAGGGCTTGTCGTAACAGAGCTCTGCATGGTGAAGCCCTCTCTCTCTCTCTCTCTCTCTCTCTCTCTCTCTCTCTCTCTCTCTCTCTCTCTCTCTCTCTCTCTCTCTCTCTCTCTCTCTCTGATTCCCTGCTTCTCTTGTAGTTCTCCTTCACTTTCACCTTCTGTAGCTCATCACTTTCTTTAATAATGTGACTGATTCTTCATCTGACGCAAAGGTGGGTATTTTTGCAGCACATCCCACAGGGCTTGAACTTGCAAAGCATTGGTTACAATTCCAGATTTTAATCTACTAAGTCTTTCAAACATTTTGATACCAAGGACCGCAAAATACCATGATCCCCTTGCAAGCGAACCCCTTCCCAAAACAAAAGGCGGCTATATTTGTTCATAGATTGTTTATAGATGTGAGAATTTATTTATTTATTTTTATTTTATTTTTTTAAGAGACAAAATGTTGTTTGCAAATTAAATAACTGGCTTTTATGTTGTTACTTTACAGAAGCAAAATTCTATATTTTTTGGAAAATGTTTACTTTCTATAACTAACTTTTTTCAATGCACTAATAATGTAATAAGTAATTGTATAATACTTAAATGAAAACTTTTTTGTTACTAAGCTGCTTTAAAGAGAATATTTCCATAAAAATCTCAGTGGTTTTAATTTTTTTTACAATAAAATAATTACTATTCATTTCATGATTTCTTACCTGACTTTAAAAAGCAAAGTGAAAAATGAACACCATTTTAATATTGCACCATATTACCCATCCACTTATTGAGCGCGCAGACACCAGGGATGTCGCTCAGGGAGCACGCTGTGCTCTACAAGGTGTTTATTGTGTTTCATATTGTGTAGGTATCCGGCTAACTCATTGTGGTGAGGTGGATGAGCGAGAGACGGGAGGGGCGAGCGAGTCCGGTGCGTGGTTGAGAATGAGCGTCCTTCACTGGTGTCGCTCGTCCTTAAATGCCTCCGGGCTCCCTCGTGAGAGGACTCAAGACCGGTGTGCCTCGCAGGTGACACTCATTCTCAATCACGCAGCGGTTTCACTCGCTCCTCCCACGTCTCTCGCTCGTCTACCTCGCCACACTCATGTTATTACTGTCTTACTGAAATACTTCTACTCATCAGCTGTGTGCTACTATTATCTAAAACTGTGTCTATTAATGCAGACTGCCTGTCGTTCTTACTACTTTGAGTAAAGATAAAGGATTGAGCAAGATTTTTACAAACTTACATCAGTCATTCACGTTAGTGCTCAGCTAACGTATGCGCTGTTATATGCATGTGCACCACAATAAATTAGAAACACACACACACACACACACTGGTTTGACATACTCTTGTTAATGCTGACGGTGAGGAATTACAGCTGCAACATCACATAATGTACCTTACACTGAGTAGCGTATCACTGAGAAACGTCCTGCTCAAGGTTCAGGTTGAATAACTAGTTCTTCCAATGTTTCATCATCGCTTCGGACTTGCGCTGGGATTGATGTAAAATCAACATCATCGTTACGTCTTTACAGTGTGTACAAGCACTGAGCTTTAGGAAGCCTCTGGACGGAGCTGGAGTTCAGTTATGGTGATGGCCGCTGTACACGGTGGACCAATCGCAACAGACTGGGCCATCTGACCAATCAGAGCAGAGTAGGCTCACGGAAAAGAGGGATTTAGAGAGACTGCGAGATTCATCCGTCGAGTCATTTGAGAATTATTGAACTTTGTGGTGATGTGTAATGTTTATTATGAGAAAATTTACCTTTGATGCATGTAAACCAGGAGATCTTAAAACAAAATTAGGACATTTTAAAATCGCATAATAGGGACACTTTAATAACTTGTTCTGTTCTTGTTTTTGTGAATTATTAGTGCTTGTCATACAAAAAAAAAAAAAGTTTAATTGTGATTTATTTCTTCAGTTTTGTCCATTTCCACTTCTGAGCCAATCAAATCTCTATGTACATAAATCAAGCCCCTTATTTCCTGAATATTGCTTCATTAAATTCAAATGTTGCTTTCCTCCATCTATTAATTGTTTATTGTTATTTAGAATATATATATTTTTTCAGTTTTATTCAAGTAAGCTTCCCACGAAGAAGGATATATATAAAGATAACAACAACTTAAATGTTATAAGCATCCACACCATGATATCGTTCTGTTTATTCAAAGCAAACACTGCAGTTTTGTCTTCTGCCACTTTAAATGCTGGAGCTCTTCAAAGCAGGATGGATTCTGATTGTCTGCCAATCCTTTTATCATCTGGAAGAAAACCAAAGCTATCTTTCTCTGTGCTGTTATTGTTATAGTTGAGATGTGGACTCTGCTATTCTTTTATATTCAGAACGTTTTTAGAACTTTATCGTTATCGCCCTTGGTGTGTGAACAAAATTAGGACATTTTAAAATCGCATAATAGGGACACTTTAATAACTTGTTCTGTTCTTGTTTTTGTGAATTATTAGTGCTTGTCATACAAAAAAAAAAAAAGTTTAATTGTGATTTATTTCTTCAGTTTTGTCCATTTCCACTTCTGAGCCAATCAAATCTCTATGTACATAAATCAAGCCCCTTATTTCCTGAATATTGCTTCATTAAATTCAAATGTTGCTTTCCTCCATCTATTAATTGTTTATTGTTATTTAGAATATTTTTTTTTTTTTCAGTTTTATTCAAGTAAGCTTCCCACGAAGAAGGATATATATAAAGATAACAACAACTTAAATGTTATAAGCATCCACACCATGATATCGTTCTGTTTATTCAAAGCAAACACTGCAGTTTTGTCTTCTGCAACTTTAAATGCTGGAGCTCTTCAAAGCAGGATGGATTCTGATTGGCTGCCAATCCTTTTATCATCTGGAAGAAAACCAAAGCTATCTTTCTCTGTGCTGTTATTGTTATAGTTGAGATGTGGACTCTGCTATTCTTTTATATTCAGAACGTTTTTTAGAACTTTATCGTTATCGTCCTTGGTGTGAACAGGCCTTTAATTAATTAACATCCTCAATCAATTTGCAATGTTTTCCATTTGAGTTTAATCAGAGGCCACATTACTCCTCATCGCATCTTCTCCCACTTATTGCCAGTAGCATCTTTCATGCATCACGCACAGTCGACTGCTGATGACCTACAGAGCCACCTTACAGAGTTTCTTCACCTAAATCCCCCAAATAATGCACATAAGAACATACATTTATAGCTCCTTGACCTTAAAACTGTCCTCCTACTGCGAAGCTCGTAGCTTTTTCAGTAGTTACAAAGAACAAAACGGTGTGGGTCATGCGTTTGTACTGTTCCTCGGTGCTCCCAGGCGATGCGAAGTCGAAACGCAGTCAGGCCTCAAACCAAAGCGGCCGACTCTGTTGCTAAGTTACAGTTTAGAGTTTTCCTATTTTTAGTTTCCTGAGACCAGGCTTCTCACCCAGAGATTATATTTTCATTTGGAATAGAAACAATGCAAGAATCCAAATGAAAAGCCTCTGTGCCTTTTGTGTGGCTTTAATTAAGTGATCCTGTTAAAATGGGCTAATGCTACATCAACAAACTCATCACATTATTAAATGATTGTCTGGACAAAAACACAGTGGGTTCCTAAAGACACATGTTCTGTTTGCACACTATTGATTTTCTCTCCATGCACTCTATGAAGCACTTTGTAGTCTTTCAGTTAAAGTAAGTTTAACACCTGAAGGAATGCATAGATATTTTTGACAAATATTTTTAGGATGATGTGAACTGATGTGAAATCAGTGGCCTAGAACATGGGTCTTTAAACTTTGTGGAGTCAAGGACCCCTTATAGGGTAACAAATTCCCAAGGACCGCCTTAATAATTGAGGTATGAACATAGTATGCTTGATTTATTGGTGCAAACGGTCCCAATCAATCAATCAATCAACTTTATTTATATAGCGCTTTTACAATGACGATTGTTTCAAAGCAGCTTCACAGTGTCCCCATTGTAAATGTACTTTTTAATAATAGGCTACAGCTCAATTTTATTATTTACTGTATTTTCCAGAAAATAAGGTGCATCTGTGTAAGGTGCATTTTATTATTAGATTTACAAATACTGGTAAATAAAACGAACAAACTCTGAACATTGTAAACATGTATTTTACTTTCCATAAAATAAAATGTAATTATAGTGCCATACAGGGCTAGACATTAAAGTGTTAGTTGATGTCATTAATAACTCACCCTCATGTCGTTCCACACCCTTCGTAAGACCTTCGGAACACAGTTTAAGATGATTTATATTTAGTCCGAGAGCTTTGTCCCTCCATTGAAAATGTATGTACGGTATACTGTCCATGTCCAGAAAGGTATAAAAAGCATCCTCAAGGTAGCCCACGCGACATCAGTGGGTTAGTTAGAATTTTTTGAAGCATTGAAAATACATTTTGGTCCAAAAATAATAAAAACTATGACTTTATTCAGCATTGTCTTCTCTTCCGGATCTGTTGTCAATTTGCGAGTCCACAGTGACGCTGCTGACGTGTTATCTGGTGTGCCCGAGCTTCGTTTATAGTCTGAGGGAGACACACGCTGTAAATAAAACAACCTTCGTAAACATGTCTAAGGATTTCGACACAGATGAAGACTTGCATTTTTTTTCTCAGTCATATGAATTTGAACCCAAATACTCAGACGCACAAGATAACACGTCAGCAGCGTCACTGCGGACTCGTGAACGTGCATTGACAACAGACCTAGAAGAGAAGACAATGCTGAATAAAGGTGTAGTTTTTGTACCAAAATGTATTTTTGATGCTTTATGTGCACGCACTTTGAGTGTGAGCAGAAAATCTGCAGGAATTAGTAAAATTATGCGCAATACATGCAGTCCCACTGTGAAATTCAAGCCCTGTAACACCAATATTCATCTGGAGCAATTGAAACAAGTGAAGGAGAGGAGGCGGGCTTATGTCACTCGCTGTCGGAGAGAGAGAGAGAAAGAGATGCTAGTATTGTGTGATTTTAAATGGCAAGACTATATTATTTATAATACTAACTTATTTAAAGGGAAACTAAAACTGTTTGTGCACCTCTCATTCGGCATGAATTGCTTCTATGAATGAGTCATTAGTCGCGGTGTAACATTTGATTGCTAAACTGTTATTTATTATTCATTATGTTAAGAAGGCTCTGTATTTCTCTTGGGTCCTAATTTCCACTAAAAATAGCATCCGTCACATACACAAATTTTTTTTAACAAAAAGGCATGCTCGCGCTGAGCGACAGTCTACAACAGGCAAATTCAATTGAGTAACCGAATAACTTTTCTATGTTTAGTTGTCTGTTAAGAGGCTGCGATGTCATGTCAAGTTTGCAGTGTGAGAAGAACTGATATGTTGTGCGTGTGTGACTGAGGCGCTGGCACAATCGCTTATATCAGCGGAAACAACTTAAAAAACTAGGATAAGAGCAAGGCATCATTCAAAATGGTATAGGGTCTGTTTTTATTTGTGTACCTTCAACAGCAGAATGTCATACTTTTGTAAAATAAAGGAAATGAACAAAATGCGCTTGCCGTTTCTGTCTCTGTGAACTTCTTCATGAAGCACGCAACAACAAATTAAACAAAACTCAGCAGAGATTACTGCCTGCTTGTCGTATAGACATGAAACGTATAGCAACCTTGAAGTGTCTACTTTTAAGTGTCTACTTTTTTCTTATTTGATGGGAAATGTATTATAGTATGTCTCATATAGCAGGTTTCAGATGATGCTTGAAGTCTGGAAATACGGTATAGCTAATTATTTTGAGGACCCCCTTGAAATAGGTCACAGATCCCACTTTGAAAACCCCTGGCCTGGAAAATGCTGATTTGTATTATATAATGCTGGTCGCTCCCTCATAGTGGCTGCCATTTTGATACCAACCAAGCTCAGACATGAACCAAGCATGCCACAAACTATGGGTTTTTTTGACCCGTCACCCTGTTGTAATGAAAATGCCATGACTCCTCCAGTGGGGGAAGCAGAGAGGCAAGTGTTGTTGTATCAGTTGTTCAGAAAAAAGAATTTACACTCTTAAAAATATGAAATGCAAAGTTGTAAATTGTTGAACTACCTTTTGGTGAAATGTCTCTAGCGGTTGACAGCTACGATTGTTCTCGTCATAGAAACAAGACACTTGGCCTCATGCATAATGCAAACATAGCAAATATCTGTGTAAATCTTTTCTGACTGAATTGAATGTGAAAATCTGCAAACTTTGTTATGTGATGATTTTCCCTTCTGTCTGTGCTGTGTGTGATTAGGTATGGCAGTGTGTTTCCCAGTCTGAACATGGCAGTGAAACGCAGGGAACAGGCTCTTCAAGATTATAAGAGACTTCAGTCTAAAGTGGAGAAGTATGAAGAAAAAGAGAAGACGGGACCCATCATGGTCAAACTCCATCAGGTACAACCATATCTTCCATCTAAATGAAAGGCAGGACTTCCTTTCCGACAGCGTTGCAACGAGTGACTGATCTCCTAGTAATACCAAAAATCCTTTAATGCGAGTCAGTTCACTCAGCGGTCATCTGGGTAACGCCCCAGGTAGCTGTTTTCTGTGTAGATCAAACATACAGCTCCTGTCTGTCTGAACGGAGAAATACAGAACTCCAAAACTGTTTTTAAAGATTATCTGCTTCAATCAGGAGTAAAATCTGATCGCAATAGTACAGTAATTGTTTCTCTCTCTCTCTTATTAATGTGTGCTTGTTACACGTTGCATGTATTTACTATAGTCTTTTCAATAAATTGTGTCATTAAAGGATTAGTTCACTTTAAAATTAAACACAGCCTCAAGCCATCGCTAGGTGTATATTACTTTCTTCTTTCGGATAACACAGAGCTATATTAATAAATATCCTGACTTTATAATGTTAGTGACGGGTCTATTGAGTTTGAAGATCAAAAAAGTGCATCCATCCATTATAAACATACTCCACACGGATATGGATAGTTTTCTTTAAAAAAAAAAACATTGATTCACTTCAGAAGGCCTTTATTAAACCCCGGAGCCGTGTGGAGTATGTTTATGTTCGACTTTTGCCGAACTCTCTCTACTCCGTTTTTAAAGGCATTTATTTTCAATATAAATGAAGAAAATAAAATGAAATAAAGTGTCTAACGTGTGTTTGATAATAAAGTGTTTATCGGTTAGGGGTATGTGTAGGAGGGCTTTATTATCCCAATAAGGAGGCATTCATAAAATAATAATTTTAATAAATATAAAAATGTACAAGCTTAGAAGTTAGAAATAGAAATTTGTTTAGAACTGTATAAGTATAAATAGCATCTTAATACTACTTAATACACTTGTTGCAAAGTAAATTCTGCTGTAAATATTTTTACTTAATAGTGTAAATAGCAAATTTTACTATTTACACCGTGCAAAAAGCTGCTGCCTTATTTTTAACCTGTAATACATTTTTGTATGTATATTTGAATAAATCTGTGCTAAAATTAATTACAGTGGAAACCTAATTATGTCATTAAAATTATAAAATTAAACTGTGCAATTTAAATATGTTTACAAAAAAGTTTATTTTGACATTTAATATAGTAATGTACCAACTTACCCTTGATATTTTATAGCATTAGTTAAGATAGATTGTTTTCCTCGAGAACACATTGACATGCACTGTACCTGATATATATCCAAAAATGAATTAATTTTAAATCTAATTGAATCGAGATCGATAATTATTCGATTCACAAGCTTATGAATCAAGCTTATTACAAGCCTATTACCAGTCCGAATTACTAATACTAATACTAAACCAAACCCTAACCTTATAGTATAGTATCCTAACCTTAAATCCTAACCATGTATATAGTTATACATGTTAATTAAAATCAGTTGTTATTTGTGTAATTAGTTATACTGTAACAAGGACACATTAAATAAAATGTGACCTGCAAATCATATTTCAAATTTGTGTTTTTTAGACTTCTAATGCTTATGCACGTTCAGGAGTAAATAAGCTTTATGTAAAAGATGATTGCCCAACACTTCAATGGTGCACCATAGCCATTCTACTAACTAAAAGTAACTGTGCAACTCCATGTCAACTAACTCTCTCATTAGTAGACTGTCTGCTTACACTTTATTCTGATGCTCCCCAACAGACATTATACTGACTATAAATCTCTTTTCAAGTGCATGTCAACTTATTCTACTAACCTGTACCTAACAGACTACTAATACTCTAATGAAAGTTAATTGACATGTAGTTGCAAAGTTATTTATAGTTAATATAATGACTAAAGTGGACCATTGAAATAAAGTGTTACCGATGATTGGATCATTTAACTCAAAACTGTGCCGTCCATTCCTCCTCTAATAATGAGTGTTTCAAATAGTACCATGCAGTTCATTCCCCTTCATCACATTATAGTCTACCTTAATAGGCCAGATACACTTGCTTATTTTCACAAGGTTTATTCTGAACGCCTTGTGTATGGATAAATCGCACATCTCAAGGCTTGTTTGCTCCAAGTGTGAATTTTCAGCACAAATGTTCGTTGAGACAGGTTTTTAAAATGAAACTCTTCCCTATGACACACACTTAAAATTCACCCTGCAATAAATGAGGAGCTATGGAATTTAAAGTCATGTCCACCACAAACATGTAGCGAAAAGGTGTAGTCAAATAATTTCTGACAAAATACAATATTTTTAATACTACAGATTGAGCTAACACGGTATTTGCTGTAGTAAACCATTATTATTGTAATTTTAACTCTTTCCCTGCCAGTGTTTTTTTTAAGTTGCCAACCACCGCCAGCGTTTTGGTCAAAAAAATGTCATGGCCCCCAGAATATTGTGTTGTATGAATATCTGAACATGCAATTTATCAAAAGAAAGAACCGAGCCTCTGCTTTAAATAAAGAAAAAGAAAAAGTTTTGCATGCATTCTTTTTTATCAACACTTGAATGTGGGTACGTTTCATTAAGAAAAATGTTTGCAAAAAGCTGAGAAGATTATGTTTTTGTCAAAGATTACGCCCGAATGGGTTTCAAAACAATGAGCAAACACAGATTAGAGTAGATGGAGTCCATCAACACCCCTAAAGCTTCACAATCCTAGAGCTCATCCTCGTTCATTCAGTAACATTAGGCAGTTTTGATTTATATGCCATTTGAATGTTGATGATCGCGTTACTTTACATATGCATCTGCTTACATATGATATTGCTTGTTTCTGCTTCTTCTTCTCATGTGTTTTGATTAGGAGATTCGCAGTAATTAGGAGTTTAGAGTTCAGTTACTAATAGTTACTAATAGAATCGACTAATCTAAATCTGGACTAATCTAAACTGTGACTGTGAATGGGGTCAATTTTGATTTCATGCTGACTTCAGCTGGGACTCAGAAAGACACAAAGGTCATCAGAATGAGTTTTGATCTGGTCTTTATAGATCCTCCTGCAGTGGAGGCTTGTGCCCGAGTGTGCTGAACCTTGAGAGTCATCGGGTTTATTATAATCTGTCCACTCTCAAACAGTTCTGGCGGGATTATTTTAGCACGCAGCAACAAGTGAAGGAAGCTGTGCTGGATGGGTGCAGAAGTATTCAGAGCACATGTATACATGCGAGCGAACTCACCCACGCAAGAGAAACAGCCTCTCAACTCTCAACTCTCTTTTCGCAGGCTGTGCTCAACACACGCGCTGGAGGTAATTACACACACACACACACACACACACACAATAGCGTTCTGTTCAGCACACGATCCAGCACACATGGGCAAACAATAATTGTTTGTTCTTTTTTGCATGTGACTTCTGGTCATTATGACAGATGTGAAGGGCTGTATGTGTGCTAACAGATATAGACAGGTGCCTGGAAAACTTCAACATACATGTACACACACACACACACACACACACACACACACACAGGACTTCTGAGGGCATAGAGTGGATAGACGCACTGATAAAGAAGGTGTCACATTTCTATACATCAGCACTTATGGGCCATATAGAAAAGATCACAGCAAAGACTTTACCAATCATCACCTATGGGCCACCCTTATTGCTCCCACCTTGCTGATTGGGTCCCCACCTCAACCATACAATATATATGTATGCACACTCACATATATATGTATGAGCTATTGGACGAGATGCCCAAGTTCTACAACAGCCGTATTGACTACTTTCAGCCCAGCTTTGAGGCTCTGATACGAGCTCAGGTGAGCGTCAAATGTTCCCAGCTCAGTCACCAAAAAAAAGCTCAAACTAAACTGCATCCAATCAGTGATGTGGATCATATCATAGGTTTTCTGCAATTCACTTACTATACAGACACAAGAATATAAAAATATGACCACAGAGTGCACCTTGATGCATTATAACAATCTAACCCTATATAATATCATATTGTCAAAGCAAGGGAGAAACGCAGAAGAACATTTAAAAGGTCTAATAATGTTTTCAATACATTTAAGAACACTACAGTCTCTAAACAATGACACACGTCAGTTTAGCTCAGGAAGAATAACGGTATAGTCACTTTTGCCCATTCTTCTTTGAATTTTTGGTCTAAATCATTGTCATGTATCAGAATAATCCATCATGTCATCACTCATGATCAGATGTACGGCTGTCCTTATTTACACATATATTTTATTTGAAGAAGACTTGATTAAATATGTGCACATAAACACTGCTGGTTCAGGTTTAGAGCACTATAGTATATGAAATATGTCCATAAACCATATTAGGGTTACATTACAACTAGAGTTACGTAATCAGATTATTTTTTCAAGTATTTAGTAAAGTAACGCATTACTTTTTACCTCAGCCTCCCTTTACCTAGCATTTTTACCTCAGCCTGAGGCTTATTAGTTAAGTTTTGGTATGAAGAGGTCTTCACATTTGCACAAAAATAGAACTTTTTTGTTATAAAAAACAAGCCCAGCCCAGGTGAGAAAAAAAAGTAATACAAAAGTAACGTAACGCATCAACGTACTTTTCTTAAAAAGTAACTCAATTAGTAACTCTAAAATAACTCAATTAGTTACTTTTTAAGGGAGGAACAAAGTAACAAACAACATTTTCAAAGTAACTTTCCCCAACGCTGTCCATAAAAAAACTTGAAATGCGCTCTCTCCGGTCTGTATCTGATCTGTATGATCCACACTGTATGATGTTTCATTGCAGTGAGTGTTTCATTGCAGCGCCAATCCACTCATCGAGCGCCACGTGTTGTTTGAATTCTCCACTGTAATCGCGATCGTTTAAATAGCGCAGTGATTGCTAATTACAAGCTCATTCATGTATGTAATGCAGACACAGATCATTGAATCATCATTCATCATCATTCACTCAACACATTCACATTCAGCCAGAAAAATGCAAAAAAATAACCAATTTCCAGTTATTGGTAAAATGTATGAGTGCTTTTAGTGTTTTCAGCGATGCAGCTTTAAAAAAAGTGCTTTGGGGTTTCATGACCCTTTAAAAATGCTCACATAAAACAAAGTTATGATGTTTTTTACCATTATAATTGGACGCAAAATTGAAAGTTAACATGCTACAAAAGCAGGTCAACAGATACTTGATCAAATAATGCATACAGCGTAAGTGTGATAGTAGAAGATCAAGACTGAAGTATGAGGATTAACAATGAAGGAATGAAATGAAAGTATTTTGGGACAAAAATATTCATTTTTACATAAATATGTAATGTATTTATGTATGCATATCTAATATGTATGCTCATGATTGGAATGAAATAGTTAAGGCTAGTAAGTGTTCTTTAATTCCCCTGCCATTGAGCGAAACAAAGTTGGTTTTAAACTCTGCACGAATGTGTACAAATAAGACCCCTTGTCATGCCAAGGCTATTTTTATAGCTATATTTTTATATTTTTATAGCTATACCTATATCCTAAATGCACACAATTACATATTGTGATACCTATTTCACCGTCTGACAGAATTACATGTCTGGACCTGGGGTTAAACCAAATTTATACATAAGACATATGAATAGTAGCAAAGTAATGGTAAAATTTTTTATGATATTTATTTAATAAAAGCTTAAATAAAAATCAAAAGCCAAAAATCTAAATCAATAAAAATCAAGTTTAAGAAACACCCTCTCACACGCACAGAAACACTCAGTAGTAATTTTTTTAAGCTGAAGCTCCCTCCACCCAGATCTAATGTGATTAACCCTAACACACACACACACACACACACACACACAAAAACACTCCTTTATGCTGCACTGACACACTCTCTCACTCTACACACTTCCCCTCATTCTAATGTGATTAACCCCCACAATCCTGCCTCCTTATGTCCACAGCTCAGACGTGCGTGTTATTTTAAGGAAAGTGTGTGAGAGAGCTAGACACTAGAATCTAATGAATGTAGTAAAAGAGGTGAAGCCCAGTCGAACACACACAGTCATGTCTTCAGGACGTGCACATTCATCCCGTCTCTGAAAATGTCAGGATCTTCATATCATTCCTAATTGATGTTTAGTGTGTTTCTGTTAAGACCATGTCAGTGCGTTTTGTTTTTTTGTCGTTTCATTTTGTTTAGCAGTCCCTCCATTGCTGACATAGTGGATAATAAATAATGAATGCATTAACTATTAACTTTAAAGTGCATGTTACTAAAGATAATGATCTTTTTTCAAGTCGTACAGTCATATTTATTTAATCATACTTGCATAATACTGTATAAGTAAATCTTATGCAATGACATTCGTACATCCAAATGCTTTTTGGGACATCTGTGTGTGTATTAGAGGAGATGAATACAGTCTAGTCTACAGTAGCATCACATGTGATATCAGTACACATGGACTTAACTTTCCTATTGTTTGTGTTTTCTAATGCTGCTTTAAAGTTTGTCATCTGCCTGCTGAGTTAACAGTATCCTCTAAGTACGGTGGATATAACCTATTTTACGCAGTGTTTTACAACACTGACTTAACTGTGACCTGGTGTTAAAGCTGAATAGTCCAAGCAGGCCTTTTCTTGGTGGGTTAATCACATATTTAAAGCCATAATCTTCACGGCTCAGGGCAGAGCGGGCAGTCGAGATCTGTCAGGACCTGATCCAGTGCCCTATGATCCCCAAAAATGCCATCTTGATAGTCTTGAGAAACAGCCTCTCCTAGCTGTCTACTTCAGCATGCTCTATTTAGATGCATTTCACAATTACATTTTCATCAAAATGACGGCCTTTATTCACGTATCAGTGCTGTAATAAGAAAAATATTATTTTATTTTTAATTTAATTTTTAATTTAATAATGTAGATTATTATTTAAAGGGATAGTTCACCCAAAAATGAAAATGATCCTATAATTTACTCACCCTCAAGCCATCATCAAGCCAAACACTGACTGTGTTTGTCTAAAATAAGTCATATACACCTAGGATGGCTTGAGGTGAGTAAATTATAGGATCATTTTCAATCAATCATCCAGAGTTATATTAAAACATATCCTGGCTCATCCAAATTTTAAAATAAGAGTGAATAGTAAAAAAAAATGTTAAAGCCCAAAAATCATCCATCATCATAAAAGTAATCCATACGACTCCATGGGGTTCATTTTTACATTTACATTTATTAATTTAGCAGACGCTTTTATCCAAAGCGACTTACAACTGAGGAATATAGGAAGCGATCCATCATGAAGGGTTAATAAAGACCTTCTGACGTGAAGCGATCCATATTCATAACTTTATAAACTATAATCACTGGCTTCCGGTAACAGCCGCACGAGAGTCTAGCTCCTGTGGAAGAGTGACCTCTGACCCGGCGCATGACGTACTGATGAACACAGAAGCGCAGGGGATAGAGCAAAACAAAACACCGGTCATGAATTAGAAGTCTAAAACGAGAATTTTTAAAGAGAAATGTGGGTTGAGCTTGAGTTTGTTGCCCAGCTCTATTAGTGCGAGAGGTGTGTACTCTCACCTGAGCTTACACTATGGCCGTTACCGGAAGCCAGTGATTACGGTTTATAAAGTTATAATTATGGATATTTTTTTTACACATGTGCATGGCTTCACTTCAGAAGGCCTTTATTAAACCCCTGGAGCCGGATGGATTACTTTTATGATGGATGGATGGATGGATGGATGGATGAACTATCCCTTTAAATTTTACTATAATTAAAACAATTGTTGTTGCTATATTATACATTTTATTTCACATTTGTAAAATGTTCTTGACTGGTTTTGGGAGATTTACCCACATCATGTTGATTCTAGAAAGTGTAAACGAAGTGTTGGCCTGAACTTTTCTCTTCTCGTTTTGGTTTATATATTTCCTGAATTTAGGAGATGATTATTAATGTGTGTGAATGTGTCAAGTGTTAAGATGTCTGATTGTGTGATATCTGATTATCCTGAGTTGGATTAACCAAACATGAAACTGCCATCATGATGATGACATGTTGATCTATGGCATTCATGTTTTAATCCTTTCTGTCCCTGTGATAATGCTCTCACCTTTCGTCGGTTCTAAAAAAGTGATCACTCAGTCAGTTATTTTTACGATGATGACCGGCTGCCTCTACATTATCACTTGAGATCGTTGTATTGACCAATCAGCATCCAGAACTGGAACTATCCATTTGATAACGGGGTTTAAATGTTTATGACTAGTCATCTATAAGCTGGTCTACTTGTATAGACTAGTAAACAACAATTGCGTTCAGCTTGTAAATGTCATGGATGTAACAACAGCAGACTTCCTTTAGCTAAAACCATTCCAATCTTTTGTGATTTGTTTTTGTGTAGCCACACTTTGTGGTGTTACGCTTTTGTCATTTGCTCTATTGAAAACCTGACGTGGGTGCTCTGGAAAAAATAAAATGTTATAAATAAATGAACACATGAATGTAATATTAAGCTGATCTTAGATCAGGCCTGAAATGCAGTCTTTCCCTGAGCTTTTTGCTAACAGATGGGCAGCAGAGAGGCCTAACAGACGACAGAGTCTCATTCATCAAGTGCTTTCTGTAACCCAGAGTACCGTACCTCCAACACCCACATACTCCAAGACACAGTCACCGACAGCAGCTCTCTGTGCCGAGGGAGAGGAGGGTGTCTCTGTCAGACAGAGGGTGTAGGTGGACTCCTGTGACCACAGGCCGAATTACTAGAGGAGATGCTACTTCCCTCCATATCTGATGGACTTCAGATTAGACAGTGTGTGTTTGTGTTTCCAGGAGCTCTGGAGCGGACACAGTTTGACTCACCAAACATTCAGTCATGCTCAGAGTCCCTCATCCTGCTGAGTCAGACACACACACACACACACCTTATATCAGGGGAAGTGGGCTAATAGAAATTTGGCACATATTACTAGCACGCCCTTTAAATAACACAAAAAACACTGCATTTTCAGTTCCTCAAAATAGCAATGAACCAACAATGCGCCTGAACACATCTGGTTTTTTTTAAGACCAGCACGCCCATGGGCGAACAGATGAGCACGAGTGCATTTGCTATTTAAACAACATGACGCTGGATGTGAAAATGACTGCGTCAGGCTGAAACTAGCATCGCATTGCCCCGGGTGTGTGATGGGGCCTGGGAGTCTTGACCTCCTGTACAAGTGGGAACTCTTCAGATGCATATAAAAAATATATTCACAAATCTCATCTTGTCCAACTCTTTAACAGTATATAAACAAAAGCAAGAGTACAAAAGCTTGCTCCCCATGAAGATGTACTGAAAGCGAATGACGCGGGGCATCACATTGTCACCTGATTGGGCGTGTGCATAAATCCAGGGATAGCCATCCCTGCTCCTGGAGGGCTCCTGAGTTTAGCTCCAATCCCAATCAAACACACCTGAACCGGCTTATCAAGGTATTCAGGAATGCTTGTAAGTTACAGGTAAATGTGTTGGAGCAGAGTTGGGACTGAAGTCTGTAGGAAGGTACCGCTTCAGGAGCAGGGTTGAAGAGCTAGACAGAGTGCGCAGGAATGAAAGAAAATGCAAGGATCTCAAGAAAGCATTTAAATGGTGAACTTGACATGCCATCTTAGGTATATAACACATGACGAGATGTTAAAGAGCTTGAGTGGCCAAAGATGGCCTAATCCATGCTGTAATAGAATGATAACAATCAAACAGCTAAAGCATGATATCAGAGGTGATATTTGTGAGCTGTAATTGCTGTGATACTAACACTAACTGTGTGTGTGTGTGTGTGTGTGTGTGTGTGTGTGTGTGTGTGTGTGTGTGTGTGTGTGTGTGTGTGTGTGTGTGTGTGTGTGTGTGTGTGTGTGTGTGTGTGTGTGTGTGTGTGTGTGTGTGTGTGTGAAATATCAGGACACAAATGTGTATAATGACATGGGTATGACATAGGTATTACAAAAAGAGGGTGAAATATGAGGACGTTCCCCATGTCCTCACTTTTCAAAATGCTTATAAATCACACAAGATGAGTTTTTTTTCACAGAAAGTAAACTGCGCAATCTCCTGTGATGGGAAGGTTTAGGGGCAGGGGCAGTGTGTGTGTATGTGTGTGTATGTGTGTGTGTGTGTGTGTGATGGGTGTGGGGGGCAGGGGCAGGGGGGATAGAAATACGGTTTGTACAGTATAAAATGCATTCTGCCTTCTGGAATGTTGGTCCTCATCAAAAAAAACGTGTGTGTGTGTGTGTTTTTGTGTGTGTGTGTTTGTGTGTGTGTGTGTTTGTGTGTGTGTGATGGGTAGGTTTAGGGGCAGGGGCAGTGTAGGGGGATATAATGTACAGTTTGTACGGTATAAAAACCATTACGTCTAGGGAGAGTCCCCACAAAGATAGTGAACCAGACGTGTGTGTGTGTTAAGGCCTGACTGTACTTCATTTTCCATGATCCGCTCCATCTAGCACACAATCCAGCACACAATTAGAGCTCTTCAGGTATAATATATTATTGTGCATGATGTGTGTGTGTGCACATGTGCGCTTCCTAGTGGACCTTTTGGCTTTGGCCCTGTGGGACTGGGTGGGTTTTTGTGCCTTGGCCCAAGACGCAGGAATAGACTCTTGCATCCCTCCAACCTTACATAGGACAAGCAATGTGTAGATTGGATGGATGTATCATATCATAAGTCAGTAATTATTCCAAATGGATTTCTATTCCAAAGCAGATTTCCTTCTCATGTTATTGTCGCTCAATACTGTAGGTAGCATTGAGCTGATTGGTCCATGGTTAGTGAGTATTCTGAGATGACGTGATGCTTAATGTTTAGACGGACATCGGTGGCTAACAGTGTGTGTGTATATGTTTAATTAGTTAATTAGACCTGTGTTTAGAATATATTAATCTGTGTGTGACAGAAGCATAAATACTAATCCCCTTTGAAGCTTGTTCTGGTCAAGAATCTCCCGCTTAAACAGGAAGGGCCCGTCTGGATGATATGTTCAACGACCAACCACAATTTTCATGTGATTTTTTTAAAGGGCGGTAAATCTAAAATCAACGAAACCACAATAATAGATTGGTGTGGTATCTTGTTCAAATCATGGCACAGCTGTGTCCTCAAATAGGGAAACATACAGCAGCAAAGAGATGATTGGAAATGTGTGTTGACTTTGCGGCCAGAATATCCTTCCATCTGCAAGTAATACGTTTTGATTGTTTAATAGATATATCTCTGAATCAAAGCAGGATTCGGCAGCTATTGAGGATGGCATGTTTTCTTGCTACTAACTGCCGAATCGTTGGCGCAAAGTAAACCTAGTTCACAAATGCCTTGACTCCCAAAAGCTGCGTAACCGGAACCAATCAGATTGGAGCTTGTCGTTTTGGGAAAGCTTTATTGGTTGCAACATGTATCTTACGGCTCTTGACCGGACTGTGGGTGTGCTGTCTGAAGCCGAGACATAAATACGGTGCCGTACCTGCGTTTTAGCTTGTGTGTGGCGGCATCATTCATTGGCCATTTTGATTGATCTCTGACAGGTCCAAGGCGGATTTTCCTCTGAACTAGTTTTCCTTCCAGCCCCACGTGCCGCACGGCAAACAGATCCCCTCTCCGCTCTTCATGTGGTGAGACCACCATAAACAGGACAGACCAGTATCCGCTTCCATTCAGCGCTGGGCAGGAACTGGCCTCTCATAGATCACAGAGCGCCACTGACGGCCAGCGCGGAGTCTTTGATTAGAGCAATCCCAGAGGCAGTTTACACAATCTATTCAAAAGAGATGTGCTTCATCACAGTGTTTGGTGCCGCCATTTATACATCTGCGCTACAAAAGCCCTAAAAAGTGTCTTTGCAATCCGTGGGTGTCTGAACTCGATGACTTACATTCATCAATCGAAATTCTTCTGCGTATCACTAGCTAACTTTTATGGCCTCTGCTTTTTACTGACATTCATAGTGGTATAGCTTGATGAAGTATCACTGTTGTTGTTGCTCATATTTAATTTGAACAAACGTTTAAAGGGGTAGATACCCAAAACAATTCAAATCTGTCATCATTCGAAAACTTTTTCTACTTTTTGCATCATGTACAGAAAAATAAATGACAGAACAATGAAAGTCAGTGGGGTCCAGTGTTATGCTGTTTTGGACCCCATTTACTTTTATCGTATGAACTAAAAATTGTTTTCAATTTTCAAAAAAAAATCTTGTGTGTTCTTCAGAAGCTAGTCATTCAGGTTTGGACTGACATGAGGGTGAATAAAGGAAGACAGGAATGTTTTCTTGTTGTTTTTTGTGTGAACGGTCCCTTTAACAGCAAGTATAAATTTGGTGACTTGGAGGTGGGCCAGTAAGAAACCACCTAGCAACCATTCAGAACATCCTGGCAACCACATGTCTGTAGATCACATACTGTTGCAACACCCTAGCATCACAGTGGCGAGTTTTGCGCTCGTATTATCTTCTCGCTGGGTTTTAGGGCTATTGTGGATCTGTTTTTTAAACGCAACTTGAATAAATGTGCTGTGTGTAGGTTTGAGAGGCGAGCAGCTGTATTTCCCAGCGCTTTCAATGGCGGCCCACTCCTCCTGGAGTCTTGTAATGTGATTAAAGGCTATTAATCATCAAAGCGTCTCTCGCGGGACCCCTGACTCACGGGCCGGGGGAAGAGCAGGGGCGGGACGTGTCAAGAAAGCTTTCAGCCGACACTCGCTCGCTCACACACCGATCGCAGAAGATCGGGGTCACCTGCTACCCACAGACCCGTGAGCGTTATCTCTGGATGATTTCTGGCTTTCTTGTATGAGCGGGAGTGGAGAATATCCCTTGTTTGAAATAGCCATGTTCTTTATTTAGACGAGTGCTTTCACGTACAGATACTCAGATATGCTGTGATGTTGTGTTTCAGTTGTGTCCTGTCAGAATGATCACATTTACAGCATCACAACAAGTGGAAACTTGAGTTTGGAGTCTGACTTTCCGACTCAAAGGGTGTGTCAATCCCAAGGGGCGTGTCCATCATGACTCCAGGTGGTATTGACCTCACGTTTTGTGTACTGTTGTTGAAGAATATTGACAAAGATAGCCAGAAAATACCATTAAATTGGCTAATTTAAATAAAAAGGCTTGTGCACACCATTAGTTATATATAGTAGCTTTATGTTGTGGCATAAAGTGAAAAGGAAACAGGAAGATGTTTCCTTTGTTCCAAATGACCATTTGTTATTGATTTCTGAACGCTTCAATTGGAAATTCCCAAGTAAAAACAAATGTCCATTTTGAATCTCTCTTTCTCTCTGTTTTCTCTCAGGTGGCGTATTTTACGGAGATGCACAAGATCTTCACTGAACTGACGGATCAGATTGACCAGGGCGGTTTGACCGATGAACAGAGAAAGCAAGAGAACGAGGCCAAACTGAACGAGTTGCGCGCGCTGTCCATCGTGGCCGACGACTGAGGCAGAAAACACCCGATGATACGCCACAAAGATGTTTTCATGAAGTCCCGTCAACATTTATTTATTTCTTTTTCTGTTTGTCACTTTTATTGATAATGTACAAGTCTTATTTTGAATATCTTTGTTGACAGATGAAGCCGTCAGGAAACACTAGTGAAACCGGAAAACTTTTAACAGGAATGTGTTCAGATTCTCATGAAGTTTAGATTCGTGGCTGGAGTATCTTACCTGGATATTTTTTTCCCAGTTAATGCCACTTTTTGCACCGTTTCTTTTTTGTCTTGTCAGTCACTACAACTGACCAACGATTGACCACTGAAGTTTTAACCGATCATTTGCATGTTTATCTCCGCTTTCCCAGCCACCACAGGCCAAACTAATATTTAACTTCTATGCTAAGCTTTGTTTCTATACGAGTTGTTCATAGAGTTCACACACTACTTATGATGTATTTTCTGCTCTTTTTAAAGCATCTTTACAAAATAGTGCAACACTGGAACGATGCAGAGAATCAACATTTATATTAAACGGTTGATGACTGATATGCCGGTGGTTATCTTGGGAATGTTACAGTGAAACTGTCAGTTAACAGAAATCACGTTAGAACTTTTCTCATGCATTTAAATGATACTCTGTCTCCCTCTACTGACACATCTGAAACATTTTCTTTTCTTTTGTCTGTAACTGACCTGTGTTTGTGCTCATTGTATTTGGTAACGAAGGAAAGACCGTTTGTTAAAGCTATTTTTGTTATATTTACCAATAGTCTTACAGCCATAATACACAATGTACTGTTAGGAAAAGTTGCCAATAGTTTCAGGGCCAATTATTTAATCCACACATTTATTGACAATCAATATATAATGATGTATTTTTTTTAAAATGTATAAATAAGATTTTTGGTTCGGTTTGACATTTATATTTGGATGATATTGGAAATGATATACAGATAATTGGATTGTTAAATGTGCCTTCACAGAGCTGACGTTGCTCAGCGCGGCCACGGGTTCGACTCACTCCCAGGGTTAACATGTAAACCTTGAGTTCAGGCTAACATTTGACTTCATTTTGGATAAAACCTCTAACAAATAAAGAAAAACTTACAGCATGTTTTACATTCCTGCTTTGCTTTTAAAGACATAAAACATTTTCTCTAAAACTCTGGACCATAGCCTTATATTTTTAAAAATGTGTGTGTTTGTCTTTATTTCTCAAATTGAAGTGTTGTTCTTTAAACATGTGTTTGCTGTTGTGTTTCGTTGTCATACATCTTTACAGTAAAATGTTTTGGACATCCACTGTTTGTCTGATGTTTATATATATATTACTTTACCAGGTCAAGGTGCAGAAATTACGTTTTAATTTTATGTTTAATTCATTATCTTAAGGGATGGCTTCTTGCTGAAGCTCAAAAGTGCTGCAAACATGAGAATGAACCTCATTGGTTCTTGTGGAAGGTCAAACGGGCTAGTAACACGAGAATGAACCCCATTGGTTCTGGAAATGCGATCTACTAGGGATTGAACCAGTACATTTTTTGTAAGCAACAGATCATTATCTTAATGCCTTTCAGCAAAGTACTTGAGTGACATCCCTATAAACCAATCAGAACCGGGGTCAGGGGTTCAAACATCATTCTCAATCAGCTTTGATTTTACAGATAGTGTCAGTGAGAGCTGTGATTGCATTATTACAAATTTCTTATAAATTCCCGTGGAATAACATTGTCTTTATTCTTCTGTCATTAAAAGAAATTAAAATTCAATACATCTCTATCAGCTGCAATTAGTCAAACATGTACAGTTAAAAAAAATACTCATTTACAGACCTGTCAACACAACACATGAAACCAAGCATCACAATTCATACAGATTGTTCTTCAGAGGTGCTCATAATTACAAAACTGTAAAATATCTATGAAACTGACTGAAAAGCTACTCTTTCATCCGTTCACAAATCTTGTAAAATTCCTGATCTATGTTTGGAGAGAGTCTGTCTAAAATGACCTAGCACACAATCTAGATCACTAAATGAGAAACAAAAGATGTGAAGACTTCAGTCTTCAAGACGATTTATCATAAATTATTGAGAACCGTTTCCTGTCAGTAGCATCACCCTTATTTAGCAAGTTAGTTGAAATGTTTTAGAGAAAATCAATCGCTTGATCAATGCGATGCTGAGCGTCTGTGCTGGACTGTATTAGCGTGTGAGGTCTATACGGATGATTTACTGTACATCTGTGCGATCTGCTCACTGAAAAGCCGTCGTAGATCCACGCGCTTGCTCTTCAGGGTCGGCGTGAGGAGGCCGTTAGACACGCTAAACATCTCAGCGTGCAAATATAAGTCCTTCACCTGAGAAAGAGAGAGAGGGAAAACAGCTGAAACAGAATCTCTGCTCTGATATACATGAGAGTAGATATTCATGAACAGCTGTGTACAAAAACCTGGAGTGTTTCATTGATTTTTAAAAAAACTGATTCTCAAGACTTTAAGCCCCCTACTGTCCACAACAATATTCCAAAGCCCCTATGACTCTTCCTTAATAGTTGTTTTAATCCGTAATCCATTTACAGTTCATTTACTGGATGAGGATTAAAGGGAAAGTTCACCCCAAAATGAAAATTCTACTCAACCTTAATACACAAGAACAAACTTCACGAAAGCTCAAATGTTGGAAACCTATTTTGTACTTACAAATCAAAGCAAAGTAACATACGTGTCAAAGTAACATCCACATGGATGGCAGGACCCAAGGTTTCCCAGCAGAACATTGCCCAAAGCATCACACTGCCTCCGCCAGCTAGCCTTCTTCCCATAGTGCATCCTGGTGCCATCCATGTGATGTAAAAAAAGGCACTTGCTGCCTAATATATCCCACCCACTAACAGGTGCCGTGATGAAGAGATAATCAGTGTTATTCACTTCACCTGTCACCTTCATCATAGGTCATAATGTTATGCCAGATCGGTGTTTTTTTCTGCGCAACAATCATTGAATCACAGGTGACTCAATAAGTGCAGTTCACCTTTATTCCTCAAGGTGGCAATGTCTAATACACAATGATGATTTTTCAGTCATAATTACCACACGCATAAAACGAAGGAAAACTAAATTATCATCAGCAAAACTTGAAATGGTGTCACTTGATGTGGTAAAGAAGCTGTCAGCAATCAAAATATTGATTTAAAAGATGTTGAAAACAATAGTTTTGAGAATATAGTGGTAATAGCAAATAAGAGGCGGATATGCTGAATGTACTGGGAAACGAGCTCTGACGAGGACACTGATGATGGCAAAAAGCATCTGCTCAAATTGAACCCTTCCAAGTTCCAAAAGGTAACAAAATAAGCTTTTTTTAATCTTTTGTAATTGTCATTAAAATATAGACCCGGGTCGCTAAAGACCCACATGTTATAATAATTGCAGAAGCATTCATATATTTAAGAGTTAAATCTCATTTAAATCTGTTCAGCATATAAACTGCTCAATTCATTTAGATTCATTCATTAACTTTTTTTAAGCATCAAAGTTTTGGTGAGCTGGATTCATAATAATCAAAAAGATCTTCATTTGTGTTTTGAAGATGAACGAAAGACTTATGGGTTTGGAACAATGAGGGTGAATAACAAGACTTTTGGGTGAACTATCCCTTTAAAAAATAAGGGGGCATAAAAAATATCAACAGAGTTCCAGCATTTTCTTAATTTACATGACTTTTCCAGGTCTAGAAATCACTTTCAAAATGAGGCTACATCGTATATCCAGCTTTTCCAAGGGTTTCTTTAAAGGAAACAAATAGTTGTTGTTAAAATAAGACATATTAAATCTTAGTTTTTTAGCTTATTTTAATGCTTGTTTTAAATCATTCTTGAAGTTCCCTTGAAAGTTTCCCTATGAACCACCAGTGTAAAATGATTTAAAAGTGTTTTTTTTCTTTATATGTTTTTTTTATTTCTTTCACAAAAATGACTGAGATCAAGCAATAATTGTCAGACTCGTGCTGAAGATCCTGGTTAACGTGCAGTCAGCTCCACCCACAGGAATTACATGGGCAATGCACGATGGAAGTTCATCTGCTTTGGAAAGCAGTCCAGCCTTGACAACTTTACAACAGCAGTAAGAAATATGTTTTGCAAGTGCTATAACCAAAACCACACAAGCTGCACATTTTTTTGTCGATCCTTTGTAAATGTGTTTCCATACTGTACAATTTAAACAACTGAGGGATAAATCACATTTCTATTGACATCACCTCACACATGCTGTCAGTTAAAGGCACAGTTCACCCAAAAAAGCTAATTCTGTCATTGTTTACTCGCCCTCAAGTTGTTCCAATCTTGTATGAGTTTCTTTCTTCTGCTGAACACAAAAGAAGATTTTAAATAATGTTGTTAAACAGACAGTTGGCGGGACTTCCATGGGTTTTGTCTCCTACTTTAGAAGTCAATGGGTGCCGTTAGCTGTCTGTTTAACAACATTCGTCAAAAGATCTTCTGTGTTCAGCAGAAAAAAGAAACTCAGCAGTTTCGAACTCCAAACAAACTTCGTTTCACACCAAACGACTTCACACCAGTTAGTTATTCAATTTCATTTGAAGTATATCAGGGCCTGTAAACTGTAAAACCCAGAATGCTTCTGAGGATCTACCTGCTCAAATGACTTCAGTCCAGCTTCCTTCCCCACTGCCGTCATGTCCTCCAGCACGGCTTTCTTCACATCCTACCATTCAAACGGGATGAAAAGACATTTCACTGACCACATGAGCATGTTATTCAGCTTAAAGCTTTTGATATCTCCTGCTAAGTTGAGAAACTGCAGTGTGTGCACAAGTGTTAGGTGTTACGAGTATGTTTAACTCTTTCCCGCCAGCTTTAATTTTTTTAAAGATGCAAGCCGGCGCCAGCATTTTTGATCATTTTCACAAAAGTTTCATTACAATATTTTGTTGTATGAATGAGAACATGAACAGAGCCTCTGCTTTTAAAACCTTTTTTTAAATCAACACTTGACTGTGGGTTAGTTTCCATTTTGAACATTTTAAACAAAAAGCTGATAAAAATCCTGTTTTTCTGAAAGACTACGGGCCCCCTTTCATACACCCAGCGAAATGCAGCTCAACGCAGTTATTTTCAAGTCCAGTGCCACATTGTTTAAATAGCAAATGCACTCGCGCCATCTGTTCGCCCATGGGCGTGCTGGTCTGAAAACCAGGTGTGTTCAGGCACATTGTTGGCGTGTTGCTATTTTGAGGAACTGAAAATGACTGCGCGATTGACCAACAAAAACCTGCTCTAAAGTCAACAGCGCAGTATTTTTTGTTAAAGAGCATGTTAGGAATAACACCTGCCTATAGGCGGTGCACAAAGCATGTACACTCTGCTTATTACACACACAGGGACGCACAGCAGCTCACACACATTTTTAAATATTACAAATAAAAGGATTCCTCTCTGTAGAAGCGTTCAGTCTTTCCACTCGCAAATTCCACCATAAAAATAGTGAATCTGCCATGGTGGCTTTTAAAGGGAATGGGAGATGAGACTCTGATTGGTTTATTGCACATTACGCCCAAAACACACCCATGTCCAACACTTTCAGACCATGCGCTGGGTGCACCGACATTTTTTCCCGTCATTAAACTAGCAAAAGTGGATTCAGACACTCCCTAAGAGTGCACTTGCGCTTCAGATCATACACTCAGATTGTTAAAATACGGCCCTGTGTCTGTGTCCGATTCAGAATACCTCCCCTACCTCATAAAAGTGAAATCAATGGCAGGGAAAGAGTTCATATAGTTTGGCGACACATTGTTCGCCAGAAATGAGTTTGAGAATGTACTGTGTATGGCATTGAAGCTCACAGGATTTTGACAAAGCTCTTCATATGATCCGACTATCCCTCTTTCTTTGGCCCAGTCGACAAACACCTCCGGGTCTGGAACTACAACTCCTATAAGATAAGACTAAAACAGAGAAGGGCAAGGACGGTGTCAGTTCCACTGCACCAAAAACAGTAAAGTACTGTTAAAGCATGATGCGGAAACAAATAGTACCTAAATGTGTGTAAGCTTACTTGTAGACTATCTCCATGCACAAAGACTTGCAGAACAGGAACACAGCGAGTGTAGACGTTCTCGATCTTCTCAGGAGCGATGTACTCACCCTGGGACAGCTTAAAGATGTGCTTCTTCCTGTCCACAATGCGCAAAGTCCCATTCTGAAAGATCAAAAGTTCCCACAGGATCTCATTCAGAACATTATAAACAATTTATAACTCTTACAAGGAAAATATATACCCCATATAAACAGGCCGTAATGACTTAATCCTGGAGGGACATTTTTCCATTTGCTGCATATATCAGTGGCATTTCTGTGTTGTTTTGCACTAAAAACACACCAATAATCATGATTCATTTGTACTCTTACTGTCACTAACACTAATTATATAATTATCTCTGAATACTTTGTGCATAGGGGACCATAACCACTCTTTTAGTAATTATGCACAAGCAATGGTGACACCAGCATATAAATACTCAAATCTGTATTTTCAGCAATGCAGAATTCTGAGTTGGACACAATAGCTTGCACAGTCACAGAGAGACTTTATACTATACATTTTGTCAAAAAATATTATTTCATGTTTTTTAGAATTAAATTATATAATTGTCTATTGTTGTAATATTCTTTTATCTGTGTATTAACAGTGAATGCATTCACTAGAAAGTCCATATCCACTAAAATAATGTCCGTCTAATCTACTGGTGAAAAAAATAAATATTCTGTGGAAGTCTCAGGACCAAAAAAATATTAATCCAGTCAATGGATTTGGTCCGAATGCTATGATAGGATGTTCTAACTAGCTGTCAACATACAGTATGTTTTTGCACACATCATCAGCGCATTCCATAAGACTAGGCAGAGTTAGACACACGTCTGTCACTGAGAGGTTAGACACACGTCTGTCACTGAGAGGTTAGACACACGTCTGTCACTGAGAGGTTAGACACACGTCTGTCACTGAGCGGTTAGACACACGTCTGTCACTGAGAGGTTAGACACTCGTCTGTCACTGAGCGGTTAGACACACGTCTGTCACTGAGCGGTTAGACACACGTCTGTCACTGAGAGGTTAGACACACGTCTGTCACTGAGAGGTTAGACACTCGTCTGTCACTGAGAGGTTAGACACACGTCTGTCACTGAGCGGTTAGACACACGTCTGTCACTGAGCGGTTAGACACTCGTCTGTCACTGAGCGGTTAGACACACGTCTGTCACTGAGAGGTTAGACACTCGTCTGTCACTGAGCGGTTAGACACTCGTCTGTCACTGAGCGGTTAGACACTGCGTCTGTCACTGAGAGGTTAGACACTTTCGCCTGTCACTGAGAGGTTAGACACTCGTCTGTCACTGAGCGGTTAGACACTCGTCTGTCACTGAGCGGTTAGACACACGTCTGTCACTGAGCGGTTAGACACTCTGTCACTGAGCGGTTAGACACACGTCTGTCACTGAGCGGTTAGACACTCGTCTGTCACTGAGCGGTTAGACACTCGTCTGTCACTGAGAGGTTAGACACACGTCTGTCACTGAGAGGTTAGACACTGCCTGTCACTGAGCGTTAGACACACGTCTGTCACTGAGCGGTTAGACACACGTCTGTCACTGAACGGTTAGACACTCGTCTGTCACTGAGCGGTTAGACACACGTCTGTCACTGAGCGGTTAGACACTCGTCTGTCACTGAGCGGTTAGACACTCGTCTGTCACTGAGCGGTTAGACACTCGTCTGTCACTGAGCGGTTAGACACACGTCTGTCACTGAACGGTTAGACACATGTCTGTCACTGAGCGTTAGACACTCGTCTGTCACTGAGCGGTTAGACACACGTCTGTCACTGAGAGGTTAGACACACGTCTGTCACTGAGCGGTTAGACACTCGTCTGTCACTGAGCGGTTAGACACACGTCTGTCACTGAGCGGTTAGACACCGTCTGTCACTGGAACGGTTAGACACATGTCTGTCACTGAGCGTTAGAGACTCGTCTGTCACTGAGCGGTTATACACACGCCTGTCACTGAGAGGTTAGACACACGTCCTGTCACTGAGAGGTTAGACACACGTCCTGTCACTGAGCGGTTAGACACTCGTCTGTCACTGAACGGTTAGACACATGTCTGTCACTGAGCGGTTAGACACTCGCCTGTCACTGAGCGGTTATACACACGCCTGTCACTGAGAGGTTAGACACACGCCTGTCACTGAGAGGTTAGACACTCGCCTGTCACTGAGCGGTTAGACACACGTCTGTCACTGAGAGGTTAGACACACGTCTGTCACTGAACGGTTAGACACTGCGTCTGTCACTGAGCGGTTAGACACACGCCTGTCACTGAGCGGTTAGACACTGCCTGTCACTGAGCGGTTAGACACTGCCTGTCACTGAGCGGTTAGACACTCGCCTGTCACTGAGCGGTTAGACACACGCCTGTCACTGAGAGGTTAGACACACGCCTGTCACTGAACGGTTAGACACTCGTCTGTCACTGAGAGGTTAGACACACGCCTGTCACTGAACGGTTAGACACTCGCCTGTCACTGAGCGGTTAGACACTCGCCTGTCACTGAGAGGTTAGACACACGCCTGTCACTGAACGGTTAGATACACGCCTGTCACTGAGAGGTTAGACACACGCCTGTCACTGAGCGGGTTAAGACACCCGCCTGTCACTGAGCGGTTAGACACACGTCCTGTCACTGAGCGGTTAGACACTGCCTGTCACTGAGCGGTTAGACACTCGCCTGTCACTGAGCCGGTTAGACACACGCCTGTCACTGAGCGGTTAGACACACGCCTGTCACTGAGCGGTTAGACACTCGTCTGTCACTGAGCGTTAGACACGTCTGTCACTGAGCGGTTAGACACACGCCTGTCACTGAGCGGTTGGACACAAGTCTGTCACTGAGCGGTTAGACACTGCCTGTCACTGAGCGGTTAGACACTCGTCTGTCACTGAGCGGTTAGACACACGCCTGTCACTGAACGGGTTAGACACACGCCTGTCACTGAGCGTGTTAGACACTCGTCTGTCACCGGCGGTTAGACACTCGTCTGTCACTGAACGGTTAGACACTCGTCTGTCACTGAGCGGTTAGACACTCGCCTGTCACTGAGCGGTTAGACACTCGTCTGTCACTGAACGGTTAGACACACGTCTGTCACTGAGCGGTTAGACACCCGTCTGTCACTGAAGCGGTTAGACACACGCCTGTCACTGAGCGGTTAGACACACGTCCTGTCACTGAGCGGTTAGACACACGTCTGTCACTGAGCCGTTAGACACTAGTCTGTCACTGAACGGTTAGACACTCGCCTGTCACTGAGCGGTTAGACACTCGTCTGTCACTGAGCGGTTAGACACTCGCCTGTCACTGAACGGTTAGACACTCGTCTGTCACTGAGCGGTTAGACACTCGTCTGTCACTGAACGGTTAGACACTCGCCTGTCACTGAGCGGTTAGACACTCGTCCTGTCACTGAGCGGTTAGACACTGCGTCTGTCACTGAGCGGTTAGACACACGTCTGTCACTGAACGGTTAGACACTCGTCTGTCACTGAGCGGTTAGAGACTCGTCTGTCACTGAGCGGTTAGACACTCGCCTGTCACTGAACGGTTAGACACTCGCCTGTCACTGAGCGGTTAGACACTCGCCTGTCACTGAGCGGTTAGACACTCGCCTGTCACTGAGCGTGTTAGACACTCGCCTGTCACTGAGAGGTTACACACACGTCTGTCACTGAGCGGTTAGACACACGCCTGTCACTGAGAGGTTAGACACACGCCTGTCACTGAGAGGTTACACACACGCCTGTCACTGAGCGTTAGACACTCGCCTGTCACTGAGAGGTTACACACACGCCTGTCACTGAGCGGTTAGACACTCCTGTCACTGAGCGGTTAGACACTCGCCTGTCACTGAGCGGTTAGACACTCGCCTGTCACTGAGAGGTTACACACACGCCTGTCACTGAGCGGTTAGACACTGCCTGTCACTGAGCCGTTAGACACACGCCTGTCACTGAGCGGTTAGACACTCGCCTGTCACTGAGCGGTTAGACACTGCGTCTGTCACTGAGCGTTAGACACACGCCTGTCACTGAGCGGTTAGACACTCGTCTGTCACTGAGCGGTTAGACACATGTCTGTCACTGAGCGGTTAGACACTCGTCTGTCACTGAGAGGTTACACACACGTCTGTCACTGAGCGGTTAGACACTCGTCTGTCACTGAGCGGTTAGACACTCGTCTGTCACTGAGCGGTTAGACACTCGTCTGTCACTGAGCGGTTAGACACACGTCTGTCACTGAGCGGTTAGACACTGCCTGTCACGGAGCGGTTAGACACACGTCTGTCACTGAGCGGTTAGACACTCGTCTGTCACTGAGCGGTTAGACACTCGTCTGTCACTGAACGGTTCATAGAACAAGGAAATCATCAGGCCGTTTTTAAAACAGTGAAAACAGCGGTATACAGATAAGTAAATTGTGTGAAAAATACAGTGTTTTTTTACACGCAAAACATGAACACATGTTATTTTGCACACGGTAACCACAATCAAAGCTTCAAAAACACATGAAAAACAGGACCTTTAAAATAGCCAATTGCGTTTAGTTTATATCACAGGTCATCCAGAGCCGTTGAGCTTGGTAAAGCCGCAGTTTCCTCCTAATCTCGAACCGTTTCTCCTCCTAATCTCCTTCATATCACTTTTAATACAGCATTCTGGTCTAGGCCGCTCTGTGCTATTGTGACTCTGGACCGACTTGATCACATGATCCGCTCTGTGCTACCGTATTATTTACTAAGCATAAGCTAAGCATATTCACACCGTCTGAATCGTTCCCTATTGCGTATATAATGTCATTACCATGTAGAAACTAGTAAATGTGTGGAAGGAGTGGCCGATTTCAGCTTCAGCGTCTATATTGCAGGGGCGGGACACTTTAGATTCTAAAAAGCATTTGATTGGACAGAAAATCTGATGAGAAGCTGAAGTGCAGAGTGTTACGGGCGGTCGGACACCACCCTTAACATAAAGGAGAGACGCACACAAACCAGCTCGTATCAAAATAATATAGGGGTTTTACTTAACAGAATGGGCCTTAAAGGTAGTTTAACAATAAACAACAAAAAAAACCAACAATAAATACGGAACGTCTTTTTCTTCTGGGTGGACGGCTGAATGGCAACCAAAGCCAGCAGGTGAGCACGGATTGTGCAGACTCTCAAGGATCCGTGTGCGCGCCCTGAAATGCTCCAGGAAAGCTTTTATAGCGCTACCACAGGCTCCGCTCAGGTGTGGCTCATCTGCAATCAAGAGACACACACTGCATGGACTCACTCAAACACGTGTAGCAACAAACACCAGAGCTGAGGGACGTAACACCCTCACCCCAAAATGGTGACCTGTCGCCATACTTTGAAAACTCTTTTTGTTTTGTGTTCAGCTCACTGTTCGAACCAACCCAGACAATAGAGTTCCAGATACAAGAAAAAATCATTACCACCGATGGTAGACGTACCTGCATGTGAAGATAACTAGAAGTACGTAAATATATATATATTTTTTTCTATTAATTATGACTTAGTTCTAGGCCACACAGGCCAGAACATTTTAGGACTTTCCAATTAACAAGGGTCACATGCAATTATTCGCAATAACACTTTATTTATTTTTTTTTTTTTTACAAACGGCAAAACTCTATTTACATCTTAATATTAAGCATCCACCCTAGACAACGTGTCAGCAACAACATTGTCTATGCCCCGGACGTGCACAATCTGGAGGTTAAACGGTTGAAGCAATAGACTCCAGCGCATTAACCTACGATTTGAATTGTACATTCGACTGAGGAATTTGAGTGGGTCATGGTCAGTATAGACCTTAACTGGATGTACTGTAGAGCCTAAATACACTTCAAAGTGATGAATGGCTAGGACTAAGGCCAAAGTCTCCTGTTCAATAGTGGAGTAATTTCTCTGGGCAGAATTAAACTTCCTGGAGAAGAAACTTACGGGATGGTTTATGTTATCTGCCCCGATTGTAAAAGCGGCTCGCACCTACATTGCTGGCGTCTACAGCAAGTTGAAACGGTTTGTTGAAGTCTGCGAGCGAGCACGGGAGCAGTCAACAAGAGAGCTTTGACGTTTTCAAACGCTCTACTACAGGACTCAGTCCAGTCAAATTTAGTTTTGGGGCTCAGAAGATTAGTGAGGGGACCAACCACAGTCGAAAAGTTCTTACAAAAACTCCGATAGTAGCCTACCATTCCTAAGAATCGGCGTCACGCGGCAATCACAAGGCACTGGAAACTCTTGAATAGCGGCTACTTTAGCCATTTCTGGCAAAACATGTCCTCTGCCCACTATCCGCCCCAAGTAAGTGACAGTGGCTTTTCCGAACTCACATTTTGCAAGGTTAATTGTGAGATTGGCATTGGACAGCCTACGGAAAAGCTCTCGAAGTTGTGTTATGTGTTCGGACCAGTGTGTACTATATAGGACTATGTCGTCCAAATACGCCTCGCAGTTTGACATTCCCGTTAAAACAATGTTTACTAACCGCTGGAACGAGGCTGGAGCGTTTCGCATTCCGAAAGCCATAACCCTATAATGCATAAATGCATCTGGGGTCACAAAAGCTGATATCTGTTTCGCCCTAGGTGTAAGGGGCACTTGCCAGTAACCTTTTAGGAGGTCGACCTTAGTTACAAACGTGGCTGAGCCAACACGGTCCACACAGTCATCCATCCGCGGTAACGGATAACAGTCTGGCAGAGTGATGGCATTAACACGCCGGTAGTCCGTACAAAACCTGTGAGTGCCGTCAGGTTTTCCAACTAACAGGCAAGGGGAGCTCCAAGAGCTAAAGCTAGGCTCAGCAATATTATTCTCTAACATGTACTCAACCTCCCGTTGCAGGATAGCTCGCTTCTCTGGATTTACCCTATATGGGTGCTGTTTAATCGGTCCCTTATCACCCACATCTATATCATGTTCCAGGACTGTAGTTACGGTTGGAACATCTCCGAATAACTCTGGGAAGTCATCTATCACAGACAACAGGTCAGTCGTTTGAGCGGAAGTTAAATGAGGCAAATGTTTTGCAATGACCAATAGCATAGCAGAATTATTGAGTCGACCTTCAATCACGCACCGCGACGGAGGAGTCACCGTGTCATCGTCCTCTACCAGTGAAGAGAGCAACACGGACGACTCGACCGGACCGGGTAAGTTAAGATTACTCAAGTCATTTTTAACACATTCACGCTTATGATATGGCTTGAGCATGTTTACATGACAGACGCGAGAATGCCGACGCTTATCTGGGGTTAAAATTACATAATCCAGATCAGATATTTTCTTTTCCACAGTATATGGCCCTCTGAATCGTGCCTGGAATACAGAGCCGGGCACAGGAAAAAGAACCAACACTTGGTCTCCTGGTTTAAACGAACGGGCTCTAGCTTTATGATCATACCACGTTTTCATGTTAACCTGGGTCTTTTCCAAGTTCGCTCTTGCAAGTTCACGCGCTCTGTGAAGTCGGCTACGAACGTGACATATAAACTGTATTGCACTACGAGAAGTAGGTTTGCTCAGCCACTGATCTTTAATAACGCTCAATGGCGTACGAACGTTGTGAGCAAACACTAGCTCTGCAGGGCTGAAACCGATTGACTCTTGCACGACTTCTCTAGAGGCCATAAGCATCCAAGGAATTGCATCTTCCCAGTCTGTACCCACCTCCAAACAATATGCACGCAGCATAGATTTTAGCGTCTGATGGTAACGTTCAAGAGCGCCTTGACTTTCCGGATGAAACGCACTTGAAATGCGGTGCTTAACTTGGAGCAACTTAAGGACTTCAGAAAAGACACGCAAAGTAAAGTTTGTTCCCTGGTCACTTTGAACACTTCTTGGTAGCCCAACAAAAGAAAAGAACTTTAACAACGCCCTGCACACAATTTTAGCAGTGATCTTCCTCAGAGGCACCGCCTCTGGGAAGCGAGTAGCAGTACACATAATGGTTAACAGATATTGATATCCACTTTTCGACCGTGGAAGAGGACCAACGCAGTCAATGATTACCTTTTCAAAGGATGTCAGAAAGAATGTAAGCTTTGCATGCTTATATCTTCTAAATGTGAATTTTGTCATTGTTTTGGAGTACACTAGCTTATAGATAACAGTAAGAATTATAAACAAGGCGTTAGATCGCGTGTCCGTGTACTTTTGCATCCATTCCTTTTTCCTTTTTTAACCACAGCGAGAAAAATAAAACACAAAAGGTTGTTGTAGTTTTAAATGCTATGTTGAATACTAAAATTTTAATTATAAGGATATTCAAAAATTTAATGCGCATGAAATAAAATACTGACTTCTTTTCAGATTTTTGTTTATTATTGTGGCGAGATGGACGAACGAGCGACATGGGAGGAGCAAGTGGAGACCTGCGGCGAGGCACACCGGTCTCGAAGTCCTCTCATGAGGGAGCTCGGAGGCATAAAAGGGCTGGACTTACGTCACAATTACGTTTTGCATCTTTAAGCCAATATTAAAAATGGACAGATTAAAGTAAAAAAAAAATTCTCTCATTTTTCAACTTTCAATATTAAATCGAAAAACTAATGTACACGGACCGTGAAAATCCGTGTATCATTCGTTCTTTTCATATTCAATTAAGAATTCAAATTCGGAAAATCGAAAAAGGACTTGTTATTTCTTTATTCGTTTACAAATATAATATTGAAAAAACAAATAATGACTCGTTTTTTGTATTTCCAATATCAAAATCAGATTCGTGCTGTAGGCGTTTTTCGTATTTCCCATTTTCAATTTGAGCATGTAATTGGAAATACAAAAAACGAGTCATTATTTGTTTTTTCAATATTATATTTGTAAACGAATAAAGAAATAAGTCCTTTTTCGATTTTCCGAATTTGAATTCTTAATTGAATATGAAAACAACGAATGATACACGGATTTGTGATGGTCTGTGTACTTTTGCGTCCATTCGTTTTTCCTTTTTTAAACCAGAAATGAAATATGGAAAATGCATTTACTTCCTTTTTTATTTTAACAGTAATGAATAGAATTAGCAGATACAAGATCATTTTAGGGCCGTGTACCATTGCGATCATTTGTTTTTCGATTTAATATTGAAAGTTGAAAAATGAGAAAACGGCTAAAAAAAATCTAAAAATGAGAATTCGGCTTGCTTTTATATTTTTAGGTTCAGGAATAGAAAATGGATAAAAGGCTTGAATATTCGATGTCCACGTGTGGGCTTGCATGAAATGCCCCTTTCCACTGATTGGTCAACCAAAGATCAATCCATGCAGCTTTGAGATCTTCCACAGACTGAGCAGAATAACAGTCCTCGGCAGCTGGACGGATTCTTTAAGTGTTTATTACAAATAAACTCACTCATCACATGACTAATGCTTTGACACACATCATGCTGGGCAGGGACAGAAAGGGTTTTCTTCTCTATAGGCATGGATTCGACAACCTACGTGCTAGAGAAATATTAGCTGATTATTTCAGAAATATTAATGTGGTTTATCTTGCATCTGCACCCACATTACCATATAAAATATAAAAGCAAGCCGAATTCTCGTTTTTTGAAAAATGAATAAATGAGCCGTTTTCAAATTTTTCAACTTTCAATATTCAATCGAAAAACTAATGTACACGGACTGATCGCCTGCACAGACATGTCTGTCTCATGCAAGGTTAAAAAGACAATAGACAAGTGTAGATCACTTAGAAATATTAAATATTACCCTGTCCGTCACTCAAATAGGCCACATGTTGGAACATTTTTCTTTCCTTTTAAAACACTGGTGTATGACCTGATGTTCTGGTGCTCCATATGGTGAGCCCATCCCTGCTGACCAGGACACTTGAACACATATTGATTCATTTGAATCATGGATTTCTATCAGCTAATATTGCTCACTCCCTCTCAGGTTAAAATTTTTTGCAGAAAAATTGTAGAAATAAGTCATAAATGCAAGAGAGATTGCTAGATTTTGCACTTAAATTCTGCGATCACATGATTGCTAAAAGTGTCTGTAAAGTAATCTGAAGTAGCAATAAATCCAATTTGAAGTGTCTCACCGGCAGCCACTGTCCCACGTCTCCGGTGTGAAGCCAGCCGTCGGCGTCCAGAGCCTCTCTCGTCCTCTCTTCATCCTTCAGATACCCTCGGAAGACGCTGTGACCCCGGATACAGATCTGCCATGAGCATGTATAACAGAGTTCAACAGTTAATCCATTTGTTTTAATTAACATTTGAGACAAAAGTGTTTCCAGAAGACCTCACACAGTGTGTAGTTTTTACTAACAACAGCACTGTCAAAGACCCGTGTTACCAGTCACTTGCTGGTCAAATTACTCAAAACTACAGAAAAAGTTTCCACATTTGTTGGTGGGTTCATTTCTCACTGTGAACAAGATACTGACCTCTCCTTCTCCATTCTTGGCATAGTAGTTCATGTCTGGGATGTCGGTCAACTTCACCATAGCACAGGGTAAAGGAGCGCCGACATGACCTGAAACACATCAGACCGCTGTAAGGCCAGGCCAAACACACTGGATATTGTCAGTAAAAAAAAAAAGAAGTACATTACAGTTCAAAGGTGTGGAGTCAGTAAGGATAAATTCAATTTATCAGTGAAGATAAAGGCTTTTACACTGTTACAAAAGATTTATATTTCAAATGAATGCTGTTCTGTTGAACTTTTTATTTTTCAAGGAATCCTGAAAAGGAAGAAATCCAAAAAATAGCAGCATAACTTTTTTCAACATTGATAATAACAAGCATATTAGAATGATTTCTGAAGGATCATGTGACACTGAAGACTGAAGTAATGATGCTGATTAAATCAGATAACATCCATTCATCCATCCTCCTCTGTTTATCTGGGTGGCGGTAGTATGGCCGCCCGCATATCCTTTTCCCCGGATACTTTCTCCAGCTCTTCCTGGGGAATCCCAAGGTGTTCCCAGTCCAGCCGGGAGAGAAAATCCCTCCAGCATGTCCTTTGTTGATCTCTTCACAGTTGGACATGCCCGGAACAACTTCACCGGGAGGCGTCTGGGAGGCATCCTAAAAAAGATGCCCGAATCACCTCAACTGACTCCTTTTGTTGCAAAGAAGCAGTGTCTCTACTCCAAGTCCTTCCCGGATGTCAGGACTTTGCCTGTCTCTCATGGTTAGCACCGACACCCTGCAGATAAAACACTTTCTTGTGGTCACTACCCAGAGCTCATTGCCATAGGTGAGTGTTGGATCATAGATTGACTGGTAAATTGAGAGCATCGCCTTCATGCTAATCTCCCGCTTCACAACGATGGTCTGGTCAAACAAGCACATTACAGCAGCAGCCGCACCAGTCCACCTATTGATCTCCTGACCTGACCTGCCCTCACTTGTGAAAAAGACCCCGAGATACTTGAACTCCTCCACTTGGGGAAGCAACTACCCTTCCCAGAGTGAGCAATCCACCTTTTTCCAGCTGAGAACTATGGCCTCAGAATTAAAGATGATGACTTCTCATCTCCACCTCTTCACACTCGCTTCACACTCACAACCCGACCGAAGAGGACATCAGGATAACATAATATCACTTGGCTTGACTTTCTACCAAGAATGAGGGCACGGCTCTCGCACTGGTTTGTACAGAAAAAGGACCGAATGGCACACGAGCGGTCCTGGTACTCCATACTCCGGAAGTGCCCTCTACAAGACACCTCAGGGAGGTGACTTTTCCATTTCCACAAAACACATGGAGGCAAACTCCCATGCCCCCTCCAGAATCCTTGCCAGGGTAAAAAGCTGGTCCACTGTTACATGCCCGGGACGGAAATCACATTGTTCCTCCACCTCCAGTTTGACAATTGGGTGGATTCTAAGTGTGCTCCGATTGATAACCGATAGTTTTCAGCCAATAATAGCTTTATATAGTTCGATTTTTCTATGCGCAGCTAAAATGGCTTTACTACATCGACCGGTCTTTCAGCTCTACCGGGTATCTGAAAAGGACAATACATTAGCAATGTCTTTGCTGTTGTTGCAATGCCTCCACTCTACACAAATGACAGCATGAAACTAGGGCATATTTAATATTTCATATTTTGATATTTTAGAGCATTTCTTTCCTTCACAGCAGTGCGCTTTCTTTCCTCCCTAAAAGCCCAAACTTAACGTCCAAATCAGCTAGATCAGTGATTGTCTCTTTCGCGGCTTAATCCAGTTTTTAAAACTCTTTTTATTATAGTGCACATCCTACAGTTTAGCAACAGAGTGGAACACGGACAAGCAAAGCGAACGTTGAGCTTCAGGTTTGCGCCTAACAGTTAAAAACACACAGAAATATGTCAAAATGCCAGGATTGGTGAGTATTCGCATAAACACCGTTGATTATGTCCTAAGTGAAGATAAAAAGTTGGGAAATAAGTTGCATGTGTCTAAGTTGCATAAGTTGCGGTAACATTTTACAATAAGGTTCATTAGGTAACATTAGCTAATAATGACCTGCCCTTATAAAGCATTTATTAATCTGTGTTAATATTAATTTCAACATTTAATAATACTTCATTAAAATCGTGTTAACATTAGTTAATGCACTGTGAACTAACATGAACAGTTGTGTTTTTATTAACTAACATTAACAAAGATGAACAAATACAGTAACACATGTACTGCTCATGGTTAGTTCATGTTAGTTAATACATTAACTAATGTTAACTAATGAAACCTTATTGTAAACTGTTACCAAAGTTGCTTCTTTCAAAAAAATCTTACCAACCTCAAACATTTGAAGGTTAGTTTGTGTGAAACAGAGCACAGAATGCAACAAATGTCACATGACCTCACGCTGCCTCATGTTTCATTGCAAGACAAACACAAACCTGCACTCCAGTCACCAGGCATAGAAAAGGTACATCCAGCCGTGCACTCCGTCTGCCCATAACCCTCAAATATCTGAAATGACATTAAACAAACCCTGGTGAAAATATCCCCTGTACACATCACCAAAACATCATTTTAGATAAGGTTTTAGGCTTTTTTTATGTGCTTTTGTCATTTTTATTTTATTTCAGTAACACTTTACAATAAGGTTCCAAAACTCCATTTTCAAAGCTGTGATCAAAACTAACAACGAAAAACACTTCTAAAGCATTTATTAATCTTAGTTTATATACTATTCAACATTTCTAGTACATTATAAAAATCAAAAGTTGTGTCTGTTAATATTTAAATGAACCTGAGCAAACATGAACTAACAATTAACACTTGTATTTTATTAACTAATGTTAACAAAAATGTGTATATATATATTGTGACAAATGTATTGCTCATTGTTAATGTAATGCATAAACTAACATTATCTAATGTGACGTTATTGTTGTTGTGTTATCAATGTTTCTATTTAACCTTATTTTATGTCAGGTTTAGTTTTAGTCATTTTAATATTTAAACTTTATTTCAGTTAGCTGCCTAGACAACATGTATCATTTTCGTTTACATTTTTAAATCTAATGTGTACATATTACATTGCATTTAATTTCCGATTTATTTCAATTACCAAAAATATTTTAAACAGTTTTAGTTAACAATGACCAGTTTTGGGGTAAGAAACTTTTAAAAGTAATGTGCTACTATATTGCGTTACTTTCTAAAAACGTAACAAATTTCATTAAATAGTTACTTTATATATAAGTTATGCTGATAATATGTTATAATAACATAATATGTTGTGCTATGTTACAGCCAGTGGCACTGATCCTCAACAAACCCGTCTCCGGCGCGATGACTCCGATCTTCAGCCAGATGGAACTGGACAAATATTCTGGATGTTTCCGATCTAATCGGACTTCTGACCTGTGATGATTGCCTGAATCATAATCACACACTGTTTGTTCATTGGCCAGAGGAATCTAGCAGCCGGAACGCAGAGAGTTTTCTATTTTGGTTGAAAATGGTGTCGTGTAAGTGGCCCCAAATTAAATTACTAATGGAAATGAATCAATCAAAAACTTTTTCTAGAGCTTATTTACAGCCAAAACAAACTCTCTTCCATTCTTTTCCTGTAATCAAAGCTGCTTTGAAACAATCTTTATTGTGAAAAGTGCTATATAAATAAAGTTGACTTGATTTGACTTGAGGAGAACTGGCACCACGACTGAGCCTGGTTTCTCCCAAGGTTTTTGTTCTCCATTCTGTCACCTGATGGAGTTTGGGTTCCTTGCCACCGTTGCCTCTGTTGCCTTTGGCTTTTGGTTTAGTTGGGGATACTAAATATTCAACAATATTACTGATCTGCCCGCATTGACACCATTGTATGAGAACTGAGCTGGATGATGACATCACTGTTTTCTCAGAGTGGCTGTATAGATAAATGAACTAAAATAATAACTTTTTTAACAACAGAAATTAACCATCACTGAATTTACTTAAGATGGACTATGACAGTTTTCTTCTAGATCTATTATCACTGTGAAGCTATTTTGAAGCAATCTGTATTGTAAAAAGACTTGACTTACTTATTCTCACCTAGACTGGGCTTGACTGCTTTGTTTTTTAATAACAAAAAAAGTTCAACTTTTAGCGAATGGATCATCAAAGGTCAGCAGCAAAGACACTGGTTAATAAAGTGAGATTAAATACATAAAGTATATATTCTGAGTTTGCATTTGACTGTTTTTATTCATTTTGAGGAATACTGAATGTGTTTTTGTGCAAGTGAGATGAGTAAATGCCTGCTCACATTTAGTCTAGATCTACACTCACCATCATGTTCACACACAACGCCTCTGCACTAACTCACAATCTCTCTCTGCATGAAAACAGGAGAGCTGTCAGTCAATACATGGGAAAACAAAGTAACATGAGTTACTCATTTGAAAAAGTAACTCAGATATTTTGATGTAAATTTAAAAGTAATGCGCTACTTTACCAGTTATTTGACAAAAGCAATATGGTTACGTAAATCCCGTTACTTGTAATGCGTAACACTGACAATAACAACACTGCAATCAAAGTGAAGCCTTGCTCAACCTACATGAAAACACATTTGTGTGTGTATAAAAAGGATTTATACACTAAGTGAAAATAGCCCGCCTTGTTACTACTAATAACGTGTGTATAATAATAAAGTGTAAACCGGTTAGGGGTAGGAAGGCTTCATTGTCCCAATAAGGCGGCATCCATTTAATCATTTTAATAAATATAATAAATGTACACTCTGTGTTATTACTGCATACTGTTTAAATGTACAACAACACTGAGGTGCAAATAGTTTCTGCCACTATTTATATTTATATATGCATACTATTTACTATATTATACTATAGTGTAAATACAATCTATCGCTACTTTAACTTAGTGTAAAAAAGCATATTGCTAAGAAAATATGCTGTTTTCACTTGGAGTAAATAAATTTAATTAGGACTGTGATCAATCGCATCCAAAATAAGAGTTTGTGTTTACATAATATTTGTGTGTCCTGTGTATAATTAGCATGTATATCTAAATACACATACATACAACACATTTTTCTTAAATATATGCATGCATGATTAGTCATAACATTATGACCACCTTCCTAATATTGTGTTGGTCCTCCTTTTGCTGCCAAAACAAAAACTGCGATGCACTGTGTATTCTGACACCTTTCAATCAGAACCAGCATTAACTTCTTGAGCAATTTGAGCTCCAGGAGCTCGTCTGTTTGATCGGACCACACGGGCCAGCCTTCGCTCCCCACGTGCATCAATGAGCCTTGGCCGCCCATGACCCTGTGGCCGGTTCACCACTGTTCCTTCCTTGAAACACTTTTGATAGAGACTGACCACTGCAGACCGGGAACACCCCACAAGAGCTGCAGTTTTGGAGATGCTCTGACCCAGTCGTCTAGCCATCACAATTTGGCCAAACTCGCTCAAATCCTTACGCTTGCCAATTTTTCCTGCTTCTAACACATCAACTTTGAGGACAAAATGTTCACTTGCTGCCTAATATATCCCACCCACTAACAGGAGCCGTGATGAAGAGATAATCGGTGTTATTCACTTCACCGGTTATAATGTTATGTCTGATTGGTGTACATAATATTTATACACAGTACACAACTAAATATATTTACAAACTTTTATTTTGGATGTGATTAACCATTCGACAGCACTAATATTAATATATAGTACTTTCATTAGAAGAAAATACTAAATACTTTTATGTGAAGACTCTCACCAGACAGCCGAGGGTGGCCCTGAGGAAGGAAAGGACAGTTGGAGAGATTGGTGCAGATGCAGTGAGGATGAATCGCAGGTTTCCACCCAGAGTGGCCTACAGGAAGAGAGAGAGAGAGAGATGAATGAAAGGACATTATTTTGCTTCACTCACACGTCATGTCACACATTATATATCCACAGAGGGATGCTCCAGTGTCTTTTTATCAAATCTATCAATAGCTGGAGCGTTCGGTTATTGATTCGGTTGTTAAGAGGTGTACCTGTATCTTATTGAAGATCAGTCGGTCCCACAGGCTGTTGTTCCTCACGACTCCACTACTCAGTTCTGCCTGTTTCCTCCTCACAGCGTAATGAAGAATGACTCTTCTCAACGGAGACGTAACCGAGCCCAGAATCTACACGCACAAATGACATTCATCACTTTAAAGTGAGTGATTACTCTCCATTTGTGTCCAAGAACTCAACACTGCTGTGCAGAACACACTTTATCATAGATGCGGTTGAGTAATCGAGGGACAACGGGGAAGAAGGTGGGCTTCAGGGTCTTTATGTCATCCATCAGCAGAGAGATGTCACCCTGGTAAAAACCAACCCTTGCTCCGTGACAAAACATTGACACCTGACGAACAGAGAAAGAGTACACGATAAAATAGAGAACAAAACAAAACAAAAAACAGAACAGAACAATATAAAAGAACTATAACAGGAAGCTGGACTGATTGTTTCTGTATTAAATTTAAGTCAATATGCAATCACACAATAGGTTTTATTAAATAATCTGGGTTAATGTTACATTTACACACTACCAGTCAAAAGTTTGGAATAATTCAGAATTTTTTTTTTTTAAAGAAGTCTCACCGAGACTGCATTAAGTGACCAAAAATACAGTAAAAACAGTAATATAGTGAAATATTATTACAATTTAAAATAAATGATGCAAAGCTGAATATTCAGCATTATTTCTTCAGTCTTCAGTGTCACATGATCCTTCAGAAATCATTCTCATATGATGATTTGCTGCTCAATAAATATGTATTATTATTATAAAAGTTGAAAACAGTTGTGCTGCTTAATATTTAAATTTTTTACACAAAATTTTGGTGCAAGTATAATTTAAAATAAAAGAAAAAGAAAGAAATTGAATACTTGCTATTCAGCAAGGATGTATTAAAAATTAATCAAATTTAATGATTGATCAAAATGCATTAAATTGATCAAAGGTGACAGTAAACATTTATAATGTCACAAAATATGTATATTTCAAATAAATGCTGTTCTTTTGAACTTTCTAAATATTAATGAAAAAAATTTGGTTTCAACAAATTTATTAAGCAGCAAATAATTATTACATAATTGTATTATTAATTGATGATAATAATAAGAACTATAATTAATACTTGATCATTCATAATAATTGAGAATTGAGCATTAAATCAGCATATAAGAATTTTTCTGAATATTTCTGAAGACTACAGTAACGATGCTGATAATTCAGCTTTGATCACAGGAATACATTATATTTTAAAATACATTAAATATATTACAGTTTTTACTGTATTTTTGAGTAAATAAATTGAGCATTCTTTCAAAAAACCTAAAAAAATTTAATAAAATAAAAACTTATTACAAATTTTAATTAGTAGTGTAAATATACTATTCATATTAATTTGTACTACATTGATGTTGCTTTATAAAATTTGAATGTAGATTATTTAGGAGTAAATAAATACTGTAAAACCTCAACGATCTTATTTACACTTAATTCATGTCCCTGACCTTATTATACACCATCAGACAATTTAGTCCTTAAGACAAAATTCACGTTTTATAAACATCTATTTTCACCATGACTTTTCAGATGACAATAATATAAAACAATCCTATATTATCCTAGTATATTTAATCCAATCAAAATCTCAAATAATTATACTATACTAATATTATTATTAATATTATTATTCAGAAACGGTGACATTAAATTAGTGAGGGGTTACCTGGATCATACGCTCAAACATGTGGGCCAGTGGCAGATAGGAGATGGACACATCCTCTTGACGAATCACAAAGAAGCCCTGGTGTGTGTATGTGTGTGTGTGTGTGTGTGTGCATATAAAACAATATGACATGAATGAGATAAAATGGCCAATAAACGTAGTGATTAGACAAGCTGGTAAGATTTAACTGGTTATCAATTCTGTATTTTCACTGGCATTTTCCCATGCAGAGTATCATAAGCAGTCGTTTTAAGTAGCAGTTCATTACTACGAAGTCCATTTCACCATTTAAACACACAACCTGCAGAAAAGAGGAACAAAGAGCTTCATAAACAGGACTTGAAAGAGAAAGAACTCTCATGGGAAACACAAGGTCTCTATTAAAGAAAAGAGAAAAACAGAAGGAAGGAAGAGGAACAGGACAGAAGATAAGATGAAAGCTACGGAGAGATGGCGTTTAGGAGGGGAAATGTCACAAGCTGAAGGATAAGAAAGGAAAGAAAGCAGACATACAGGAAGCTCAGATCTCTCTGAACTGACCTCAAGGATCTTGATGACAGAGGAGGTGTTGGAGGCGATGTTGCCGTGAGTTATCATGGCTCCTTTAGGCTTTCCTACATGAAACAAAAGAAACTCATCTAAACCCATACAACTAAACATCATGGTTAGAGCTGCACGATTACGGTTACATTCAGAATACATTTGTGTTTGTTTCAAATAGAGATCACGATTCTCTCATGACTCTGAACAGACAACTAAACAAAATACCATGTCATTTTCTAGAGTTTCTGACAACATGTTATTTGCTTCAGTCTATTTAAAATCTTTAATCTTAACTCTGAATGAATTATTCAAAAAAAAGGTTTGAATGAATGATTCAATGACTCACTCATAATACTTCACTTGTTTCATTACTGGATAAATTGAACGAATCTCTTAAAGGAACACATCTCATTTTCCAACTCCCCTAGAGTTAAAGAGTTGAGTTTTACCATTTTCGAATCCATTCAGCCGATCTCCGGGTCTGGCAGTAGCAGTTTTAACATAGCTTAGCATAGATCATTGAATCTGATTAGACCATAAGCATCTCATTTAAAAATGACCAAAGAGTTTCAATATTTTTCCTCCACCATGGGTGCAGCAGGCGCAATTACAATATTAGTCCCCAGCACACTCCCTGTGCAAGCAGGTTGTCACGTTGGTTATGTTGACGGAAGTAAGCCTATTTTCAGGCACTGCGTAATATCATTGCGCCGCTGCATCCATGGTACGGCAGCGAAGTTCCTTGATTATAATGCAGGAATGAGAGTATTGATCCTAACCATAATCGACCTAGAAAATCACAACTTTTTATTTCCGTCGGTCTTAGTACACGATGTAACTACTATGAGTCAAGTTTTAAATAGCAAAAATATGGAAACTCTGGTAATCTTTTTTGAGCGAGATGCTAACGGTCTAATCAGATTCAATGATCAATGCTAAGCTACTCTAAAACTACTTCCGCCAGACCCGGAGATCAGCTGAATGGAAAACGGTATGTACGGTATGGCATGTTCCTTTAAAGGGTTACATTAGCGATTAGCATTAAGCTTTGTATCAGTAGAAACCCGGGAGTATATTCAATTACCAAGAGTAGAGCAGTGAAGCAGTGCATTCTGGGAATTGTTGTCTTTCATCCCAATGAGACAAAAATACATTTTCTGTGTTTTCTCAGTCTAGAAGGCACCAAATTCAAAAATAATTTCACATTTCTACTACATTAATGACCCAGTTTAGATACAGATTCATCTTCCCAGCGCTGAAGTACCCCTTTAAGTGAATGATTCAATTACTTAAATTTAAAACACTTGTTGCCACCTGGTGGCGTAATGTAATCGATACAATCATTATTTGAAGCACCAAGTTACTTTCAAAAGGTAATTTGCTCTATTTAGATCGCTACCATAGACATCAGTGTTAATATTTGAACTATAAACTTTTATCCTAGTACTTCTGTGATAATATGAATATTTGTAACATAAATAATAATACTTAGCAGTTGAAAAGACTTTGGGTGTTTCATACTGTACAGATTTGAATGTTCAGTTGTGAAATTGTCAAAGGTTTAATAGACACAGGCGAATCGTTGTCATTTAGGAATGAGATTGTGTGGGTGTTTGAATCAAGATCGCAATCTTTTAACAATTAATCGTGCTGCTCTAATCCAGATCACATTATGGTATTAAAAGGGTTTCAATTTCACAGGTTATTGCACCACACTCATGGTACCACAGATGTGAAATTTTGGTTATATATTGCAAAAGATCAAAGAATGACCCATAAAATGAATCCGATAGTGTGAGCAGGGTGTTTGTTGGTCGGTACCTGTGGTTCCACTGGTGAAACACACAACAGCCAGATCTTCAGGTTTAGGAGGCTGAAACAATAAAATAAAATAAAAAAAGAAACATACACTAATTAAAATCTAGATCAAGATGCCTCTACAAGAATGATTTGAAATATGAGGTTGATATGACATGCAGACTTAAATGTTCACAAAAGAATAATAAGGGCCACTTCATGCGTTATCTCTGATCGTGAAAATACCAGGTGTAAATGCCCTCCGAAACGCCATCGAAACAGATTTCAATCCAATCACGCAAACACTTAAGGTGGCTTGAAACGCATTCAAGATTCAACTGACTATATGCACCAAACGAAACTTCTGCAATGATATAAGCCAACTTGAAAACGTCCGGTCAAATGTCACTTGTTGGTGTGTCGGTATCTTCAATTTCTTGCGGTAGCTTTTACAGCATCAATAGTGCAATACTTAGTTTATAATCCGAATATAGTCACTTAAATAGTCAGGCCTAGCATTAATTAAGTCTTTCAAACGTAAAACGACATAAAGACACGTCCCTCAGTGTTCCTCCTCAGCAAAATTCAATTCGACCATCCGTTTTCACACTTTCATGTGGAAAAAAAAAGCATCTACACATTGTAAATGAAAGATTTATTGTGCACTTTAGTTAGATCCATTGAACAAAATGGGAAGTGTGCCGAAATCAGTGAGCTTGCACTGCACTAACTGACAGCTTCTGTCAAAGATTATAAAGGGAGAGCATGGTGCTCGCTTTCTGTGCAATTTATTCGCAATAAAAAAAATTTTTAAACTTTAAACCTAGTGATTTTATAATGTTAAATATTTATTCAAAATCGAAACTTGTGTCTGGAAATGACTAATGAGCCAATAAGTGCTGCTCTGCTACCATCTCCTGGTTATAGTGGTAATTAACGTCTTTTTAATTTTTTAAATAAAAATGTTTTCTACCAAATGTTGGATTTCCTACATCTTGAAACGTTCGGTTTAACAAACAGGATTAAAAAGTCAACCATTGATGGTTTTCTGTGGATGTACAGTGAGTACAGAATAACAGCTAACAGTTCACCAGAAAGGTCCAAGCTGGCTTATCAAAAAGCAGGAAGTAACCGTGCATATGGTCAACTGGAGAAGTATAAATGCATCTGGTTGTTGTGATCCATTGCTGTTGCCATTCTCGCTCATATTGTGGTGTTTGATCTTGAAATGAGTTGATAAATAAAATTGTGTATCTGCAGCCAATAAGCTTGCTTGTTCAACATTTAAAAGGTCTGGTTCAGTTCTCGATGTAAGCTGGTCTTACAGGGCGCTATCAGAGTCCCTCAGAACCCCTCCACCTCCCCCAGCACCACCTGTCTAGATCTGCAACGAGGGATATTATGCATGTCTATTTGTGCAGCAATGAAAGCTAAAATCTTATGGGGCATTCACACAAAATGCTTTTTTGCATTCCACTGCATTGCTTTCTTATTGTTTTTCTATGTGATCATTGCGCTAGATGGACATGATGGATGGTTGCACTTTCTTTGCAGTGTCTCGGCTTTCTAAAAGTGTGTCGCTCAAGTTAAAAAAATGTGTCTCTAGACCAGGGGTTCTCAGCTCTGGCCCTCGAGGTCGACTTTCCTGCAGAGTTTAGCTTCAACCGTATTTAAACACACCTGAAGCTAATCATGGTCTTCAGGATTACTAGAAAGTTGCAGGTAGGCGAGTTTAATCAAGGTTGGAGGTAAACTCTGCAGGAAAGTGGAACATGAGGGCCAGAGTTGAGAATCTCTGATTTAGACCTTACTTGGTTCATCGCACAGGGAAAAAAACGTGTTGTGTGTGAATGGTCCTGTACAAGCTTACAGCAGCATGTCTGTGAATGTCTTGGCAGTAGCAAGTCTCTGTACTTGACAACAGCAGCCAACAGAGTGCACAGCAGATCTACTCAGCCAAGACCAAATACATTAATACTGTCACATTCATCAACATGCTAAAACTACTCCCAGAGTTATCATAACTGAACTAGCAGAACGGAGAAAAATGAAACAAGGGTTTCTTACCACAGGTGGCTTTAAGTTTTCTCTTCCCAGATCCTGCAATGCATACACACACACACACACACACACACACACACACACACACACACACACACACACACACACACATGTTGTGTTTCCATGTTTTATGGGGACATTCCATAGGCGTAATGCATTTTATACTGTACAAACCGTATTTTCTATCCCCTACACTGCCCCTGCCCCAAACCTACCCATCACAGGAGACATGCTGCATTTTACTTTTTCAAAAAACATCACTTAGTGTGATTTATAAGATGTTTTCCTCATGGGGACCAAAAATTTCCCCACAAGGACAAAAATTTGGATATTGCCATCTTTGTGGGGACATTTTGTCCCCATACCGTAGGATTACCAGTCCACACACACACACACACACACACACACACACACACACACACACACACACACACACACACACAGAGCAATTCCAGAGTGAAATTTGTTTTTTTAAAGTACCTTAAATAAAAAACATTTTTAGTGACTCATAATCATAATGACCAGGGCAGCAAGAATGATTTGAAATAGGAGGTTGATATGACATGCAGACTTAATGTTCACAACTCAAAGCTCACAAGCCAATGAACAACAGCAGTGATTTCAATAACCACCTGTCATCCATGTTTACAGTCCAATAACTTCATGTTAACTACGCATTATCATACCTGATTAATGCCATTGTGAACTACACCAGTACACCGAGGTCAGTTAATCACAATCATTTACATATTAAGATCATTTGCATAGAATAGTCTTATAGGCCTGTTTAATTGTTAGCATCAGAGAGAGGGTGGAAATTGGCCATGAAAAGGTAAATAAAAGAAAATGCTCACTTATTTTAACTCTTCCCTACCATAATCTGTGAGAGCGGTAGTATCTCCACAGAGCACTTCCTTGCTCTCTCCAGCAGGGCGGCGCTGAAAGGGTTGAAGAGCACCAGACAGGAGAGCATGGGGGTCACACCCATCTCCTTGTTCTTTAATAGAGCTTCTGCCTTATCCTCCTTATCACAGATCACCATAGAGATCTCCGCTGGAAAGAGATAGAAGACAGAGATGAAGCTCAAAGAATGCTGTGATGTAAATTAGACCACTGCAGCTTCGTTTTAAGAATGAGATCAGGAGCCTGTTTTACTCACCCAGGTTCAGGATGTGAACCATGGCCTCTAATCCAAGTGTATCGTACAGAGGAACCAGTGCCATGGAGAATGTGTAGCAGGCCAGCTCTGTAATGACCCACTGCGGCCAACAGGGGGAGACAAACAAAGCAGGAACATATTAGAAACATCCAGTTCTGATCCGCCCGGAGAAAGATCTCTGTTAGCATTCCCATTCATTTCATAGGCAGTGTGACAATCGGAAGTATGTGACTTGGCTCACAGCCATTGATTTAACGGATATTTCGCTTTTTATTTAATGAAAACACAATTGCAATGACAAAAAAAATCATTACAAATTACGTTATAATTTGAGTGAAAAGTTGAGCTGGAAAATGTACATGAAAATCAATATGGTTTAACATTTGGTGCATTTCCATTTTGCAAAGCCTATGTTCTCCAGCATGATTTGAGAACGATCCAGAGATCTTTGCTTCAATGGAAGCAAAAAAATATTACCTTTTGCAGTTTGCTTTTGAACTCTCCATCAGCTTCTTTTGATATTTTAATGGTGAAAACTATACATAAGAATATACTAAATATATAAAAACTGAACTAAGATATTAAGACCCATTTTGACTAAATGTGGATTAACTTGAATAAAGCAATTTTCAAGTGTATCAACAGAATAAAAATGTTCAGGGGCCATATTCACAAAACATTTTATCTTAGCACTAAGAGTTCTCCAAAAAAGGCAATAAAAGTTCTTAGTTACGAGTTCTCTTAAAACCTATTCACAAAACTGCTGAGAGCAACTTTTAGTAAGGAATCGAGAAAGTCTTAAGCTAAGAGTAAGGGCGGGGTTGACCTCGTTGCTATGGATGATGTCATCACGCTTACTAACTATGACCACAGTGATTGGCTGATAGGGTATGCAGGACCAAATTACTCAAAATGAAATAATTAAATAAATAATGAATTCAATAAAACAAGAATTAAATGTACCAGTTTATTATGAAATAATTAAATAATTACTTACATAATTAATTAAATAATTAATTTAATTAAATATTAATTAAATAATTAAATAAATAAATTTATCTATTTATTTTGTAAAATTACATGAAATTATTTAATATATTTCACAATCACCTCTTCCACACACACTATTGTTATGTTTAAAAATCATTTTTCATTATTAAATGTGCTTTTTCAAAAGCGTTTTCATAATAATATGCTGCATTTACGAATGGGGCCTATTTGTGAATCATGCATTTCCAAAGCACGATTTTCCCAAAGATTTTCATAATAATAGAGGACATTTCACAAATGCCAATCAACAGGTAGTGGGCGGTGCTTGGCGCTGATTGGTTTGAAGTTAAAGAGTCGACAGACATGACAGATCGATCTGTGTGTGCTGTGGTGACATCACGGAACACCAAGGGTGCTTCTCATTTCTTATTTGTGACTGAAAATGTATTTTGACTCTAAAAACCTTGAATTTTCTAAAACCTGTAAATGATGAGAAATGTGGCTGTGTTTAAGTAAGTGTGTTTTTATCTTGATCATTGCAACTTGCCAGACCCAGACAGGAAAAAGTAATCAATCTGAAAGGATTATCCAATCAGCGCCAAGCCCGCCACTGCCTGTTGATTGGCATTTGTGAAATGTCCTCCATTATTATAAAAAAATCTTTGGAAAAATGTTGCTTTGGAAATGCATGATTCCTCAAAATAGGCATCATTTGTAAATGCAGCATATTATTATGAAAAACATCTTTTTGAAAAAGCACATTAAATAATAAAAAATAGATTTGTATCTATTTGGAAGAGTGTGGTAATTGTGAAATATATTAAATAATTTAATGTAATTTTACAAAATAAAAATATACATTTATTTATTTAATTATTTAATTAATATTTAATCAAATAAATTATTAAATTATTAAATTAATAAATAAATTATTGAATTAATTATTTAATTATTTCAGAATAAACTGGTACATTTAATTGTTGTTTAATTGAATTCATTATTTATTTAATTATTTAATTTTGAGTAATTTGGTCCTCCATAATAGGGGAGGGGTCTCTGTCAGTGATTTAAATAGAAATATTTTGTTTCATGTTGCCATATTCAAAATAAAGATTTTAAAAAGAAGGTCAAGTGTCACTAATTAAACTAGTATATGATCAGCTAATTGTCAGCCTCTTACCGTACATGTCTTCATCTCGAGAGATTTCAGAATTCAAGCGAAAATGATGATTTATAAACAAAGTTTGTGAGGAGCACGTTCAAATGGTCTATTTAATCAGCACGAGAGGAGGTATATACACAGCCGAGAGCCGACTCACTGAGTTACCTCCGCAGTTTTCTGCATCCCTCCGTCACCCCGTTCCTCACTCACGGCTGCAATGCAGGGCAGAACTCCGGGTTTGGGCTAAATTCTGAGCTCGGAGCCCTCGATCCCCTCAGACAGTGCGCATAATATGCTTTTTTTTTTTTACTCTATTCGATCATTTGCACATGTAAATTCATAAAAACAACTGCCACAGGTAATCTGACATTATTATTTATTTTTTTATTAAAGATACATTTATTATCACTATTGCTTCAATGTTGTGTAGTGTCTTTGGGCAGATTGCGGGAACATCCAGTAGGATTGTTTAGTGATTTGGTCTTAGTAGCTCTGGAGTCCTCTTGACTACTCTTAATGTTTCACAGATTTAGGAGCTAGTTTTAGCGCTAAAATGCTTTGTGAAATACTCTTAAAGCAAACATTTAGGAGTCCTAAAATAACTGACTGACACGCCCATTATTTTTAACAGTTTCTCCTAAATCGACAAGTTAGGAGCTACTTTTAGCCTTAAGATGTTTTGTGTATAATATGGCCCCAGGAGTAGAAATATTACATTCCAAAAAATATATATTTTTTGACCTCTGACATGTACGCTGACCACAGGAGGGTTTCTCTGACCTTTTGTACAAAGGTTCAAGATCAACATCACAAATCTCTGACCATTTTTATTTTTTTCCAGGATCAAATTATAAAATGTTAAAATACTTGATCCCAGATTTTAAATTCAAACACTTTTGGACTTTGACCCATCTTAGTATTTCTGTTACATCAGCAGCAGTTGATCAGTCAGCAGTTGAGTAAAGATTATTAAAAACATATTTTGCACATAATTGTTTGGAATCACTGCAAATTTAATTTTATTATTTTAAACTGTAATAATATTTCACTATACAAATGTTTTAGTGTATTTTTGATCAATTAAATGCAATTAAATGAAATGCTTTTTGAGCATAAGACACTTCTTTTAAAAACATTTAAAAATCGTAATGATTCCACATTTTTGACCAGTAACATTTTGAATAATGTGCACTGATGAATTGTTCACAATAATGAATTACCTCTGGTCTGTTTTGGGCAAAGATGCCCACAAACTGCTGAGGGTTTGGTTTGCAACCTTTCGCCAGCAACCCAGATCCCAACACCTGTGCCCTTTCTGCGACCTGTAATGTGCGTAGTCATTTTTAGGTTATTACATGGTTATTACACAGTAGTAATTGTGTTATATAACATGCATTGCTCTCACCTCAGTGTAAGAGATCCACTGATAGGGCTCTCCGGGTTTCCTGAAGCCAAGACACGGGCCGTCACCTGCACAGCACAAACAATACTGTTAGCTATTACCTGGCTCCCTGGAATACTTCATTCTGACTATGAAATACTGTGGTCATATATATATATCAGGGCCTGAATCTCAGAGCTAGATTGTGGGTATTGCACATATTTTTACTCATTTCTGCAGGTTTCACACTTATAATGCGTAAAAATCCAGCTAAAATATATTCACTATAGCATTTAGGTTGAATAAGCAAGTTTATCCATACAGATTATCAGTAGTAATCAGTAGTAATTTGAAAACTTTCTTGCTTGTTCACACTGGGACGATTATCGTGTGAACTTATCACCGGAGTTTAACGCCTCGTGACTAAACAAACAGCGGCAATGTGAGTGTGGACGCCAGCGCACAAAACAGCAGACGTAAAGCATCATTTTTTTTAAAACGCCTCTGGTTTGTTTTGTTGGTTTGATCTGCAATCAAATCAAAAGCACCATCTACTGTCAGAGACCTACTGTCAAGCCAGCAGCCATATCACCCTGTAGCCCAAGACTGGTTTCCCACTGAAGCTAAACAGGGCGGAGCCTGGTCAGTACCTCGATGGGAGACCAACTGGGAAAACTAGGTAGCTGCTGGTAGAGTTGTTAGTGAGGCCAGCAGGGGGTGCTCACCCTGTGGTCTGTGTGGGTCCTAACGCCCCAGTATAGTGATGGGGACACTATACTGTCAAAGAGCACCCACCTTCGGATGAGACGTTAAACCAAGGTCCTGACTCTCTGTGGTCATTAAAAACCCCAGGATGTCCTTTGATAAAAAGTAGGGGTGTAAACCCGGCATCCTGGCCAAATTTGCCCATTGGCCTCTGTTCATCATGGCCTCCTAATCATCCCCATATATATATATACTATTGGTTTCATCACTCCTCTCCACCAATCGGCTGGTGTGTGGTGGGCGTTCTGGCCTAATATGGCTGCCGTCGCATCATCCAGGTGGTGCTGCACATTGGTGGTGGTTAAGGAGATTTCCCCCCTTCTATTCTATATGTACCCAGAAAGCACTATATAAATGTAACACATTTTTATTATTATAGGGAGTGTTTACTCGGCGCATTGCCAGTGAAAATCGACATTGAAAAAGTTTATAATTTGCAAATTTTTTTAAGTCTTGCCAATTTAAACATTCAAGCGATTTCAAACTATTCAGACTGTTTTCTGAGTGCTCATACTCTAAGCATGCACACATAAAGCCTCCTTACAAACAGCTCACGGAGACCAAATTAACTTCTTTGCATGGCTAATAGTGCTAAAATGGTCAAATACAAAAATTAATGTAAAAATTGCCCATCTTGTATTTTATTTTTTAAATTTATTCAGTGATTTTTAATAACATTACTTTACTCTTTAAATTGATGCTTTACTTTATTCAATGTCTGTAGTATTCCTCTACCTGAATACTGCTCTAAGGCCTACCTGAAAAACCTAAAGCACTGTTTATTTCTATTGTATTTATTTGTGCTACTGCTTGTAATTTGTTGTAATTGGTTATTTTATTACTAAGTATTGACTTTTGAGTCTTTTTGTAAATTGCAGTTTAAGCTATTGCAAAAAAAAAATTCTAAATGCAAAAATGCATTGCATGATCAAACATTTAGGTGAGAAATTGTAATTTTTTTAAATGTCTAAAAAAATGCCCCTCCCACAATTAAATTAAAAAAGAGGGAGGAATTTCCCCCATTTTCCGAAACGAAATGTGCGTTGTGTCCTGATCACATTGTCCATCACCCCCTTACTTACCGTTTGTCTGCTGTTCTGAAATGATTAGTCTTTTAGCTTTAATCCAGATGATTTCTATGTTCCATGAATCCAAACACACAAAAAAACTTCAAACACAAGCAATCGACTACGAATCTATTTCACAATCCCTTCACTGAAGCTACATGTGATGAAAGGATTATCGATCCGAGAAAGCCTTACAGAGCACTGCAGTAAACGCAAAGAAAGGGAAACCGAGAAGCCATTGAATTCATCTAGGGTCAACATACTACAGAAACTGAAAGAGCCACTCAAAGAGAGAACACAAACTGTTCTCAAGCTTTTCCAAGAGGACAAGAGGCACTGTGGCTGTGCTCGTTTGAGCGCCACACAGACCTGCTATCCGCAGTCCTCTCTGGAACATGTCGTATGCCGTCTTTGTGTCCTCGTAGTAGAACTCCAGCAGATTGTCATCCTTCAGTAAAGCCGAGCGCCTACAGCTCTGGTCTCCCTGGAAACAGACGCATGTGTTAATATAGCATCAATCATTATCATAACTGATATGCAAAGCTTCTTCAGTATACGGTGTACAGTATAAACATTTGATGCATATGCAAATAACTTACTACTTGTGTAGTAAGCTTCCCAAACATTCAGTGTGTGATACTGACAATGCAATGCACCCATCTTGACCTTTAATTTTCAATGTGATGAATAAAGCACAAGCAATGTTAAATATGTTTTAATACCTCTTTCTGCAGCTGAAATAAACATGGCTTTAGTTGGTTTTGCAGTCTGAGCAGACAGCTCTGTTGGCTAGTTTTCAAGGGGAATTTGCCCACTTCACAGCTAAACACGTAGACCAGCCAGGAAGACCAGCAAACCAGTCTAGGCTGATTAAAGCCAGCTTTTTCAGCAGGGTTAACTCATTATTTGATCAGACTACCAAAAGTTAACTCATGTGAATTAATATACCATTTCTGCATATGGTTTCAAATATATATTAAGAGTATAAAGTAAGCAATTAATCACTATAAGTGATTTTAATATCATTTATATACTATTTTAGAGTTAATTAATATGTTGAATTAGCTTTTATTATATAGTTTACGATTTTATTTGAATTTTATTTTGTTTTAGTAATTGTCATATGCTTTTATCATTTGTATCAGTTATTTTATATTACTATAGAGCTTAAATTTATTTTATTTCTGTGTTATTAATGTTAGTACTTCAACTCATTTATTTCAGTAATATTTCTATTTTATTTCAAGTTTTAGTTAATAACAACACAGTTACCTGTACAGGTATAGACTGGGCCTGCAGGTCACATGGAGGCTGGATTGGTCGAGGTCTGGTCACCAGCCAATAGGTTGTGAGAGAGGCTAGCGCTCCTAGCCCGATGATAGAGGATGGAGAGAGAGACAGAGAGGAAAAAGAGAAGGACGAGGGGAGAGACGGAAGGAGGGTCTTCAGATTGTCCATTTCAGACTTCCCGTCTCCTCCACTGAAACGCAGGGAACGTAACCACTCCTGAAACTGCATAGCTGTGGGAGAGACACAGATTCACTGCCATTACCATCAGCATAAGAGGAAAATTATTCACATCGCTTATATTTCTCTTATATATACACAATATCATTTTTGGGAGAAACAATCCCTTTAACGTCCATCATTGACACATGCTTTGGTATTATTGTGTGTAAAACTGTATATTTATGATATGTTTAATGTATACATTTGTATTTAATTAAATTTGTATTTAATACTCACTATATTTGCTTTATTTTTGTTACCTGATCCCAAACGTGTCATTTCTGCAGCACTATTGGCATAAAAATTAAAATAAAAACTGTTATAAGCATGAGCCCAGTCTGATTGGTCGTGGCGGCGGTGTTGCAACAATCTATAGAGATATTCTTAATGTTACTCAGAAAACAGGTCACAGGTTTAATTCGTTTGAAGTACTAGTGCTAAATGTTACGCTCTTAGATGTAAGAAAGAAAACCGTATTATCTCTAGCCTTTGGCTACTGTATATAGACCTCCAGGGCCCTATGCTGATTTCCTAAAAGAGTTTGCAGACTTTCTCTCAGATCTATTGGTCAACGTCGATAAAGCATTAATTGTTGGAGATTTTAACATACACGTAGATAACACAAATAATGCTTTAGGGGCTGCGTTTACAGATCTATTAAACTCCTTTGGGGTCAAGCAAAGCGTCACTGGTCCCACTCATCGTCTTAATCACACACTAGATTTAATTATATCACATGGAACCAACCCAACCGATATAGATATTATACCACAAAGTGATAATGTCACTGACCATTACATGGTAACTTGCATACTGCGTACTGCTGAAATCTGTCATGTTGCGCCACGTTATCGACCAGGCAGGACAATCCTTCCAACCACTATAGATAGATTCTCAAATAGCTTACCTGATCTGTCTCAGCTGCTCAGTGAACCCAAACTAACAGATGAACTAGAGGAAATGACTAGCAGTATGAGCACCATTTTGTCTAGTACATTGGAAATTGTTGCACCAATTAGATTAAAAAGGTTAGAAAAGAAAACTAAAGCACCATGGTACAACAGTGCTACACATGTTATCAAGAGAGAAACTCGTAACTTAGAGCGAAAATGGAAACAAACTAATTTAGAGGTCTTTAGAATCGCGTGGAAAGACAGAATGTCACGTTATAAAAAGGCCCTAAAAGCAGCCAGGGCTGAGCATCTCCATAAACTAATAGAAAATAACCAAAATAATCCAAGGTTTTTATTTAACACCGTGGCTAGACTAACAAATAAACAAGCATCGCCTGAGCAAAATATTCCGTTACAGTTTAGTAGTAATGATTTTATGAATTTCTTCACTGAGAAAATAGAAAGCATCAGAAACAGAATTGTAAATGTACAATCTTTAATGATGTCTTATGATTCAACCTCAATTATTGCCCCTCAAGAACTACTACACCGCTTTACAACTATAGGACAGGAAGAGCTAAATAAACTTATCATTGCATCTAAACCAACAACATGTTTATTAGATCCAATACTCACTAAACTACTGAAAGAGTTGTTATTAGTGGAAGAGCCTCTTCTCAATATTATTAACTCGTCTTTATCTTTAGGTCATGTTCCAAGAATATTCAATTTGGCAGTCATAAAACCTCTTATTAAGAAGCCACAATTAGATCATAATAACCAAGCAAATTACAGACCCATTTCAAATCTTCCATTTATGTCTAAAATACTAGAAAAAGTTGTGTCCGCTCAATTGTGCTCTTTCTTGCAAGAAAATGATATCTTCGCATCATAGCACAGAAATTTCAATCCAGTTCAGACACAAATGATTTACTTCTAGCTTCTGACCAAGGCTGTATCTCAATACTAGTTCTACTCAATCTTAGAGCTGCGTTCGATACTATAGATCATAAAATACTCTTAGATCGACTTCAAAATTACACTGGTGTTCAGGGACAGACATTAAACTGGTTTAGACCGTATTTATCTGACCGCTACCATTTTGTCTGTCTAAATGGGGAAAAATCAAAGATAACATCAGTAGACTATGGGGTGCCGCAAAGATCTGTGTTAGGCCCTCTGCTATTCTCAATATATATGCTGCCACTTGGTAATATTATAGAAAACATGGAATTAATTTCCACTGTTATGCTGATGACACTCAATTATATATTTCATCACGACCAGATGAAAACGCTAAATTATCTAAACTGACAGCGTGTGTTGAAGATATTAAATACTGGATGACGTGTAATTTTCTGCTATTAAATTCAGATAAAACAGAGGTATTACTTATTGGTCCAAAAAACTGCCCACAAAACCTCTCACAATAAAACTTTATCTTGGAAGGATGTCCTGTCACTTTATCCACTACAGTAAAAGACCTGGGTGTTACATTAGACCGCAACTTGTCTTTCGAAAATCATATATCATATGTTACAAGAACGGCATTTTTCCACCTTAGAAACATTGCTAAGCTGCGTAACATGCTATCTATTTCTGATGCAGAAAAGTTAGTTAATGCATTCATGACCTCGAGACTAGATTACTGTAATGCTTTATTAGCTGGTTATCCTCAATAAACAAGCTACAGTTAGTCCTGATATTGTTCGAGGTTCAGACTCTGTCACAGTTTAAAACTAGATTAAAGATGCATCTCTTTAGCCAAGCATTCACATTATAATTACCTTTTATACTACAGTTAAATCAAAAACATTAATATTCTGAACAGCAGCTATGCGAATTATTTCCCATCTGCTTTTCTCGTTATCTCGGGACACTAGTCCCGAGCTAGTTCGTCAGCTCCAGTTTGTATCCAGCCTCTCATGGATGAGACGACTCAATGCCTGTGAAGAGACGACTCAACGCCAGCGCTGTTATGGCATAAATTAATACATGATTGATTAACTTTTTCTAACATTTTTCAATGTACATTTATGAAATGCACTTTCTGTAAAGCTGCTTTGAAACAATGTGTATTGTGAAAAGCGCTATACAAATATATATATTTGAATTGTGTGTGTGTGTGCTTGTGAGTGACTCTTTAGCTCCACCCACTGCACAAGCTCGGCTGTTTTCAGAAAGAATCTGTACAGCGCATCTGTCTTTTATAAATCTGATAAAACTAAAGACTCTGAGATATGAAGGATGCAATACTACTCAATAGGTACTCAAGATTAACATGAGACTGGCAGAAACTGTGTGTTATGTACCCTTTAAATTACTTATGCTGTCACATGTAACTAGTTACTCCCCAACACTGATGGTATCATCATAAAATAAGATAATAATCATCACAAAAAACAGCAAACATTTTTGTTCATTGCTCAAATTGTAATTTGGTACATTAGTATTTAGTTTAAAGTTAATGTGCAGTGACTCCAAATTACAAACAACTTTCCTTGATTTCTTGTAAAGAGGCCTGAGAACAAAACCTGAATGAAAGCCACTCAGCTCTGAGAGAAGCCAACAAATGTTTTGGGCCCTGTTTGAATGCCAGGAGGAAGTAACGATGATTGGCCGACAAACAACAGGCGCTCGGGGTAACTTTCGGCCATTTTCTAGCAGGCAGCCAAAACACAAACACAATTAGGTGTGAATGCGCTGCGGGACACACAGAAGGACAGGTGGAGGTGATGAGAGCTGCATGTGCGAGAGGTGCGTTTTCTCGCTGACAGGCTGCAAATGAATCTTAATGTTGTCCAGCAGCAGAACATGACACTGGTGAAGCCGGTACAGTCGGCATTGATTTGGTGGTGAGATGGGGTGACTGGGAGGCCCGAGTGTGAATGAGTGAGATCGTGTTTGCCAATGAGACGATCTGTAACGATCACCAGAGACGACCCAAACACGGTCATTTCCTGGGACTTGATTCACAGTCTCACAGAAATCTCTCTCTCTCTCTCTCACACACACACACACACTCTCTCTCACCCAAATAAACTCCCTCAGCCCACCCCCCTATCTTCTCTAACCTCTCACCCACTTCCTCCCCCCATGAAAGAACAGGAGGAAAAAGGGTGATGTCATCAGCCCTCACCATGCATTGGTATTCCCACAGTGAGAGGAAAATGCCCCCCCTCCACCCTCCACCCTCCCCCTCTACCCCCCCCCTCCTTCTCTCCTTAAATTCCACCACAGCAAGTGCCATGATGTTTGCCTCCGGAATACTGAACACTAGAGTTTATACAGACACACACAACACAACTTTATAATGACTAATGAGACAAAATATGGATCAATGTTACTAATATTTACAATAATTGTATAATAATATGGACTCAAAACTCATTCAAAACCAAGAATCTCCAAACCACAAAAACTCTAACTCTTTGGATATTTTATAAACTCATATTTTACTCCATAGCCATTCCTAATAAAGTGTTTACAGTATATAAGTGGCATATTGTATTATCCTAAATATCCTATGTCATTTTCAAAGAGTAAGTGCATTTGGCACTTTAACATTGAATTCATGTGCAGTGAGAGATGTGTGTATAAAAGCTATCAGCTATTTTACACAAAAAAAAAACTAGTTTTTGTTTTACAGTATTTATTAAACTGTTACAGAAAAATTCAATCATTCATTGTTTGTTCATGTTAATTTACAGTGCATGAACTAACTAGTGTTAACAAATATAACTTTTGATTTTAATATTAGTAAACATTAAATAAGATTAATAAATACTGGAGATGTATTGTTCATTCTTAGTTCATGTTAACTAAAGTAGTTAACTAATGAAACATTGTATTAACGATTTCTTTTAATGTTTTATTTGATCAAATATACAGTAATAACAGTAATAATGTGTGATATTAGTATTACAATTAATATAACTGCTATTTTAACATTTAACATAAAAAATGAAATAAATACTGTTCGGTTTCTCATACAACCCGATCGTTTCGTGTCTTAAGACATCAATGTGTCATCATGAGCCGCAGGGTTTAATTTGACGTTGTCTGTGCATGTTTTTTTTACTCTTATAGAATTACACCCCATTGACATGCATTATATGACTGACAGACTACAATGGTTGAGTTAAAAATCTTCATTTGTGTTCTACTGAAGAAACAAAGACACCTACATGTTGGATGCCCTGGGGGTAAGCAGATAAACATCACATTTTCATTTTTGGGTGAACTATCCCTGTAATGCTTGCTAGGGCTGCTTAATTTTTTTGTTTGTGGAAACTGTGATGCATTTTTTTCAGGCAATTAAAATAACAGCATGCATTTAAAATGTATTTGAAATTACTTTAAAGTTACTTTTGATCAATGTTATCATTATTAATACAAGTATTAATGATTTTCATGTTAATGTTGCAATTTCATGTTAAGCATGAGATTAATTGCATTATTAACATGCAAATTATTTATGCGACCATGCAACCATGAAAAAAAAAGCACTTTCAAGGGACTTTGTAAACCCTACATGTGGTCACTTTAGAGGCAGGGGTTAAAGCAATGCAACTGCAAACAGCGACATCCCTTTTCATATGACCATCTCTGCACATCCCTCTCTCTGTCACAGGTCCACAAAAGCTGGAGATAAATGGATTTTGCAGAGATGACATCTGAAAATAATTACGCGTCACAGATGAGGACAGACCACTCTCTTTCTCTCTCTCCCTCCCTCATCCATAAGGACCATTGTCAGAGGTAGACAGGCACTATTGTGTGTTTCTGGCACTCACTTGGGAACTTAAACAGAACAAAGAGGGGAGAGAGCGACAGAGGCTATTACTCAAACTGGTGCTAAATGAACTAAAGCCCAATTCAAAAGAAAGGCCTACAGATTCACAACCTGAAGAAACCTCAACCTCTCAGACATGGTAGATATCAACAACTCACAAAGAGCAGAGATGGGGAGACAAATGTGGCATTTTAAATAAGATGCAATTAAAGCAATGTTAATGCAAAGATTATTTGCGTAAAAAAACAAAACTCACATGTACAGTTTCAATGGAAGTCTATAGGGCAAGGCACTCTCAAGAGATCATTTTATTTGAAAACGAGGCTGTGAGAAGATCAATATGTAATAATCTGCAGTGAACCTTGATTTCAATCATTCAGCTGAAAGAGTATTGAACATATATCTTCGGGGGGAAAAATCCTTTGGACCAGGGGCGTAGCTAGAAAAATGTTTTGTGGGTGGCCAGGTAAGACCCATTCATTGGGGTGGAAGAAATAATAAATAGAAATTCCTGCTTCTAATCTAGAGAAAAATCATGTAATATGCATCAAACTGGGACCGTGCCTGGAATACCTTCACACAAAAACAAAAATGTTGTTTTGTTCCATCAACAGTTTTAATTTTCATGATTTTCATTAATAATAACCTTGGTGCACATTGAATTTTCAGGAGTGAAACCTGCATTTAAAAGTGAGAGTAAATCCTTTATGATCTTTCCATTTTTGTACGAAACACAAGCATCTTCCAAAATTGTGTTGATTGCACTGATGAATGAATAGAGATCAGCAGTTGATTGTCATAGTGGTATAATGGACTCCAGCTAGTAAGAGTTGTGTGTGTGTGTGTGTGTGTGTAAACCTCATTCCCCTGATCTCAAGAGGCACACTATAATGACTGACGCTGGAGGCTACGGTCTTTAGCGGTCTTGTTAGAGCGCCCGCTTCCCTTGCCAGAAATGCAGATTCGAATTCCGCTCGGACCGGTGTGAATAGTTACACGTTGGTGCCGTGACCCATATGGGAGTGAGGTTTAGGGGGTGAGTGTACCGGACGCCAGCTGGTAAGAGCTGTGCGAGTAAATCTCACTCAAGAGTCGCACTAAAACACGCTAGAGCCTTAGCATCGTTGCGCCCTCCTCCCATGCCGGAAACACCCGTTCGAATCCCAGTCAGAGTGGTGGGAGCAGAAAAGGAGGGGTTACAGTGGCATGTAACCATAGCAATGTCTCGCAGCATGTTTGCATTTCTACTTTTCCATTGTTTTTCAATGTAAACGTGCTTGATGGACATGTTTGACCGCTGCACTCACATCTCGCTCTGCTGTGTTTTAAATGCTCATAGCTGCTACGCCAAGAGTGTTCTTGCAGTGTTGCCATGTTCACTTTTTATAGGCATGTTGTTTTTGTAGGAGTGTAGGGTTGCAAATGGGCTGGGAATTTCCAGTATATTTCCAGAAACTTCCAGAAAAATATCCAGGAAAGTTTCCAAAAATTTCTGGAAATTCTGGAAACTTTGCAACCCTAGTGAAGTGACAACTCAGTTCAGTTGGTGTGTGTACATGGCCTTTGTGCCAGTATCATAGTTCTTTGAGCTGAGAAAAGTCAGCTGATTATGCGGTCGAAATGTTTGCGCGCCAGAGGAGTGGCACTGGCCACCATGTAGCTACGCCCCTGCTTGAGACAAAAAGTTCCAGAAAACATGGGTTGTGGGAATGAGATGTGATGTATAACCTTGAGACGGTGCTGAACACACAAGACATAGAAATGATTAGTTCAACTCCAGAGTCTTCAGGTCCGAGTCATTCGTTCATCCCATGACAGCCCCAGAGGCTTTACTGTCTAGCTATATCTAAAAGAGAAATGATTACTTCAACTCCCGAGTCTCACTCGGAGTCGTTCCTTCTTTTGTCATGTGACGTGACAGTCTTATATGACACAGAAATTAGTTAATAATTCCCAAACTTCCTTACAAACATGCATGTAGTCAATCCTACAGTTGTGATGCGTTTCTGGTCTCAAATTGTAGCTTTTTTATTTCTTACAATTTATAAATTTGTGCATTTCTGTCATGATGGTTCTTTTCCATAACACTGAATGTGGTAAAGAGATGGTTAATGCTTTAAACTTTATCCGTATGAAAGGGGAAAAAAATCACTTTCGTAAAGCAAAGATACCTACATATGATAATAACATACAGTTACATAACAAAAGATCGAACGACTAAAACCGGAAGACTCGAGAGGTGAACTAATCATTTCTGTATCTGGTACAGACTGCATAGCTCAGCTTATGGGGATGTGATGTGACAAGGAACGTGAGCTAAACTAACCGACTGCATAGCCTGAAGACCCAGCTAAGCAATGAATGAATCGTTTTCTGTTTCTCATAATTTGTCCTTGGTTGCATGAATAGTGTTTTTCTTATTCAAAATGTGACCAACATTAGATGTGTTGAGGAATTTGTCTATTAACAAGTAACATTTTAATTACATTCTGCTGAAATGACTTGGAAAAAAGTTTGATAAATGAGATTCAAAGATCTGAGTCAGTAAAATGATCCTAACTTTCCATCAATAAAGGCAAGGGAGACGCGCATTTACTTGAAATAGTTTCAAGTTGTATGTCACAGCAAAACCTATACATCCTAGCATAAACACTCCTGATAAATTATTTAAGCATCAACGTTCACAAACCACTGTTAATTTTAGCAGAATAACATGCAAAATGTATGCGAGATTTGGCATGGCAGAAAGAGCACTCCCTTTATAATAACTAAAAGGCAGTCACTCATCTTAGTTCATTGCAATCTAACAAAGTTACATTATAACCAATGAGAACACATTGAATCTCTTAAGCCGCGTTTCCTCCGCAGGAACTAGGGACTGTGGGGTGGTTCAGGGGTCTAGTAGTTTTTCAAAGTTCAGGAATTTTTGGGAGTGGGACTTGGGCACTGAACATGCTGATTGGTTGAGTTCACGCAGCATTTTGATTGGTTGAATCCACGCAGCATTTAATTTCAACCACCATTTTTAAAAGTCTGTTGCGGTGGGTGCAGTAAGAGTTGTGTGCTATTTGAATCAACAATAGGGTTTAAAAAATACAACCGATGCACTGACGACAAGCTTCAGGCTTTATTAAGCTTATATGCGGAAGACGAAATCCAGTAGGAACTGGAAAGTCGCGCGCATCCTACATCACTAGACTTTAGACCGCCATGGAAACACAGACAGCAACAGGTCTGGAGGAAAAAAGTTCCTGAGACAGAAATGGGGTTTTATTTACATATTATCTCTACACTTTGTATAATGAGAGGATTTACGAGAGTGCAGAACTCCGAATCCACTCGTCACTCAAAACACCTGAGTTTTTGTTCAGTGCTACCCTGACTAAGGTCCCTTAAGAGCATTATTAGTGTTGTTGCGGGACAGGAAGCAAATGTTTTGCGGTTGTGATGGTGTTGTTTCCTGTGCGGAACACTTAAACCGCATTTTAGCTTAAAGTCGTAAAAAGGTACCCATTAAAAAGTGTCATAAAACATTATAGGTTGTAGTTCAGAGAAGAAACCTCAGGCAATGGGATGTTAGCGTACTTGGGTCTTTCATCAAGGGTCATTTTACAGCACAATGTTGTGGAAATGTTGTGACGGGAGAAGCCATCAGACTTACAGTTTTGCCTGGTGGGTAAAATGAATGAAAACTATCTGACAAACTTATGCTGAAGGCGGTAATCGAGCCATATCTACAACCTAGAAAATAATAGAAAATTGTGGTTGGTCTCTTTTAACTTGCAGCCACCCTAGCAACTGCATGGCATAAATCATAGCTAATTTTTGCTTAAATATTTCTGAAGACAAAAGATAATAAATCTATTGTATTTTGTGTACAGGACAAGATATCTCATTGTGATCTCCATTTGTCAGCATCTTGTTTAATTTCCACATATCAACAGATAATTGTTAAAGTGTTAGTTCACCCAAAAAATGAAAATTCTGTCATTAATTCCTCACCCTCATGTCGTTCCAAACCCGTAAGACCTTCGTTCATCTTCATCTTTCTGGACCTTGCAAGTGTTAAAGGAACACTCATTTTCCAAGTCCCCTAGAGTTAAATAGTTGAGTTTTACCGTTTTTGAATCCATTCAGCCGATCTTTGTATCTGGTGGTAGCACTTTTAGCATAGCTTAGCATACATCATTGATTCTAATCAGTCCATTAGCATCTCATTCAAAAATGACCAAAAGACACTTTCAATATTTTTCCTATTTAAAACTTGACTCTTCTACAGTTACATCGTGTGCTAAGACCAACTGAAAATGAAAAGTTGTGATTTTCTACACCTATATGGCTAGGAACTACTTTCTCATTCCTGCGTTATAGTCGCGGATCTTCGGACGTACCATGGCTGCAGCGGCACAATGATTCGTTGGTATTCTGTGAAACATGGTGGTAGTATACACCTTCGACTTACTATCACAGCCCTTTACAACACACAGAACCATGGCTAATCACACAGGTAAATCCACAACACAATTTGTCGGCTGCAAGCCTGAAACTTTCTCTGCAACTACACGAACTTAGTGCCAGTCACATTGAAAGTTACCTAGCTGGGGGCTACTTTCAGCGCTGCGTAATATCATTGCGCTGCTGCAGCCATGAATGCGGCCGCAAAGGTCCATGAATATTACGCAGGAATGAGAAAGTAGTTCCTAACCATGATATAGCCATATTTTCAGTTGGTCTTAGCACACAATGTAACTGTAGAAGAGTCAAGTTTTAAATAGGAAAAATATTGAAAGTGTCTTTGGTCATTTTTTTTATGAGATGCTAATGGACTGATTAGAATCAATGATGTATGCTAAGCTATGCTAAAAGTGCTACCACCAGATACAAAGATTGGCTGAATGGATTCAAAAACGGTAAAACTCAACTATTTAACTCTAGGGGACTTGGAAAATGAGCCTATTTTTTTTTTAAATTGAGTGTTCCTTTAATTAAATTGCTTTCTATGAAGGGGTCAGAGAGCTTTCAGATTTCATAAAAAATATCTTAACTTGTGTTCCGAAGATGAACGAAGGCCTTACAGGTTTGTAAGAACATATGGGGGAGGAATTAATGACAAAATTTACATTTTTGGCCGAACTATCCCTTTAACTCAATCGTATACACCTGGATTTAGCTCCTTGGTATGTATGGAACAAATGTTAAGGTTGATTTTCTGACCGTACTGCCCTAATCGCACACAAAACATGGCTGAAACTCTTCCAGTGTCAACAAAATCTCAGCTCAGGAACAACAGGCACATTGTTAGACTAAAGACATTCAGCATCCAGGACGAACGTCAGTTCCCAAGTGTGTAAGGTAAAACCTCACCGGTAAACAGAAGGAATGTGTGAGAGAGTGAAAGTGATGTTCACTTTTGGAGAATGGAGGATGAAGAATGGCAAGAACTGAAAGAGCCCAATGGAAAGAAAACTTTAATGACATCAATTGTTTCTCATTGTCATGCAATGACATTAAAGTAAGAATTTGGCTTGTGACTCAAATGCATGATTTCAATTGTTTCAGTTTACAATAACAACACTGGACTGAACACATCTCAATTAAGATTCCTACGCTACAAATGAGCAACCTTTGAACAATAACATGCACCTCTGGCAGTGAATGAAAAGAGGGATGTGAAATGGCAGGTTCACAGGATATGATGAGTGATGAGTGGGTTCTGGAAGTGGCATTCCTGAGGATTTGAAAGGGAATATGACGAGGAGGGCAGGGAATGAGAGAGCGCAGTAGATCCAAACGCCTGCCCAATGGTTAATGAATGAGGGAGGGGGTGAATGAGAGAATGGCCCGGGTGTTCTCTGGCTGTGATTCCCAAATGAAGCATGAAGAACACAGAATCACACTGAAAAGGTTTGGAGAGGAGAGGGAAGAGGGAATGGGGAGGGTGTTGCATCACAGCGGACAAATTAACTGTCTGGGAGCGGAAGAGAAATGTGGAAAAGCAGTGATGCATCCTCATGTCTGAAATGTAACTGTGTCAACTCGTATAGTGGAAGTAGGTTATGTTTTTACACCGGAAAACACAATATTTCACAATACCGCCACGGTTGAAAAAACGGAAATGTCTCTTGAAGAGACAGATCACAATGTTTCTCATCCTACAGGTTGCTTTTGCTTCCATGGCCTTGTGGCTATGAGTCATTTTAAAGCATGTTTCCCTAAAAAAAACCAACTGTACTGCAAAACAAACCAGCACAAACTTATTCAGCATGACTAGACATGCCACACACATGCACAACATCTACAGGGTTTCACAGGTCTTACAGGTCTTCTGCTTGGCGGGCAAAACTGGCTCTTGTTCTAAAGCAGAGCATTTCGATTGCACTATTTTGCTGGCAGCATTTTACAGTTTTTTTCTTTGACAAACAGAATGCACATCCTTACTTCAATATGTCTAACAAAGTTGGTCTATTGGTATAGTTGGTATTAGTCTATCTAAGAAAGACTAATGCCACTATGGTAGGCTACATTTATCAAAACATTTATCAACCATTTACTTACAGAATACAAAAGTGAAGAGCCAGAAAAAAGACACAGGGGTTCAATGACAGACAAACATTACATCGCATGAGAATTCAGAGAGAGAAAGAAAGAAAGAAAGAAAGAAAGAAAGAAAGAAAGAAAGAAAGAAAGAAAGAAAGAAAGAAAGAAAGAAAGAAAGAAAGAAAGAAAGAAAGAAAGAAAGAAAGAAAGAAAGAAAGAAAGAAAGAAAGAAAGAAAGATCAATTAAACATATCCCATAAACATAACCATCCCAACAAAACATAAAATAATAACATTAAATAAAATTATACAAAACCACCAAAAAGTGAGCATACATTCAAAGTTTTAGTAGCCTTTTTTTGTCTCAGGAAGTAGATAAGGATTTCATGTAGCCTAGATCTTAACATCTTGAAAGAGAGAACATTTGGGGGTAACAGTAGTACCATGGTACTTTTTGGTGATTTTAGTAGATGTGACGTCAGTTGTCCTTAAGTTCACAGAGATATCAGAATAAACACAGGTGTTCATTACAGTTTGACAACCAGAAAGTTTCAGAATATCTTATTTGAAAGGATAGACGCATGCTATGTTTGCGTGTGTTTTCAAAAGGGGCTTTATTCGAGCATATGCCATGAATTGCAAGGAAACCATAGTGTTACTTCCTAAATATGTTAAGTATTAAAGTGTTTAAAAGTATTTATTAATAATGTAGACATTTGTCACAGCGCGGCTCTACTTGTTTACAAAATACGTGCAGTGCACGTGTCACGCGATGACGCCAAACACTATACAATATTTCATATAAAATCATTTCACTCACTCAGCAAACGATGTTTGAATGATAAATTCACATTACAGTACTGATGTGTTGCTAAACAGACCAAATGTTGAATTATTAACAGGACGAGAGAGTGATGAATGAATGAATTGGATTTCCATTGATGTTTTTGGCAACGTCTTCCGTCAAACAAAATTCTTATTTTTTCCCACAAAAACTACGACGTTGTTGTACATTTGGACGCTGCATTCACACAAAGTTTGTGCAAGTTCTAAGAAACTGGCTCTTACCTGTGTGTGGAATCTGGGTCACCCGTCCTCCAAAAGTTTCTCTATTCTCCTCAGACTGTGATAAATCCCTCCCGGACCCCAGAGCAGTGTTTAGTCCCTCACAAACACGCCCTCGCTCCCCCTTGGGCCAAACCTCCTCAAACTTCTCCAAGTATTCAGAATACTCCCCCCTTTAATTACGCGCTTTAACATATTTTTTGAAAACTTCTTCTAACAGAACCGGGAAACTGCATTTTTTGAATAGTTTCCATACTGATATTATACTGTTAACTTTATTCATCACATAAAACCAGAACTATTTTATTTTTAGGTGATTGGTTTTCATTGATTTATAAGCATGTTCCATTATGTTTTAATGCTTATATATACATATACAAAAATGAAAATTCTGTCATTCATTAGGCATACTCACCAAACCCATAAGACTTTCGTTCATCTTCGGAACACAAATGAAGATATTTTTGATGAAATCAGAGCTTTCTGTCCTTCCATTGACAGCTACGCAACTACCAACTGATGCTTCAAAAAGTTCATTAAGAGATCGTTTAACTAATCCATGTAAATTGAGCGGTTTAGTCCAAATTTTCTGAAGAGACACGATCACTTGATATTATTAACAGATTTAATTTAGGCGTTTATTCACATAAAAACATTCATCAACGCACACATCAGTTGCGGTAAACGGAAGCTCAAGCATGAAAACCAGTGAGGTTCATTCTCATGTGTTAAGCAGCACATTTGAGCTTCCAAAAGAACCAGTGAGGTTTGTTCTTGCGTGTCAAGCAGGTTCAGTTGAACTTCTGTTTATGTTCAACCCTAATCCTTTAAGCCCACAAATTTGTTTTTTTTTACTGAAAATCACATTTGGTCCTGGGGACCCACAGAACTGCTCTTTTATATGTCTACCTTATTTACTACCTTATCTGATTCAGATCATTGACTTATTTGCATGAACTGAACTAGAATAGAGACCTACAAAATGTGCAGTGCTGGTCCCTGGTAACAGAACTAAATGCCATGGCCATAGTTAATTAAATTATCTTTTGCTTTCTTTTATTTTGTTGTTTTATCTTTCAAACTGCAATGTTAAATCTAAACCAGTATGAACAGAAATAATATCCTGTAGAACCCTATTCAGTTACACTGGAATAATGTTTGGATTGGGAAGTTTAAGGAAGTCTCAGAGGAACTATAGAAGTGTTCGGTTGGTAAATATGTCAACAAAATTTAAACTGTGTGAAATCTGCATGGGGAAATGGATTTTTATTGAAATGAATGGATTTTAATCAGCAAACGTTTTCAGAACAATGGTAAATGTGTAATCACAATAGAAACATCTTAACACATTAAGAAACATGTTCTAAAAGTTGGAATCCTTTAAAGAAAAAAATTGGTATTCCTTAAAATTGTTTCCACACGAAAGAAACCCAAAAGGAATCATGTTAAAACTGCATTTCTTCATGAAGTTATTAGGTCCTGGAGCTGTGTACTGTCGTCTGCATTGGTTTTCAACTGGTTTTCAATTAAGTAAAATAACCAACAGCAAGATTAATGCAAAATAAATATATCACCTTAGTACAAATCAAAAGTCTATATCACAGCCAGAATCATCCAATGGCACTGCTTCAATGAGGGTTTCTGCCGGGAGGGATGATCCTCCGTGATCAGAGACAGAGGGAACCTGTAGAAAGGACAGATGCATCGTTTGAAAGAGCTGTTTGTTATGTTTAAGTATTAACTGGTAAGAGGTGCAGTTGGGCCAGTGTTCGCAAGGTTCTCTGATGCTCCTCACGTTTGGTATTACTGGCGGAGTCAATGTGCCCTTCTGAAGTCCTTCCCAATCGAAGTCTTCAAACCACCTGAGAAACACAACACAAGCTAATCAGTGCAGAAAATAAGCTGCCACTTAAAAACAGAGCAGCGTCCTCTTCTTTCCTTTGCTCTTTTCTTTTCCATTCTCATCTAATCTCACAAATCATTCCCCTTCTCACCCCCACCCCACACCAATCCCTTCACTTCCTTCTGTAGAAATATATTTGATGAAGAGCACATACGAGCAGCTCTTACACGTGTTTGCAGATGTCCTTGACCCCGTTCCTCTGGCCCAGTCTCTCTGTGGGGTTGAGCCTGGAAATGGGGTGACAGATTCAGATAGCAGACTCAGACCCAAATCACACGTACAAGCCTAGTCACACATCATCTAACTACCACACCATCCATCCATCCATCCATCCGTCCATCCATCCATCCATCCATCCATCCATCCATCCATCCATCCATCTATCTATCTATCTATCTATCTATCTATCTATCTATCTATCTATCTATCTATCTATCTATCTATCTATCTATCTATCTATCTATCTATCTATCTATCTATCTATCTATCTATCTATCTATCTATCTATCTATCTATCTATCTATCTATCTATCTATCTATCTATCTATCTATCTATCTATCTATCTGTCTTTGTTCTATCTATCTATCTATCTATCTATCTATCTATCTATCTATCTATCTATCTATCTATCTATCTATCTATCTATCTATCTATCTATCTATCTATCTATCTATCTATCTATCTATCTATCTATCTATCTATCTATCTATCTATCTATCTATCTATCGTCTGTCTGTCTGTCTGCATGCTTGTCTGTTAACCTGCATAGTGACAGATGTTTAATTTAGTTCACCAAGCCTTTTCTCAACACTTTTTCTTCTGCAGAGGCTCTTGATGAGATGTGCTGCAGTCCTGCTGATGGTTTTGGGGAACTCGAGCTCATCTATTCCCTTCAGAGCCGCTGTATAAACCTTCAGCTGCTCTGAGCCAGAGAACAGGGGGCTGGAAGGGTGGAAACAGAAGGGGGTTGTGATATTCTCCTTTAACATTTAAAACTCGTCTTTAAAAAACCATAAACATAAACTGGAAACTGGCATAGAAAGCAAGATGCAGGGTTTAAAAGCAGAAATATGAAGTTATTAACAATGTTTTAAAATAATTTAATGTAACCCAGTTTCTGTGAGTTAAGTGTGCTATATCTGGATATACTTCATATTTCTTTCATGCCGTTTACAGATATCAAACAAATGTAACCAGACTTACTTTTAGATGATCCTGTTATGAGTTGATCAGTCTCACGCTAGCATGTGCAATGTTTAAAGGAATAATTCTCCCGAAAATGAAAACTGATATCATTTACTCACCCCATTGTCTTTAAATCCCGTAAGACTACTTCATCTTCTAAATGTGAATTAAATTTTTTTTTTTTTTTCTAATAATTTTTGTCCATCCATTGAAAGTCCACTCAACCCAAATGTGTATGCTTCAAAAAGAATAAAAAGTCATTATAAAAGTAATCCATAAGAATTTAGAGGTTTAATCCAAGTCGCCTGAAGAGACACAACTGATTTATATGATGAATAGTTTAATTTTAGAACAAGAACAAACCTCAATGCTTTTCCATATTTGATGTATTCTACGTATGTGTGATGATTAATGTTTATCTGTGAATACATGCCTAGATGAAATCTGACAGAATGATGACAGAATTTTCTTTTTTTGTCATACTTTCCAAACATGTCCTTGCAGTTCTTGCTTATCTTCCATTCTAAACATATGTACTGTTAACACTTTTCCCATCGTTCATGCATGCTGAAGAATTAATCGAAAGTTCTGTCTGTGGTCTTCGACAGCATGCTAGTGCTACACACACTTTGAAAATGATGTGTTTATTTTAAAATAACTCAGACGAAAGCTACAAATAGACCCAGGCGTGTCATTTTAGTATCACTTGGACGCAGATGAAGGGGTAACCCAAAAATGTCACCTTTTTGCTCCGAGCACTTTTTGGATGCCCTTTTTCTTTTTTTGAAAATAAACCAGAATATTACTTTATGCTTATTTTAATCATGACAACTGAATGTAGCTTTTCATGTTAATGAATATGGCACTTTTACAGCATTAGTTCCCTTTTGAAATGAAAATATCCCATGATTTACTCTGCCTCAAGACATTGTATAGCAGTTCCTCTTTCTGATGAACACATTCAGAGATATATTAATAAATATCCTGACGCTTCCATGCTTTATAATGTTAGTGACGGGTCTATTGAGTTTGATGATCAAAAAAAGTGCATCCATCCATCATAAACATACTCCTCACGACTCCAGGGGATTAATAAAGCTTGGATGTCAGGATATTTATTAATATAACTCAGTCATATACACCTAGAATGGCTTGATGATGGTGAGTAAATCATGGGGTAACTTTCATTTTAAAGGGTTAGTTCACCCAAAAAGGAAATTTATGTCATTAATGACTCTCCCTAATGTCGTCCCACACCCGTAAGACCTCCGTTCATCTTCGGAACATAGTTTGAGATATTTTGTCCTAGAGCTTTCTGGTTCTCCATTGAATGTATGTACGGTATACTGACCCTTTCCAGAAAGGTCATAAAAACATCTTCAAAGTAGTCCATATGTGACATCAGTGGGTTAGTTAGAATCTCTTGAAGCATCAAAAATACATTTTGTTTCAAAAATAACAAAAACTACGACTTTATTCAGCATTGTCTTCTTCGAACGGTTATGAATCAGAGTATTGCTTTCGATGCTTCAATAGTCTAACTAACCCACTGATGTCACATATGGACTACTCTGATGATGTTTTTTACCTTTCTGGAAAGGCACAGTATACCGTGCATACATTCAATGGAGAACCAGAAAGCTCACGGACTAAATATAAAATATCTTAAACTGTGTTCCGAAGATGAATGGAGGTCTTACGGGTGTGGAACGACATTAGGGTGAGTCATTAATGACATAAATTTCATTTTGGGTTGAACTAACCCTTTAAAGTAAACTAATCCTTTAATGTAGTTGGTCTTGGTGGACTAGATCTGCTACGCTGCTGTTGCTGTTTCTGTTGCAGAGCAAGTATGGACTTGCTATTGCCAATAAATGCACAGATATGCTGCTGCTGCATATCAGATCTAGACAGGTGGTGCTGGGGGAGGTGGAGGGGTTCAGTGGAGCTCTGATAGCGCATGGCACCATTTAAATATTAAGCAAGCAATCTCATTGGCTCATTTATAAGCATACTATAGTCAAATGTACCGTAACACAATGAATGAGTCAATATAGTTATTACAGTTTTTCTCAGTCGCTTTGGTGCATTTCTCACATCACTATTTACATTTGCACAACAGTTAGTTCAACCTCCACAACATTTAGTCATTTGTGCACATCATAGTAGCAGTTTCTCATTCCTTCAAACAAATTAAACATGCTTTTGGACATGCATCAGTTGCTTTAATACAACTCTCTGCTGTTTTATAACATTATTGTTTGCTTATGTCATGTCAGTCAAAATTAACTATACTTGTGAATGCTGAATAGTCATTCCATATAAAACTAATAGTCCTCATTCCATTGCTTGAGTCATTACAAACAAAAACGTTGAACTAGTTGTCAAAATCTGTCAAGCTAATTTTACACCTTTTTGAAAATCTTTTTTTCCCCTGAAACTCGAGGAGATACTTTGCATTGCAAGAGATGATATTCGCTGTGATGTAGATGAAGTTATGTGGCCAGACAGAGAGGAACATCTGGATGTGCATGAATGATTACAGTGCTATGTATGTTGAATGTTCAGTTCCAATAATTACTGCAATATTGTTTACAGTTGTGCACAGCTCTACCCAAAGTGAGTTTATGTTTGTTGTAAATAATGGTGTATTTTGTCTTTTGCACAATGCTGTGAACAAATTAGAATTGCAAAGAGCATATGCAGTAAAAATTTGAAACATACATATTCAGTGTTTAACCTCACTAAATAGAGTAATGTGTAACTTTACTGTATTTTTCAAATGGCTGTGCAAATAGTATAAAGTGCTGTCTTGAGCATTTTCAGGTAGTGTCACCAAGATCTGACTTTTTTGCATTGGAAAACATGGACAAAGCCCTTTGACTATCTCGTTCATAAACAATGGTGTCAGGACTTTTCATCTTGATGACACTGACACTTTCATTGACATGAATACTTGCTTTTGAGGAATGAGCTATCCATTTTGAGCAAGTGACACACTTTTGCAGTTTGTACTAATTGTTTTGAGAACTGCACTAACTGTTGTGCAAATGTAAAGAGTGATGTGAGAAATGCACCAAAGCGACTGAGAAAAACTGTAAAAATAAACTCACCTGCTATTGAGCAGTTCATACAGCAACATCCCAACAGCCCAGAGATCTGCAGACAGGCCGTGACCTTGATGCAGAATGACCTCGGGAGGCTGATAACCCACAGAGCCACAGAATGACCAGGCCCTGTACAAACAGCCCAGCTTCTTAGCACAACCAAATCCTGTCTGATACAGTAGATAGAGAGAAACACAACTGAGTGTTAAGTGTTAAACCCCCATAGCTAAAATGGCCAAATTATGAATCATCACAAAGTGATTACAGACTGCCATCTGGTTTAACTTTAAACATGGATGAATTTGTATGTATTCAGCACCAGTTTAGCATTTCCATGTCGGTCCAGTAGCACATTTTCAGGTCTCAGGTCTCTGTGAACAATGCCTTTGCTGTGTAATACACTTAGAGCTTCCAGGACACACACTGTGTAGAAGCGAACAGCATCTTCTTCCAGTGACCCCCTGAAACATAAAATCACATATTAGTCAGTCACTGTCAGTTTAGACAAAGTCCCTTTTAGGCCAGTCATCTCACTCGGTGGAAATGCCTCTTGGGCAGCTATTTCAGTCATGTGAGTGAAGCTCCTATTTCTTTGAATGGGGAAACATCAAATTCTCCAAAGCTGTTCAACAAGCTTACGATTCAATCGCCAAAGAAATCTGACAACAACTGTATCATAAATGTTGTTTCGTATGCTTAAATAGTGCAAAAAAGCATATTTTTCAGGCTTTACCAGTCATTGCGCATGCACAGTGCTGAGTGTGCGTTTCAGAACACTGACTGTTTCTATAGCAACCAGGGGCCAGTTGCATAAACATAGCCATTATGTTAAGAAAGTGTATTTAGATCTAGTATGTCCCACTAGCCGTTAGTCAAGGGGTATTCAGACTTATTTTTCGGTATCAAATTAGGCCGGTCTACATTTTATGTAACTAATTACAAAAAATGTTGAACAGTTGTAAAAAAAATAAAAAATAAATAAACTTTAAAGACTAGTCTTAGCGGTTTATGCAACTGGCACCAGAGCTTCTATCAAACGGCAGCTGCAGTGATGCGATGACTTTACCAATTAGCGATTGGCTCTTTTATTTTAAAGGTGGGGCTTATTCCGCCATATAAAGACAGAGCGCATTAAGGCCATGCCCACACCGTGGGGAAAAAAATCCAATGCTCTCCATTGACTTTATATTTTGTGGCGGCCTCCTTGTCATTTCTGACTTATAATAAAATACAGAACAATGTCTAAAAGCTGCTATGTGACAGGGTGTACAGCAAACAAGCTAAAACACACAGAAATACGTTTTTATAAGCTGTCAACCAAAAAGAACACTAGCGTTTAAGAAGAAAAAGTGGATACAGGATACAATGGGTACATTTTGGGATCCTGACACTCAGTATGCCTCAGTATGTCTCGTGTGCAGTAAACATTTTGTCACTGTTAAGTCAAATATCCAAATGTCAGTTTTATATATTATATTTCCTGTCGCTGATTGCGTTCCTCTCTAGTGGGTGTGGTTCTCAGTGTGATATAACGTCACACACTGCCTCTGTATCCACTTTTGTGTCCATTAACGCCTGTTTTTGAGTCAACAGCTTATAAAAACGTCTGGGTTTTTAGCTTGTTTGCTGTTCACATTGTCACATATCAGCTTTTAGACATTGTTCTGTTTTTGTTATAAGTCAGAATTGCAATGAGGCCAGTTTATGCAATACAAAGTCAATGGAGACAGACTATTATATAGTCTTTCTATTATAAAGTCTTTGGTTTAGATCAATTCATAAGATGTATTCACTGTAGCATTGGGATGTTCATTTTAGTGAATCAGTATGTCTTTACATGTTTTATTTGTATAGAATTTTACTCTCAAAATACTGAACAAAAATATGTTATCGATTTTCGAAGTTGTTTACGCTATTACGGTAAAAGAGGAGGGGATTTATTGGAATGCCATGGATTAACAATTTGTGGTTTCCCAAAGAGACATTTTGTGTACAGTTCTTAAAAAAAAAAAAAAATATATATATATATATATATATATATATATATATATATATATATATATATATATATATATATATATATATATATATATATATATATATATATATATATATATATATATATATATATGTTTATGTTTATGTTTATCCATTCCATGGATGTTAAAGGTTCTACATCGATCCATAGATGCCAATAAAGTACATTTATTGAGTAAAGATTCCATCAAATGTCATATTTACTTCAGGTATAGTCCTTCCTTACAATTAACTGATTTACAAACACTTTGCGGTAACACTTTAGAATAATGGTCATTAGTTAACATTAGTTAATGTATTAACTAACATGAACTAACCATGAGCAGTACATATGTTACTGTATTTGTTCATCTTTGTTAACGTTAGTTAATAGAAATCCAGCTGTTCATGTTAGTTCACAGTGCATTAACTAATGTTAACACGATTTTAATAATGTATTAGTAAATGTTGAAATTAACATTAACAAAGACTAATAAATGCTTTATAAGTGCAGTTCATTATTAGTTCATGTTAACTAATGTAGTTAACTAATGTTAACTAATGACCATTATTCTAAAGTGTTACCGTCGCCTCTAACATCCCTGCAATCCTAAAGAGTCACAAGCAGTTTGGAGATTAAATAGATGGATCACTGTGCACCTCTCTCTCAGTAAAATCCACAGATCTCCACCTTCACAAGCCTCCATCAGCATATACAGGAACCGAGCATCTTTAAAGGTACAATGCAACCTGAGAAGAAAACAATAATAATAAAACTTTACATAATCTATAATAAGAATCTAATCTAAAGAATCTTACATAAACAGCCAACAAAACATTGATTTTGACATTGTTTTTGTTACATCTACCAGCTGGAGTGCCCTTGATTTCAAGAAGAGGGCACTCCTCCAGACTCCCTTCCTTTCTCATCATGAACTTCCGTTCCCATAACACATTGCCCGGACTCATTATGTCTGATTACCTTCAGCTGTTTCTCATCACCCTTGTTAACTCTGCCCATATAAACCCTGTGTTTTCAGTCATTCTTTGTGAAGTCTTGTTTGTGTCACACTGCAATTGTGACCACTCTTGTGTTGGTTTGCCCATGTTATGCTTTTGATCATTTGCCTGTGATTTGGATTGTCTGACCCTTGTGCCTGTTAAATTATGATTCTTGATTGTCTCTCTGCAGAACGTTGATTGGTTGACAGAGAATCGTCACTTGCGCGTGCTTATTCAGCTGTGTTTTTTCCTTGTAGCCTGCAGCCTTGGCTCAAAGAAAGCTTGTCTTCTTGTGACAACAGTCACATGCTGAGAGGAAAGAACAAGATCTGCTGTGTGTCGCCCACTGTTGTTTATGGTGTCGCTTTCTTCTTTGTGCAAGAATAACGTTGATCACTACACCACACCTATCAAGTAAGGGTGCTGTTGTACCCTGGAAATGCAAGCCGGATCAGGGTTTAGCGTCCCGAATCGTACTGAACTGTACTATACTGAACCGTAGTGCTAGGTGGAAATGAGCCATTAGATCATCTTTAATTTGTAATTAACTGACATGCAGGAAAATATTGAGTTAAAAAGTTTGGGTTCAGTAAGAATTTTTTTTCTTCATTTTTTTTTTAAGAAGTCAATATTTTTGCATGCATTAAATTGATAAATTGCAGTAAAGGTTTTTACATTGTTAAAAATCTATTTCAAATAAATGAATGGATTATGAAAATATGAAGCAGCACAACTGTTTTCAACATTGATAATAATCAAAAATGTTTCTTGAGCATTAAAGGGTTACTTCAGCGATTAGCATTAAGCTTTGTATCAGTAGAAACCCAGGACTATATTCGAATTATCGTACTTTCCCCCCTCATATGACCCTGAAATGAGAGAATTATGTATTTTATTTCTGGAAAAAATTTTGTCCAGAGGCTGAAGACTACAGCCAGCAGGAGGCGCTGTTTCCACATGTTTTCAACATCACACTCACAGCACTCGGCTCGGGGAGCTGCGGAGATTCATGTAAACGGAGCGGGGAGACCAAAGTGAGTGTTTCAACTTTTCAAATGAATTCCTATGAAAGTTAAGCTTCCAAAGACATGAACTGAACACGCGCCAGACTGAACACACACTGTGATGTTATGCCACGGCCGCGCTTACCTCAGCTCATGTGATGAATGTAATCCGATCCTGCTGCGTTTGTGCCGTGACATTCAATCGACTCACTCATATTGAACAGACGGGTTCAGTTTTTAATTGTAGCGTCTCTAACTGAACTGATTTGATGAAAATGAACGCGGTGGGCAAGTAAACCAGTAAGCCGTGCCTAGAGCAGCCTCGGGCAGCGAAGTGCATTCTGGGAATTGTTGTCTTTCATCCCCATGAGACAAAAATACATTTTCTGTGTTTTCTCAGTCTAGAAGGCACCAAATTCAAAAATAATTTCATATTTCTACTACATTAATGACCGAGTTTAAATACAGATTCATCTTCCCAGCGCTGAAGTACCCCTTTAAATCTGCATATTAGAATTGTTTCCAAAGGATTATGTGAGTGAAAATGCTGAAAATTCATAAATGAGTTTAAATAGAAAAGAAGTATTTTAAACTGTAATATTTCACAAACGTCACAGTTGTGTGGTGCAAGACAAATGCACGACGAAGATGAAGTATAACAGGCTTTAATAATCCACAAGACAAGTTCCAACACAGCGTACACACTGACAAAACCCGACATGGAAACTCAAACAGAACTGAACTTAAGTATGGAGATAAAGACACACACACACCTGAACATCATAATGAAATTAAACGAATAACTATGACAACTAAGGCGGGAACGGCGCAAAACAGTCCATGCGGTGTGACAACAATATTAGAGTTTTTACAGTATAATAAACAAGCAAATAAATAAATAAAGCCTTGGTAAGCATATGAGACTTTTCATAACCGTACCGACCCCAAACTTTTGAACAGTAGTGTATCCACCATTAAAACAGGTAAACAGTCTAATAGGGAATAATACAACGGCAAAAACATCATTTCAATTAGATGCAAAAAGGGTTTCATTCATCATTCCACAAATAACCTTTAATTCTCTAGATCTTCAGGAACCATTTACTCTGAAACAACTCAGAAACAAACCTGATGAACCTTTTATGAAACATCAACGATGAATGAGACGATTCTCTGCTGAACTCAAGGTGCTCCAAAGAAATATTGAAGACCATAGTGTGTGTTCTGACCTTACTATAAATGGACTTTGGAGATCCATCAGGATGTGTTTCTCCGAGAGCATCCTCTCTCTCTGGCCTGGGCTCTGTATTGCCTGCTTTCTTATGGTCTTTAATGCAAACTTACAGCTGGGGTCACTCTTCAAATGGACCTAGTGGCAAAATAAAAGGTTTGGCTGAATTATAATACATATCAAGTGTTTCATATCAGTTATAAATCATCAAGCGTAAACTGCAGAGCTGGTTTATGATACACATCATGCAATACTCACAAGCTGAGTGTGACTGTACTGTCCTTCCCCCAGATTACACAGCACCTGAAAACTGCTAAGAGACAAATCACCAAACGCAGTCCCATCTTCCTCTGCCCTGTTTATTATATAGAGATCAAAATGCAATCATCACACTGGTGATGTTTCATTTATTTTGGTGGATGTAAAATACACAGACTTATCTTGAGTGATATCGACAGGACTTACTTCGATCTGGCCTTGTTGCTAGGATTTTTTCTGGCATCGTCCAAGCCTCCAGTTACTTTTTGGAAAAACCTAGATATAGATGGTGGAATACAGCCAAGGTCAGCTTTACAGCATATATTGAATTAGTTATGTTTATCCTCCCACTATGCTGTTTCCATAGCATAAATGTCAGTTTAGGTCTCACGGCTCACACTTACTCTTTGTCTATGACCAGACATGTCACATCGCCTGCGGCAAGAACACTCATCGACCTCATGTCGTCTCTAAAGAGCAAAGGAACAGGTCTGAGATGTTAATTTTACATGATACCTTCTGACTTGAATTTTAATGTTTAAGTGAAGCCACAAAACATTCAACATTCACGTGTTTGCTTTTCACTTCTGGGCCAGTTAAAACAATGCTACACGACCTACAATTACATAAGTGTTCTAAAATAATATAGCTACTTTTTGTTAATATAGGTGGTTATTGTGAATTTTTCAGGTCTGCATAAACATTTGACAACAAACATATTAATCATGCTTCTTGTATACAGTTTTTCTCAGTCACTTTAGTACATTTCTTGACCCATCCCTAAGATTTGCAAACCAGTAAGTGCACTTTCAAGCCTGGATGCCAGCCGAACTTAGCGGATGTTCGGTCTGGACTTGATCTATTGTGGAGCAACTATGCTCAAAGCAGAGCTGTTCGGACCAATCAAATTGTCAGGGCGGGCTTTATACGATCATGGACAGATAATGCAACGTAATCATCCACGTCTTCTACTTCTACTTCTTCCAGCGTGCGTGCAGTAGAGTTCTGTTGACAACCATGCTTCACTCGTCACTTTCACCGTTTCTCTGATTGGTTGTACTGTAGGTCTATCCAATTGAGTGCAGAGGCATTTTCTTTCCTGGTTCGGTTGAAACACGCCCCATAATGGTCATGCCCCCCCACAGCCCAATGGAGCAGTATCACACTCATATTCGGACAAAAATATAAGTATGACGACATCAGGCTAGCATTTCTAAATACAATTCTTACAAACAGCACAATGGATTACCTACAAGAGCCTGTAACTTACTCAAAATCCTTAGTTGATCTCTCAAAAGTAATTATTTATGTCAATGAACCCATCAGAATGACAAGCCCTTGTGTCACGGTTCACAAACAAGACAGTCATAATGCTTAGTTGTGTTGTCAATTTAAGTGAACTCAGTCAATATTTTTCAGATGTTAACTATGGCTATGATTTTGATGACAATGATTGAAAATTAATTTAATCTGTATGGCATATAAATTTCATTAGTACAAATTTACACATTACTCTATGTAGGATATTGATTGCAAGAGATACGTATAATACGTGTTGACGAAGTTTTGTGTTTGTGTTACATTTTGTCTTTATAAAATATATTTACTGTATAATGTCAAATGCAACTACTGCTACAAATGCAACTACTACAGCAGACTACTGTAAGTAATATAGCATTACAAGTATACAGTAATACAGTGAACATTATCTGATTACATACCTGTTCTGTCTACAACGTTTGAATGATTGAGGGCACGGTTGTTCTCCCAACATTCGGCTGCACCTTTCGACCTGCCTCAGCCATTGTAAGGCCATGACTGAGAACATGCTCCACAATAGTGGCCCTTATTTAATCACAGACATGTCTGCAGTCTTGGCCTCTTCTACCTCTTCCTCTGTTTTGCCTCCGTACCCTTCCACCACACATCCTTACTCCTCTTTTTATTCCTGGCGGTTGACCCTGTTTGTTTCCATGTTGTTCTTCCTTTGTCAGAATTTGTCACACTGTGTTGTGCTCTGTCTATACAGTACATACCTGCTAAATGAAGCTTCATGAGATGACATCTGAGCTATTTTAGAGAACTGGTTGATCATTGGAAGATCTAGCCCTTTACATTTCCCTTACATTTACATCAGTGAAATTCAAAGTTCTCCTAATTGTCATTTACAAAAAAAAAAAAGGTCTAATTTAAATGTATAGAAAATATGCTTGACCGTTTATCACAACTAGTTGAGTCATTTTGCATTTAATGACTTATGCAAGGAACTAATGCCGAGATGTTTTGAAGGGTAAGACTATTCAACTGGGAACCATATGATACACGACATCATCAATTGATATTGTAGGAAACAGCAGAGCAGAATGACTAGTAAGCTGCAATGTAAAGAGTGTTGCCCCCTGCTGGAGAGGGTTGACTCTTACCCTTGTAGAGCTCTGTCTCCAAAACAATCCCCTCTGGTGAGGACACACACCATCATAATCTCCTCATTAGATGATTGTTTCTCTAATACTTTCACCTAAGAACAAAAGCATGAATATTGTTATATGCTATTACATTACATTCATCTCTATATTTATAATATAGCACCCTAATACCAAATATTTTTGACGACAGATTCCCACATAGACATTCAAGTTTCATGTCACTCGTATCACTCCTATATCATGGATCGATGGATGGATGGATGGATGGATGGATGGATGGATGGATGAATGAATGGATGGAAGGATGGATGGATAGATGTCTCACCTGGCCTTGACTCAAAATGAAGATTTTATCTCCTGGACTTCCATTTTGAAGTACATAATCACCATCACTGTAGTGAGACTAGGAAAACAATGTATGTGGATATACAGACAAAAATAAAAGCCATGTTAAAAAAAATCACATATACTGAAAATATAGTTCTCATTTCAGTATTTTTTTAAGTTAAGGCTGACTGGCTATATATATATATATTTACAAAAAGTGGATTTGATCAAGGTACATATTATTCAAAGAGTAATAGGCAGCACTTTGAACTTCAAGTTCAAAGTTTAGTCATCGGCAGTGAAAAATGAGAGTGATGTTCTGTCATACACACCTCCTCCAAAGCATCAGACACTTTGATGAGAACATCGTCCGCTAACACACTTAGTAGTGGGACACTAGGGGAGAAAATGAGTGTTAGGAAACCTCATGGACAGAGAAGCCAGCGGACTCTGAACATATCAAACTACAGCTGAGACTACATCAGCATAATCATAATCACTCACTGAGAGAAGTGTCCATTTGGCATATGCTAAAAACATATTTAATACAAATAAAAATAAAAGCAAAAATAAATGCAGATGGGTTACTGATGTCATTTATTCACATGACTCACTATTCATAAGACAAACAGGATACATAGTTTGTATTGCAAAAGAGCATTCATCATCATAACATTTTACTAAGTAAATAAAATAAAAACTAATTCAACCTAAATGTTGCTTTTATTAAACTGAACATCACGTTTTCGCTGTTTTAAGCAGTTTTGAAAAATGCACAATTGGTTATTAAATGCATTTTGTCATCAAGCCTACTGTACTTTGACATTTTCCCTGAAAGATTGGTTTAATCCTTCTGACATACTGAAGGTCGTGACACTTCTCTGTGCAGAAGGTTCATACTTGAGAGACAACTCTGTTTTGGGGCAAAATATCATAGCGATCAAATATTGTTCTTAGCACAAAGCACAAGAATAATAACGAAATAACGTGGTGTTTTGACAGTTTTTTTAGCTATTTTTCGACAAATGAAAACAAATGAAAGTCATTAATATACACCGATCAGGCATAACATTACGACAGGTGAAGTGAATAACACTGATGATCTCTTCATCATGGCTCCTGTTAGTGGGTGGGATATATTAGGCCGCAAGTGAACATTTTGTCCTCAAAGTTGATGTTTTAAAAGCAGGAAAAATGGGCAAGCGTAAGGATTTGAGCGAGTTTGACAAGGGCCAAATTGTGATGGCTAGACGACTGGGTCAGAGCATCTCCAAAACTGCAGCTCTTGTGGGGTGTTCCCGGTCTGCAGTGGTCAGGATCTATCAAAAGTGCTCCAAGGAAGGAACAGTGGTGAACCGGAGACAGGGTCATGGGCGGCCAAGGCACATTGATGCACGTGTGGAGCGAAGGCTGGCCCGTGTGGTCCAATCAAACAGACGAGCTACTGGAGCTCAAATTACTCAAGAAGTTAATGCTGGTTCTGATAGAAAGGTGTCAGAACACATAGTGCATCTCAGTTTTTTTCGCGTATGGAGCTGCATAGCAGTCAGTATATTCAAATGATCGTACTTTCCCCCCTCATATGTTAATCATGTAACCTATATGAAAATATGTATCGTGGCATTAACCTGCGCAGGAACTGCAGAGACTGAGTGATAGTGATGAGGCTGCTTCTCTGCATGACCCTCTGAAACACTTGACCCTCCATCACCCACAGCCTGCTGTTCACAAGAGCTGCGGAGACAAACACAGAGGAAACACAGATTCACACTGAATCTCAAGCATTCTGTGAACTGACAGGTCTTTGTTTTGGTGAAGGACGAGGATCAAAGGAGAAAGTGAGGCAGTTTGCCTTCGGTGGATAGACATGTAAAGACAGAAAAAGAAATTGATATGGATGGTACAAACTGTATTAGAAAAACAAGTTTGAGATCCTGGCATAAAGACCACACCAGCATGGATTGGTGCTGATCTAGCCAATCTGTTGTGTTGTGTTTTCATGTTGGCTGAAACCTGGTCTCATTGGTAAAACGTATCTGTGGCAACATTTTTGCAAAATGCTAAATACGTAGGCTACCTATACATACATACACTATATTGCCAAAAGTTTTGGCACGCCTGCCTTTACATGCACATGAATTTTAATGACATCTGGTTCTTAATCAACAGGGTTTAATATGGAGTTGGCCCACCCTTGAAGTGCATTTGTGAGGTCAGGCACTGATGTTCGACGAGAAGGCCTGTCTCACAGTCTCCGCTTTAATTCATCCCAAAGGTGTTTTATCGGGTTGAGATCTAAAATGTCTTAGTATGCTGAAGCATTAAGAGTTCCTTTCACTGGAACTAAGGGGCCAAGCCCAACCCCTGAAAAACAACCCCACACCATAATCCCACCTCCACCAAACTTAACACTTGGCCCAATGCAGTCAGGCAAGTACCATTCTCCTGGCAACCGCCAAACCCAGACTCGTCCATGACTCAATTGGTCACTCCAGAGAACACGTCTCCACTGCTCTAGAGTCCAGTGGCAGCGTGCTTTACACCACTGCATCCAACGCTTTGCATTGCACTTGGTGATGTAAGGCTTGGATGAGCTGCTCAGCCATAGAAACCCATTCCATGAAGCTCTCTACGCACTGTTCTTGAGCTCATCTGAAGGTCACACGAAGTTTGGAGGTCTGTAGCTACTGACTCTGCAGAAAGGTTGACGACTTCGGCGCATGCTGTGCACCTCTGCATGCGCTGACCCCGCTCTGTGATTGTAAGTGGCCTACCACTTCCTGACTAAGTTGCTGTTGTTCACAATTGCTTCCAGTTTGTTATAATACGACTAACAGTTGACCGTGGAACATTAAGTAGTGAGGAAATTTCACAAATGGACTGGTGGCAACCTATCACGGTACCACGCTTGAATTCATTCTTTCACAAATGTTTGTAGAAGCGTCTGCATGCCTAGTGCTTGATTTTATACACCTGTGGCCATGGAAGTGACTGGAACACCTGAATTCAGTGATTTGGAGGGGTGTCCCAATACTTTTGGCATTATAGTGTATCACTGCAGTTTCCAACAAAAATTAACGCAGCAAGACAGCAAGCACTTTTTATCATTTTCATACACACTTATGATTACAGGGGCAGATTATGGATCAATTACTTGTTTTCGCGCGACCCCTTTCACAATATTATGTTGTGACCTCAAAACAATTTTTTTTCTATAGTGCATGATTTGTAAACAAATACATTTTGGAGTTGGAATCACTTAACCAGCTCCATATTGTCACGGATTGTGCTGGTATAATACACGCAAACACGAAGATGAAGATATTAATGCAGACAAACAGAGGTGACTGTGACACATATGACTTTTCTGACTCCAAACAGAAAAGGATTTAAGATATTTCCATCTTTGTGGGGACATTATATTCTTTATTGTGTGTAACATAGGGTTTACCAGGACACACACACAGACACACACGTTGCACACACGTTACACACACACACACACACACACACACACACACACACACACACACACACACACACACACACACACTTTGTAAACTTTAGGTATAACACCATTATAATGGCCTTACCCTAGTCAAAAATTAATATACCAAAATGTATTTGAAATACATTTATTGTATGCTAAATATACTACAAATACATTTACATATGTATGTACTTAAAGCAGCACTAGGTAACTTTTCAACCTTCATAATATATTTTCAAGACTCTTGTGATGATACGTCGACTTACATTAGGTTGAATGACACGTCTGCCATAGCCTGACGGGGTCTGTATCGTTTTTAATCGTACTTTTAAACTTCGGGTTTCGGGTAGTAACCCGAGAAAAAAAAGAACTACAAAATTCGACTGCTTTACAGCAAGACGTCACTTCCACCATCACCCCCACTTCCTCAAAATCGGATGTGCAAACACAGCTATCCTTTGTTTGCCGAATGCTATAGTCATGGCCGAGGCAGCACAGAAAAAGAAGAAAGCAAAGATTTTGTCGGAGGAATGCAAAAAGAGGTGTTTGAAAAAAACCACACAAAAAAAACCCATGAAATTATATTCATATGACATGCTGAAACATATGCCACTGTACCTTGGATGAAGACATTTCACATGCAACGCAAGCAGAACACCTGCATGTGAACTCCTCCTGCAGTGTTCAGGGCTATCATGGTTGTGTGTGCATCCCCTGATGTAGGATGACACAGTAGTAGAGGACAATACTGTTTCCCAACTGTAGGGCGAGCCCGAGAGCAAAAGTTACCTAGTGCTGCTTTAATATAAATACCCAGCAATTGTACTTTTGATATAGTAAATTGCTACTTAAAGTCTGCAAAATTGGAACAACAAACGTTGTACTTCAGCTGCAAAGTATTTATATTTAGAAATAGTGGTGAGGTAAGTATATTTGATTGTGCTAAAGTGGAACTATTGCAAGCATACAGGTACACTTGAAATATCTTGCATTTAAAGAGAGATCATACTACCCTTACTAATAGTGATATGAAAGCACATTGTAGGCATAATATTAAGAAATTAAATTGCATTAAAGAAGAAATCCAAAACATGTTTGATTATAATATTCATATCATTAAGTCTCAAGCGATATGTCAGTAAATATGTTAATATATTTGTACTAGACTTAGAGTGTACTTAGACTCATACATTTATTTTAAATACATTTTTTCAGTCAACTAAATATTTCAGTCAAATAAAGTCAACTTTATTTATATAGTGCTTTTAACAGTGCAGATTGTTTCAAAGCAGCTTCACAGTGTTAAACAGGAAAATTATGCAAAAGAATATATTTCAATTATCATACAGTGACAATGTGGGCTTTAGATCAGTAATTAAGTTTATATGTTTAATTTAGTTTAATAATTAGATTTATTTGGAAATTTAGTTGACTTTTTTTTTTTGAGCAAGCCAAGCCAGAGGCGACAGTGGCAAGGAAACCAAAACCTCATTAGGAGACCTAATGGAGAAAAATAAACCTTGGGAGAAACCAGGCTCAGTCGGGGTGCCAGTTCTCCTCTGGCCTAGGGTATGCTCTCTAGATATCAGTGTCAGCCACTGGAAAAACATATCTGCCAAAACACTAAAGCAAGTTTAGCAGTAATACAAGTGAGAATGTTTACAAATAAAGCACAAGTGAACTTAATAAACATAAAAAATGAGACCTACCAAGTTCAAATAAAAAAGAGGGAACAGCTGAAAATAGAGACCCCCCCCCCCATTCATACTCTATCACTTCTTGTTCCTGAGACCCTCTTGAATTAGTAATGGCACAGATTAATTGACTTTGCCATCATTAGGAAGAAAAATACTGCAGTCTCCTCCACTCTCCTGGTACCTCTGTGTACCACTGTCCTTTCCTCTGCGGTATCTCTGTGGAATAGCTGAGAATTTGAGAATAATCCTTGAACCCAAAATGTAATAAACATCATGAACACAGATATGAGCGAGACACTAAAAATGCAATTTTTGGGTCTATTTAAATTTCAGAAACCATCAGAGAGCGACATTTTTTAACAGCTCCTCTGTAAAAGCAGCAATCCCTATTAGATTTTACATTACTAGCCATTTGTGAAGACGTATGATTGACTTCTATTTGACCCCAAACATTAGAATTCAAATTATAATAATAATAATACCAGTGGAGTTATAATTTATGGATTTTATCATCTTTCAGTGAAGTGCATGAGTCATGTGTTGAAAAACACCTGTCCACTGGGTCTTAATTCAATTTTACAGGTAATAGGGAAATAATATGTTAACTTTTTCCCTGCCAGCGTTTTCTTTTCTCTTTTTAAGTTGCCAGCCAGCACCAGCATTTTTCATCATTTTCACAAAAGTTTCATGGCCCCCAGAATATTTGGTTGTATGAATATCTGAACATTCAATATATAAAAAGAGAGAACAGAGCCTCTGCTTTTAAACAAAAAACTGTCTTATCTTTTACTTAGACTTATAGAGCAGATCAGGTTAGAAAGAAAACAAAACAGAGAGAAGGAAAAAAGAGGAGAATTGTATTAAAGAATTCAATTTGACCAAACACAAGACCTGAACAAAGCTGAAGAAAAAAGTTGAGGAAAGCTTGAACAGTGTCTTGAAATAAATGGGGTGAGAGGGTAGAAAAAGCCAGAAAATTCAGAAAGAGAGACTGAGAGTGAGAAAATAAAAGAGAAATCCGGGATTGGAAAAGGATATCGACTGAAAGATGAAAACGATACACAATCAAGGCTGACGTTCTCTGTCAAAGAAGGGTAAAAAAAGAGAAAAAGATCTGACTTGATTGGATCCTCCATTCACCTTCAATACATCTTTTTAGCCCATTCTCTTTCTTTCAGACTTTATTCCTTTTCTTTATTTCATGTCTATCTATTGCTATATTAAAATTAATAGGTCAAGCTGATGCCCCTGTGGCTTAGAATGGGCTCAAGAGAGTATGTGAAATAAGAGAGAAAAGAGGTGTTGAGAGAGTCATAAATCAAAGCAAGCTATGGGGGATACACCTCAAAGAATGAACATTCATTCATTTACCTGACAAAGACTTCTTCTTCAAGGTTGGACAAAGACACATAGAAATCACATATTTTTTTACAGAAAGCCATAAATTTAACACGCAATCAACTTGCTTGGATGTAAATGTAAAGTACATTTCTTATAATTGAGACTCATAATTGTAACTTTATATCTAGAAATGTAACTTCATATCTCACAATGTTCCTTTATTTTTCGTAATAAAGAATTGAAACTACATTTCACAACTGCAACCTTAAATCTCACAATTATGACTTTGTGTTTTGCAATGTGACTTTATATCCTGCAATGAGACTTTATATCTCACAATGTGACTATATATCCCGCAATGTGACTTTATATCCCGTAATGTGACTTTATATCTCGCAATGTGACTTTATATCCCATAATGTGACTTTATATCTCGCAATGTGACTTTATATCTCGCAATGTGACTTTATATCTCACAATGTGACTTTATATCCAGCAATGTGACTTTATATCTCACAATGTGACCTTATATCTCACAATGTAACCTTATATCCAGCAATGTGACTTTATATCCCGCAATATGACTTTATATCCCGCAATGTGACTTTATATACAGCAATGTGACTTTATATCCCGCAATATGACTTTATATCCCGCAATGTGACCTTATATCCCGCAATGTGACTTTATATCCTGTAATGTGACTTTATATCCTGTAATGTGACTTTATATGCCGCAATGTGACTTTATATCCTGTAATGTGACTTTATATCCCGTGATGTGACTTTATATCCAGCAATGTGACTTTATATCTCACAATGTGACTTTATATCCCGCAATGTGACTTTATATCTCACAATGTGACTTTATATCCCGCAATGTGACTTTATATCTCACAATGTGACTTTATATCCAGCAATGTGACTTTATATCCTCCAATGTGACTTAATATCTCACAATGTGACTTTATATCCAGCAGTGTGACTTTATATCCAGCAGTGTGACTTTATATCCCACAATGTGACTTTATATCTCACAATGTGACCTTATATCCACAATGTGACTTTATATCCAGCAATGGGACTTTATATCCCGCAATGGGACTTTATATCCCGCAATGTGACTTTATATCCAGCAATGTGACTTTATATCCCACAATGTGACTTTATATCTCGCAATGGGACTTTATATCTAGCAGTGTGACTTTATATCTAGTGTGACTTTATATCCCGCAATGTGACTATATTCTGCAATGTGACTGTATATCCCGCAATGTGACTTTATATTCTGCAATGTGACTGTATATCCCGCAATGTGACTTTATATCTTTATATCTCTTATTTATATATTTTTCTTGCACAAACAGATCGATTCACTTCAGAAGGCCTTTATTAACCCCAGGAGCCGTGTGGAGCACTTTTATAATGGATGGATGCACTTTTTTCAGCTTCAAATTTTGGGCTGCCATTCACTGCCATTATAAAGCTGGGAAGAGCCAGGATATTTTTTATATAACTCTGATTGTGTTCGTCTGAAAGAAGAATGTAAAATACACCTAGGATGACTTGTGAGTAAATTATGGGGTCGTTTTCATTTTTGGGTGAACTAACCTTTAAAGCCAGGATTAGGCCTTAGTTCAATTTGGACATTTAACTACCTTTTATAAATGTGCTTAAAATTTTATAAACTCAATTCTTAGAAATACCTTTTTCAATGTTATTCTGAGGTGGAAATGGGATTCTGTATTTTGTATTAAAATTAAGAGGTAATATTCCCCAAAATTACCTTCGCCTTTAAAAGGCAAAAATTCAAATGTTTTGGTGTGCAGTGTTGATTGAACTGAACGGATAACTACAGATGTCTCTAAAACCTCAAAAGACATCTAGTGTTATAAGACTAGAAGGACCAACATAAAAGAAAAAACTAAACTAACACGTAAAGAGATTTAAAAATCACAACCACATTGGTTTTGCAGTTCTGTCCATGCAATATGCAGTATGTTTTGTGGACTCTAGTGTAGTATGTGTTAAAGGCTGAGAATTTATATGATTTTTCCTTTGATGTCAAATTCCACTGATCTCAGTGTACAGCTTCAGACGGCTGATGGTGGGAATACTCTGATTACCCAGACACACTCAGAGCATCCCAAGAGGGATTCAACTGGAAAAAATGACATATGTAGTACTACACTCACATTGTGAACATCTTTACATGAGATCTTTACAATTTCTACTGCTTTTCCTATAACAATCTGAGTACATGGAGAGCAGACTTTTTAAAATCCGGTTTAAACGGCTTCTCGAACAAGAACAAATGTAGGGCGGGGCTTGATTTTGTTCATGGGGAAATGATTGGATGGTTGTGGTTTGCTATTGGTCGATCTCAAGTGAGTGACATGTCATTATTCCTTCACAAATGAATCTTCCAATGAGTCTTTATTATGATAGAGTACACAACATTATAATATTATTTGCAGTTAGTTTTAAATCATTATTATTATTGTCCCTGGTTAATTGGGGTACTCTTGTAAGAAAGCAGCAGTGGCTCTGACAGACTTTAAGCATCACCTCCGCTTAAAAATATGCAGTCTAATCCTGTTTACATGAAATAAGACTGCTCCCGAGCAGGTTTGAGCTTATGGGCTTGTTGCTATGAAAGCAGATCCGGGATGAGCTACGAAGAACCTAACAATCCTGGATCATGTCAAATCATCAACAATGAAATCCTGCGAATTGAGTAATCCACGTACAAAGAACAGACCCCATGTCATTGCAAGAAGGAGGGGAAGTTATTTTAATTAAATATTACAAGGGCGCATTAATTAAAATAAATAATGATAATGATTAAAATAAAATAATCCCTTTTGATTTCATGGTGACTTTAAAGAGTTTCAGAAGAGATCTGAAACAGATTTGAACAAACCACTGAAGTCTGCAATCAAAAGACAGATTTCTCAATATAAATGGCATTTTATACCTTCATACTCTTACTGTATGTCAAAAACTTCAAAGTTTAAAGCAAAGGGAGATATTTTCTTTTACAGAAATCTCTTTTTAAGGACTACAACAAACAGCTGGTAGGGGCTCCAACGAGCTTCTTCACAGGTTAGTGACATCACTAACCCTAAAATGTACATGAACCGCGCCTCTGGGAACACAAAAGAAAGGTCATGTTGAGAAGAGTTGTTGTAGTAGAGCACATTTGATAGTCTGCTCAAGCTGTCGCATCCGTCTTTTCACATTTATTGCAATACAGTGTGAACAAAAATGTAATAGCATGTCATAAAAGCAAGATGACAACATAAGATACAACTGAAATTACACTAAACTATACCTGTTCTTTCTCCAATCAGGAGATAATCTCTGGCTCTGTGCATCTTACAACAGTTCCCACACCAGCGATTTATAGATTTTTATGACAGAATATGCTAATCGATGATAGTTAACTCCACATCAGCTCCATACAATTAATCAACCAACCATTCAGAAACGTCCTGTCTCATTCTACATGTTGTCACTTCTTCTTGAGTCTCTCCAACATTGTCAGACTCTGGTTTGAACATAAAAGGCTGAACATTTTCATTGCGTGTCTGCGTGAGGTAATCAGAGCTGCTAACACAACACAAGCTCTTGAAGCTCCGCCCTCTTCCTGAAAGGGAACAGGAGCAGCAGCTCATTTGCATTTAAAGGGACACACACAAAAACGTCATGTTTTTACTCACCCTCAAAAAGTGACAATTTTAACATGCTTTAAAAAATTATCTATGGGGTATTTTGAGCTAAATCTTCACATACACACTCTGGGGACATCAGCGACTTATTTTAAGTCTTTTAAAAAGAGCCATTATAGGACGCCTTTAAGGAGTTTTCAGAGAAACACTAACAAAGGACTGTATTAAGCCCTCTGAGCTATAATAATATGCGCATTTTGGTTTGTTCCTCCTTGTGTGTGTGGTGTGTGCGCGTATGTGTGTGTGCGTGCGTGTGATTGAATGCACACATGTCAATACCTGTGACAGTAGTGGAGCAGGTGTGGTTATGAATGAGGGACAGTTCTTCAAACATCATCCCCGGCTCAATGATGTGCAGCCTCTGGCCAGCCCTGGATGCCTCCAGTTTTCCATCTGTTAACAAACACACACACACACACACACACACACGTCATCTACATCCCTCAAGGTTGCCGGGAGTGACAGGTGTTGAGCGGCAGTATGCCTGTCACATAGACAGATGATCTGAATCTGACCCATCACAGATTAGGCACGGAGATGCTCAGAGCCCAAACAATCGGGCACATCAGGACAAATACTGCCCTCCTTCTTAACAAATCACGGCTGGGGATCAGCACAGCTCACAGACAAGTATTGATGAACACTTTAATGGATGGTAATAGATCTCTCTCCTGCTCTCCTTTTTTTTTTCTTTTTTTTTTGCAACCTGGGTATTTAGACACGCACTGACATTTGAAAACTCATTCCCCCTCAGATCACCAGCAGGAATGTTTTCTCTCGCTCTATCTTCCCAGAAGCAGGTCAGTCTCACACTTCTCTTTCTACCTGCCTGGTCCTGCAAACGCTATGGGAGGTGCATACTAATTATTGTGCCTCAGTCAGAGAAAGCAACAGAATGAATGACTGTCTGAAATCCACTTGAAATGTTATTCAAGGTGACTTGCACCAATGACATAATTTATTATTTTGACCATTTTGCACCTTCTCTTTGACCTTTACAATTAAACAGGATGTTTTTGATACTGTATCTTTAAGAAATCTATGTGACTATGCTGCTGGTTCTTGATTTCAATTCGGAATGAAGCAATTTTGCGTTTAAAAGACATCTAAAAGCTGTCCAAACACAGCCCTGATGTCTAGGCTAAAACAAGTACAAATTTTAGCTGTCAGTGAAAATGTAATAGTTGTCTAACCATAGCCCAAGAATACACTAGTCATCAAGAACATGAACATGTCAAAGAAATGAAACCAAACTCCTTGTAATCACTGTTGACTTTGCTTATGATGGAATATCACACATCTCGCAAGTTATTTAGCAAAAAATGACATGTAACCAAATTCAAGGTTATTTTGGCTAGAAGTGGGTTACTCATAGCCGGACTATATCTGGTCTATAGTTAACCGAGACGGCTATTACTTGCTGTGAAGTCTTTTTTTAAATGAAGTTGGACTAACATGTATAATTAGAATGTTGCTTGGCTTCATCCAGCATGTATAAAATCTGATTAAAATGTACATGCAAGTAAAGATACTTAACGGCAGTTGATCAATAGTGGCAAAATTTTACACCATTGGTTACACTTTATTTCAATAGTCCACTTCTTTATAAGTATCTTTGCAACTATATGCCAAAAAACTCATTAACTCGCAAATATATATCGGCTAACTGTCGTTAGAGTATTAGTTGGCTGTAGTAGAATGTTAGTTTAGGGTTCGAGTTAGTAGAATAAGTTGACATGTACAGTATTGTTCAAAATAAAAGCAGTACAATGTGACTAACCAGAATAATCAAGGTTTTTAGTATATTTTTATTGCTACGTGCCAAACAAGTTACCAGTAGGTTCAGTAGATTCTCAGAAAACAAATGAGACCCAGCATTCATGATATGCACGCTCTTAAGGCTGTGCAATTGGGCAATTAGTTGAATTAGTTGAAAGGGGTGTGTTAAAAAAAATAGCAGTGTGGCATTCAATCACTGAGGTCATCAATTTTGTGAAGAAACAGGTGTGAATCAGGTGGTCCCTATGTAAGGATGAAGCCAACACTTGTTGAACATGCATTTGAAAGCTGAGGAAAATGGGTCGTTCAAGACATTGTTCAGAAGAACAGCGTGCTTTGATTAAAAAGTTGATTGAGAGGGAAAACCTATAAAGAGGTGCAAAAAATGATAGGCTGTTCAGCTAAAATGATCTCCAATGCCTTAAAATGGAGAGCAAAACCAGAGACGTGGAAGCAAACGGAAGACAACCATCAAAATGGATAGAAGAATAACCAGAATGGCAAAGGCTCAGCCAATGATCACCTCCAGGATGATCAAAGACAGCCTGGAGTTACCTGTAACTACTGTCACAGTTAGGGTCCAAGGGCCACAGGCAGTTTGTGAGACGACCCCAAACTCTGAATTCAAGCCACAGTACACAGTGAAGACAGTGAAGCATGGAGGTGCAAGCATCATGATATGGGCATGTTTCTCCTACTATGGTGTTGGGCCTATTTATCGCATACCAGGGATCATGGATCAGTTTGCATATGTTAAAATACTTGAAGAGGTCATGTTGCCCTATGCTGAAGAGGACATGCCCTTGAAATGGTTGTTTCAACAAGACAATGACCCAAAACACACTAGTAAACGGGCAAAGTCTTGGTTCCAAACCAACAAAATGAATGTTATGGAGTGCCAGCCCAATCTCCAGACCTTAATCCAATTGAGAGCTTGTGGGGTGATATCAAAATGCTGTTTCTGAAGCAAAACCAAGAAATGTGAATGAATTGTGGAATGTTGTTAAAGAATCATGGAGTGGAATAACAGCTGAGAGGTGCCACAAGTTGGTTGACTCCATGCCACACAGATGTCAAGCAGTTTTAAAAAACTGTGGTCATACAACTAAATATTAGTTTAGTGATTCACAGGATTGCTAAATCCCAGAAAAAAAAAATGTTTGTACAAAATAGTTTTGAGTTTGTACAGTCAAAGGTAGACACTGCTATTTTTTTGAACACACCCCTTTCAACTAATACCCCAATTGCACAGCCTTAAGAGCGTGCATATCATGAATGCTGGGTCTCATTTGTTTTCTGAGAATCTACTGAACCTACTGGTAACTTGTTTGGCACGTAGCAATAAAAATATACTAAAAACCTTGATTATTCTGGTTAGTCACATTGTACTGCTTTTATTTTGAACAATACTGTAGTTGCAAAGCTACTTATAGTCATTAGAATGTCTGTTGGCAGCATCAAAATAAAGTGTTGGCAGTGATTAAGCAGACAGTCTACTACTACTCTAATGAGAGTTACTTGTAGTTGCAAAGTTACTTATAGTAGTTAGTAGAATAGACAATCATTGGACTATAAAATAAAGCGTTAATTGCTGGCTCATGGGAGCTTATTTTGTAATTTTATCATTTGTAATGTATTGGTTATTTGCTGTCAAAAATGGCACGTTAATGATTACGCTATATCATTTTTAGCAACATACAGAGAAAACCTCTACAAAAAACATTCACTGACAAAATATCTAATATACTGTAATATAATTATTGTTGTTGTTCAAAAGTTTGGGGCCAGTCAGATTTTTTTAATGCTTGTATTATGCTCAACAAGGTGCTTATCAAATATACAGATATAAAACAGTAATATTGTGAAATATTATTACAGTGTAATAAAATAACTGTGTATGTATATTTGAATATATTAATACACGCTGATTTAGTGCTCAAGTCAAGTCAACTTTATTTATATAGCGCTTTTAACAATGCAGATTGTTTCAAAGCAGCTTCACAGTGTTAAACAGAAAAATAATGCAACAGAATATATTTCGATTATCATACAGTAACAATGTGGGCTTTAGATCAGTAATTAGATAAGTAATTTGGTCTATATGGTTAATTTAGTTTAATAATTAGATTTATTTTGAAATATATTTGAAAAATAGTTTTTTCCCCAACTGAGCAAGCCAAGCCAGAGGCGATCCTGAAACAATATTCTTGTCCAAACAATTTAGTCCTTATCCTACTCATAATTTATCCCTAAAATCAGAGTTAAATGGTGAATAGCACAGATGAAGAAGCACCTAACCCTGGTTGTAAGTCTAAACCTGACACAAACTGTAAACTTGTCCCTCAAATCTGATTGGTTGATTGGAATGTTGTTCCAGGATCAACAAAGATGTTGATCCAGGAACATGTTGTACTGAAATCACGTTCATCGTATGTAAAGTCGCTTTGGTAAGAGAGCTGAAGGGTAACTAGGAGCTAAAAGAAAAAGACAAACAGTACCATAACATAAGCACATATCACTGCAATCCATAAAGAAATAAATTATTCAGATATGCCTGGAGGCATGACTGGACCTCGGCTAATAATGAGTGACATTTGAGCACAGGTTATAAGAAAACCATGTAAGCACTGGGATCTCTGAATGTTCAGACATGCTCACAAATCAACATGCAGTGCGAGTCCAAAGAAAACTCGTACCCTTCTGAGAGGGATTATGAGGTGAGAACAACTCTTTCATTCTCACACTCTTCCTCACCTTCAACTATGTATGCCAGGGTTCCATTATCCCCTTCCTGGAAAACACACACACCCTGTTTGAGCGTGATGGGATAGGTAGAATCCACCAAACACAGCATCTGATCCCTGTCTAGATATTTCATGCACTCATTTTCTGCTATAGCCGATTCTATCAGCCGCTTTGACCTGAAAGAAACAGAAAGATATATAGACAAAGAGTTACACAGGGGAAATGTGACCAGTAGCAGTTGGAGACATGAGAGTGAGATGAAATTTTCGGAGAGTTCTTACTCTTGACTCTTGCTATAGCTGATAGGCGGGTTTTGTAAGACTAGTTTTGGCTCCACGGTTACTGGCTCTGTTACCACAGCTTTTCTCCTCACTCTCAGGGAAGAAGCACGTTGTTGACCTAAATGCAAATGAAAAGGGAGTAAAGATGAATAATAAGATGTTTTTATAAGATTAAAAAAAGACTGGGTCATTACATCTGAACTCTGGGCAGTTTGTTAATGTATAATGCATATAAAAATGTTTGCTTTTTCATATACTATTATCGCTGCACTAATGTATTCTTGTGTCCTTGACTTCATGTCTATTGGGATTTTCTCAAAAATTTTAATCATACTTAATTTAAAACTCAATTAAAGGGGACATATCATGAAAATCTGACTTTTTTCTTTTTTTTGGTTATAAATTCAGTTTTGAAAGTGTATAAATTTGCTCTAGCACCCTGCAGACAAATTTGGCAGTTTCCACTAGATGGCAGCAAATACTGGAAAAAATTATTTTGTCTGTATCATGTTGTATGCAATATTTATTCAAATGGATCTGAGGGGAGGAATATAACCTATTTTTATGTAATTTCCGCCTACCCAAATCTCTCCGATACAAGTCTCCCCATATACAGTGGTAAAAAGTCAAAATCCCAGTGTCACAAAAAAAATTTTGAAACAGCCAAAACCTTCTGCAGGGTGCTAGAGCACACAGGGACTGAGATATACACTTTCAAAATTGAATTGAATTTATAACCAAAAAATGAAAAGGCACCTCTTTTTGGGGTTTATTACAGCTCAGACAACATATGTTTATCACTTTTAGCAGTGTTTTATGTAACTTCAGAGGGTTTCCTGTGAAATGACACCACAATAGTGTGTTTTAGACTGTATGTGGGTTGTTGGCATCCTTCTGTCTCTAGAGACAATGGAGTCTGCACCTGAGAATTACTTAGTTGTGGAGCAGCAGCGCGGCTGTGGCTGAATAAGCCGATGCGGGAGCTGCAGCTCCTGCACGCACTTGCTGCAAGTGTAGTCCGTGGTGGGTACTATGGGGAGCAGTAATAGGCTGGGTTCTTTGCTGTTTGCGGCTCTTCCTTTCCTCGCGCTGGATCTCTCTCTTCTCCTCAGCCTGCTTGACGCCAGTTGTGACATTTGCAGCTAGAGCGGTCGGAAGTTGCTGTTTGAGATCTGCTGGGTTGATGTTGCATGACTTCAGATCCCTCTTACAGACATCCTTGTAGCGCAAGGCGGGTCGACGGTTGGCGTGTACCGGTGGCGAGCTCGCCATAGAGGATGTCCTTTGGAATCGACCATCGTCCATTCTGCATGCGTGTCGAGCCAGCGCAGGCGCCTCTGGGAAAGGATGGCAAACATACTTAACATGCCTGCCTGGGCCAAAGCATCTGCGTTGGAGGCGATCCTGCCAGGTGATGCCGGTCGCCTGAGGTTGCGCATGTGGAAAGCGTTTAGTCTTCGTTCTTGGTGCGTGTATAGGCTCCAAGCCTCACTGCCGTACAGAAGGGTGCTCAGCACGCACGCTTGGTACACCTTCATCTTTGTGTTGAGGGTCAGCATGGGGTTGTCCACACACGCTTCCCTAGGCGGGCCATGGTGGTTGCTGCTTTGCCTATCCTCACGTTAAGTTCGACATCCAGCGATAAGTTGCTGGAGATTGTAGAACCGAGGTATGTGAACTTGTCCACCACCTCCAGGGTGTGATCGCCGATGGTAATTATGGGAGTAGTGCTGACATCCTGACCCATGATGTTGGTCTTCTTAAGGCTGATGGTGAGGCCAAACTCTGTGCATGCCTCGCGAAGAGGGTGATGAGTCGCTGAAGGCGGCTTCCGTGTGAGCAGTGAGGCGGCGTCATCCGCAGAGCATCTCCCGAATGAGGACCTTGCGCACCTTGGTCTTCGCTCTGAGGCGGGCAAGGTTGAATAGGTTCCGTAAGCCGTGTGTGAAGGAAGATGCCATTTTCGGACTCGCTGAATGCGTAGCGCAGGAGCAGAGAGAAGAATATGCCGAAAAGTGTCGGGGCCAGAACACACCCCTGTTTCACGCCGCTCTTGATTGGGAAGGGTCTGATAATGCTCCGTCGTACTGAACAGTGCCAGACATGTTGTCGTGGAATGACTCTACAATCTTCAGTAGCTTGGAGGGCATCCAATCTTATGAAGGAGGGCAAAGAGGCCAGACCGGCTGACCAAGTCAAATGCCTTGGTCAGGTCGATAAAGGCGAGTACAGGGGCGTTGCTGTTGCGGCACTTTTCCTGCAGCTGCCTGAGGGAGAACACCATGTCGATGTTTGAGCGCTTTGCCCGGAACCCACACTGTGACTCGGGATACACGGTCAGCAAGTACCTGTAGGCGATTGAGGACAACCCTGGCGAAGGCCTTTCCCACGATGCTGAGAGAGATCCACGATAGTTGTTGCAGTCACTGCGGTCGCCCTTGTTCTTGTAGAGCGTGGCGATCCTCGCATCCCGCATGTCTTGGGTATCATTTCCTCTTCCCAGCACTGTAGCAAAAGCTCATGGAGATGTCCAATGAGGAGCTCTCTTTTGGGGCCTTCACAACCTCTGGTGGGATTCCGTCACTGCCTGGTGCTTTCCCGCAGGACTGCGAGTCAATGGCCTTACTGAGCTCTTCGATGGTGGGTGGCGAGTCGAGTTCTTCCATGGTGGGCAGTGGGGTGGTGTTCTCCATGGCTGTGTCAGTGGCGACATTCTCTCTAGAGTACAGTTCCCGTGTGCTCAACCCATCTCTCCATCTGCTCGCGGTCCTTGATGATATCGCGGAGGTGGACTTGAGGTGCGATCTTGATAACACTTGGTCCAAGTGCTTTCTTCATTCCCTCGTACATGGCAGGTGTTTCCACAGTCTGCAGAGGTCTGTATGTCACTGCAAAGCTTCAGCCAGTAGTCGTTGGCGCACCTCGAGCAACCCTCTTGGTGTTATTGCGGCTTCTCTGTAGGCGGCCAGTGTTTTCGCAGGGCTTCCTCTTGTACTTGAAGCGCAGCACCCTTGGCGGCTAAGGCAGGCTCCATCTCTTCTATCCCAGCCTCGAACCAGTCCTCGTTCTTCCTGGCTCTCATTCCGAAGGTGTCTAAAGCGGCCTGATATACGGCATCACGGATAAAGTCCCAGCGTGCTGTGGCACTGTCTGTGGAGCAGTCTTCCAGGGTCTTGTCAATGATCTCGGCGATGCGTTCACGCAGCTCAGGCTTTGAGGTTTTGGCCGTGTCGATGCGAGACAGGCCCTTTTGCCTAGAGCGGTGGGTCCGTCTGGGTCGGAGACGCACCATGCTGCCGACCAGGGAGTGATCGGTGTCTGTCGGCACTATGGTAACTGCGGCGTGAGGAGCACGTGGAACAGCATGGGTCTTCTAGTGATGACAAGGTCCAGCTGGTGCCAGTGCTTCGACCTGGGATGTCGCCAAGACACTCTGTGGTGGGGCTTGGTAGAATAGAAGGTGTTGGTGATGGCAAGATCATGAAAGGAGCAGAGCTCAAGTAGCCGCTGTCCGTTCTCGTTGAGCTTGCCAGCGCCAAAGTGTCGATGCAACGTGGCCAGGAGGTGTAGGCTGCACCTACCCGGGCATTAAAATCTCCGAGCAGGAACAGGTTTTCCTTCGCTGGGATCTCTCTAATCCTTGTCTCAAGCTCCTCGTAGAATGTATCTTTGGCCTCGGCTGTAGAGCAGAGTGTGGGGCGTAGCGCTAAAGATGTGTGTTGGTCCTGAGGAGGTAGTGAGGCGGAGTGAGAGGATGCGCTCAGTTCCCTGTGAAGGAGGTTCGACTGATAACAGGAGGGAGTTGCGAACTGCGAAGCCAACCCCATAGAGTCTGCGCTCGTCTGACTCCAGACCTTGCCAGAAGAACGTATAGTCCTTCTCCTTGAGACTGCCACTGGAAGCGAGGCGTGTCTCCTGGAGGGTGGCGATGTCGATGTTCCGCTTTGCTAGCTCGCGGTCGATGATGGCGGTTTTCCTGGCGTCGTCTACTTGCTGGAGGTCGTCAGAAAGGCCAGGACACATTGTTCTGACGTTCCAGGTTGCCAGCCGCAGGGCTGGCGGTTTATTTTTCTTTCTGTGTTTTCCTGGTGCTCAGTTTTACAACAAGCCTGTCGATTTTGTCTAAGCTTCACGCACCAGATGAAGCAAGCAAGTTGTGGCGAGGTAGTACCTTATTGCCCGGGGGCTGCCCGGGTTGAGGCGGGCGGTAACTTCCCAATGGAGTCAGAAGACTCCTCCCACCGTCGAGAGCAACCCCTAGCGCCCGGCTCTCGCCAAGCGAGCCTGGGCTTATCACTGGTGACTGCTGCTCCCCGTGTTGAGTCTACGCTGAGACAGCGAAGCTGGAGTGACCTCTCCAGGTGCAGGCCTGGGCAAATAATTTGCAGATCCTAGAGTGCCCAGTGCCAGGATCTCCCTCTCGGCGTTGCTGGCAAAATCCGGCGGAAAGGCAAGCCCGTCGGCGCCAACGCAGCTGCAGGAGGTGCCAGAAGGCATCACAAAGCTCAGCCAACTGCCTCGGGTCTCCATACCGGGTTTTCTATTTGGGTTACCTCCCATAGCCTTTGACCAACCAAGGCCGATCTGCAAGGCAGCAGGAAACTCGTGGAGGCGGGTCGTTCATTTCCGTGCAGGTGCGAGGCATCTGCCCACTGCCCACGAAGCGGGGATTCTCGCTGACGCCTGCCGGGCCGACCCGCCCTGTATGTGGGTATGGGAAGCTTTTCAATGTGGTCCCAGAGTAATTTAATGTAAATGCGTTGCTTTGTGTAAAACAAATGCCAAAGGGCTGCATATCTCCAAAGTAGACATTCTAAGCTTTCAAATGGTCCCACATCTGAGGTCAGAGGTCCTCCACAGACATTTAAAATTTTAAGTATATACTTAAACCTCATAAACATAAAATAAAACCTCAAATGTCAGTAACATTTAACATGTTCTTTATGTGTGTGGACAGTGTTTGCACTATTAGAGGAGAAAGATGGCCATATGGAACGACAACTTATCCTCAGGAATGTTCATAACTATTACTAGGGAAATTAAAAAATGGAAAGTCTACTAAGGACCAACCATCAAAAAACAGCCACTGGCAGTGTGGACAATGTTGAGCTGCTAGAGTTCGCAAAGTTTATCCATATGCAAATACGAAGTGATCCAGCAACCACCAACGCAAATGAAACCAGAAGCCCCTGATACATTTTCATTGATCTGATAGCAAGTGGACATAGCTAAATACAGGTACACAAGGCCTAAAACATTTTGAGCTTGTCCACTTTTGACCCCTTCCAGAGATATTTGAAAACACATTCAACCGGATTGCTTTTGTAGTGTGTTTAACAAAAGGCCACCTACGCTTCGCCTACTGACCTTATACAATCATTGTGGGACGTGTTGAAAGAAAGCGCCCCAAAACATTATGCAATTCAAACTTTGCAGCAGTGCAGAAAAACACAGCTGCTTTCTTTATCGTTTTAATTCGCTTCTTTTCCGATCACACGTAATCCGCATAACATGGGTTCATTCAGTCAGTAGTATTGTACGATGAATCCTTGCTCCCTAGAAAGTGATGTAGAGTGATGAAATAAGAGATGGGTGTCTTGAAGAAATTGAAACAGAAGTGTTCCTAGAAGACATGCATTTTAATACCAGGTGGAAACAGTATGTGATCACAGCGCCTCTTAACACCAGGTGGAAACAGGGCCAGAGAAGTTCACACCGTCCATCCCCAGAGGAGCCATTTTCACACTGACAGTGATTTTCAGTGATCATTTTAAGAAAGCAGCTGACGATATCCAGCAATAGAGATTTTTGTAGAAGAGACTGACTGCTGCAACAAAGTTGTGCAGATCACAAATCTGTGCAAATGAGCAGTAAAGTTATGATTTTATACATCCTTTGTTGAATAGATTTGTGAAAAGGTGAGCATTACATACTAGATTGGAGAAAAAAAAGATTCTGTCATTTACTCACCGATTCCTAAATATTTTTTTGTGCAACATAAAAGATATTTTGAAGAATGTCAGCAACCAAAAAAATATTGGAACCCTCTGATTTAAAAAATAATAATATTTTTTGCAAAAGAAAGTAAGTTGTGGCCTTTCATATGCTAGGAGAGTAAAGTGATAAATGCCATAACTTAAGTTTATGGCATTTTGATTAAGGATTATGACAGCAAAAAATTGCTAATGAAATTATGTGAAAATAAATCGATAAGCATAGGCATAGAATGCAACACTTTTTACAACAAGTGTGTTCACGACCGGTTTTCATGGGCCATAAATCTAGATGAATAATGAATAATGTGAATAATGTGAATAAATCTAGATTTAAATTCAAAGAGACAATATAGTCTATGCATGAACTAAAGTTTTATTCTTATCCAAAATAAAAAGCAATGTAAAAATGATGGAGTGCTAAACTCTAATGCAATGTATGTTTCATTCATACTGGAAGCCAGAGGGCGCTCTCTCCCAGAAACTCCAAAACGGTGGAAGTAATAACCTGACTTTCCAGGAAATCTCTTTTGTGGGGTGCATCTCAATCAGCTCCCTAGTTCAGTAGTCAGGGCACTGATCAGGGAGTCGGCCATTTTAAGGCCAATCCCAGAATCCTCCCAGTGCACGAAAAATTTTGCTCCCTAAAAAGTCCCACAATGCACCGCAAAACCCATGGTGCATCGATGCTCACTGTGTTCCCCTAATAGAAGTTCTGAAGCATGAAACTTAAATCACATGAGCGAACTCACTACACAGAACGACGGATAACGACACGCAATATGTGTTTTAAAAAATAGAAAGCATTATTTTATTATATTTCAGCATAAACATACATCGTTAGACAGGTAATGAACACAATCTAGATAACATTTATCATTTATTTACAGCTGAAATGTTGCAGTTATATGTAACAAGCAAAGTATTTATAATAATGTACTTTAAATAACATTACAAGTAATATCAGATAGATATTAGCTCTGCTGGTGTTCATAAATACCAGTAATGATGTTGTACAATGAGGATGTTGTCACGTCACAGTCACCACCAGTGTCCCAATGTGTAGTGAGTCAGCATCCTTTACCACCCTTACTAGTGCCCGAATTCGTTTACATGATAAACTGATTCATGAGCTCGGGAGCTAGGGAACGTAATGAGACACCCATGGACAAATGTAGAAGACAAGGACTGAATCTGAAATTGCCCTCTAAACCCTTGATCACTATTCCCTACATTAGTCCACTAATACAGTTCACTTGAAGGAGTGAATGAAAATGAGTGAGTGAATTCGGACAGCTGTTGAGAGTACATTGCCTGTATAATAATTACTGAAGTGCATTGTGGGATAGAATGAGTGCACTCGATGATGTCCACTATGGTTTCAAACACCACTACAAATGGTGATCGGAGCTATTTCGGATTCATCCGAGGTCTACCTCCGAAAATCACATACACTCTTGAGTAGGTAGCCTACTTATTTTCACGACCGCAAAAAAAGTACATTATATACTGTATAGTATGAATGTGTGTAGTATGAATATAATCTGAATGTACTACATTCCCAGTGCTGTAATTATCATGTGACCTACAGGCATCAGTTACATTGCTTAACTGCCTTTCACAAATTATCTACATTACATACTACATTCTATAGGCCTGTATGTATGTGTGTTTTGGGAGAAAATATAAAAAATTACAAAAGAAAAAATGATAACAATACAAAATCATAACAGTCAGCTTTCTTTTTTTTGTGCCTTGTATACAATCCATGATGATCCAGAAGTGTTTACAGTGCATAAACCGATCCTAAAATTGTCACAAATTATTGTATGGTGGTTATTGTTCAGCAGTGTATTTGATTTAACTAAAAGCGAGAGATAGGGAAAACCTGTCAGTTAGACAAAGGTCTGAAAAAAACTAGAATTACACTTGAAATTTCTGTCCCTATATCTGCAGGCGAAACCCAATAAACGCTGTCATGTTATCTTGCATTCTGAGGCGGATACCTGGTGTTTTGGGAGTGCAATCATGTGAGACGCTTCTGGGACTGGGAGGTAATTATACCCAACCACTTTGATGACAGACTTTGGTTCAGGAATTTCAGAATGACAGAAACAACATTTTAGATACTGTGCAATAAAACTGGTCCGCTGGTTAGCTATAGAGCTATACAAACACATCCTCTGCTGAGGAAAAGTCAAACAAGTTTTTTTGTTGCCCATCGATAACGAGTTATTCAGTAAATCATTCATGTCAGCAAAGTACATGTTACAATGGTTACAAGGTATAAGCAAAAGCTTGCGATTTGATTCTGCTCTTGATTCATTTGAATTTTTCTTAATTAAGGAGAAAACCTCTCAACTAATGCTGTAAAAATACAGGGAGCCCTGCCAGCTGGTATTATTATTACAGGTTAAAATTAACAAATGAACAACTGAATTACTATAATACAACAAATCAACATTATAATAATTTTTAATATGAGTAAAAATAAATATGTATTGTGCATAATTTATAAAAAATACTCCTCTATAGATAATTTTTCTAATTTTTCACCCAAAAATATGACTAATAGAGACAGTAATAAAGTCAATTGGCAAAATATCTTCTTTTGTGTTCAACATAACAAAGAAACTAGTACAGGGTTGAGTATATTGAGGGTGAATAAATGCTGACAGAACTTTAATTTGGGGGGGGGTGAACTATCCCTTTAAATGGCTTTCCTGAGGTAAATGTGTTTCCAAGCTGTTTAGAGCGCCAAAACGGTTTATTGTTTGAATTTCGTTTTTTATATTAAAAAAAAATATATGAAAAAACGTCTTATATGCCGCTGTCAGTGTCATCTTTGCGTGATTTAGCCCTGTTTTAAAACAAAAAATTATATATATATTTTTCTAATATGTGACCCTGGACCACAAAACCAGTCATAAGTCACACGGGTATATTTGTAGTAATAGCCAACAATACATTGTATGGGTCAAAATGATTTTTCATCATTAGGATTAAGTAAAGATCATGTTCCATGAAGATATTTTGTAAATTTCAAACCGTAATATAGTCTATCAAAAATGCATTATTATTAGTAGCCTAATGCATTGCTAAAAAAAAAAATCTTTTTTTTTTTTCAGTATTCTAGTCAAAATGTATTTCTGACGTACAGCCAAAGTCGTATAGCTTAAGACATTTCAAAAATAAAACTGCTTTCCGTACCAGCACTGGCTGCAGAGATGCCTGGAGCGGAGAGGCGCAGGCGGTCGAGCTCCCCCTGCAGGCGGCGTATCAGATCATCTTTAGCGTCCAGCTCCAGCTCCAGCTCGTCGATAAGAGCATCTCTTTGCCGTAACTCCTCAATCTTCAACTGTAGTGCGAACTGAAGATCTCTGAGAGTGCCCATGAGCCCTGCATAAGGGGACATAGAGTGACCGTGGAGTGAAATAGCCTAACTGGATAAATCAAATAAATTAATGGCAGACAAAACTGAAGTTGCTCTGCAATTATTGAAGTCTCTAAAGCTCGGCGACTGTATAATATTAAGGTGCAAGCAGCTGCATAATAAGCCACAACAAAACCAGATTTAGCCTATTTTTATTTTGTTTAAATTGCAGAAGACATTTTACCTGAATAATACGATCGAGGAGCATGGGAATTGCACGGCGAAAACGAATTTCCCTCTGGAATTATAGAGCTGGTCAGCTTTTGGAACAGGCTTCTGAAGAAATCCAGAGTGTGAATGTTTGAATCATGTCTTCACAGCACGCGGGGTGATCTCTCTCTCAGTGTGTGTGCGTGTGTGAGTGAGAGTGAGTGAGAGAGAGAGAGAGAGAGAGAGAGAGAGAGAGAGAGAGGGGGGCTGATGTAGGAGGACTCATTCTAATAACTAGCATTTACGGAGAATTAAAAACTATGACCACAGTGTTTCGGATAGATGAGTTGCATAAATCGATTGCATTCAACCTTACATTAAAGTCTCCATGAAATAATTTGTTTTGGCTTTTAGTGTGAATATGTTAGCCTCACTGTTATCTATAAGCTAGTGTGCTCCAAAACAATGACACAATTTGCATATAGAAGATATAAGCATATTTTCTTCTGACAATATGGATCAGTGATTTTGATGACATCACTCTGCACTTCAGCTTCTCATCACCACCTTTACACTATAAATAGATGCTGAAGCTGCAAAATCAGTCACATTTACTATTTTCTACATGGTGAATAGCACATTGTGCACTATATAGGGGATAGGGAACGCACAGTGTATGCTTGCCATTGGGGTGAATGAAGACTGGTTTCATATTAGTGTCCGTGAACCACCGCAGCTCCGGTCCAGAGACATGACAGTACAGAGCGGATCATGTGATCGAGTCGAGGATCATGTGATCGAGTCAGTCCAGAGACATGACTGTACGGAGCGGATCATGTGATCGAGTCAGTCCAGAAACACGACAGCACAGAGTGGATCATGTGATCGAGTCGGTCCAGAGACATGACTGTACTGAGCAGATCATGTGATCGAGTCAGTCCAGAAACACGACAGCACAGAGCGGATCATGTGATCGAGTCGGTCCAGAGACACGACAGCACAGAGCGGATCATGTGATCGAGTCGGTCCAGAGACACGACAGCACAGAGCGGATCATGTGATCGAGTCGGTCCAGAGACACGACAGCACAGAGAGAATCATGTGATCGAGTTGGTCCAGAAACACGACAGCACAGAGCGGATCATGTGATCGAGTCGGTCCAGAGACACGACAGCACAGAGCGGATCATGTGATCGAGTCGGTCCAGAGACACGACAGCACAGAGCGGATCATGTGATCGAGTCGGTCCAGAGACACGACAGCACAGAGCGGATCATGTGATCGAGTTGGTCCAGAAACACGACAGCACAGAGTGGATCATGTGATCGAGTCGGTCCAGAGACACAAGAGGTGTGTTCGACATCGGCTACGTGCAGGCGGGGAGGAGCTGCAAACGGAGACGTGCGCTGTGTTTGCAAACTTTATCACAGCTGAAGTTAAATAAATACAATATTTCTCAAATACACATATGTTTCAGATGACATTTTCTTTCAATACTTTATTCACTGCTTAATAAAGCGTCTATTTGGACAAGAATAAAGTTCAACATATAAACCTGCACTATCAATGAAGTGGGGTCAACGGTTTTTATCAGTTTTAGTTTGATAAACATGACAATATAACATTGCGACTACATAAAAATAGGTTTTTCTGTTATAAATAAATGATTTGTGAGCATTAGTGTAACATCAGTTTTATGATTAAACAAGAAACACACGTGATCGCTGTCATGCAGTGGATCAGCTGTGTCGTCATCAGAGCTCGTGCAGCCTGCTGCAGCCACCCTTGAGAATCTACACCGGCTGCATCAGCCGGCTGGTCTCGAACCGCTCGCGGTACTTTGTTGACATACGTCACAGTCACGTGTCACAGTCACAAGTCGGACAAAATTTCTAACCGGCATGCACTGCTTCTAGTCAGCCGCCGATCGGCCTGCGCATCGCTGGATGAAGACTATTAGCACAGAGTGGATCATGTGATCGACTCGGTCCAGAGACATGACAGCACAGAGCGGATCATGTGATCGAGTCAATCCAGAGACATGACTGTACAGAGAAGATCATGTGATCGAGTCGGTCCAGAAACACGACAGCACAGAGCGGATCATGTGATCGAGTTAGTCCAGAGACATGACTGTACAGAGCGGATCATGTGATCGAGTCGGTCCAGAAACACGACAGCACAGAGCGGATCATGTGATCAAGTCGGTCCAGAAACACGACAGCACAGAGCGGATCATGTGATCGAGTTAGTCCAGAGACATGACTGTACAGAGCGGATCATGTGATCGAGTCGGTCCAGAAACACGACAGCACAGAGCGGATCATGTGATCAAGTCGGTCCAGAAACACGACAGCACAGAGCGGATCATGTGATCGAGTCAGTCCAGAGACATGACTGTACAGAGCGGATCATGTGATCAAGTCAATCCAGAGACATGACTGTACAGAGCGGATCATGTGCTTGAGTCTGTCCAGAAACACAACAGCACAGAGCGGATCATGTGATCGAGTCGGTCCAGAGTCACGACAGCACAGAGCAGATCACGTGATCGAGTCGGTCCAGAAACACGACAGCACAGAGCGGATCATGTGATCGAGTTAGTCCAGAGACATGACTGTACAGAGCGGATCATGTGATCGAGTCGGTCCAGAAACACGACAGCACAGAGCGGATCATGTGATCGAGTCAGTCCAGAGACATGACTGTACAGAGCGGATCATGTGATCAAGTCAATCCAGAGACATGACTGTACAGAGCGGATCATGTGCTTGAGTCGGTCCAGAAACACAACAGCACAGAGCAGATCATGTGATCGAGTCGGTCCAGAAACACGACAGCACAGAGCGGATCATGTGATCGAGTCAGTCCAGAGACATTCAGTCAGTCAGTCCAGAGATCATGTGATCGAGTCAGTCCAGAGACTGTACAGAGCGGATCATGTGATCAAGTCAATCCAGAGAGATGACTGTACAGAGCGGATCATGTGATCGAGTCGGTCCAGAGTCACGACAGCACAGCGCGGATCATGCGATCGACTCGGTCCAGAGACACGACAGCACAGCGCGGATCATGCGATCGACTCGGTCCAGAGACACGACAGCACAGAGTGGATCATGTGATCGAGTCGGTCCAGAGACACGACAGCACAGAGAGGATCATGTGATCGAGTCAGTCTAGAGATATGACTGTACAGAGCGGATCATGTGATCGAGTCGGTCCAGAAACACGACAGCACAGAGAGGATCATGTGATCGAATCGTTCCAGAGACACAACAGCACAGAGCGGATCATGTGATCGAATCGTTCCAAAGACACAACAGCACAGAGCGGATCATGTGATCGAATCGTTCCAGAGACATGATAGCACAGAGCGGATCATGTGATCGAGTCGGTCCAGAAACACGACAGCACAGAGAGGATCATGTGATCGAGTCAGTCCAGAGACATGACAGCACAGAGCGGATCATGTGATCGAATCGTTCCAGAGACATGACAGCACAGAGCGGATCATGTGATCGAATCGTTCCAGAGACATGACAGCACAGAGCGGATCATGTGATCGAGTCGGTCCAGAGTCATGACAGCACAGAGCGGATCATGTGATCGAGTCAGTCCAGAGACACAGCACAGAGCGGATCATGTGATCGAGTCAGTCCAGAGTCATGACAGCACAGAGCGGATCATGTGATCGAGTCAGTCCAGAGACACGACAGCACAGAGCGGATCATGTGATCGAGTCAGTCCAGAGACATGACAGCACAGAGCGGATCATGTGATCGAGTCAGTCCAGAGACACAACAGCACAGAGCGGATCATGTGATCGAGTCAGTCCAGAGTCATGACAGCACAGAGCCGATCATGTGATCGAGTCAGTCCAGAGACACGACAGCACAGAGCGGATCATGTGATCGAGTCGGTGCAGACCACAAAACATATTGGACCCATTTGAATTCTGCACAGAATGCTGTTTAAAGCGACATGGAGGAGATTAGAAGGAGAAACAGTTCGAGATTAGGAGGAAACTGCGGCTTTACCAAGTTCAACAGCTCTGGATGACCTGTGATATAAACTAAACGCTATTGGCTATTTCAAAAAAGGGGAGAGGCTGATCGATATGTCCCACCCTGTCTTCCTGATTCAGTGGAAATTACATCAGCACATTGAATAATTCTGCACATTTCAAGGCACTTCAGTGGGACTTTAAAAATTAGTTCTCAATGACTATGCTGAAAACATGTAGCATGATATAAAAAGTTGGACAATGATATAATTTACAAATCAGGCATTTGGCTTGATTGCTTTATATAAACTTAATAATGAGAACCAAGCATTATTCTCCTACTAAAAACAAAAAAAATATGGGTCAAGCAGTCGAGGCAGAGGGACTGTGAGAGAACAGCATAAGACCGGTGGTGTGATTGATAAGGAGCGTCAGGTGCGCGCCGCACCAATCTCGTCCCGCTCACGGCCCCTCTGCCTCGACTGCTTGTGCTTGCTACAATATACTTTTCAAAAATAGTTTTTAAAATGAATAAGTCCTTTCTGTGAGTTTGAGGGTTTTAGGCCATTATAATTGATAAATCATTAGCAATTCCTATAGAAGGATACAGTAACACTTGAGTCATTATTACTAGTGCGTTACCATGATGTTCACTCTAGAATTAATTATGCATTATTCACATTAATTATGAACCTGTATATAATAGTTCTTAGTCTTCTGGGAGGTATGGAAATATTAGAAGTGATTGATTAACAGAGCGTTATTTCTTACTTTACAAATTCATTAATCAGAGTTTCTTGTTAGTTAATTGTAGATAATTTTAATATTGTGTTACCCATTTGTTCATGTGTAGTTATTTATTAATGATGGAACAGTATTCTTAAATGTTAACTTTTTACATATTAAGTGTAACTTTTTCGCTAATATTTGAGTGAAATTAAAGTCGGCATGAAACAGAAATCCAGTTGTGATCATTTTTTTCTTCTGTGAAACGGCTTCTCGAACAAGAACAAATGTAGGGCGGGACTTGATTTTGTCCATAGGGAATTGATTGGATGGTTGTGGTTTGCTATTGGTCGATCTCATGTGAGTGACAGGTTGCCCCGCCCTCGTGCCAGTAAACACGTCATCAAAGAAGAGAAAAGATGTCGCTGCAAGAAGTAGGGGAATTTATTTTGATTAAAGATTACGAGGCACATGAATTAAAAAAAATTATGATGTGCACAAATTAATTATTTATAATGAATAATGCAATATTCCATTAAAAAAATTTTAATAGTAATTTTTATTTCATGGTAGGGTTGCCACCAGTCCTGTAAAATATGTGATCGTCCCGTATTAAAAGGTAAGATGATGCGCCCCTTTATCAAATCAATACGGGACACAATTTGTCCCGTATTTTACAAGTGTTGAAAATAGTAAAGAAGCTCCATTTGTACATGATTACATTTTAGTATCTTTTTATTTCCATATTGAAGGAATCTTAAGTTCAAGGCATGTATAAACCTAATGTCATTTATTAAATTATCATGCAGGCTAATCCTGTCATATACAATTTATGACATTTAAAGAGCTTCAGATAATAGTTAATTTAGATAAAAATGAGAGAAACAATTACTTTAAATACATTTAAATAAATTAAAGATAAAAAATTAACCCCGTCCAGTAACAGCTGCAGAATTGTCTAAAAAGTGATCAATTGTCCCAGACAGAATGACTACTTAAAGGGATAGTTCACCCAAAAATGAACACATTTCAACACATGCCAACTTGACAGTTCAATGATAAAACAGGAAAAAAGACCTATACGTGACCTTGCATTTAATTATTATTAATATTTTTTGTTGTTGAAATAAATCTGTCAGGGTATGTCTGTGTGCCTTAAAGAAATAGTTCACACCAAAATAAAAGTTTTATCATTACTTACTCACCCTCGTGTTGTTCCAAACCTGACAAATGTTCCCAAAGTCCCAGACAAGTAATTTCACTTGCCGGCCATCTTTGAAAAACACCCCTCTGTCTCTTTGAATGGGGAAACATCACATTCTCTAAAACTGTTTGCCAATCGTATGATTGCATTTCCTCTGTGCATGCGCATTTCGCCCTGAGAGTTTTATGTCATCGAGATGCATGTTACTGGCAGGGAATAATTTCATGAAATTACCATATCATGTCTTTTAGGCACACAGACATATAATGAAAAACTAATAAAATAATATAAAATGCAATTTCACATAGGCCTTGCTCCCATGTTTTATTATTGGGCTGTCAAGTTTTTCTGTTGAAATATTCAGTTTGTGTCTCATTCTTATTTGTGTGTACAGGTCCTTCTAAAAAAATTAGCATATTGTGATAAAAGTTCATTATTTTCCATAATGTAATGATAAAAATTAAACGTTCATATATTTTAGATTCATTGCACACCAACTGAAATATTTCAGATCTTTTATTGTTCTAGTACTGATGATTAAATCTCAAAAAATTTGCATATTTCATCCGACCAATAAAAGAAACGTGTTTTTAACACAAAAAAAAAAAATCAACCTTCAAATAATTATGTTCAGTTATGCACTCAATACTTGGTGGGGAATCCTTTTGCAGAAATGACTGCTTCAATGCGGCGTGGCGTGGAGGCAATCAGCCTGTGGCACTGCTGAGGTGTTATGGAGGCCCAGGATGCTTCGATAGCGGCCTTAAGCTCATCCAGAGTGTTGGGTCTTGCGTCTCTCAACTTTCTCTTCACAATATCCCACAGATTCTCTATGGGGTTCAGGTCAGGAGAGTTGGCAGGCCAATTGAGCACAGTAATACCATGGTCAGTAAACCATTCACCAGTGGTTTTGGCACTGTGAGCAGGTGCCAGGTCGTGCTGAAAAACGAAATCTTCATCTCCATAAAGCTTTTCAGCAGATGGAAGCATGAGGTGCTCCAAAATCTCCTGATAGCTAGCTGCATTGACCCTGCCCTTGATAAAACAGTGGACCAACACCAGCAGCTGACATGGCACCCCAGACCATCACTGACTGTGGGTACTTGACACTGGACTTCATGCATTTTGGCATTTCCTTCTCCCCAGTCTTCCTCCAGACTCTGGCACCTTGATTTCCGAATGACATGCAAAATTTGAGCGACAGTCCAGTGCTGCTTCTCTGTAGCCCAGGTCAGGCGGTTCTGCCGCTGTTTCTGGTTCAAAAGTGTCTTGACCTGGGGAATGCGGCACCTGTAGCCCATTTCCTGCACATGCCTGTGCACGGTGGCTCTGGATGTTTCTACTCCAGACTCAGTCCACTGGTTCCGCAGGTCCCCCAAGGTCTGGAATCGGTCCTTCTCCACAATCTTCCTCAGGGTCCGGTCAACTCTTCTGATTGTGCAGCGTTTGTTGCCACACTTTTTCCTTCCCACAGACTTCCCACTGAGGTGCCTTGATACAGCACTCTGGGAACAGCCTATTCGTTCAGAAATGTCTTTCTGTGTCTTACCCTCTCGCTTGAGGGTGTCAATGATGGCCTTCTGGACAGCAGTCAGGTCGGCAGTCTTACCCATGATTGCGGTTTTGAGTAATGAACCAGGCTTGGAGTTTTTAAAAGCCTCAGGAATCTTTTGCATGTGTTTCAAGTTAATTAGTTGATTCAGAAGATTAGGTTAATAGCTCGTTTAGAGAACCTTTTCATGATATGCTAATTTTTGAGATAGGAATTTTGGGTTTTCATGAGCTGTATGCCAAAATCATCAGTATTAAAACAATAAAAGACCTGAAATATTTCAGTTGGTGTGCAATGAATCTAAAATATACTGTGTTAACTGCCAAGCAGTACTTTCTTTTTAGTCTGACTACGCCACCCCCTGATGATGGGCAGGAGGAACCACAACTCTTTCTGTGAATATAGTGTGGCTAACTCAGTTTTCCCCCACACAGGGACAGTCAACAAGAGGCAGATATGTAATTGTATCAATTTATTACACTTCGGTTACAAAAGATGTAAAAAGGTTATTAAGAACAGATCTTAAAAAATACTGGTTGGGTTTTCCTCAGTCTAGGAAGGTCGGATCAGCCAATGCAAAACCCCTGCTCAGGAGGCCCCTGGGGAGACAGAAACAGGAGACAGCAACCCCACACCAGTTGGAGCATGCAACACAGCAAACACTACACACTTAATATCTTTAGATGCCACTACAAAATATCACACCGTGTCGTAGCTACAAGTACACACCAATACAGTCTCTCCCAGTGTGGTCCCCTGAAGAGAAGGGCCAAAGCATCAGTGTGGATCCGGCCTTGTACAGGGATAGCCTACGCAGAAAACATCGTTAAGGAGGAAAACCACCAGCATTAATGGCCACTATTAGTCAAGAAATAAATACACAATAATACTATGAATGTGGCATATGAGAGATAGGTCCAAGGGCAAAATCACAAATACCCAAACTAATAATCAAACAAACAAAAAACAACAACAGGAACAAGTTGCCAACCTCATTAAACAGCATAGCATAGCCAACTCAAACATAACTAGAAAATATAGGCCTACTTTTCAGTATGCTCAACTGTCCCACAGCACATTGACACAGCATAAAAGTAAAGGTGAATGTTCCTTTGCTACAGACAGAGAAACGGATTAAAACATGTCCCCATGCAGGTATAAAACATTCAATGGAAAATATACAAATTGGGGCATTTACCAGTGCAGCCCGCAGCTCGGGTCACGTTGGAGGTGATCGCACAAATGCTAACCCTCCATGCATAAGCCTGTGTCCTCCGTGAAGAGTAGACAAGCGCTTCTAGAATTACCCTAATAAAAATGGAATAAATTAGTCTTAAAATGAAATGGCAGTGATTAAACATGCTATACCATGACAAATTATACCTGCATGAAAAGGGAGCCCAACTCACACAACCGTGCCTAGCATCAACACAAAAGAGTCTGACTCACAGCCAGCAAACACTTATCACTTCCTGATTAGTCATGTGACCTCCCAAAACATCATGTGATCCCAGGTATTGGGTAAATGTGATGCAGCTGTGTTGTATGCCTGCCTGTGTAGATCCCCACAATATGAAAGTTTAATTTTTATTATTACATTATGGAAAATAACGAACTTTTATCACAATATGCTATTTTTTTTTTAAAAAGGACCTGTATGTGTGTATGTGGGTGTGAGGGGACGGATGGGTGTCTTTTATTTCATGGTGACTTTAATGCAGGTCATCTCAACCATCAGAGCGCCATAATCACCCAGCAACAGAAAAAGACAATCTGTGATTTGTTAAAAAATAGTTGAGGGCGTGGTGACCCGTATGTTTTTTCCTCTTCCATCTTGCTGAGTTTTGTGTTTCAGGCTGAGAGCAGGAGGCAAGACGTGAACCTGACGGAGATCATATTTTTGAAAAGATTAATATCAATCTGAGACATTACTGCTGTGAAAACCATGTGGTTTAAACTCGCTGTCGTGGCTCTGGTGTTTCTGAGCGCTAGTTGTTCCGCCAAACAATGTAAGTATACCGAATCTGTTCTCTGACGAATAAATCTTCTCATGCTGTTATTCGTAGTTATATGTTTCACTGCTTTTTACGCAATATTTATTAAATGCGTCTGAATCAGTAGTTTTAAGAATCATTATGTGTTTGTTTTTTTACTTCAATAGACTATGGCGTACTTTCAGCTAATGCAGTGAATACAGAGGATCAAATCCTCTAAAAAAAATTTAAAACACCAAACGTATTCATGTTACCTTAAATAGCATGTGAAAATCTGTCAAATATGATATTTAGACTTATTCAAGACATGTTTGTTTGTCTGAAATCACCAGAATATTTTACTTTCACTTTCACTTACGAGGGGAAATCCATGTGAATTACCCTATAATGCTAACTCGTATTACTTGATATTAATGTTTGGTAGTTATCAAGTTTCTTTATGTTATTTAACCCCCTCTCTCTCTCTCTCTCTCTCTCTCTCTCTCTCGCGATATACAGGTTCTTCTCAGAAAATTAGCATATTGTGATAAAAGTTCATTATTTTCATTATGTAATGAAAAAAATTAAATTTCATATATTTTAGATTCATTTCACACCAATTGAAATATTTCAGGTCTTTTATTGTTTTAATACTGATGATTTTGGCATACAGCTCATGAAAACCATTCCTATCTCAAAAAAATAGCATATTTCATCCGACCAATAAAAGAAAAGTGTTTTAAATACAAAAAAGGTCAACCTTCAAATAATTATGTTCAGTTATGCACTCAATACTTGGTGGGGAATCCTTTTGCAGAAATGACTGCTTCAATGCGGCGTGGCGTGGAGGCAATCAGCCTGTGGCACTGCTGAGGTGTTATGGAGGCCCAGGATGCTTCGATAGCGGCCTTAAGCTCATCCAGAGTGTTGGGTCTTGCGTCTCTCAACTTTCTCTTCACAATATCCCACAGATTCTCTATGGGGTTCAGGTCAGGAGAGTTGGCAGGCCAATTGAGCACAGTACTAATACCATGGTCAGTAAACCATTTACCAGTAGTTTTGGCACTGTGAGCAGGTGCCAGGTCGTGCTGAAAAACGAAATCTTCATCTCCATAAAGCTTATCAGCAGATGGAAGCATGAAGTGCTCCGTAATCTCCTGATAGCTAGCTGCATTGACCCTGCCCTTGATAAAACACAGTGAACTAACACCAGCAGCTGACATGGCACCCCAGACCATCACTGACTGTGGGTACTTGACACTGGACTTCAGGCATTTTGGCATTTCCTTCTCCCCAGTCTTCCTCCAGACTCTGGCACCTTGATTTCCGAATGACATGCAAAATTTGAGCGACAGTCCAGTGCTGCTTCTCTGTAGCCCAGGTCAGGCGCTTTTGTCGCTGTTTCTGGTTCAAAAGTGGCTTGACCTGGGGAATGCGGCACCTGTAGCCCATTTCCTGCACACGCCTGTGCACGGTGGCTCTGGATGTTTCTACTCCAGACTCAGTCCACTGCTTCCGCAGGTCCCCCAAGGTCTGGAATCGGTCCTTCTCCACAATCTTCCTCAGGGTCCGGTCACCTCTTCTCGTTGTGCAGCGTTTTTTGCCACACTTTTTCCTTCCCACAGACTTCCCACTGAGGTGCCTTGATACAGCACTCTGGGAACAGCCTATTCGTTCAGAAATGTCTTTCTGTGTCTTACCCTCTCGCTTGAGGGTGTCAATGATGGCCTTCTGGACAGCAGTCAGGTCGGCAGTCTTACCCATGATTGCGGTTTTGAGTAATGAACCAGGCTGGGAGTTTTTAAAAGCCTCAGCAATCTTTTGCAGGTGTTTAGAGTTAATTAGTTGATTCAGATGATTAGGTTAATAGCTCGTTTAGAGAACCTTTTCATGATATGCTAATTTTTTGAGATGCCAAAATCATCAGTATTAAAACAATAAAAGACCTGAAATATTTCAGTTGGTGTGCAATGAATCTAAATATGAAAATGTGAATCTAAATATATATGAAAGTTTAATTTTATCATTACATTATGGAAAATAATGAACTTTTATCACAATAAGCTAATTTTTTGAGAAGGACCTCTATATATATATATATATATATATATATATATATAATGTGAAAATGACTGTCATAATAACGCAAAACTATACACCCACTAGTTGCCTCAAATGTTTTTAAGTAAGCAGAATTTGCCTTTTTTTTGTAATCATACATTTTAATTGCTCTGAACTAGAAATATATTAGTTGAGATAATTCACACATTTAACTAAGAAATATCATGTATTCTCACATTTTTAATAGTGAAGTTTGGCTAGCTTTAACTATTTAATTAAGGAAATGCCACCTTGTTAATTAGTAACAAAATGCATTGGTAGCATTAGCATAGCATAGCACTTGCTGAACAGCAATATAAAACATTTAACATATATCTGTTCTCAAACTAAGCTCATGCTCCAGTCGTCATTATAATGGTACCCCCTAAAAAAACAACACAACGGAAACTTCTAATCTAGCATAACAAAACATTAAATGCTACTAAATCTTACACACACACACACATACAAAAATCATAAAAACTTAATAATACACTTAATTTTGGCATTTACTGTCCCTTTTGAGTGTCATGGCAAAGCATGCTGGGAAATATAAATGCCAGCCCAGTTTCGGGTAAATTAAGTTATTTTAAATTAAAAGTTCATAAAACTCAAAACAGTGAAACAATTCTGATTACTTAAAATCTGTCCTTTTTATGAACTCAAAAGAAAGTTCTAAATATTCTTAAAAGTTTATTTGTTAAATTTAAGTTTCAAACCAATTCATTATTTTGAGCGCTCGGGTTTACAGTGTAGGATAGTATACATCATGCATGCATACATATATAAGATAAATAGAAAATAAAACATTTCCAAAGGCAGTACTGCACTGTATTAGTGTAAACAGTATCAAAATAACAATGTCTCCTTTTGTGTTGTCTCTAGCTGACCCAAAAGTGCAAGTGTATAGCCGCAACCCTGGAATGTACGGGAAATCAAACGTGCTGATCTGCTATGTGAGCGGCTTTCACCCCCCTGACATCACCATTGAGCTCCTCAAGGATGGGGCGGTGATCCCAGGCAGCAAACAGACTGACCTGGCCTTCGAGCAGGGCTGGCAGTTCCACCTGACACGATTTGTTGAGTTCAAGCCCGAGGCTGGAGAGTCGTACACCTGCAAAGTCACCCACATGAAGAACGAGAAGTCCTACACATGGGGTGAGAACAAATCTGAAGTTTTAAATTGTCATTTGTTCTTGATTTTCTATTTCGGTTTCTCTGACTTCCAGAAAGTGCTAGCACGGGTCTGATGTTGGTTTATTTAGGATCTGTTTGAGTATTTCTCACTGTCTTAGACGTCTGTTTAGTGGCTCTTAGAGTTTAAGTCCTCTCGTTCATGTTTATTATGGCATATGCTCTAGGGCAGTGCTTCTCAACAAGTTTCAGGACAAAAGAAAACAAAAGTGAAGAAAACATTGAGATGTATTAATATTACTATGCACTGCATAGATCTAACAATATGCTAAATTATGACAATATCTATCCATCCACTCATTTATCCATCCATTCATCCATCCATCAATCCATTTCTATCTATCATCCATCCACCCACCCATATCTATCCATCCATCAATCCATATTCACCCATCCATCCATCCATCCATCCATCCATCCATCAATCCATATCCACCCATCCATCCATCCATCCACCCATATCTATACATCCATCCATCAACTCATATCCATCCATCCACAAATCCATCCATCCATCCAACCACATCTATCCATCCATCCATCCACCCATATCCATACATCCACAAATTCATCCATCCATCCATCCACCCATATCCATCCATCCACAAATCCATCCATCCATCCACTCACCCATATCTATATATCCATCCATCAATCCATATCCACCAATCCATCCATCCATCCATCAATCAATCCATATCCACCCATTCATCCATCCACCCACCCATATCTATCCATCCATCCGTCCATCCACCCATATCCATCTATCCACAAATCCATCCATCCATCCACCCACCCACCCATATCTATCTATCCATCCATCCATCCACCCATATCTATCCATCCACAAATCCATATCCATCCATCCACCCACCCACCCACCCATATCTATCATCCATCCATCCACCCATATCCATCCATCCACAAATCCATCCATCGACCCACCCATATCTATCTATTCATTCACCCATCCATCCATCCATCTATCCATCCATCCATCCAGGAGATGGTGGTCCAGTGGGTTAAACCACCTAACTGACATGCAGAAGGTTGCTGGTTCAATCCCAGGTCACCACCAGTGTGTCCTTGAGCATTAGTGCACTGTAAGTCGCTTTGGAGAAAAGCGTGCATAGATCTAACAAATGCATAAATGTAAAAATCCATCCACCCATATCTATACATCCACAAATCCATCCATCCACCCACCCATATCTATCCATCCAAACACCCACCCACCCATATCTATCCTTCAATCCATATCCACCCATCCATCAATCAATCCATATCCACCCATCCATCCACCAACCCATATCTATCCATCCATCCATCCATCCACCCATATCCATCCATCCATCCATCTACAAATCCATCCATCCACCCACCCATATCTATCCATTCATCCACCCACCCATATCTATCCATCCATCCATCCACCCATATCCATCCATCTACAAATCCATCCATCCTCCAACCCACCCACCCATAGTGCACTGTAAGTCGCTTTGGAGAAAAGCGTCTGCCAAATGCATAAATGTAAAAATCCATCCACCCATATCTATACATCCACAAATCCATCCATCCACCCACCCATATCTATCCATCCAAACACCCACCCACCCATATCTATCCATCAATCCATATCCACCCATCCATCAATCAATCCATATCCACCCATCCATCCATCCATCCATCCATCCACCCATATCCATCCATCCATCCATCTACAAATCCATCCATCCACCCACCCATATCTATCCATTCATCCACCCACCCATATCTATCCATCCATCCATCCACCCATATCCATCCATCTACAAATCCATCCACCCACCCACCCACCCATATATATCCATCCATCCACCCATATCCATCCATCCACAAATCCATCCATCGACCCACCCATATCTATCTATTCATTCACCCATCCATCCATCCATCTATCCATCCATCCATCCAGGAGATGGTGGTCCAGTGGGTTAAACCACCTAACTGACATGCAGAAGGTTGCTGGTTCAATCCCAGGTCACCACCAGTGTGTCCTTGAGCATTAGTGCACTGTAAGTCGCTTTGGAGAAAAGCGTCTGCCAAATGCATAAATGTAAAAATCCATCCACCCATATCTATACATCCACAAATCCATCCATCCACCCACCCATATCTATCCATCCAAACACCCACCCACCCATATCTATCCTTCAATCCATATCCACCCATCCATCAATCAATCCATATCCACCCATCCATCCACCAACCCATATCTATCCATCCATCCATCCATCCACCCATATCCATCCATCCATCCATCTACAAATCCATCCATCCACCCACCCATATCTATCCATTCATCCACCCACCCATATCTATCCATCCATCCATCCACCCATATCCATCCATCTACAAATCCATCCATCCACCCACCCACCCATATATATCCATCCATCCACCCATATCCATCCATCCATCCACCCGCCCATTTCTATCCATCCATCCATATCCGTCCATCCATCGACGCACTCGCCCACCCACCCATATCTATTTATCCATCCATCTATCCAGCCATCTACCCACCCACCAACCCACCCATCTATCTATCTATCTATCTATCTATCTATCTATCTATCTATCTATCTATCTATCTATCTATCTATCTATCTATCTATCTATCTATCTATCTATCTATCTATCTATCTATCTATCTATCTATCTATCTATCTATCTATCTATCTATCTATCTATCTATCTATCTATCTATCTATCTATCTATCTATCTATCTATCTACCTATCTATAAAAAAGTCTTAATTTTTAGCTTCTAAATGTCTCTTAAATGTTGTTGAAGGTTTAATGCTCCCAACAGCCATTCACTGCACAAAAATAAATTGTGATTAAATTAAATTTACGAAGACCAATAACTGAAATTAATGTTTGTTTTTCTCTCTTGTAGAGCCTGACATGTGAACATACAACAGTAAGTTCTGATAATATTAATAGTTCTGATAATATTAATAATTAATAGATAATATTTAATTTTCAAACATTAAAAGTATTTGTAAATGTATTTCAGTTACTTTTGTTTAAAACATATTGTTAGCAGAATCATTTATCAGGAACATTAAATGGTGTTTGTTTGTTTGTTTTGTTTTTTCACAGATTTCTGAAAACAACAGTTTACCCTCGCTCCCATTTTCTACAAAACTTAAACTTAAGCATTTGCAATCGGCTTTGAATTCATCATGTAATTCCGGGGTATCCAGTACTGCTCCAGGAGGGCCAATCATAGCTCCAGCCTCACACCTGAAGACCTTGATTAGACGGGGTAGAATTGGAGCTAAACTCTGGAAGATAGTTCCCCTCCAGGAGCAGGATTGGACACCTCTAATTTAATTTCTCAGCTTCATTGTTTAGGACAGGGGTGTCTGGTTCTGTTCTTGGAAGGTCAGCGTCCTGCAGAGTTTAACTCCAACACTAAATAAACACACCGGAACCAGGATTGGAAGCCCCTGCCGTAGGATATGCTGCCTGTGCTGAGTAGATTAGATGGCAATATGTTATCCTATCCATTTTAATTTCTTTTGATGTTTGACAATTTTCTTTGATTGACATGTTTAGTGGGGGGACTGATGTCACATTCTTATGCCTGTATTACACTGTATATCCTTTACAGCAATTTGCTAAAAACTTTAGATGTGGAATTTTTTTTGCTTTAATCCAGTCTTCGCAACATGAGCACTTTTACAACTAAATTCCTTTTGTTTTGTAATGTAATTAATTTGAAGATTCAAGATAAGTGACTTCTCAGTTGTAGTATAGTCACTGGTTCGAACATGTAATGTTTTAACAGACTGCAGCTTCCAGCAGTTTTTTTTTTGTAATTTACCATAAATAAAAGTAGATTAAGAGTTAATTGTAAAATCTGTGAAAAAAAGAAAAAAAAAATCTGAAAAAGCCATAGAAATGGAAGATAACTTTATGTCAACGATCTATAACATTTGACTGTATAATTCATAATGTTTTGTTATTCAAATCAATAAAATATTTTTTTCCTCCTTAAGTATGTGTGATTGTGTAACAATACTTTAAAAATAAATTGGGATACCTTGTATGTGGTAAGGGTATATGTTTAGTGTTGATCTTGTAGTCTGGGTAACACTTTATTTTAGTGTCTTTGTTACATTACATGTAATTACAACCAAACCCAATCTAAATCTAACCCTATAGTAAGTACATGTAGTTATTTAATATTACTTAGAACTTAAAACCATAATTACACTGTAATAATGACACTCTTAAAAAAAGTGAAATAATTTTTTATTTAAGTTTTGAATTTTCATTTATTTCTACTTCAGTTCTAGTTTTAAGCAGGAAAGATAAACTAAATCCAATTGTAAAAAAGCTGCCTCAGTAACTAGCTAGATTTAATTTACTGCTTTGTTAAATAATGTCAGTTAAAGGGATAGTTCAGCTAACCCTCAATCAAACCCAATCTAAACCAAACCCTATAGTAGGAACATGCCGTTAAATAATATTACTCAGTACTTGTATAATTACACTGTAACAATGAAACCTTAAAATAAAGTGCAACACTTTTTTTGTGTCCTTGTAACACATTACTTGTAGTTTCTGTAGTAACTATAAATTAAGCATAATTACCTGCAACTCCCCATAAACCAATTCCAAACCCTATAGTGAGTACATGTTTTTAATTATTAATACTCCTCAGAACTTAAATTAATAATTGCACTGTAACAATGACACCTTAAAATAAGTCTAGCTCACTTGTTGTGTCCTTGTTACACATTAGTAGTTCCTGTAGTAAATATAGAAATGATGCATTATTACCTGCAACTCACCAATCCCCAACCCTATAGTAAGAACATGTAGTTAATTATTAATATTACTCATTACTTAAATGTACAATTACACTGTAATAAAGACACCTTATAAAGTGTAACCCACCTTTTTGTGTTCCTGTTACACGTTACTTGTAGTTACTGTAGTAACTATAAATTGTGCATATTTACCTGCAACTCACGCTAAACCAATGCCTAACCCTATAGTGAGTACAATTATTAATATTAGTCATTACTTAAATGTATAATTACACTGTAACAAAGACACCTTAGTGTAACAATTGTTTTGTGTCCCTGTTACACATTACTACTGTTGTAACTATAAATGATGCATAATTACCTTATAATAACCTGCAACTAGTGAGTACATTTAGTTGATTATTAATATTGCTGAGTTGATATTATGTATGATTACACTGGAACACAGACACCTTAAAATAAAGTGTAACCTTGTCCTGTTCTGGATCTGAGTTTTGGTTTACAGTCATCATATTTTCAATATATTTGGGCATGGTTTCTTTTCATGGCCCCACACAGAAGGTCGTACTCCCCAGCAAGCAATTTTGCGTCTAAAAGACGTCTAATAGCCGTTAAAACATAGCCCAGACGTCTAGGCTAAAACAAGGCTAAATTTGGGCTGTCAGTGAAAATCTAATAGACGCCTTATACAATAGACAGCAAATATGGGTCTAGGCTAAAACAAGGCTGAATTTAGGCTGTCAGTGAAAATCTAATAGACGCCTAATCATAGCCCAAGAACAGACCAGTCATCATATATATATATATATATATGACTACTATATATACATCTAACAGATAACAAAATAGCTAAAGAATTATTTCCACTCAAATATAACAGGTTCTCAATAATAACAATCCATCCAAACAAATTAAATATAAAGGTTTTATTTAAAAAAGAACATTAACAACATAGACAACTTAAGATAATACAAAAGATCAAAACATAAAAATGAACAAACAAAATGTTAAAAATACAATTAAATATAAAATTAGGATAAGAAATATGGAATTCTCAATAATAACAATCCATCCAAACAAATTAAAAATAAAGGTTTTATTTAAAAAAGTGGCTTTATTGCATTCCTTAACTCAAACTCTGTTGCCGCTGGGAAGTCGGTCATCACAGCATCTGCCAAATAAGAAACATAAACATTACACAAGAAAAGCATTGTTGACATCATTTTTACTTTATTTACAGTAATTGTGACAAAGTCATTCTCTTTGCTTGTATGGAACGTAAAATAAATAAAAATATATATGTTTAAAGAGATAGTCATCATTTACTCACCCTCAAGTTGTTCCAAAGCCTGTATGGGTTTCTTTCTTCTGTTGAACATACAAAAATATATATTTTGAAGAATGTTGATAACCAGACATTTGATAGCCATTGACTTTCATTGTAGGAAAATAAATATTATGGAAGTCAGTGGGGTCCATAAACCGTTTGATTACCCAGATTCTTCAAAATAACTTATTTTGTGTTCAATAGACGAAAGAAACAACTTGAGGGTGAGTAAATGATGACAGATTTTCATTTTTGGGTTTAAAATATGTTTTAGCACCATTTTGCATTAGAACGAGATAGACAATTAGAAAGGTGATTTTATTCCTCTGTGTGTGTGTGTGTGTGTGTGTGTGCTGTGCATGTGTGTGTTCTGTTCTGTATATTCATTATTGTGCTTTGTTGACTGATTGCTGGATAATTTCCAGTCAACCTAATGTCTTAAAATCCAGAAAGTGGATCACGGCACTCCAGTTCTGAGTTTTTACACTGGCTTCCTGTCTGTCAAAGAATTGATTTCAAAATACCACTGCTGGCTTTTAAAGCATGGAATGGTTAAGGGCCAAAGTAAATTTCTGATCTTCTGCTGCATTATGAACCATCCTCTCAGGTCATTTGGGACAGGTCTGCTTTCAAAACTAAACATGGAGAAGCAGAATTCAGTTTTTATGTACAATATATCTGGAACAAACTCACAGAAAAACTGCAGTTCTGCTGCAACTTTTTGCATTAGAATGAGATAGAGATGATTTTATTCCTCTCTCTCTCTCTCTGTGTGTGTGTGTGTGTGTGTGTGTGCACTGTGCATGTGTGTTCTGTTCTGTTCTGTATATTCATTATTGTGCTTTGTTGACTGATTGCTGATAATTTCCAGTCAACCTAATGTCTTAAAATCCAAGAAAGTGGATCACGGCTTTTTTACACTGGCTTCCTGTCTGTCAAAGAATTGATTTCAAAATACCACTGCTGGCTTTTAAAGCATGGAATGGTTAAGGGCCAAAGTAAATTTCTGATCTTCTGCTGCATTATGAACCATCCTCTCAGGTCATTTGGGACAGGTCTGCTTTCAAAACTAAACATGGAGAAGCAGAATTCAGTTTTTATGTACAATTTATCTGGAACAAACTCACAGAAAACTGCAGTTCTGCTGCAACTCTTAATTCTTTTAAATCAAGTTTAAAGACATTACTGTTTGCCGCTGCCTTTATTAACCCATTTAATCCCACCGGTCACAATAGTGACCGTAAAACAATGATTCATTTCAAAGGCTATAAAAATGTTACTGAATGATCTATCAATGCATTTCCAGCAGATACTGAAATAATAAAGGGTCTCAATGAAATATGTGCAGTGTTGCATGTTTACTGTAAATTGTCACATGACCAGAGCTGTTTACTTCCTGTTTGCGTCAAAGAGAAGAGGATGGCAGCAAGAAAGCTCCCAAAGAAAAGATTAGTAAAGTATGTTAACATAAGGATGGAACCTAGATTTTTGGTACACATCATGTTTAAGGTGTCTAGTATTGATATATGCATTTGCAATTATTCAACTTTGTTTAATGTGGTCATAGAACTCACAAACATGTCACCGGCAACAATAGTGACCGGTGGGATAACCCACTGTATCTACATGCTAATACACATAGGCTAACTGTTCTACCTTACTTTCTGCTGCTATCTAACGTTCTACCTAATTTTACGCAGACACACACACAGACCCAATGAAGACTAGCTAGCTAGGTAATTCTGCTGCTACCTAACTTTCTACTGCAACTGTCCACACACACGCACACACACATACACACAAAGACTAGCTAGCTAACTAATTCTACTTAACTTTCCACACACGCACACACACACACACACACACACAATTACAGGTAGGCACACACATGCATACCGCACACCACCCACACAAACACACACACACACACACACACACACACGCACACACACACACACACACGGACCCCAGGAAGACTAGCTAGCTAATTACCAAACGTTCTGTTACTTTGAGTCAAGTTATGGATTTGTTGGATCAAGATGAGTTCCCAGACAAGGCATGCAGCATTGCAATCATCCCTCAAAATGAAAAAGATGCTGTACTCAGTGATTGTGACAGTGATGGGTCTGACATGGACTATGAGGGGGAAACAGGCCATTTGCCAGCAAGGCTGTTGAATGCATATGCAGAAGTTATGCAAACAGAGCATGATTGGAATGATGGCCTCCCCTTCACCACACCCCCTTCCCACACCCAAGGGCCTCTAAGTGCACACGCACGTGCACACACACACACACACACACACACACGTTTGTTTTTGTGAAATGTGGGACATTCCATAGGCGTAATGGTTTTTATACTGTACAAACCGTATTTTCTGTCCCCCTACACTGCCCCTGCCCCTAAACCTACCCATCACACACACACACACACACACACACACACACGTTTGTTTTTGTGAAATGTGGGGACATTCCATAGGCGTAACGGTTTTTATACTGTACAAACCGTATTTTCTATCCCCCTACACTGCCCCTGCCCCTAAACCTACCACACACACACACACACACACACACACACACACACACACACACACACACACACACACACACACACACACACACACACACACACACACACACACACACACACACACACACACACACACACACACACACACACACACACACACACACTGCCCCTGTCCCTAAACCTACCCATCACAGGAGACTGCACAGTTTACTTTCTGTGATAAAAACCTCATCCTGTGTGATTTATAAGCATTTTGAAAAGTGAGGACATGGGAACGTCCTCATATTTCACCCTCTTTTGTAATACCTGTGTCATACCCATGTCATTATACACATTTGTGTCCTGATATTTCACAAAAACATGCCCACACACACACGCACACACGTTGTGTTTCCATGTTTTATGAGGACATTCCATAGGCGTAATGCATTTTATATTGTGCAAACCGTATATTCTATCCCCCTACACTGCCCCTGCCCCTAAACCTACCCATCACACACACACACACACACACACACACACACACTGCCCCTGCCCATAAACCTACCCATCACACACACACACACTGCCCCTAAACCTACCCATCACACACACACACACACACTGCCCCTGCCCATAAACCTACCCATCACACACACACAGACACTGCCCCTAAACCTACCCATCACACACACACACACTGCCCCTGCCCATAAACCTACCCATCACACACACACACACACACTGCCCCTGCCCCTAAACCTACCCATCACACACACACACACACTGCCCCTAAACCTACCCATCACAGGAGACATTCTGCATTTTTACATTTTCAAAAAACATCACTTAGTGTGATTTATGACCTGTTTTCCTCATGGGGACCAAAACATGTCCCCACAAGGACAAGGATTTTGGATATTGCCATCTTTGTGGGGACATTTTGTCCCCACATACCGTAGGGGATTACCAGTCCACACACACAAACACACACACACACACACACACACACACACACACACACACACACACACACACACACACACAGAGAGACAGAAACACACTCACAAACACACTGCACATGTCAAATAGACCTATATTCAGTCTGTCCAATGGTTGATACAACACAGTATCCCACCGGTCACAATTGTGACCGATCATAAAACACACTTTTTCACACACTTTTCCATGAAAATTTCTAAAAATTATGATTGATTGTTTCAAAGGGATACTAATGACACATGATTTGGATATTTTTGTGTCTGGGAAAAATTTGGGATTAAATGGGTTAAATGGGAATGAATACTGATTTATACTTTTACTCTCCTGTTTTTTCATGTTTTATTTTCTATTGAGCAATTTTAAAGTGTTTTTTAAATGTCTTCTTTTTACATTACCAAATGTTGTTTTTATGTTTTATGTAAAGCACTTATGGCTTTTTGAAATCAAATGTGCTATACAACTTTGCCTTACTAGTCAAAGACTCATATTTTCATATAATGATCCAAAGAGTAAAGCATATTTGTGGCTTTCATAACAAATTATAATATGCACTTGCTTCTTGTTTATCGACTTGAGGCTACAGATACATGTAGCATGTTAAGCTAACCACAACATGGCTTATTCTACAATGTTACTAGCTAAAATATCAGGGTTCCTACACAATAACAAATAATATAATGAACACATGTATAAACGAAAACACAGATACTTACAAGGCCAAAGAATGTCCTTTAACGTTTGCTGTTGCACGTTGTTGTTCTCCTCCTCGTGTGTAAAAAAAAAACTAAAAACAGAAATGTTTATCGCGAGATCTGGCGTTGCCAGTAATCCAGGCTACAGTTGCCATCTAGCGGTTGAGAGTTGTAATCGCATTTTTATATTTAACTTAAAATGGAAGAGAGACCAATAATATATACGATCTACGATATTATTTGACTGTATTACATTTTAAGTGAATGTTAAATATAATACTAATTAATATGTTTACAAATGCGGGTGGGCTAAAAGCAGACTACACGTAGCCCAGATAGGCTAGACCATGTCATGAAACATGACCATGACACATCTTGCAGATATTACTGACATTGCGAACATTATGGGATATCAACCATATCATTTGTGCTACATTGCCAAAAACAATTAATCAGTTTTGTCTTTTGGCTACAAGTGGTCTGCAAATAGCCGGTCTATATAGGAGCTAAATTGTGGCTATGCACAGCCATACGCATAAAACATGAAAGAAATGAAACCAAACACCTTGTAATCACTCTTCACTTTGCTTACATGATGGAATATCATACGTAGCACAAATTATTTGGGGCAAAAATGACTTGTAACCAAATTCAAAGTTATTTTGGCTAAAAGTGGGTTACTCATAGCCGGGCTATATCGGGTCTATAGTTAACCTAGACGGTGAAATGACGGCTATTGCTTGCTGGGTCCTGTCCTCTTTGGTGTACCTCAGATGCAGCAAACTATGAGAGACTCATTTTATGTATTTTAAGTATGTTATTTGTAAATATATGTATGTTATTTATATAATATATTATTTTCCTGTTTGTCAAGTCATTAAATAGCACGTTCTTTAGCTGGGTGAGGCGCACTCACCGCGCATGCGCAGTTGCGGTGTCATCGACATCATGTCCGTGGGAGACGTCGGCTGCTAGTTCACGAATGTCCAGCGAGATAATTATCTATTCTTTGTTTTGTATTTAATTTTATAAATGTAAGGATGATTATTACAGTAAAGCCTCTTCAAGGAAAAGAGTGTAATGTTCAGGTAAGCTTCAGCGAGTCGTCTGGTGTTTTGAAGTAGTAATGTGCCTGTGTTAGCTGTGTTAGCATAGCACTGAGCTGCAGCTTTCTATTCATCTTCTCCTCGGTTTCACAGACAAGGTTTAAGGTAGTCCCAGACTAAAATACATGTTTGAGCCTTTTTAACTGAAAACAACTTTAATTGGCATATCTTCTAATATACCAGTGCTATTGTTTTGTCTCATGATGCACATTAGTAATGTTTTTTTCTAAGGCATATTTATAAAAGCTACTTAAACGCCCTTATTGAACTATGGCCTAATCCTGGTTTAATCTGAGCCCTGTCTGTGAAACCAAGGCTTTATGTTGTACATGTAATGCTAACATGTGCTAGCAAGTGACCTATAGATAATGATGTAAACACGTATTTCTGCGGTAGCTCATTAGATATGATTTACTCTTTGTCTCCAAACCTATTGAGCTGCCTACCTAGAGTTTTGAATTCAAATGTGATGTTGAGCTAGTCTGTAATTCACATAAATAATGTCTAGGTAGAAAGATCAAGTGAGTTTTGAGTCACAGTCAGTGGCTAAGATCAGGCGAGTCAAAGAGTTAGTTCACCCCAAAATGAAAATAACCCCTTGATTAAAGGATTAGTTCACTTTTAAATAAACTTTTGCTTATAATTTACTCACCCCCATGTCATCCAAGATGTCCATGTCTTTCTTTCTTCAGTCGAAAATAAATTAAGGTTTTTGATGCAAACATTCCAGGATTTTTCTCCTTATAATAGACTCAATGGACCCCAAATGGTTCAAGGTTTCAGTGCAGCTTCAAAGGGCTTTAGACCACACCAGACGATGAATAAGGGTCTGATCTAACGAAATGATCAGTCATTTAAAAAATGCAATTCAAAAGTTTAAGTTTCATAAGCACAAATGTTCGCCTTGCTCCGTTCTGAGATATGTGTGTGTGACGTCACGTAATACGCGATTACGTTGAAAAGGTCACACTTGTCGTAGGCGGTAGTACCGAGTCAGTGTTTACAAATGTGCGGAAGGAGGATTCAAAATCGTCCGACATTGTTGTTTTACCTTTTAATTCCTTCTTTTGTAAACGGCGTTTGAGTATGTGCGCGTTCAACAACGACTCGGTATTTCCGCCTATGACAAGCGTGACCTTTTCAACGTAACTGTGTTTTACGTGATGTCACGTACACATATCACAGAAAATGCAATATAATATACGTAACTATGTTTTCAGTGGTGTAGAAAGACCTTACATAATGTACCTTTATGTTTGTATTACCTTAGAATGAGCCATGTCTATCTACACACACGCGGGTCTCCTTACAGTGAAATTGCCATTTTGCTTCGTCATGTTTCTACAGTAGCCCTAAACAGACAAATTTCTCTACAGAGCACTAGTCACTCTCTGCTCTCTCTGACGACGACATTTTTGTCCTGTGTCAGCCACCGTAGCTTCTCTATGTGCTTCGAAAGGGAGGGGTGAGCAGTAGGCGGTTGCAATTCACAACCTTGCCACTAGATGCAGCTACAATTCACACACTGCACCTTTAAAAATAGCCTGTCTCTTCCAAGCATCATAATGGCAGCCCAAAATTTGAAGTGCTCCACACGGCTCCGGGGAGTTAATAAAGGCCTTCTGAAACTAATCAATAGGAAAATATCCATATTTAACACGTTATAAAGTAAAATGGCCAACCGCCATAACACCCTGTAGCCCAAGACTGGTTTCCCACTAAAGCTAAGCAGGGCTGAGCCTGGTTAGTACCTGGATGGGAGACCAACTGGGAAAACTAGGTAGATGCTGGTAGAGGCCAGCAGGGGGTGCTCACCCTGTGGTCTGTGTGGGTCCTAACACCCCAGTATAGTGATGGGGACACTATACTGTCAAAGAGCACCCACCTTCGGATGAGACGTTAAACCAAGGTCCTGACTCTCTGTGGTAATTAAAAATCCCAGGGTGTCTTCGCAAAAAAGAGTAGGGGCGTAACCTCGGCATCCTGGCCAAATTTTTCCATTGGCCCCTGTCCATCATGGCCTTCTAATCATCCCCATATAGGCTACCGATTGGCTTCATCACTCTGTCTCCTCTCCACCAATCGGCTGGTGTGTGGTGGGCGTTCTGGCGCAATATGGCTGCCGTCGCATCATCCAGGTGGTGCTACACATTGGTGGTGGTTGAGGAGATAAACTGCTCAATTCATGTGGATTAGGTTTACAATCTCTTTATGAACTTTTTGAAGCGTCACTTGCGTAGCTGTCAATGGAGGGTCAGAAATATCACAGATTTAATCAAAAATATCTTCATTTGTGCTCTGAAGATGGGTCTTATGGGTTTGGAACATGAGGGTGAGTCATTTAATGACAGAATTTTCATTTTTGGGTGACCTATCCCTTTCCGTTTCAGTAAAGTATTTTTTTTATGGTTTTTGATTTAGTACAGTGGTTCCCAACCACGTTCCTGGAGGACCCCCAACAGTGCACATTTAGCATGTCTCCTCAATCAAACACACCTGATTCAGGTCATCAGCTCATTAGTAACTTCTCCAAGACCTGATGTGGGTGTGTCAGATAAAGTCCAAAATGTGCACTGTTGGGGGTCCTCCAGGAACGTGGGTGGGAACCACTGATTTAATTGGTCGTTTAGTTGTGACGTATGCGAGTGAAGCGACAAACAAGAACAAATGTAGGGCAGGACTTGATTTTGTCCATGGGGAAAGAATCGTATGGTTGTGGTTTGCTATTGGTCGATCTTGTAAGTGACAGGTTGCCCCGCCCTTGCGCCAGTAAACACATCATCAGAGAATAGATGTTTTTCTTTTTTTAATAAAGATGAAGGCACATGATTCGGCACATGGGCGACCTAGAAATAACCCTGGTATAACTCCAGTTAGACTGACACACAGAAAGCAATCGGTTCAGTTATACAAATACAGGCCATGTTTATAAAGTGGGGCAAAAAAGTATTTAGTCAGCCACAAATTGTGCAAGTTCTCCCACTTAAAAAGATGAGAGAGGCCTGTAATTTTTATCATAGGTACACTTCAGCTATGAGAGACAGAATGAGAATCACATTGTCTGATTTTTAAAGAATTTATTTGCAAATTATGGTGAAAAAAAGTATTTAAATATTTAAATGATCTGTGTCGGTAATTTTATCCAATGCTTTTGTCAGCAGCTGTGTTCTTTTGATGCACAGGTGACAGAAAATGAAAAGGTATCGAGGGTAAAAGAGTTGGTATCAGAGCGTTTAAACATCCCTCCAAGTCAGCAGAGACTGTTGTATAAAGGAAAAGCGCTCGCAGGTAAAATGTTTTTGTCCTATGTTGATCATTAAACAATACATACATTCATAATTTAAGCTAACACTAACATTTAGTTTGATTTGTTCCTGCAGCACTCCAGTCATTGCCAGTTTGCATGCGCTGTGTTGTGTATGTCATCGTGACGGTTGCTTTGCTGTTTACAGATGAACACAGGTTGAGTGATTACTCCATCGGACCGGAGGCCAAGCTGAATCTAGTGGTGCGTCCGGCGGGAGAGAGGAGCGGTGGCGTGGGGGGAACCAGCAGCTGTTATAATGATAAAGCAGGCAGTGGCGTATGGCAGTTATTATCAACTGTCCTGGCCAAACATTTCAGCCCAGTCGATGCAGCAAAAGTGCAGGAGCAACTTATTAAGGTACGTTCAAGACAAAAATAAAATCTATTGCAATATTTTCTACCTAAACAGTGTAATTCTAGCTTCTATATCTATTTATCTTTCTTTTTCTTTCCTTTTCTTTTTATTACCTTTTTTTGAATATCATTTGAATATCTTTTGTGGCGTAGTTTAGTTTTTCTTGTTTGTCAACTTTTTGATCCCAGAGACATTAAAGAGGAGCTATAATGCCCTTTTCCAAAGTCTTGATTTTGTTTTTGGTTTCTACTAGAGAAGAACTTCATGGTTGAATGGAAAAAAACAACATTATTTTTCTCATATTTGACATTGTTGCAGCACTTTAGTCTGGATGGAATATACAAATCATTGAATACCTTTAAATATGACGTGTATTTTATTCATTTTCAGAGCTTGTTTTTGTGTTTTATGGAGGGCGTGGCTAGCCAGGCCAATAAGAGACAATTATATGGATACTTCAGCACTGGGAACATTAATCTGTATTTAAACTGGTTCATTTATGTAGTAGAAATGTGAAATTATTTTTGAATTTGGTGCCTTCTAGACATGAGAAAAGACAGAAAATGTATTTCTGTCTACTGGGGATAAAAGACAGAAAATGTATTTCTGTCTACTGGGGATAAAAGACAGCAACTCCCAGAATGCACTTCGCTGCCCTACTCTAGGCACGGCTACTGGATTACTGGATCACTTGCCCACCGCGCTCATTTTCATCAAATCAGTTCAGTTAGAGACACTACAATTAAAAACTGAACGTGTCTGTTCAATATAATGAGTGAGCCGATTGAGTGTCACGGCACAAACGCAGCAGGATCGGATTACATTCATCACATAATGTAAGCACGGCCGTGGCATAACATCACAGCACGTGTGCAGATAATTCGAATATACTCCCGGGTTTCTACTGATACAAAGCTTAATGCTAATCGCTGAAGTAACCCTTTAACTATGCTTTTCCTTTTTTATAAAACTAATCCTGAGATCAGGTAAAGACTATATAGACACTGGTTCATGTGTTCACTGAGATCAGTGAACCATTGAGATTTCAACATTTTTCAAAATAGATTATGATGTAACAAAGTCAAGTCACCTTTATTTCTATAGCATTTAATACAATACAGATAGTTTCAAAGCAGCTTTACAGTGATAAACAGGAAAATAAGGATTTAATGACACAAACAGAGTTCAACTCTGCTGTAAATCAGTTCTAAAAAGCCAATAGTAAGCAGTCATTATTCAGCTGAAATCGGTTCAGTGTTGATTCATTCAGGTTGCTAGCGTCTCTATTAGAGTAATTTTATATGATTCTGTGTCATAGTGATTTATATATTATACATTATGTAATCTTATTTTTTTGTTTTCATTTGTTTATTTTGCTATGCGCTTTTAATTATTATTATTGTATATTTTTAGTACTACAGCCCATTTATTTCAGTTAGTTGCCAACACAAAATTTCAAATTTTCATTTGTTTATTTCAGCTTTGTCAGTAAATGAACAGAGTTTTAGTCAATATTCAGTCACAACACTGCTCTTGATTTCCTCAGTCTGTGTAAGTGTAAGTGAGCATCATAAATGTATTTAAAGCCCTGTTTACACCTGGTATTAACATGTTTTAGTCAATCGGATCACAAGTTAGATGAGGGTGTTTTAATCCATCTCTTTTGTCCACTTTCAACCACTTCTGTCCTGATTTCTTTGAGGGGAGGGTCTATGGGCGGGTACATGAATGGGTGGATCTCTCGATCTAATGGACAAAATGTGAACGCACAAGACGATGGAAAAACATACAGAGACTGTGTTAGAAATCAGGAATGGTAAGAGAACATTGTGATTGGTACGTTTTTCAAACCAAACTTGGGTCTCCAGCCGACAAAGTTTAAATCCTGTCTGGCTAGCACGCTTCCCAAATTGTTTGTGCATTATGTCAGTAGGCAGAGAGTTTGCGGTCTTTAGTGGCTTTTCGAATGCATTCGTCCACATGAGCATTTACACTATGAAAGCAATCCAGTCTAATGTGTTATCCACTACCACTAGAAGTGGACGCTTCAGACCCAGTTTACACCTGTATTTAGTGTTGTTCACTTGTTCACCCACCATCTTAATAGCAGGTGTAAACCGGGCCATAAAATCATAGGTCATGATGACAATAGTATAACATATTGAGTGTTTGATTTGGTTATGAATTTATAGAGTCATGGTTAATTTCTTATTGTTTTGGTTCCCAGGATTATGAGCGCTCCCTCAGGCAGCTCAGTCTGGATGACATTGAGCGTCTGGCCAGCCGCCTGCTTCATCCCGAGACAGAGGCCATGGATACCTCATATATGGACTAAAACACTAGACTGATGGAAAAACTCCAGCTCCATTGAACTCCCCCTACCACATACATGGTTTGAAATGTCCAGGCCAGGGAGTAGGATGTACTTCATGTGGACTTTTAGGGAGGAAAAAAAAGTCAGACGTCCCCCTCACATCAGACTGGGCTTCTCTGATGTTCAAGAGGCCACAATGCTTACCATTGCTTTCCCTTCAGAGGAAACCGGTGGGGCTTTTACTGCAACTTTGTAAATACTGTGTGCAAATGATTAAACGATGATAATAAAAAGTGTTCTTGATCAGTCTTGTTTAAAAAAAAAAAGAAAATTGAGTGGAATCGACAGCCAGCTTGGTTGTAAATGTATCTTTATTTAGATTTTTTGGTTTTGAAGTCATTCTAACATTTGGCCCAAAAAAAAAAAAAAATGATGCCTACTTTTTTCCTGTTGGCATATAAAATGGAGGAGCTCTTGGGTTGATTATGGATATACTAATGAACACAAACCTAACATGTAAATGTCCAAAGGCAAATCAAAACACTGAGTTAAGCATGACGTAAACACCATTACTGTGCTACTTTAAACATGACCTCTCTTCAGAAACACTGGAGAAATGATTCCTTTACACATGTGAACCATTCTAACTGGCATATGCTTGCTAACATTCTTAAGAAATCTGTTACAGAAACAGAAAGTGGCTATAAAACACCGTCAGAAGTACTTACAATCCAACTAAGACTAAAATGTATTATATGTTGAAGTGAACCTACTAAAATTGTCAGTACCTTTAGGATATTTAGGATTTAAGTTAATACACCGTTACCACAAACTTTTCCACCTTTAATTTATGACATATTACATATTGGGCTGGGAGATGAGCTAAGAGATCTCGGGAGAAATTTGCATTGATTTCAAACAAACAGCAATTGTTGCCAAGCCGATTTTAAGGGCACGTTTACACACAACGATGTACTAAAAACGGAAAGGTTTTTACTTTGCATTTTCCGCATACAGACGACCCAATTGTCAAAATGATTTTATGTTTATGTACACAATCTTACATTTTAATCCTTTAATTTTTAAAAATGTGTGCGCCACTGTGGGTCCCTGTGTGTAATAAGCAGAGTGTATGCGCGTTCTGGACCCACCTATAGGCGCACATTACTAGCGCGCCCTTTAAATAACACAAAAAATACTTGACTTTAGAGCAGGTTTTTGTTGGTCAATCGTTTTCAGTTCCTCAAAATAGCAACACGCCAACAATGCGCCTGAACACACCTGGTTTTCAGACCAGCGAACAGATGGCGCGAGTGCATTCGCTATTTAACGTACGCTGGACTTGAAAATGATAACTGCGTCGGGCTGTAATTAGCAAAAAACACTTGTCGCATTGTATGGTGTCGTATGTATGATAGGGCCCATAGACTGAACACGTAATATGCATGGAGACGAGGTCAACATTTCACAAATTTGCGTTTTTGTAGTTTACACGGAAACACCATTAGTATAATTTTCAAAAATGTGCACTTTTGTGTTTTCAGGCCCCCAAAACGACAACGACGTGTAAATGAACGACAAAAACGCATACAAGTTTTTAGTTGAAAATGGTGTCGTGTAAATGTGTGCATGTGTAAAATACACTAAAAATCTAGTTTAAAAATCAAAGCATGTTTCCCTATATGGACACTAGGAAATATATTAAATCATTTTTATTTATGTGCACAGTAATAAAAGTTATTCCCTACTGTTCATATATTTTTACTAAAAAATTTAAAATGATGTGAAATGCCAAACGAAGACTTTCATGAATATTTTCGAGTGATGGTGCAAACAAACAAACAAGGATTTTGAACTGACTCGAAGAAAATTGAATTATTAGTAATGAGTTATGGCTAAAAAATCATAACAAATGTTGGTTAATTTTATACTGAAGACAAAATTAATACATTTTTCATAACTATTTAATATATTTCCCAGCCCTATTACATATGTATGCAATTTTAGCAAATGTTCGTTCAGCATAGGAGTGAAACAACAATAACTCAAAGTTACAAAATATAAAGGCACAATGAACTAGCAGACGAAAGGATCATTTTGGAGTAAAGAAAAACTTGCAATCAAGTTGCACAGACAGCAGGAGTAGTGACAAGGGAATTCTTCGACAGCTGTAGTGATAGTGTGACTTGTAATAAATGCAATGTCAGAGGATATGCAACACATTGGTCTTCCTATTCCTCGATGGTTCATCATACCACATGTGACTTGGAGTTCAGCAAGTAAATGGATGTTCAGCTTTCACATGTGGCATTTGACACCCTGGAGGTTTCAAAGGAGGAAGAGGGGAGGATGGGCTCTAGAATTACAGGCCTGGATCTTATCCATCTCTCCCATCTCTTCCTTTCCCATGTTGGCTCTTTCTCTTCCCGCCACAGTTTCGTCTTTCCTTCAGCAGCTGCAGCCATCACTGGTAGACGCAGGTCTGTCATCTCTTAGTTTGATCTGGTCAGGGAAATCATACGTGTCCACCGTCTCCTGTAAATTAGATTCATTTCAGATTAAGTGTTCATGTTACGGCAAAGCCCAGCCGGTTCAACAGAACATTCTGTGATCATTTACTCTCCCTCATGACCTGAGGTCCGTTATTCGTACCTCGCTTAATACTTCTGAGATGATTTGACCGATCCCAGATCTTTTAATCGCGATAACTGATCTCTGGCTAATTTGGTTCTTCAAACGAATTCGAGGATTGGATTAAAATATCTGGATTGAGTTATCTGAGATCACTGCGTGTTCTTGTGTTCCCTGAAGAGGGCAGATGCATGGATACTCGAAACCACGATCAGCAATGCAGCGATTGGCTGGCGTCAAGACAACGTAATGACATCATACAGGGTTCCTACAGAATTTTCATTTCAAAATTCCATACTTTTCCAGACTCAAATTTCCAGACTTTCCAACATATTTTTCCGACTTGTTCTGATAAATTGTTTTAAAATTCAACTGCTAACAAGTACTCCAGCAGATCAGGTGTAAAAACGATCAACATTAACCCCCTGATTGTATAAACTATATATTTATTATATACATTTAGAAATTGTTAATTTTATATTTAGAAAACGAAATAGGGACAATAGTCTGGAAACATAAACATTTTTCCATACTCTGATTTATTTTTCCATACTTTTCCAGACCTGGAAATTACTCAAATCAAATTCCATACTTTTCCATACTTTTCCAAACCCCGTAGGAACCCTTATCATATAATTAAAAAAGCCACCTGGCAAAAAACTTGACAAAAAAAAAGAAAGAAAAAAACACGAATTTCTGGACCTTTATAAGGAAACAGCCAAACGACCAAACCAACATAAAGGTTATAACAGATAAATTAAATGTGCACTGTTTTCATGACCATGATTTACAATTATTTATATTCACGATTGTATAGGCTAGTATTATTTGTACACCCTTTACATTTTTATTTCAATGTTGTAATTTAATTTTTAACTCAATTTGAAGCAGATTTGTTATGTGACAGTATTAATGAATGTTTCTTAATGGTCAAATGATCTGCATCTCTTGCACTGCATCAAGCCACTCCCATAATATGCCATCACTCAAATGAATGCATGGCTCAGAATAACTGTACAGCATTTGTGTAAGACTCCAATAATATTAAAAAATAATTATTCCATCACAAATAAATCTCTCGATCAAGTGACTGTGTCTATTGTATTATACGCACCTTTTACACAACATACAATTATTTTCAAATAAACTTTTATATTATTATTATTATTTGAAATTATTATTGCCCCTGGTTCAGTAAGGAATTATTGTAATAAAGTAGCAGTGGCTGGGACAGATCTGAAGTATCACCTCAAGATGCAATCTAATCCTGTTTACATGAAATAAGCCTGCTCCCGAGCAGGTTTAAGCTTCCGGACCTGTTGCTATAACAGCAAGTCTAGGATGAGCGTCGAAGAACCAAACAATCCGAACGATCATTCCAAATCGTCAACAATCAAATCCAGCTAACTGAGGCCCCTGTATGACTTTCTTTCTTTTGTGAAAAACAAAAAAGGACAAATTTTGCAGAATGTTCAAGCTGCACTTTTCCATAAAATATTCACATACAACAGCCCGAATGTTACAAGCTCCAAAAAGTGTTACGCAGCATGTTTGAGCTTTAGTACATTTTAGCTTCAGCAAGAACCAATGAGGTTCATTCTCGTGTTGGTTGAGCTGGATCAGGAAGTGTCTTTGCAGAGGTAACTTAATCCTAAATAATTAACAGAATAATTGTAATAAAATGAATTATGAACATGATAAAAAATAGGGGTGTAATTTATCGTAATCAATCCATAATCCGCATGGCCCGGGGGTTCGGAACGCATATGATTCACGGATTAATTGCAAAGTTATAGAGTGAAAGTTTATCATTTGCATGTGTTTTAGCAATTTTGAAGCATTCAAGTACAAGAAGACACAAACTGGAAATCGCTCGCAAACAAAGAATTTAGTTCAAGACACCAACACGCACAATTATTTCAATTATATGCGAGTATCATAGTAACACTTCTGTCTTAAGTGAACATTAACAATTGAGAAAGAAAACGGCTGCGTATCATTATATTGGACATGTGCATTAGGTCTTAAAGTGACAGCAGCCTAATAAACCTTTGGAAAACAGCACATGAGTTGTAGAAACTACTTTTATGGTGCTTTTTGTTCTGAAAAGAGCAGCGTGAACATTCTGCTAAACTTCTGTTCTATAGACGAAAGTCTTAAAGGTTTTGAAACAACATGATGGTGAGTTAAGAGTGACAATACACACTGTTTTTATATTTGAGTGAATCTCTCAAAAAAGGTGAAAGATAAATGACTGATTATTTGCTTTTTTTCATATTCTATCAAACAGAATCTAAAGGATCTTATATCAAACAGGATCTCTACCTGTTTAAGTGCATTGCGAGCGATGGTTTGGAAGGCCTGCTCCACGTTAATGGCTTCTTTGGCGCTGGTCTCGAAATAGGGGATGTTGTTCTTACTCTGACACCATGCTTGTGCTCGCTTTGTTGTCACCTGTTCAAAATACAAAGGATTTTGGGATGAAATTATGAATTAAATCTGAAAAATGAAAATCAAAAAATGGCTTATAATCATTTTATTACATCACTTAATATTCTCTTGATAGAAAAAGTTCTAGCTCTGGTAAACTGGCTGATATTTGCCTAATCAGGGTTTCTGCAGGATTTATACATTTAATTGTGAGACTTATTAAAGACCTTTTTAAGACTACATGAAGAAAATTTAAGAAATATGTTCTCTCAATGTAAATGTCAAGGGAGAAACACAATGAGTTGTATTAGCAAATCAAAATGCACCTCCCAACAGATATACATTACTTTTCAATGCATTTGACCAAAAAGTAGCTTGTATCGCTAGTATATGGAAATAACTTTTACTGTACTTTCTGATTGCACTACAAAAAAAAGTGATGTTCTTCCTTAGTATTTTTGTCAGTGCAGGAAAGTTTTTAAGTGCAATTGTCTAAAGATGCTTAAACCAAGAATCAAAGAATCCTGAAAAAATGTATCACGAATTCCACAAAAACTTTAAGCAGCACAACCGTTTTCAGAAATGTTTCTTGAGCATCAAATCCTCATATTAGAATGATTTCTGAAGGAGCATGTGACACTGAACACTGGAGTCATGATGCTGAAAATCGCTTTGATCACAGGAGTAAATGCTGCAGCGTCAAGACAATTATGCCTGATGCCGCAATACGCACAGGTCAAGCATTTTGATGCAAACCAAGTTCAAACAATATTAGTGTTGCCCTCATTTGCAGCTGACCTTTCTAAGCACAGCCGATAATTACAGCACAATCTGCATGACACAAAGATCAAAACAAGATGGCACGACAGAACACCAAAGGCAGATCCTGACATTCAGAGAAAATAAATGTGCTTTCTGAGATGCACCAAAGCAAATGGCAGGAATTTTCGAAAGAACTGAGTAAAAAATGAAACTGACCCTATGATTTACTCACCCTCAAGTCATCCTAGGTGTATATGACTCTTCTTTGAGACGAACACAATCATAGTCTAAAATTAGAATTTTTAAAGAGAAATGTGGGAGGAGCTTGAGTTTGCTGCCCAGCCCTATTTGTTTAAACCGCGAGAGGCGTCTACCCTCACCTGAGCTTACGGTACTCCTACATCCTAAAACAAGCGTCGGGTCATAGGTCACTTTTGCCCCGGAACTAGACTCACGTACGGCTGTAACGGGAGGCCAGTGATTATAGTTTATAAAGTTATAAATATGGATAATTTTCTTACAAAAATGCATGGCTTTGCTTCGAAAGGCCTTTATTAACCCCCTGGAGCCGTGTGGAGTACTTTTATGATGGATGGATGCGCTTTTATGGGCTTACCATTCACTCCCATTATAAAGCTGGGAAGAGCCAGGACATTTTTTACTATAACTCTGATTGTATTCGTCTGAAAGAAGAATGTCATATACACCTAGGATAGTTTGAGGATTGAGTAAATTAAGGGTTCATTTTCATTTTCGGTTAACTATCCCTTTAAATCCATATCTCAACCATTGAAAAAACCCATTGCTCAAGCACTCATTCTACTCATTTTCAACGACTCATTTTGCTAGGACACCATCCTAGCATTGCTGCTCCACTTGGTCTGCACACTGACCTGTCGGTTCTCCAGGTCGATTTTGTTTCCCAGCACAACAAAGGGGAAGTTCTCTGGGTCACGTGGACTGGCCTGAATGAGAAACTCATCCCTCCAGCTGTCCATGGTCTTAAATGTAGTGGGTGCCGTGACATCATAGACCAGCACGCAACAGTCCGCCCCTCTGTAGAAAGCCACGCCCAGAGACTGAAACCGCTCCTGACCTGCTGTGTCCCAAATCTAAAGGAAGAAAATAGAATTAGTTATGGTAAATAACACTTAATAATACTTAGATTTTTTGCCACTATATTATTTGCCTTTAGCTGCATTATTAAAGGATTAGTTCACTTCAAAATGAAAATGTCCTGATATTTGACTCACTAATCCAAGATGTTCATGTCTTTCTTTCTTCAGTCAAAAAGAAATGAGGAAAACATTCCAGAATTTTTCTCCACAGAATGGACTTCAATGGCAACCAACGGTTGAAGGTCCAAATCAGTGCAGTCTCAAAGGAAGGGCTTCAGAGGCTCTGCACGATCCCAGACAAGGAACATGGTCTGATCTAGCAGAACAGTCGTTCATTTAAAAAAAAATGTATTTGAATTGTTCTTCTTCACAGCGTATGACGTCATCACGTCGGAAAGGTCACGCGTGATGTAGGTGGAAGTACCGACCCAGTGTTGAAATAAACATGCAAAGACTAAATCAACCGGCCTTTACAAAAATAAAGGTAAAACAATGATGTTGGACAATTTTAAAATGGGAGGAGAACATGAGATTTTCGGCACTGGGTCGGTACTTCCACCGTTACTTTTCCGATGTGATGACATCATACGCCGAAAAGAAAACCAACACAGAACTTGCGCATTTGAGGTTAAAAAGTATATAAATGTTTTTTTTTTTTTTTTAAATGAACGACTTTTCGCTAGATAAGATCCTATTCCTTGCATTGATTTGGAGTCGTGTGGAGTACTTTTATGATGGATGGATGCGCTTTTATGGGCTTACCATTCACTCCCATTATAAAGCTGGGAAGAGCTTTATAATAGGATAATTGTAGTCCATTATGTGGAGAAAAATCCTGGAATGTTTTCCTCAAAAAACTTAATTTCTTTTTGCCTGGAGAAAGAAAGACATGAACATCTTGGATGACATGGGGGTGAGTCAAATATCAGGACATTTTCATTTTGAAGTGAACTAATCCTTTAATAATGTAGCACAGCCTCTTCAACATTATTGCTTAAATATAACACTTATAAACAAGAGAAAATTCAGTGTCTATCCTTGAGTTGTCCATCTCTTAAAGACTAATAGGGTTTTTTATTATGAGTAACTGCTCAGACATAACTACAATATCTTATTGTTGTAATAATTCGTATTTATTAACAAATGATTTTACATGGGTAACTTCACAAGCACTGCTTGTTTGGGCATGAGGGATCTACATCCCATGACTGGTCATACAGGTTAGAAATCATGTAAACACAACATGAAACTGTGCTTACAGGGAAATACCAGGGGATTACCAGACTAAATGTCACTTATTTATCTCACATGACCAGCAAATTGGATCAGGAAAACGTTTTTAACTTTGAGATGGGATCCAGCCGATCGGCTATGAGTAATAACAGAGATGTCATATTTTCTTTGATGACTGTATTGCTTATCATGCAAAGCCTTTAACCACATCACATGATCAGACTTGATTACTGCCATGAGGCATTGTACACAAAATAATGGTTGTTAAGGAAATGTCATCATCATCCTCAGAACACGCTGGCCTTTTATTCTTTCTGAGCAGTTTCCAAACAATTAATATAATAGCTATTAATTAGCACTAATTAGGAGTTTACTGAGGCAAAAGTCATAGTTAATAGTGAGAATTGGACTGTAAACTAAAGTGTAACTGAAAGTATTTATTTACTATTTATTTAATGAAAAAATATATTTGGCACCTAAATTTCCATAAGTAATGTAACCTTTGGCTTGCACATCTATCTCTCCTTTTGTCACGCCTGTTCTAGGTTTATGTTCATGTTTTCATGTGTTTTATTTTGAAATTTGCCATAGTCATGTTTTCTGTTATTATGTCATGTGATTCCCTGTTTCCCTCATGTGATCTGGTCATGTCGTTTGGTTCTTTTCATTGGTTTGTCTGGTCAGGTGATTCTCAGTTCTGTCTTGCCATTGGTTTATCATCTTGATTACTGTCAGCTGTATCTTGTTAGTCTTTGTGTATTTATAGCCCTCTTGTCTCTTGTCTAGATGCTGTCAGTATCTGTGTCTCATTTCATGTAATTTCGAAGGCTGTGAAGGATGCGGTATACGGAGTGTCCTTGATCAGAATTAAACGAGAAGTCCTTCGTAGGACACACAGGCAGGAAGTATCACGCTGCTATGCCAACACGTTCACAGCGTTGTTGTGCTCTCACACCTGTTATATGAATTAAAATTATTTATAACTTGAAAATGACTATGAAATGTTTCTTTCCTTGACAACAAAGTACTGTTCTGAACGTTTAAAAATCACTAAACACTTGTAATCCTGTTTACCACAACTATCTGTTAGAGGTAATACAGCTTAAAAACAAAAACAAGCTTGAAACTATTTAAACACCACATCTTCGCTTGCATGTATATCTGCCGCGGTCGCCATTATTTCAAATAATATTTACTTGTTTTGTTCATTTATAAAGAGCTTGGTTATTCAAATCAATAAGAGACTTTTAACTACAACTCTTCCTTTTTATTATACAAATGTGTCATTAAATGTGTTGAATTTATAAAATTAGGTTAAAAAAAATCATATATAGACACTGGTTCATGGGTTCACAGAGACCTTAGTGGTGAACCATTGAAATGTTTAAACATTTTGCAACAGTTGTGACGTAACAAAGCCTCATTTACCGAAGTCACGTGACTTTGGCAGTTTTACACAAAACAAATGACTCGCAGAGGTTCACGAAAGCACCCAAAAGTGTTTTTTATTTTTATTTTCTATGGGATAAACTGCACTTGTGTTAAATTTATTTATCACATTTTTCATGTTGCAAGTAAAGCTGCTTAAAGCCATGCATATTAAGCACTATATAAATTAAATGAAAAAAAATCATACAAAATTATGCAAAAAAATGTGTATGGTATGACATTTCTTTGAGAGATTCACCCTAATAGGAATTACACTTCCATTCAAAATATTTATTTTAATGTTTTTAATAGGGATGCACCGATATGATTTTAACAAACAATTATTGGCTGATACCGATATTTTTCACTTTTCCTCTTATTTGAAATGTTGTCATAAAAAAGTTTTGATCATGTTTTTCAGCAAAGTAAAAAAAAAAATTTCTAATAAACAGACTGAATCCATTTAACATTCAGCAGGCCAACATAAATACATAAATACAACAGAACATGATGCATAAGAAATAAACGGTGCTCTTTAAGTAGGTTTAGTGTTAAATAACACGCACATGAAAAAATACTATAGTATATTACAGTAAAATTACTCTAAATACTATAGTGTTTTGAACCATACTATAGTAAATATACTACAGTAAAATGTAGTAACACTTTGTTCATTTACTGTAGTATATTTACTATAGTATGGTTAAAAAACACGATAGTATTTACTAGAGTAATTTTACTATAATATACTATAGTATTTTATAGGATATTCTTCAGTGTATAAATTAAATGCATTTATTATTATTACATACTAATGTTCTCTTCTCCTCACAAAGGCTGCATATATTTGATCAAAAATACAGCAAAACAGTAATAATGTTTAAAACAACTGTTAACCGTTTAAAATATCTGTTTTCTAATTTCATAGATTTAAAAATCGCACTGCATTTATTTGAAATAGGAAACTTTTAACAATATAAAGGGTCACTTTTGACCAATTTAATGCATCCCTGCTGAATAGAAGTATTAATTCTTTACAAAAATAAAACAATTGTACTGTCCCCAAACGGAAAATGTAATCTTATGAAATAGACATGGATGCAAACCTGCATGGTGACCAGTCTGTCGTCCACCATCACCTCCTTGGTCAGGAAGTCGGCTCCGATAGTGGCCTTATACTGATTACTGAACTTATTATTCACATACTGGTTCATCAAAGAGGTCTTCCCGACTCTGACAAAGACAAACAGGCGAGACTTCAGAAACATGCGCAGGTGAAATCGTCATCTTTGAGCTGCAGTGTTCAAAGTTTGCAGAGATTGTGTGTGATTAGCCATCAGGCCTGAGCACATTCCAACTGACGATAGAAAGTCAGGGGAATTCCTTGAGCGATGTCAATAGGCAATAATGTTTGTACAGCTACCTTAAATATAGGCCTACATTACAGAGGACAACGTGTCACAACTGATAAGAGCGTTTGAGCTCCATGAAGCCTGATTATGACAATCTAAACCACACTGAGGTTGCACAAACACTTACCCAGAATCCCCTAGGATGATCACTTTGAGCAGCACCTTCTTACGAGAAGACATGATGTGTAGATGAACGCTACGAAGCAGAGAAGGATATTAGACAGTAGCAGAATATACTTTATTTTCCACGGGCAAAAGGTAACCCTACACTGTAAAAAGTGAAATGGCATGATTGTTATTTGAAGCCACTATTTAACTCATATTGTATTTGGTATCTGGATTGAAATGAACACTGATGAATTTGTAATATGTCAAGTTTACATTTAAATAGGGGTGTAACGATACCCTCATGTCACGATTTGATACATTCGATACTACAAGACCAAAAGGTTAACAAAAAATGCACTGTTTATTAAAATGCTAAATTTTGTGTTACATTGGGGGTGGGAATGAAAAGGCTTGGACCCAATGCACAGGACAATAGTGACATCAGAATAAAAATATTCATTTGATTATTTTAGACGAATACGCTTGCGCTCTGTCACTAACTAGATGTATTTAAAATAATGTAGGCCACTTTTTACTAGCAACATAAGACATTTGGCATGATCAGGACACACAAATATTCCTCCATTGCATTATTATATATTAAATGTAACATTATTTATAGTAGTTTAATGTAGCATTGACACTAAAAATCTCACACTGTACTTTTTATTTTGGGTGAACTGTACGGTACACAATACAGATTGTTACTATCCATGATATGTATTGTTGCATTATTATATTGCTATATATTGTTAAACCCCTACATTTAAATATTTATGTACTATACTCAATTAATTAGATTAATATATGAATTGTCATGAGGTCACTGATATATTAAAGGTAATTCACAAAGTCAGATGTTGTCCCAAAATACAGGCCTGTGACTATTTATGACATGTTGATACGTAAAATTATACAATATGTGACCCTGGAGCACAAAACCAGTCATAAGTCGCACGGGATATTTGTGGCAAGAAGATATTTTGTAAATTTCCTACCGTGTATATATATATATATATATATATATATATATATATATATATATATATATATATATATATATATATATATATATATATATATATATCAAACATGTATTATTGTATTATTATTAGTAATATGCATTGCTAAGGACTTCATTTGGACAACTTTAAACATTTTTAAACTTTATTGCCCTATCCTAACAAACCATACCTCAATGGACAACTTATTTATTTATGATGTATACATCTAAATTTAAAAAATGACCCTTATGACTTTGTGATCCAGGGTCATATAGATTTATATAAAGTAGATAAAATCAAAAATCAATAATGACAATCTTTGACAATAAATGTCATTATCGAATGGGTCTGTGTTTCAATATATTGATTTGCAATGCTCATATTTTACATATTTTTATAGCTTTATTTGCCAAACATTTATTGGGAAATGAATGTAACAAATAATCAGACTAATAAAAACATCGGTTTAAACGTTAGTTTCAGAACTAGTATCAAGATTTGCAATAAACGTCAGTCTAAAACGAAGGTAAAAAAGAGCAGTGATCAAACTGCACACCTTCAGTTTTCAGTGGCAGAAGTACAAAGAATGAACGCACGTGATTCACTGAGTCATGTGACGTCACTGCTGCGAAAAACATGGCAGTTACATTATAACAAATACATTACAGAAACGAAAATCACACGGCCATATACACCACAAAGTGTTTGTTCTGTGTGACCTACAGTAAGCTAGTTTGTCTGACAAGGACATGATGATACAGAAAATACTAACCAGTCAGAACGATACGCCTACATATATAATCCATTATGAAATTAATACGTGTAAAAACACCTTGACAGATATTGTGAGGAAAAACAAACTGTCAAGATTGTTTACCTTCTTCGCGTTTACCGTTGCGGGTGTCTTGATATTCGCTGCGCGTCCGAATCTTCCCAAAAGCGACAGACACAAAAATTACCCAGTGTTTTTAATGATCCAGAAGCACATCAGCTGTTGTCGAGCATTATATGTTTCTTCCGAGCAGAACAGGACATGACTGTAGAGTCACAAGGGACTGACGCAAAATATTGATGTTCGAATCGGGTTTCAATCGGTTCAATTTAGTGATCATTCGAACCGATTCGCAAGAAATTTACTTATGTGCGAAACCTACGAGGCAGGAGACACGCTAGAGCGTTTAACAACACAACAAACAAAGCATGTAATTGTTAGTTTTTACTACAAAATATAACGTGGAGACTTCCGATAACACATTTGAGCGATATGCCTCAAATGAATCCGGTCCGAACGAACCGATTCGCTAAAATGATTCGGACTTTCCATTACTAGCTCAGCTGGAAAAGCCCTCCCTCATTTTCGAAAATGACTCCAAAATGGCAGGTGGAGGAAGGAAATTAATTAAACCACTTTATAGCAGCTTAGTTTATACAGGTTTAAACGTTTTATTTATCTGTTTTTGCTTTTTAAATACATAAACGTCCAACAAATCTAAACTAATAATAGCCTAAATCACTATTCGCTGGTTTCCCAAGTATTATGGATATACAGGCAGAAATTTGTATTGAAGATTTAAGCTAGTAAACTTAGGAATTCAAATATATCTGGACGTGCATTTTTAACAAGTTTAATCGGGAAAAAAACAGGACAGGGAGAGGCTCATCCCGTGATCCTCGTCCCTCCCTCTGTCATGTGATTTACACATTTTGATAATTTGTGTCTAATTTCTGACTCATTCACACTTCCTCAATGCCTCTAGCCTACTTCCTTAGCTCATTTGTAATATTTTACACAAAGATTCGACGCATTTCAAACCTTAAATTTTATTTATTTTTTATAAATACATTTATTTTTTTATTTTTTTATTTTTATTTTTATTTTAATTTTTTATTTTATGTCTTGTAATTGAATGCCACTGTGATATGTAAGGCCACGGATGAAATTGTAGGGGTCCTGATGTTGGGAAGGGGCGTGGAGACGAGGCCATGGCATTTTGTGATTGATAGGTGTTTCATCCAATGAGCTGAACATATACTCTAACGTCACCAATACATTCAGCCAATCAGATTTCTTGTAACGGACGCCAGCCCATCTTTGACAGCCTACGGTAAGGGCGCAGAAAAGCGAAACCTCAAAACATGTCGGTCTTCCTCTGACTGTACGTTGTATTTTCCATATTTCCAGCATGAGAGTGAGCGTTAAAACGCTGTGATTGTGTAATTTTGTAAAAGGGTCGACACACGGTAAGGATATTATTTATTGCACCGGTTGTGATAGTGTTTTTATCGTTTCTCCTATCATGTAACCTTGTTCTGCTGTCAGCATCACATTCTGCAAGGCTCATGTATGTCAGGACATATACAATATAACTGAAAATGTATTATATCGGCAAATTAATTATTAAATTAGTTGCATGGATGGGTTGTGCTAACTAGTGCTCTTTATTCATGTAAAATACATACATGTAACATGCACCACCACAATTTGTGTACCTACATCAATATCTGTCTGATTATCCTTTATTTACACACACACACACACACACACACACACACACACACACACACACACACACACACACACACACACACACACACACACACACACACACACACACACACACATATATATGCATGTGTGTGTATATAATATTATACAATATATAATATGTGTGTATATATTGTCTGTCTGTAAATGTGTACATATATGTATGTATATGTATGTATGCGTGTGTGTGTAAATTCTATAAATAAAGGATAGACAGAGAGATATTGCTGCAAATATTCAAACCCAGTATCAGCTGTCCATCTTTTGCCTCTGCATCTCTATTGATTAAGCCACACTCTGTTGTTCATGTATAGCAGCTTTACACTCAGTCCATCTATTTTCTTTCTCTTGCAGAGATGGAAACTCTTATTCCCATCATTAACAGACTGCAGGAGGTTTTCCTCACAGTTGGAGCCGAGATCATCCAGCTTCCTCAGATCGTAGTCGTGGGATCACAGGTGAGTCATTAATCTAACGGTGAATCGTTTGAATTTGAGTCTTTATGCAGTGCATTGAAATGGAAACCTTCACTAGTACGTAAGGTGTGCTCTCTGTTATGTGAGGGTTCATGATGCAAGTAGGACAACATGTTAACACAGTGCCAGTATTTTCCCTACGAAGTCAAGCATGTGTTCTGTTTGTCTCTTTCAATAAATCTACAGAGCAGTGGGAAGAGTTCAGTATTGGAGAGTTTGGTTGGACGAGACTTCCTGCCCCGTGGTTCAGGAATAGTGACACGGCGCCCTCTAGTGTTACAGCTGGTGAACGTGCCATCACTGGAGGAGAGGCGCAAACAAGACAATGGTAACAGCTACAAATGTGTCTCTTTAAAGGTTTTATCAGAGCTGTATTCTGTTGACTAAAGACACCAAGATTGAGTCTCCAGCATAGTGATCTACTGATCTATACATCGTTTTTGGGAATCAAAGGCAAAGTTTTTTGACATAGGCCAGAGGAGAACTGGCACCACGACTGAGTCTGGTTTCTCCCAAGGTTTATTTTTCTCCATCATGCCCTGATGGAGTTTTGGTTCCTTGCCACTGTCGCCTTTGGCTTGGCTTGCTCAGTTGGGGACACTCAAATTATGATCCAAGTTACTCAACTAAATATACAAATAGAATTTATTAATTTGGTCATATATAATTCTATAAACTATCCAAATTAAACTAGCCAAATCAAATTTTGTTGCAATGTTGTCCTGTTTAACACTGTGAAGCTGCTTTGAAACAATCGTCATTGTAAAAGCGCTATATAAATAAAGTTGATTGATTGATTGATTGACATAGCCAGAATTTTTTTAATATCTTGAAGAGAAAAGAAAAAACATATCCAAGGTTATAGTTTTTCACATGTCTAGCACATATGCATTAGCTTTGCATGCCTTAATAAAGAAGTAAAATATATTTTCAATGTTCTTAAATGGGAAACATTTTTTAGTTCAGTACAAGACACTTTATGAGAATAAATGCTAAAATGCACACTATTTCACCAAAATACTTAAACATTTACCTATTAATACTAACATCACTTATTAGTTACGGTAAGGTTTTATATTGTTTTTTTTTTTTTAAATAAAAGTTTTAAAAAATAGATTTATTCCTGTGATCAAAGCTGAATTTTCAGCATCATTACTTTTCAGCGTCACATAATAAAATATTTAAATAATTCAAAATTGTAAATGTGGCACAGTGTAGAGGAGAGTCACAAAGAAACTTTTGTTGACAGTGAAGCAGCCGACTGATCTTACAGCAGCTGCATCACAAACTGTAAATGATTAATGCTTTGAGTGTAAATGACGTGTTTTATATGGATATTGTTTTCAAAACTAACTCATGTGCAATATCAAGTGGGCGTTGTTGATATTGTTTCCTATGCGGTGACGTTAGCCAATCATAACAGTGGCTGTTTACTGACAAGCCTTAAAGGAGCCGCCCCTTAAAAACAGCTTATTTTAGAAAGAAGGTCAGAATGAACCTCACATATATATATTAGTTTTGTTGTGTGCAAAAACTTGATTAACATTATAAGTGAACCTTAAGGAATATATTAATATAATAAAAACTCCATGTCATGAGCTCTTTAGCGTCTTCTCACTGACATATTCTGATCTTTCTGTGCATTTGTTCCTAATATGCTTACAGTAACATTTCTTCCTAACTATCTCTGCTGTCCCCTCTTTGGTTTTTCAGGAATTGGAGCTAAACCAAACTCTCAAAACACCTATCCAGGTCTCTGTTTTTTAACGCATGTTTGTCTGCATGATCTGTCCAAATCACTCTCCTGGTGTGGTTCCCATCCCACAGCACTTGCTCCGTCTTCTGTTTTGTAAATGTCATTCTTCATAACTTAGACTGTTTTCCTAGACTGTAGTGTTTTCATTTATTAGTGAAACAACTGGTACTGTTTCCACTTTGAGACTGGAGCAAATGCATGTTTGGGCTCCAATCTCTCAGTTGTGTACTAATGTATCCGGCCACTGTAACATTTCTGGTTAAATATTGATTTCACAATTTGTTCACGTCAGCTCACTTTGCAGTGAAAGCCCGTAAAATGCTTTTATTCTGTTGAGGCATTTTATGGGAAGAGGGTTTCTGCCGATTTAGTGTCATTAATATTGATTTGTGGTGTCTTGTGTTCGTGTTATTCTCTCTCATTCTGTCTCATTCTGTCTTCTAAAGGTATCAAAGCAGAGGAATGGGGAACCTTCCTTCACTGCAAAAACCAGGTAATTAAAAAACGTAACACTAAAGACCTATTCGGACAGGAATAGTTTTCATGGAGGAGTTTCACAGGCATACTTTGTGATTTTAATCCTGTCCGAATCTGCCATGTCTGTTTTTCTCACACAACCTCAGTAAAAATTCCAGGGCAAATTACCGATTGTTTTTCTGCAAACTCAACGGTCCTCTGAGAAATCTCATCCTGTTCGATTGCGAATGTCTGTCATTCGAATATGAATGTCTGTGCCAATTTTGTATTATACTAACTTTTCTCCTGAGCTACCGTTTGTGCACTAATCCTTTGCATGCTTGCATTTCATTTAAATATGGATAGTATCCGACCAAGAAATTAAATTATAACATTAATCAATGTAGCCAAATTGCTGAAACTGTGAGGAATGCCCATTTTAATATCAGTGTCAGGTAAGATACTTGTTTATATTTCTCAGCTCATTTATGTGGGTTTATTTTAGATAGATGGAATCACGGAATAAAGTCATACAAATCTAAATTACTGTATAACGCAGAATTTGTCACAGAATTTGTCAAATGTTTTATGAATAAATAAAAAGCAGGTCTGTGAATGCATGGACTTTATCTCCAGAGCCGCTTTGAGAGTCATTTCATGAGCATTTTACCATTTAATTTGAGAAAACCTATCTAGCTAGCAGCAGACCAACAGCAAAAAATATGTAAAGACATTTGGAGACAATTTTAAGCAAAAATGTTAAAACTCCACGTTAATACATTGATTGGATAGAGCCAATTTCATGTTTTGTTTAATTATAGCGCCACCAAGAGGCACAATCCTACCCTTTTTTTATGTGTCCTCAGAGTGATCCCATACATTTGTGTGTCAATTTTGGTAAAAATATTTTCTTTAGTTTTGAAATTATAGACATTTATATGAAAAAAAAACACATAAAAAATGACTGACACCTGACTTTGATTGGATTTTACTACCCCTTACTACCACTATTTTGACATTTGTGCATTAGTATATAGCAATCGACCTATGTTTCTGAACTTCTGACGCTGGTTTCGTCTCGATCGGACTAGCAGTTTCGAAGATATCAACTAATGTTAAATTACAACGCTGCACAAACCATATGGCGAAACCTGGCAAGTCTGCTATTGTTGGACTCGGCAAGGATTCAAGAGACAAAAACAGTATGCACGAACAGTTTCTGTTCGGGCATAATAACTCCTCTATGGATCGTGTCCAGACCGAATTGCCCGCGCAAAAAATGTTGTGGGCGGGGCTAAATTCGGCTGGCATCCAGGCTTGTCTGGCCTTGCTCCATAGAGGAGTAATTATGCCCGAACAGAAACTGTTCGGACCAATGAAATCATCCGGGCGGGCTTTAGACGACGATGGACAGATGATCAACAGTAACAATCATCCATGTCATCAAAGGCGCTTTGGGTTTAATTTGCTCTTATCCTAAATGGAGAACTTGTTCGTATGCATTCACCTTCACTATTTCTCTCAGAAACGATGATCGTGTTGGTAAGTACTCTGTGATTCCTTAAATTCTTTTACACTATTTTTTTTAATCCAGCGCGCGTGCAGACAGGGTTGCCACGTTTTTTTGCAATGTCGCGCACAATTGCTACTCAAAACTATAGCCCAAAACAATAACTTTCCGGGGGGTTCTCCGGAAAAAAATGGCGTTTGGTTGGCAAAATATGTTATTTTGGCAAGGTTGCCTGCTAAAATTCGCATTCCTGGGTTTATATAAACACATAATTGGGGTCGCTTTCAACCCGCGGACATGGAGAAAAACACGGAGTTGGCAAAAGTGCAGTTGAGTTCTGTCGACATTTGACAACTAACGTCACGCGTCGCTCCGTTGTTCTGATTGGTTAAGGGTCTATCCAATTGAGGTCTTTCCTGGCTCGGTTGAAACACACCCCATAATCAAAGCGCAATGGAGCGGTACCAGACTCATATTCTGACTAGAATTGAGTATGGCCATGCCAGGCTAGTGATGACCCAGACAGAGTTTTGTAACTAACCCTTTCATAAAATACAGCATTTTAGCACATAATTCAAAATGGCCGACGTGGTAAAATTGGATATCAGTCAACTCGGCATGACGCCCGAATAATAAGAAATCTAACGATTTCGGTGCTTGGCCCCTAATAATAATAATGCATTTGGAGGTAATAATATAACTTTAACTAAAATAATAAACTTTCTTAAAGGAATAATACAAATTTTTGTTCCATGTTTTAATTTTAACAGCAATGCTCTTTTTCAGCACATTGTTTTGACAAAAAACTTGTTTAAATTCAAATGATTAAAAGATACATGAAATGTAATGTTAATGTTAATGTTTTGCCTTCATTTGATTGCCTGAAAATTTAACTAAATGTTGTTAAACTTTTAATAAACAGTTGTTAAATTATATAAGTTTAATGTTTTTAATTAATTTGACATGGTTTTTGGTTAATTTAACCAAAACAAATGGAGGCCAAAAAAAATTAAATGGAATTTGGGATAAACTAAATAATTTCATAGTGCCCTATATAAACAGCCACTTCTATAGACTCATGTGATGTTCATTTAAATAGGGTTTGAACAAAGAATTAAAGTTATATAATAAGTAATACATTAAAAGACATATGCGATGTATGCAGAGACAGCAGACGTATGTACTACTCACGTCTAGAAACACACTCCCATCTCTGTAATAAACAATCGTTACGTGACATCACAGACATTGAGTGATAAGAACTGTAACTCAAACATCTTTTAGAAAACTGGTCCCATCTGAATAGGGCTTAAATGTTAAAAAAGTGTCATTCAGAACACTTTCAAACCAAGCTTATCATCACGTCGACTCTATAAAAATGTTTTTTTTTTTTTTTCTATGCTTAGATTTTCACCGATTTCAATGATATCCGGAAAGAGATTGAGGAGGAAACCGATCGCAGTACCAATAATAAGGTGCAGTGAAAGCATGGCACTTCTCAGTGTTTCACACAGTTTGACACACACACTTGTCATACCATTTGAAGGCCCTGATTTTAATGATCTCATTTAGTTGTTCTCTTTTTCCTCCGTAGGGCATCAGTCCAGAGCCCATTTACCTGAAGATCTATTCCCCAAATGTGCTCAGTCTGACGTTGGTTGACTTGCCTGGCATCACTAAGGTAACCACAATGACTGTACATGTTATTTTTTTATGCAAACAAACTCATTTGCTTTTAGATAAAAGTAGGTATTATATTCTGTTTTATTTCTTGAAATCCTATTCTGTCAATTAAACATGTTTTTTCAGTACAATTAATTATTTTAAAATAAACTAAATCTGAGCCCAAGAAACTCAAATTCTTACAGTAATCGACACCATATACCCCCCGGTTTCACAGACGAGGTTTAAGTCTAGCCCAGACTAAAATGCATGTTTAAGCTGTTATAAATGAAAGCAACTTGCACTGACATATCTTAAATGTGCAGTGTGTAGTATTTATGAGGATCTATTGACAGAAATGCAATATACATGACTGTGTTTTCAGTGGTGTATAAAGACCTTACATAATAAACCGTTAGAATGAGCCATTTCTATCTACATACACCGCGGGTCCCCTTACAGTGAAGTCACCATTTTGTGCCTCCATGTTTCTACAGTACCCCTAAACAGACAAACTTCTCTACAGAGCACTAGTCACTCTGTTTTTTCTCTGACGATAACATTTTTGTCCTGTGTTGGCCACCGTAGCTTCTCTATGTGCTTCGAAAGGGAGGGGTGAGCGGTTGCAATTCGCTACAATGTACACACTGCACCTTTAAAATATGTCAGTGCCATTGTTTTGTTTCAAGTTGCACACCAGTAATGCTTTTTCTAAGGCACTTCTATAAAAGCTACTTAAATGTCCTAATTGAACTAAGGACTAATTATGGCTTAATTAAAGCACTGTCTGTGAAACCAGGCCATAGTGACTATACGCTGGAATTTAAAAGGCTGTGCTACGCGAGACTAATGAAAAACTTGAACCGATTGTGAAAGCTTGCTTGGGAAAATCATTCACCCTCTATCAGAATTCCCAATTGCATGGATTCCTATTGAAATACCTGGATTTCGACAAGGCAAATTTTCAAGTCAACTGTAAATGTGTCCGCACTTTTAAAGATAAAATAATTGAAATCCATTCACCCACTCAATCTCTGTCATATAATGTGATGTTTTTTGAGTAGGTCCCGGTTGGTGACCAGCCTGAAGATATTGAGACTCAAGTCCAAGAGATGATTCTGTCCTACATCTCCAACCCCAACTCCCTCATCCTGTGTGTATCCCCTGCAAACTCTGACCTCGCCACATCTGATGCTCTTAAACTGGCACGAGAGGTGGACCCAGATGGTGAGCGACATGAAGAGAAGTCTTTATTACACCACTAAATGGCACTGTGGGAAGGCAATGTATTCATTGGCTTTTGCGCTCAGGTCACAGGACGCTGCTGGTCGTGAGTAAGCTGGATTTGATGGACGCGGGAACAGATGCTCTGGAGGTGCTGCTGGGCCGCGTCATACCAGTCAGACTGGGCATCATTGGTGTGGTTAACAGGTCAGTTACTTTAGACATTTGTTGAAAATGCTGAATTTTTTCTTGTCTTTTTTTCCCCCAATTCAGATTTGAATGAGATTAGAAATGTAAACGTATCCTATCCTGATTTTAAATTAAAATTTCAAATGTAATTTTAGATTCAAATTTCAACCTTCAAAGCAACAGACTTATATTTAAGGGGATTTTCACACTAAAATGATAATTAAGTCATCATTTACTCGCCCTGGTGTTGTTCTAATGCGGTATGTCTACATTTTTAAAACAATTCGTGTTCGACCGTATAACAGTGAACAGCGACCAGCATCAAAAAGGTACCACAGAATGGTTCTGTGTGACGTGTCATGTATTTCAAGTGTTCTGGGGGTATACGAAAGGGTTTGGTAAAAAACGAACTGAAATTGTATGTATTATTTAACAAAAATCCTGACCTTGGCCGTTGGTTTTCTGTTCACGGTTGAGCGTCTGTGAGACTAGGCCAGAAAAAAGCACACAAGTTGTGAGAAATCAAGACTAAGGAAATCGTGACATGAAATACAAGACATGTACTTACTTCTCTGATGAATTCATCAGTTGTGTTTGTCGTAACAATAATTTATCGTGTGCACAACTGTCAACTGCCATTCTGACTGTTATCAGACAAACAGAGTTCTGGTCTGGAGATTAAATACACAGATACTTTTCTGGGATATCTTTTGTTAATCTTGATTTAAACTTGTGTGCTTTTTCGGGGTGAGACAGATGACAAAGATCAGGATTTTCCTTAACTAATACATTCAGTTTTGGTTTGTTTTTCACATAACCCCCTAGGATCATTCTGTGATATTTTTGCATCTTTTTAAAAGTTTAATGGTGGTCACTATTTTCCTTTTAGGGTGAACTATGCCTTTAAGTAATTATTCACTCATAATCTTCCCTTATAATCTTTGCTCTCAGTGGAAACTAAAAGTCAATGTTCAATTTAATTTACACTACAAAACAAAATACAGTAAAAATACTGAATGTGAGGTCATTAGGACTGTGTGAAGTCAGTGCGTCATGACAAGGGATGTAAATTTTGAGCAGATTTTCATATTCATAACAATCAGTTGTCATTCAAATTAACAGTCGATTAATCTGAAATGTTAATATTGCAAAACGATTGTGGAGAACTCCAAATGTCATGTACTTGTAGCCTATACTTTTAACTTATAATTTAAATATGCTCAAGAAATGTGAGTATTGGGTTGTTCAGTCCATTGTATTTTAATGAATTTAAAGAGGGTGATGAATTGAAAAATGAACTTTCCCTTGAGCCTTTGATATATAAAAGGTCATGGTAATATGAGAATATCCTGTACGTTTCGGAGCTGAAAACTTCCTTGTTAGTCAAAGGAAAGCTTTTATTGACACCAGGCCCAGCAAACGACAGCTCTCAAATATATACTGATCAATGACGTAATAGAACGGGAAAACACCGGCTCTACAGATAAATGTGTACGCCTGCTTCTATAGCCCCGCCCACCGACTCATGGAACTAAACGGTTCGTGCTACCGAGCAATTAAACTTCCCAAAATAGCAAGATAATCGTTTGTAAACAAGACACAGGTGGAGACTGGATTTGCAGACATATTGAGATTAAAACACAAGGCTGCGCCTTCTATACTGGATTCAACAGGAATGGTGCAACACACTTATGTGAGTAAAACATATTTTTATATGTGATACTATTGCATTGTTACAGATTGCATTGATTGTGTACGAGTCTAACAGAACATACCTTAACACGCTGTCACAGGCTTTAGGATCCTTTATTTGTTGATTCATTGCGATTCGGGATCAGACTCAGACATGGGCCAGGGCTTGTGTGTTTTCCAGACGGGCTACCAAAACGTAAGCCCATCGGCAGGCCGGTGAATTTTCAATAGTAAAATAACATAAATTTCTTGATCTGTGTTGTTCACTCTCTTGACTTGATATTTGAAGAGCGCATGCCGTGCGTGTGTGTGGATCGCGCTTATATCCACTGATCGGGTGGGCCAAGTAATAAAAACATTATATTCCAATCAATCGCGGGTGGATGAGAGATAAAGCATTGTGTTTCTTTGATAAATACAGTTTGAGAGACCTGTGGGACAAATCATTCCGGTTGCTGCTTTCAAAGCAATCTCTCACGTGAACTGACAGGGGAGCAGAAGCTCATTAAATATGCAAATCTTATCCAATCCCAGCCGTGGGCGTTTACTTCCAAGTCTCCAGTGCGGCACGCCCATCAAAACCCAGCGTTCAGGAGAGAGCCTCAAAAGCAGGGTAGAAAATAGCCTATTACTTATTCATTATGATGTTTTTGAATGTAAAAACCACACAAACGTCATTAGTTGACCTCAGACAACAGTATAAAAAAATAACAAAAGCCAGTTCATGACACCTTTAAGCCATTTAATGTGACTTTCATTTGCTATTATTAATACTGTTAATAGTAATGTGTTTATAAGATGCAGATACAGTTACAATAACATTCAAGTCTGTAAGATTTGTTTAAATGTTTTTGAAAGTCTCTTATGCTTAATATTGTGAAATATTACTCCAGTTTTCAGTGTCACGTGATCCTTCAGAAGTTATTCTAATATGCTGATTTGCTTCTGAAGAACCATTTAGGTTGCACTTTATTTTACAGTATGTGTACTTACAGTTTACTCACCTTAGAAAGTACTGGTAATATAAGGTAACAACATGGGTTACGGTTAGGGGTACGGGTAGGTTCAGGGTTAGTACCTAGTTATTACCCACTTATTGTAATTACTATAATAAGTACATAATATGTACATGGAGAACAAGACTGTAAAATAAAGTGCTACCAACATTTCTCATTGTCATCAATGATGAAAATGTTTGTCCTGCTTAATATTTTTTGTGAAAATCGTGATCTTTTTTTTCCAGGATTCTTTGATGAACAGAAAGTTCAAAAGAACAGCATTTATTAGAAATACTATAGACAATCTAAATGTCTTTACTGTCACTTTTGATCAATTTAATGTGTCTTTGCTGAATAAAAGTATTCACTTCCTAAAAAAAACTTCAAACTCCAAACTTAAAAAAACAAAACAATGTACTTGTAAATTTTGACTGTGCCCTCACAAATTTCACCTCTCTGGCATGAAAAACAAAAACTCAGGGGCTTCTAAACAAAAAGCATGGAGCCCTGTAGCTCTTTTAGCAAAAGAGGTGGTCATTTCACCTTGAAATTACACTTATTTGGACCTGCAGCAATGTATTTCACACATTTTGCAAAAACGCAGAGTCTGTTTCTTCTCATGAGACCGGGTAGATCATTAAGAAACTCGTTTACATAGGCTGTTTTTGCTGCTGTGCCTTCAGGACTTCATGTTTAAGCAAAAGGGTTAGAGAGAGGATGAAAAAATGACCATGTAGAAGAACTTCACGACATGCATGACACCCTCAATGACATTTAAGTGGGCTTTAGGGAAAAAATAAAGTGCTACAAAAGTGTAGCACACAGCCCTTTCGACTTCTTTTACTGCAGTAGAAATTTAATCAACCGTGTGAAAAAGCATTGCAACATTTTAACAGTGTAATTCCGAGTTCCTCTATCATACCCCTAAGGAGCAGTGACTGTAACATTCCCTACGCTGTTATCCTCTCCTGCCCCTGCACAAGCACCCAAGGGTACCACGTCTACCCGCTATCAGCTAACAGAGCCGTGTTGGAGATAAATCACTGGTTTATTCAGCTTTGGCTTTAGCATGTCTTTTGGGGCCTGAGCGAAAACAGGGAGACAATTTAGAGGGAGAGAGGAACCGCAGTGACACTTCTCATTTCTCGACTCTCGTTAACTTAATCAGAAATAGCTGCAGGCCAACGTCTCTTCAATATTAACCTACGCTCTCTTTGAGGTTTCAACAACGAGCAGTCAAACAGGAAAGCACTTGAAGATTTCCTGGGAGAGCATTTATGGAAAGCAAGCACTGGCAACAAATAAAAGAGGTGTTCAGTGCAATATATTGGTCAGTCATTTATGTTTTATCATATCAGTAGTGCTTGCTAAGGCAATAATAACTGTTACTATTGCTCATGCTTAAGAGGTCAGAGAATCAAACTAGTCCTTAACCTTAAGGGCCCTATTTAAATGATCGAAGTGCATGGTCTGAAGGGCATGGGGCAGGTGCACTTAGGGTGTGTAACGACGGACAAAAACAGCCGGCGCACCAGGTGCATTGTCCAAAAGGGTTGTACCTAGTCATGGGTGGCTTTTGGGCGTAACGTGCAATAAACCAATCAGAGTCTCATCTCCCATTCCCTTTAAAAGCCACCATGTTGGATTCGCTATTTACATGAAGGGAAAAATCCACCCACTCCTTTTTTTAATCCCCATAAATCATAGGCAGTGTCTCAGCACAAGCTGTTTTCAGATTCCTGCAGTGTGACTGCAGAGGCCCCGCCCACACGTGTTGATGGACACTGACATACTAGCACAGACCCCGCCCTCAGAGAGCTGAGCTGTTCACAGTCTGCCATGTTTATCTCCTCGCCAAAGTGTTCTTATTAAAGCTACATTAAAGCTTATTAAAGTTCAGTCAGTCAAGAGCAGTGAGTGAATTTCTGTTTATCTTCTGTTGTTGATTCATATTAACAGCAGATAGAGCAGCAGGTACTGTATTACACTGCTTTCACTTTAGTATAGTTAGACAGTCAGATCTAATATACACTCAAGATTTCTGTAAATTACTTACTGCATAAGTGCACAGACACAACCAACTGTTTTCATCTGAACTTTGTGTGTTTCTGACTTAACTTTGTGAGCATTTGACAATTTAATCGCAATAACATATGCAAGAGAACTAGTCTAGTTTAATAGACTACTCACAGATGTGCTGACATCCAGCTCTGCGCATGCGACAGGAGCATGTGCTTGTGTTTAAGTTAAGAGCGATAAGGCTTTAAAATGAAGATGATAATATTTCATGATGATGAAGAACTGCAATGTCACATGAACGTGTCTGCAATAGAGATGATCATTAAAATAAACAGATATCATGTTTCAGTTTTCATTCACTGCTGTGAATGAGATGTGTAGGCTCCGCCCTCTCGGGTGGGGAGCAGCAGCTCATTTGCATTAGAGGAGCCACAAACAGAACAGCTCATTTTTCTTCAACCCCCATTTTCAACATGGTATATTAAATTATCTGTTAGGAATTTTGATCTGAAACTTCACAGGCACACTCTGGGGACACCTGAGACTTATATTACATCTTGTAAAAAGGGGCATAATAGGTGCCCTTTAATATATAAAAATGTGTGTGTAATAAGTGTATGCGCGTTGTGCACCCGCCCATAGGCGCATTTTACTAACACACCCTTTAAATAACACAAAATAATGGCTTTAGACCAGGTTTTTGTTGGTCAATGGTACAGTCTATTTTAGTTCCCTCAAAATAGCAATGCGCCTGAACACACCTCATTTTTAGACCAGCACGCCCATAGGCACACAAATGGGCGCCAATGCATGTGCTATTTAAACAATGTGACGCTGAACGTGAGAATGATAAGTGCGTCGGGCTGAAACACTTGCGTCACGCCTAGTGCCGGGTGTATGATAGGGCCCAACATATTACATTTAAGCATGCATCTAGTCTAATGCCTACAGACTTGAATGATTTCTAAAATCATGTTATTGAAGAGAATTCTGACTTTTAATTTTTTAACTGGTGGATGATAAAAAAGCAAGAACCTGAGCCATAACAAAAATATCATAAAGACTTGAACCAAATACCCCAGACACATAACAATTCCCTAGCAACCATCTACAATGCCAAAGAAGTGTGGCAATAGGTTTTGCAGAGGAAAGCACCAATTAAGTTTTCTTGATTAAAATGTTGCTTTTATTCGAGTAATCATGTGCACAGAACTTTGTTGACAGAAGCAACCAAAGGTAGAAGTTTCTTTTTTATTCCAGTAGTGGGCAGTAAACTAACAATTTTGAGCTCACCTCTATCCTGTAAGAATGCACTGCAGATTGATTTAGGAATTCTCCTTGACCATAATAAAAGAGCCGAAGACACTTTCCTTTGTCAAAGAACAATTCATGCCTAATGACGCCAACAGTCAACATGCAATCAAAAGGAAAAGAAAAAGTTTTATTTTGTTATATTTGATCATATTTTTTATATACTCTTTTCTCTTTTTCATATTCTGTTTTTCATATACACTGCCATCAGTAAGTTTTTTGTTGTTGTTGTTGTTGTTTTGAAAGAAAGGAATACTTTTATCCAGCTAGGGCACAATAAATTGATCAAAAGTGACAATAAATTCATTTATAATGTTACAAAAGATTTCTACTTCAAATAAATGTTGTTCTTAACTTTCATCAAATTATCTGTGAAAAAGTGTCACGTTTCTCTTAAAAATATTAGGTTACATTGATAATAATGTTTCTTGAGCACCACATCATCCTATTAAGATGATTTCTGAAAGATCAGCTTTGACATCACAAGAATATATTACATTTTAAAATATATTATATTAAAATAATATTTAATGTTATTTTTTACTGTATTTTTGACCAAATAAAATTAAGGGTTCACTTTCCTTGCGATTCGATTTGATTATGATTCAGAGGGTAACAATTCGATTATAAGACATTTCTTGGTGCACCACGATGCATCTTTTTCTCCAATTCTTTATTTATTTTATAATAATTATATTGGTAATAACAATATAGGTATTTTAAACACGGCATAGTCTTTAGTGTATTCATTATATCTGAGGTCAACTTATGACGTTCGTGTGGTTTTGAGGCTCTCCTGCAACGCTCAAAAGTTATGGGCGTGCCGCACTGAAGACTTGGAAGTAAATGCCCATGGCTAGGATTGGATAAGATTAGCATATTTAATGAGCTTCGGTTCCCCAGCGAGTACACGTAAGGCATTGTTTTGAAGCGTGTGGGGAAATCGCAACCAGAATAATTAGTCCCACAGGGCTCACAAAACTTCTTTATCAAACAAACACAATGAGTTATCTCTCATCCAAATGCAATTATTTGGAATGTTATTTTTTTGATTACTTGGCCCACCAGATCGGTGGACATAAGCACGAACCCTGCATCACACACACACACACACACACACACCAACAGGGTTTTTCCTACATTGACATTTTTTTGGCGGCCGCCAAAACGAACTTTTGTTCTGCCAATGCCTTATTTGATCAGTTAATGTGATGATTGATGTAGTAGATGACTGCTGCGCTTGCGTTAACTGAGTGACAGAGAGAACGAGAAGAGAGCTCATCCCTCGCTCGCACTCTCTCTCTTTGTTTTCAAAATAAGCATTCTTAGCTTTCTAATATTTCACACATTATGTTAATCAAAATCAAAAGGTCGGAAAGACCTGAATCCATGTGCACGCGGCGCTATCAGATGATGTTTTCCTTTAATTACCGCTGGGTGTGAATTGCGCTAAAAAATGTTGACTCTTCCTCTGACCAGCTGACATAAACCATACTTTCAATAAACTGGAAAAAAATCATATCCAGTTATGAAGTGTTTTCTGTGTGTTGACAAATCTTTCACGATGTTCTAACAGACGGGATTCGCACACAATGTGTCTACTAATGTCCAATTTGCGACCTAATGACTCCTTTGAACCAAATCATTTTAACGACTGATTAGAACAATTGATCTGTCCAACACTGAACTCACGAATCAGTTTAAACATTTACTCTGAACACATCTGAAATGAGAACACAAGTGTGCTTACCCAATTTAGCAAGAGTGGGAGTGAGTTATTTTTAAATATCCACAGTCTTTCAGCTTATTTATGTTCACAATGTGTAGTAAAATAAATAGCCTATACATCATTTAGTTTAGACTGGAGTGAGGTGAACCCAGAACAATGTTGTTATTAGCTAGCTGATAATTTTATGAAATTGTATATGGCAGAAAATAAGGCTATTTGTTCTTTTATTTATATATATATATATATATATATATATATATATATATATATATATATATTACTTTTTAATATTGATATGATTATATACCAAAACAATTATCTATAAATAATGTAAAAAAACAAAAACAAACATCAAGGTATCAAAATAAGATAAGCAAAAATTACAAACTTTCTTTGAATTTATTTAAAATGTTTTGTCAGTATTGCGCTTGCAGATCACGTGGGTAGGGTACTTTTTTACTTTGCATGTGTGTATGGATGACCATGTCTGTCAGCCACCACCGAAGACCATTTTTGACCCAGGAAAAACCCTGTACAAGTACATTGCAGACTGCATGATCAAAACTTCTGCGATTGTATTTTTCCTTCAGATATCAAGTCAAGAGAGTGAACAACGCACATCAAGTAAGGAATGTTATTTTATATTTAGGATAGCTTACGTTTTGGTAGCTGTCTGGAAAACACAGCCCCGGGATGTTGGGCTTTGCGAGCCCTGACCCATTCATGTTCAAGTCTGATCCCAAATCGCAATGAACCAACAACACCACAAATAAAGGATTTTTCAGCCTTTGACATTGTGGTAAGGTATGTTCAGTTAGACACGACCTGTAACAATGCAATACTATCACATATTAAAAAGAATTTTGCTCACATTAGTGTGTTGCTTCATTCATTCATGTAATCTCATCCTGTCTAAATCCAGTCTCTTGTTTACAAACTAATCCATGATCTGAAATGAGGGAACAGAAATGAGGGAACAGTGTCTTTCCCACGTTATCTTCATTAAAAATAAAGTACATCCATGCATTCATAATATTAGAATCCGAATGAAGCTTATGCGGCATTTTTATTGCTTAGAAGTTGGATCCAGTTTAGATGTATGTACAGTAGGCCTCTGTCATGTCAGCACAAATCTGTGGGCGGGGCTACAGAACCAGGCGTTGTTCTTATGTTGAGGCAGAATCAGGCGTTGTTCTTATGTTGAGGCAGAATCAGGCGTTGTTCTTATGTTGAGGCAGAATCAGGCGTTCTTCTTATGTTGAGGCAGAATCAGGCGTTGTTCTTATGTTGAGACAGAATCAGGCGTTGTTCTTATGTTGAGGCAGAATCAGGCGTTCTTCTTATGTTGAGGCAGAATCAGGCGTTCTTATGTTGAGACAGAATCAGGCGTTGTTCTTATGTTGAGGCAGAATCAGGCGTTCTTATGTTGAGGCAGAATCAGGCGTTCTTCTTATGTTGAGGCAGAATCAGGCGTTCTTCTTATGTTGAGACAGAATCAGGCGTTGTTCTTATGTTGAGGCAGAATCAGGCGTTGTTCTTATGTTGAGGCAGAATCAGGCGTTCTTCTTATGTTGAGGCAGAATCAGGCGTTCTTATGTTGAGGCAGAATCAGGCGTTGTTCTTATGTTGAGGCAGAATCAGGCGTTGTTCTTATGTTGAGGCAGAATCAGGCGTTCTTCTTATGTTGAGACAGAATCAGGCGTTCTTCTTATGTTGAGGCAGAATCAGGCGTTGTTCTTATGTTGAGGCAGAATCAGGCGTTCTTCTTATGTTGAGGCAGAATCAGGCGTTGTTCTTATGTTGAGGCAGAATCAGGCGTTGTTCTTATGTTGAGGCAGAATCAGGCGTTGTTCTTATGTTGAGGCAGAATCAGGCGTTGTTCTTATGTTGAGGCAGAATCAGGCGTTGTTCTTATGTTGAGGCAGAATCAGGCGTTCTTCTTATGTTGAGGCAGAATCAGGCGTTCTTATGTTGAGACAGAATCAGGCGTTCTTCTTATGTTGAGGCAGAATCAGGCGTTGTTCTTATGTTGAGGCAGAATCAGGCGTTGTTCTTATGTTGAGGCAGAATCAGGCGTTGTTCTTATGTTGAGGCAGAATCAGGCGTTGTTCTTATGTTGAGGCAGAATCAGGCGTTGTTCTTATGTTGAGGCAGAATCAGGCGTTGTTCTTATGTTGAGGCAGAATCAGGCGTTCTTCTTATGTTGAGGCAGAATCAGGCGTTCTTCTTATGTTGAGGCAGAATCAGGCGTTGTTCTTATGTTGAGGCAGAATCAGGCGTTGTTCTTATGTTGAGGCAGAATCAGGCGTTGTTCTTATGTTGAGGCAGAATCAGGCGTTGTTCTTATGTTGAGGCAGAATCAGGCGTTGTTCTTATGTTGAGGCAGAATCAGGCGTTGTTCTTATGTTGAGGCAGAATCAGGCGTTGTTCTTATGTTGAGGCAGAATCAGGCGTTGTTCTTATGTTGAGGCAGAATCAGGCGTTGTTCTTATGTTGAGGCAGAATCAGGCGTTGTTCTTATGTTGAGGCAGAATCAGGCGTTCTTCTTATGTTGAGGCAGAATCAGGCGTTGTTCTTATGTTGAGGCAGAATCAGGCGTTGTTCTTATGTTGAGGCAGAATCAGGCGTTGTTCTTATGTTGAGACAGAATCAGGCGTTGTTCTTATGTTGAGGCAGAATCAGGCGTTGTTCTTATGTTGAGGCAGAATCAGGCGTTCTTCTTATGTTGAGGCAGAATCAGGCGTTCTTCTTATGTTGAGGCAGAATCAGGCGTTGTTCTTATGTTGAGACAGAATCAGGCGTTGTTCTTATGTTGAGGCAGAATCAGGCGTTGTTCTTATGTTGAGGCAGAATCAGGCGTTGTTCTTATGTTGAGGCAGAATCAGGCGTTCTTCTTATGTTGAGGCAGAATCAGGCGTTCTTATGTTGAGGCAGAATCAGGCGTTCTTCTTATGTTGAGGCGGTGTTTCACCACACTCTGACGTCACAGCCTGGCATATTCTGAGATTGATCGTTTGCTGGGCCTGGTGTCAATAAAAGCTTTTCTTTGACTAACAAGGTTGTTTTCAGCTCTGAAACTTACAGAATATTCTTATATTGCCATGACCTTTTATATATCAAACGCTCAAGGGAAAGTTGATTTCTTAATTCATGATCCCTTTAAAACTTTATAGACTAAAATATCTAGCTTCCGGTGGTCAGCGATACGCAAGTCGACTTACGGCGAAATAATAACCCCTGACCGATGAACCCTTGACAAATGCATTTTGACGAACACAGAAGCGCAGAGGATAGAGCAAAACAAAACACAGGTCATGAATTTTTAAAGAGAAATGGCGGAGAATTTCGATATAAGAGAAGAGGGGCTTGAGTTTGTTATCCAGCGAGAGGCGTCAAAGCTTGCGATGCTTACATTGCGATAAGTCGACCTGCGTACCGCTGGAAGCTAGATCACTGAGAAACGTCCTGCTCAAGGTTCGGGTTGAATAACTAGTTCCTACTTCCAATGTTTCATCATTGATTCAGACTCATGCTGGGATTGATGTAAAATCAACGTTATCATAACTGTCTATACAGTATGTACTATCGTTGAGCTTCAGGAAGCCTCAGGACGGAGCTGGAGTTCAGTTATGGTGATGGGCATTTGTTTCCGAAATACACGCTGTACACGGTAGAACAATCAAAATAGACTGGGCCATCTGACCAATCAGAGCAGAGTAGGCTCATGGAAAGGAGAGATTTAGAGAGACTGATTCATCCGACGAGTCATTTGAGAATCATTGAACATTGTTGTGATGTGTAATGTATGTTATGAGAAAATGTAAGTGTTTTTTGACCTTTGATGCATGTAAACCTGTTGAAGGAGACTCCAATACTAAATTAGCATAACTAAACCTTTAAAATAGCATAATTGAGGCACTTTAAATTGGATCAGAAAGTCTTAAGTTCAATATCATGGCATTAAATTAGGGCCCTATGATTTCTGCGATGCAGAAGATGTGGAAGGAATTGCAGAATCCATTGATAAAAATGGAATTTACTGTATAATGCAGAATGTCACAGAATTTGTCAAATTTTGAATGGATAAATTCGAAAGTAGGTCAGAACACTTAACTGGTTAGTTCACCCCAAAAATGTAACTCTGTCATCATTTACTTACCCTCATGTCATTCCAAACCCGCAAGACTTTCGTTCATCTTTTAAAGTGATTGAGTCTAAACTGCTTGATTCATATGGATCAGTTTTACGATCTCCTTATGAACTTTTTATAGTGTCAAAGTGAAAGTTGCTTTTTTATTTAATTTAATTTAAAAATCTTTGCAAAAATTGCTAAATTAAAATGCACGCACTGCAAAACATTTTTTTTGTTTCAGTACAAATTCAAAACATCCTTTAATCAAGATACATTTAATGACATGCAAAATAAAGAAATGAAGTCTTGTTTTCTGAGAAATTGAAGTGTCTGTCATTGGGTATGAAAATGACTTACAATTGAATTAAGTAGATTTTTATGAACCCATTGTCAGATATTTGTTTGTTTTAATCATAAAATCACTTTCACGAGATTTCCCAAGATTTCTTATCTCAAACAGGAAAAAAAATCTGTTGGAAATTGTATTTTTAAATGTGAAGTGTTACTAATACAACTCATTGTGTGCTTAGACATTACATTTATATGTGTTATGTTCCCTTCAGTTTATTCCTTACATTTGCTTTAATTGGTCTTAAAAAGGTCATACTTTACCTTCTTAAAACCTGCAGAAGCCCTGTATAATGTTACACATAATTTTTTTTGTAAAAACCAAAACATCAGATGCAAGTACTTTGCTTCAGGAAGACATGCGCAACTATTTTATTAATATATAATAAGAGGCCTGTTTAATAATTTAAAAAAAATATATTGTTTTGTTTTTATGCATCGATGCAGAATCGTTCACATTAGCAACACAATACATAACAAAAACAATTATATTCCATAGCTAAAATAAATGCAGCCTTAGTGAGCATAAGACACTTCTTTCGAAAACAGTACAAAAACAAAGGCTACTGCTGTGCTGCCCATTCAATAATTTATTTTAGGTTCATCCTAAATAAACTGGCTGCATGTTTAATGATCTAGAACAAATCCAAAAAAGCTGTAGAGATAACCAAGTAAATAGAAGCCATGTTTCTGTTTTCACCGTACCGCTGAATCACACATTGAGGATTGTTGAAAGTTATAAACAGCAGTTAAACATACAGTACCTGTCAAAAGTAACAACATGTTTTAATGTTTTTGAAAGATGTCTCTTCTGCTCACCAGGCATGCATTTATTTGATCAAAAAACACAGTAAAAACAGCAATACTGTGAAATATTACTACAAATTAAAATAACTGTTTTCTATTTGAATTCATAGCTGAATTATCAGCATCATTACTCCAGTCTTCAGTGTCAGTGTCTTAAGAAATCATTCTAATATGATGATTTGATGCTCAAGGAACACTTATTGTGATCTACAATCAATGCTAAAACAACAGTTGTGCTGCTTAAAGGTGTAATGAACTGGATTTTTTTTTTTTATATACTGTTGTCTGAGGTCAACTAATGACGTTTGTGTGGTTTTTACATTCAAAAACATCATAATGAATAAGTAATAGGCTATTTTCTACACTGGTTTTGAGGCTCTCTCCTGAACGCTGGGTTTTGATGGGTGTGCCGCACTGGAGACTTGGAAGTAAACGCCCACGGCTGGGATTGGATAAGATTTGCATATTTAATGAGCTTCAGCTCCCCTGTCAGTTCAGTTCACATTAGGGAGGGATCGTTTTGAAAGCGGCAACCGGAATGATTCTCTCGATCACAGGGCTCGTAAATGTCTTAATCAAACAAACACAATGATTTATTTCTCATCCACTCGAAATTGTTCTGTATTACAAGGCCCGCTTGATCGGTCGATATAAGCATGAACTGCACGCACACACACACACATGTGCGCGCCCAGATCATGGAAGGAATATTATTTCACTATTTGAGATTCATTGGCCTGCCGATGGGCTTATGTTTTGGTAGCCCGTCTGGAAAACACATAGCCCCGGAACTACTATTACATATAAAAAAGAAGTTTACTCACATAAGTTTGTTGCACCATTCCTGTCGAATCCAATATAGAAGGCACAACACTGTGTCTGCAAATCCAGCACCTGAGACTTGTTCACAAACGATTCCGCAGTGAAATGAAGCGAACACACGTACATGTCTTCCCCACGTGAGCTGGAACTTCATTAAAAATAAATGAAGTATCACACATTCCTAATATTACTATCCGAAGGAAGCTTATGCAGTGACTGAGTTCTTCCACAATATCTTGCTGTCTTCTTCGACTTGTTTATTGCTGTTGGCTAGCGTGATCCGATGAGTCGGTGGGCGGGGCTACTGAGTTACACGTGTTTATTATTCTGTAGAGGTGGTGTTTTGCCACAAGATGACGTCAGTATGAAGCACTCTATCGTTTGCTGGGCCTGGTGTCTATAAAAGCTTTTCTCTGACTAACAAGGAAGTTTTCAGCTCTGAAACTTACAGGATATTCTTTCATATATCAAAAGCTCAAGGGAAAGTTGATTTCTCAATTCATCACCCCTTTAATATTTTTGTGATACTTTTTTCAGGATTGAATCATGAATTGAAAGTTCAATGAACTTTTGCATTTATTACATTTATTTATTACATTTATCAAATAGAAATCCTTCGTACTGTTATAAATATGATGCAGTCTTGATGAATAAAAGTATTATTTTCTCTCTCTTTCTTTAATATTACCACAAACAAAATATTTTTTTTCAACATTGATAATAATCAGAAATGTTTCTTGAGCATCAAATCATCATATGAGAATGATTTCTGAAGGATCATGTGACACTGAAGACTGGAGTATTGATGTTGAAAATTCAGCTTTGATCACAGGAATCAGTTTTAAATTATTAAAATAGAAAACAATTATTTAAAATTTTAATATTTTACAATATTACTGTTTTTACTGTTTTTTGATTTATAAATGCAGCCTTGGTTAGCAGAAGAGACTTCTTTCAAAAAAATAAAAAAATATTGTTTCCAAACTTTTGACGGGTAGTATATATACTGCCTAAAACTTACAGGATGAAAGCATCTTGTTAGACAGTGAGTTCAGATGTGCCTCTGTGCCTTCCTATTCCTGTTTAAAATTTTGCAGTCTTTGATCCACTATTCAATCCTATCATTTTTTTTACTTCACCAGGAGCCAGCATGACTTGAATACCCAAAAGAGTCTCACTGACTCCAGCAAAGACGAGCAGGCGTTTCTGCAGCGCCATTACCCGTCATTAGCCTCCCGCTGTGGCTCTCGCTACCTGGCTCGCACCCTGAGCCGGCTGCTCATGCATCACATCAGGGACTGTCTCCCGGAGCTCAAGACGCGAGTCACGGTGCTCACCGCCCAGTACCAGACCCGACTCAACAGCTACGGCCAGCCTGTGGAAGACCACAGCGCCACCTTGCTGCAGATCGTCACCAAGTTCGCCTCCGACTACTGCAACACCATCGAAGGCACTGCCAGGCACATCCAGACCTCTGAATTGTGAGTACATGAACCAGCACATAATTTAGGAAGTTTTCGGCAAAACAAGTTCATTTAAAGTCATCATGAAATCAAAATTCTCAATTCAAATTTTTTTTTTTACAGAAAGTTTATTATAAATTACTTTAGAGCTGTCACGATTCCTCGTAGGGCTGCACGATAATGATTAAACTGATACTCACGATTATTTTGCTCAAAATTATAATCACTGTAATTATTAATCACGATTATTCTATCAAAAAGGGTAATGTATTTATGGCCATTTTGTTTTTTATGTTCTTTACCAACCTACACTTCACCCAAAAGGCCTGTAGGTGGCAAACTGATTTATTTAACCAACTATGATAACGTTGTTAGATGGTAAATCAATACAAAACACATGGTTTGGGTGAATGCTTTGTAATCTGTGTGTTCACATTAGATTTTTAAAGCAACACAAATCGTTTGGAAATGAGACAGTTTGGGGGATTTAAGATCTTCGCATCTGGCAAGCACAATCATGATGTTACCAATGCAAGATAAGTCTCAGGTCTCAAAATTCCTAACATATCATTTAATACACCATTTTGAAAATGGCAATTTTGGGGTTAAAGAAAAATGAGCTGTTCTGTTTGTGGCTCCTTAAATGCAAATGAGCTGCTGCTCCCCACCCGAGAGGGCGGAGCCTACACATCTCATTCACAGCAGTGAATGAAAACTGAAACATCTGTTTATTTTAATGATCATATCTATTGCAGACACTTTCATGTGACATTGCAGTTCTTCATCATCATGAAATATTATCATCTGCCATGCGTTTTAAAGCCTTATCGCTCTCAACTTAAACACAAGCACATGCTCCTGTCGCATGCGCAGAGCTGGATGTCAGCACATCTGTGAGTAGTCTATTAAACTAGACTAGTTCTCTTGCATATGTTATTGCGATTAAATTGTCAAATGCTCACAAGGTTAAGTCAGACAAAAACAAAGTTCAGATGAAAACAGTTGGTTGTGTCTGTGCACGTATGCAGTAAGTAATTTACAGAAATCTTAAGTGTATATTAGATCTGTCTGTCTAACTTTACTAAAGTGAAAGCAGTGTAATACAGTACCTGCTGCTCTATCTGCTGTTAATATGAATCAACAACAGAAGATAAACAGAAATTCACTCACTGCTCTTGACTGACTGAACTTTAGTAGCTTTAATAAGAACACATCTCTTACTTGAATGCTGCTGTTAATGCTCTGGCGAGGAGATACACATGGCAGACTGTAAACAGCTCTCTGAGGGCGGGGTCTGTGAGAATAAAATGACGTCATTTTGCGAGAACTTTTTTCTCTGTTCTTGCGGAGTATGTAATGGCCTTAAGGCTGCATAATGTATTAAAACCATTTAAAAACCATACTATAGCACAGTGCTATAGTGAATTCACAAAGGCTGCGATTCAAGGGCATAAATATATGACCTGCAGGTTTAATATATATGTGCTTTAATTATTTACATGTGTGTAGGTTCCGTGTGTCTCGCAGCAGTTCCGTTCTGCTGCTCCACATGAACTCTTATCATTTACATGCATCTCAAACTCCATCTCTGCATATGCTGTGAGTTTGGGTTCACCTGGAAACACAGTGTGTGCTATTTGATCAGATTTGTAACATAAATCATGTATAAACTTATGCCAACACAGCAGAATACATCAATATGTTTCTAAATATGCAAACTGTTTGGGATTTCAAAATAAAAGTTTAAACCCTCGATTTGAGTTTGCATGTTTTGATGACCACAACATATTCTTTTTTAAGAAATTACAGTGGCTGGATCTCTATCTCAAAGAAGCAATGTTAACAATTTAATTAACATTTGAATTAAATGTCGTTTGGCAAATTTTTGGATTTCATCTGCTGTAAAGTTGGACATCACCAGACCGTTTGCGGCCTCTGCAGGCATTTGTTATAATACATAAAAGTTGATTTGTTTATATTATGTATATTATATTATGTGTTGTTCTATAAAACCATTAGCCTGACGTTGTCATACTCAATTCTAGTCAGAATATGAGTCTGATACTGCTCCATTGGGCTGTGATTATTGGGGCGTGTTTCAACCGAACCTGGAAAGACCTCAATTGGATAGACCAACAACCAATCAGAGCAACAGAGTAAGTGACTTATATTGAGCGACTCATAGTAGTGGGAAGTTCGGATAATTTTACGGATCTTTGAATCTCGTTCAGCAAAACAAACAAATCTTTTTTTTCAAGTAATTTCGTTCATTTCAGCAGAATATAATTAAAATGTCACATGCTAAATTCCCCTACACATCTAGTACTTGAAATGATTCATTAATTGCTTAGTTGAGTCTTCAGGCTATGCAGTCTGTTAGTCCAGTGGTTTTCAAACCCTGGGTGAGAATTAAAAAATGGGTCGCCAGGACAATTTAAGGAAAATGGAGTTACACTAAAAATAAAAAATAAATATTTTTCATAAAATCAGTCTATAGGCCGATAGGCCTATATAAAAGGAATAAATATGCGAAATATAATTGATTTAAATAATTAACAGATCAAACAAAAGAAAGAAAGAAATGTGTGACAGTGCTGCTGGGTTTGGTTTATTGTTTGTGAGGCGCGGTGCTCCTCAAACAAGTTCACGGAATGGAAACCCAGACGACAGAAAGCACATCTTGTTTTCTTTATTTTACAATAGCACAATGTAAGTTAACACTTTGCAATTTTGAACGATGTCCTTCTCTTATTATTTGTATGACCAAAATGACGGAGTATTTTATTTATGTTTCCTCTGCTCGTTCGTGCCGGCGCCTCGCGCGCAAACAAACATTCCAGCATCCAAACTTGACATCGCAGTCAGTCAGTTCATCATCAACATAAAATAGTTAACCTAATATATTAAAAAGTTACACAGCTCAGTTCAAATAGTCAGTAAAAGCCAACAATTCGTGCCATTCAGCGTGAGCACTGCTCCACTGTGTTGTTCCTAAATAGACCTGCGCGGGACGGATGATACCTTCTCCCGCTCCCGCCCGCATTAAAGTATAAAAGTTTTTTTCTGTACGTCCATGACACTATTTCAAGTAATTTAATGTAAAAGCAAGCCAGTGCGTGGTTTGGCGTGGCAGAATGCAAGCAAAGTGTGCTCATAATTAAAAAAAAAGATGACAGTTGATCGCGATCTCACAAAGCTCTTGTTATCAATAAAACTGACTGCGCAATGAATCTTCCATAATGTATATTGTATTTGTTATAATCAGAGGATTTGCCAGCATTCAGGATTCAGAACTGCGCAAAAACTCAGACGTTTTGAGTGGTGAGTGGATTCTATCTTAAATGCATCTGTTTGGCCATTGCGCTCTAGAAACAAACACGTAGGCCTATTCGTGACATTGCACAGCGCAGCAAAACAATTTATAAGCAGAAACTCTGCCTATACTTGCGCCCGTAGCTAAAACGTTTTTATTTTGTTTTAGTTTTTCTTGTTGATTTGTGCAATAGATGCATAACAATTTATTTGTTGATGTTTTATTTTTTTAGAAATTTCTATTTTGCGGGAGTCCCGCGAATCAGGCACGTTCAGAGGGGGGGGCTTTGGGTGCTCGAGCCCCTGCCCTTTTTCAAAATTAATCAAAAGTGCCCCTCTCAGACAAATATCAATGATAATATTTGTGGTCAATTAAAAAGGACAATGTGTCCAATACTAACAAACTGCTCAAAAGTCGGAAACCTTCTGTTTATTTTTTCATATCAGTCGGTCTGAGGCGTTGCCATAACCCGTTGCTATGGGTTGCATGTATTTTACTGGCTGATTTTCCTCAGTCTGTTCGGAAACGGCTCTCGAGCCATATATGGTTCTTTCAGAGAGTGTCTGTGGCTTTACGGGAGAAAAGCATTCCCCCCAAAAAACCAAACATTTTTTTCATCAATAATCAAAGCTAATGTGTTGATTTATTTAAAAATCTATATATTATATGTTTTAAAATATTACATAATTCGTCAATGCCCGTTTGTCATGTATATACACCAACCAATCGTGATCTGGCAAAGTTCAGATTCCATTGGACAAAGTGAAGTGGAGCGGGAATTTTCTGTTCTAATTCATAAATCGGTTGAAAGGGCATGGACAGACGAACTAACGTTTGTGGAACGATTTCCTGAGGTTTGTCTCATTTTATTAATCAAATTGCATCGCTGACAAAATGGATGCTAACTGACAACAAACACAAACTGCACAAAACCATGCAGCACCAAAAGTCGCATTAATGTAAGTAGTGTTAAACTCACTTGTATTTATTGATACATGTTTACTATTTGATGAAACGATCAAAGTTAATATAGCCCAAGTGCCACCGGCACCTACAGGCCAATTATGTGAAATGGTGGCGTGAAAGGACTTTATTATATTACCATTTTTGATTATTATGCAGCATTATGAAAGAAGTCTCTTATGCTCATCAAGCCTGCATTTATTTGATCAAAAACAGCAATATTGTGAAATATTATTATAATAATGGTTTTCTTTTTTAATATACTTTAAAATAAAATGTATATGTGATCAAAGCTGAATTTATCATCATTACTCCAGTCTTCAGGGTCACATGACCCTTCTCTAATCATAGATTTGATGTCAATGTTGGAAACAGTTGTGCTGCTTAATATTTTTTATAACCTGCTGTGATACTCAAGATTCAAGATTATTTGATTAATAAAATGTTAAAAAAGAACATGTAATATCTCACAATATTAGGCTGCTGTTTTTTTTCTGTATTTTTGATTAAATAAATGTAAGCTTGATGAGAATAAGAGACTTCTTGCAAAAACAAACTTTTCACACAAACACACACACATATATGTGTGTATATATATATATATATATATATACATATGTATGTATATGTATATATATGTATGTATGTTTATTTTTATTAATAATATTTATTTTTTTAAGATGTTGCCCCTTTTTTACATCTGAGCCCCTGCCTCTGAAGAACTCTCTGCACGTCCTATAATATATATATATTTTTATAGTGTAGTTGTAGTGTATTTTGAGCAGCAAACGATTAATTGGTTAAAATTCTTGTTGGTTAACGGTTAACCAGTTAATTAGCGTCCCATATATAGGCCTATATCAAATTAGTGCAGAATCAACTTTAATTTGCTAACGCGTCAATGATCAAAAGCGGTTGTGTGGAAAAGTGCTGAGCTGAACTTTTGTGCCATCTAGTGGTTTAATGGAGAATGCAGTCAAATGGCCCATTGTATATAAGTATTATGTCTGTATATGGGTCGCAACAACTTAAGAAAAAAAAAAGAGGGTCGCTCTTAAAAAAGTTTGAAAACCACTGTGTTAGTCAACCTCACCTCCGAATCCGAGTCGTTCTTTCTTTTGTCACTTCACATGTAATCACGTCTGTTCCCTGGAAAGATTAGTAACGTTACACCTCTCCTGTCTTTGGGTTTGAGTCGTTAGTTCCATCATCAGTGTCTGATCTGGGCTGTGACAGCCTTATAAGCAATGCGTGCAGTCGCGGAAACAGAATTTATTAGTTCAACTCTCGAGTCTTCGGGTTCTAGTCATTCATTCACCAACTCACAGCCCCATTGGCTGAGTGCAGAAGATCCTGTACAGAACCGATGGCCTGTAGCGCATGCACGGTTTACACAAAATGAACAAACTGCTCTCTGAGACAACTCGTTGTTCCCATCATATTTAAGATTAGTTAAAAAAGAACGAATTGTTTATGAACGACGCATCACTAACGCATTGTTGTCAACACAACTCAACTGCGTGCACGCTGGAAGAAGTAGAAGAAGATGAGTGTAAACGATCTTGCCGATGTTGTAAAAATAATTTAAGGATACAATGAGTATTTATTAACACAATCATAAATTTTGAGATGTACGAACAAGTTCTCCATTTACGATTAGAACGAATTCAACCCAAGCGCTCTTTGGTGATGTGGATGATTACGCAGCATTATCTGTCCATCATCGTATAAAGCCCGCCCTGACAATCTGATTGGTCTGAACAGCTTCTGTTCAAGCATTGTTGCCCCGCAACGGATCAAGTCCAGACCAAACTGTCCGACATCAAATGTTGTGGGTGGGGCTAAGTTTGGCTGTCATCCAGGCTATAAAACCATAAGAACACTTACTTTGGATATTTATTTCAACAAAAAATGATTGCCTCATTGTTATCATGTTTGTATTGTAAGTCATTTTAAAGGCTAGTGTTTGCTTAGGTCTATTTTTATTACCACAAATAAAATCGACCAAAATAATCAATGGTTACAGCCCTAAATTATTTGTGCACATCGTTATTTTTTTACATTCATATGTCCTCGTAATCTTTGATCAAAAAACATCCTCCTCAAAACATCATCTGTTATGACGTGTGTCTCACCGGAGGGTTGGACTAAATATCCTCCACACTGCACCCTGGCATTCAGATCTGCTTCAATTTAGTTAGCAATGCTCAACTTAGTACGATCCAACAATTCCTATTGACAAAATCAAGTCCCGCTCTACATTTCTTTTCTAATATCAGAATATAAACTTCACTCAGATATACGTCACATTAGGGATTGACGTATACATATTGATAGACTTAAAACAAGTTGTTTTTCTTATTGCCTCTAAAGGTCTTTTCACATTAATACCAAATATGTAGCACAGAAATTCACCACAAACAATATTTTGAATCAATTCTAGAGATTTTTTTCTGCTATTATTGTTGATCTGAAAATTCAGCTTTGTCCCGTTATGATTGAATCACAGGACCGGATACCAGTTGCCTTGTCAAAAACTCTTTATTGCCATATGTATCAGGCATAGGAGAGAAACTTGTTGTCTTCGTGCCAGCTGTATATGTTTCTCTGAGGCAGTGCATCAACGGTGAACATTTTATACACTGACTAAAGGATTTGTAATTCCTTACAAGGTAAAGAAACATGTTGGTTCGTTTAAAATAGAATGTATACTTCATGCTTACATCAGTTGATATATATCCCAAAACAAATACATCAGCGGAAAATATAAGCCTGTTTACATCAGTGATATACATGTATGCACATTCCTGCATGGACACGCATTCTTTGTAGGACCAAAAGTATCTCCCTGTGTCCTTCTCCCTGCCATATGACAGTAATATGTCATGCAACTTCAGCTCATGCAGTATATATAACACAAATACATTATAGATTCAATTGTAAATATAAATAATATTAAAATAACACATTTCTGATCTACAACTCCCTCCATTGGAACTACGGCCGTCAGTTCCACACCATCATCGTCACCTAATGGAGTGATAGTGAGGAGAGAAAAAGCAAACCAAGAAACAAAAGACATACAAAGAACAGAAAAGTAGAAACATGAGGAATCGGAATAGAATAAAACAAAACAAAATGACCCCAACCCATGACATGTTCCGCATACTATGTGTGTAATTACGTCTATGTGTAAGTATTTAAAATGTACCCCAGTCATCTGAGAAAGGAAAAATTAATGAATCTTCACCAGTGCCTGGACTCGTCCGGTACCTGAACTCCTCAGTTCCTGGTCAAAATAACAAACTAACATAAGCGTTGATGTTAAAGAGTCCTATTCCTTGGGGTTGTGAATCAGTAAGCGGGTGTTGATTGTTTGTGGGGTTGTGTTTTGTAAGTGGTGCAATGTGTATAGAATATCCTATCTTACTCTATATTTTCCATTTTTGGCTTTATCCATATAGTTAGAAATAACCAATTTAACAGGTTTAGTACCTTTCCTTCTAGTAACACATATGATGATGTGTACTACTACCATAAACACAAGAACTCCTACCATAGTTAGAACTATCCAGTCTGACCATGATAGATTTCCTAGAATTTGTGTCAATTTCCTTTCAGACATTAATTTGGCTACTCCATTTGCGATAACATGTCCCATTGCTTGAATTCCCTCCTCTTGGGCTGCTTTTACGCTTTCTTTAACTCTTTTAACCATTTCAAAGAGTTCATAATTCCTTTCCTCTACTAAATCATTATTCCACCACTGTGGTTCTAATTGCAGCAATTGCACATGTGGAACATGGATCCCACCTAAATGAAGAGGATAGAGAATTTCAATGCAAAATGGATCAGGGGGAATTGGACACAACTTCCCTCCATATATCATATTCTCACTTATTCCATCATGTAATATACACCACTGTGCTTCTGACACCTGCCATGCACCTGTGGCTTGATCTAAAGGAACTACCTCCCAAACTGCAGATCCATTAAGGGATAGACTAAACATTGTAGAACATGAGCAAATTACCCACTCATGTTCCTCGACACAACAATCTGTTGTAGAAATCATCGGTGTTTCCCCTTCAGCCCAATATCCATTTCTTCCTAATCTAATTACTGAATTTCCTTGTCTAATACCCATTGATTGGAATTGTCTAACTGTCATTATATTGCGCTGTCCATATTGAGGCCATACCATTGTCGTTGTGTATTGAGAATAACTTGCAACCATCTCTAATCAATGTCAATGGAATTGATTCCTGTAATGGAAGCAGAGAAATCATTAACACCACTCCTTGTTACCCAGTTTCTAAAAGTAACTGACGAACATTGATCATTTTCAGGCCATAAGCTATCGCTATCACTAAACAAGGTTTAACTTGTGACCAATGATACCATCTATCTGTTCCTACACCCTTCCCTTTAAGGCAAACACTCGTATCTGTAGTTAAGAGTATCTCATATGGTCCTTCCCACCTAGGCTCTAAACCTTTCCTAGCAATTCGTTTGACCATAACAAAACTGCCTAACTCGGGAATGTGTGGAATATCAGTAGTGGTGTGTTTTCATCCACTGCTGCTGAGCTTCTCGCACTTTCTGGTTGTTTCCTTTGGTAGCTCTGTCCAGCATAGTGAGATAACGTTTTAACTTTTCTTGGAACAATGTGGAATCTCCTCCTGTTCCGCGGGCGGAGCATCAGGAGGTAGAACCATTGCTCTTCCAGTCATTAGTTCAAAGGGGTTAGTCCTGTTACTCTGTTTGGAGTTGCTCTTAAGTTCCACAAAATAGCAGGTAATAATCTGTGCCAACCTTGGCCAGTCTGCAGAATGGCTTTAGTAAGGGGCGTCTTTAACGACGGTTCATTCGTTCGACCATACCTGACGATTGAGGTCTATAGGGGATATGAAACTTTTGTTTAATCCCAATCAATTTCATTGCTTCCTTCATCAATTTTCCAGTGAAGTGAGTTCCATTGTCGGAATCAATTTCATATGGAAGGCCCCAGCGAGGAAAAACTTCTTCCACCATCACTCGTGCTGCAGCCGGCAGTGCAAGTTTTTGTCGGAAATGCTTCAACCCATCTAGTAAATCGATCTATGATTACTAGAATGTATTGATATCCTCCACTGGATGACAATGGTCCTGTGAAATCAATTTGGAGATGTGTCCATGGCCCTGTTGGTCTGGGTGCATGTGACATTCTCACCTTTACAGGTTTTCCCACATTTGCTTTTATGCAGATCAAACATCTCCTACAATAATCATCGATGTCTCTCATCATTCGCGGCCACCACCAAGTCTCGCTGATTTGAGCTTTCATTGCTTTTGCTCCAGCATGCACTTTTCCATGATACAGCTGCATTAGTTCTTTCCTTGTTCCGATAGGCATTACCACCTGTCCTGTTGGAAATTCTCCAGATACCTTGATCATCTTCTTTTGCGCCTTCTTTTTTCCATTGTTCTTTCTCTTCTTCTGTCTCTGTGTGATATGACAGAAGATGCAGCTCAGAATTATCTTTTCTGTTTTCTTGAACCAAGGTAACAGGAGTAGGGGAAAAGTAAAGCCGCTTCTCTGGCTGCCACATCAGCTGCAGCATTTCCTTTGCTTTCCTTGGACTTGTCAGATTGATGTGCTTTTACTTTGACCACAGCTGCTTCTCGTGGTAATTGACATGCTGCAATCAACCGACGAATTATGGAAGCATGTTGTATTACACTCCCACTGCTGGTGATGAGTCCACGTCTTTTCCATAGGGCAAGGTAGTCATGGACCACTCCGAAAGCATAACGACTATCTGTATAGATGTTGACTCGACCTCCCTCCGATAGCTCAAGAGCTTCCGTGGCGCCATGAGCTCAGCTACTTGTGCAGAAAATTGCCCAGGAAGAGCTCCTTGCTTCACAACAGTTCCATCAGCCTTCACCACAGCCCATCCAGTATGTCGTTTTCCATCAATGTAGTAACTGGATCCGTCGACCCATAACTCATTATCTGGATTTTCAAGAGGATTGGATTAACTGGACCAAGGCTTTCTTCTTCTACCTGTTTTTCACACTCTCACTTTCACACTGGATTGGATTAACTGGACCAAGGCTTTCTTCTTCTACCTGTTTTTCACACTCTCACTTTCACACTGGAATTCCCTCATGTGGTTCCAGCATCATTGTTGCCGGGTTAAGTGTAGTGTCTCTGATGATTTCCACTCTCAAGTCCTTGTTCAGCAAAGTTGCTTCCCATTTTGCTCTCCTCGCATCAGTGATAGTCTTGATGTTTGTGTTGTTCAACAGCGTTACTATACTGTGTGGAGTGTGCAGTGTGATAGTTTGTGCACCAATCAGATTTTCCACAGCATTCACTGCCCACGTGGCACCATCAAGGGCTTGTATACATCGTGGTTGACCTATCATGGTGACAGGAATCTTTGTGGAAAAGTATCCAACTGGTTTATATCGATCACCTGGTTTCTGACACAGTACTGCTGAGTAGGTCTCATCTCCCACCCTGGTCCACAAATGAAATGGCAAGCGACCATCAGGAAGTCCCAAGGCTGGGGCTGAAATCAGTTTCTTTTTCATAGAAGTAAACGCTTCCTCAGCTTCTGGTGTCCATTCCAGCTGTTCCACTCCAGGCTTTCCACCTTTATACAGATCAATGAGAGGACTAGTGATGCTGGCAAAATCAGGGATATATTGGCGACAATAGTTAAAAAGTCCCATCACCTTCCGCATCCCTGTAACTGTCAGAGGTTTTGGAAGTTGCTGCATTGCCTCTACACGCTCTGTTGTCATTCTTCTTCCCTCAGCAGATATTTCTTGGCCTAAATAAATAACTTTAGCTTTGGCAAGCTGTGCTTTGTCAGTTAACTTTAAATCCACCTTTCCTTAGAGCTTGCAGAGTAAAATACAGAGCAGATACATGGCTTTTTCGTCTGGGCTTGCAATTAACAAGTCATCAACATATTGGAGGCAAACACTTCCTGAACTCTCAATTTCAGCTTTTAGCTCAGTTAAGAATTGGTCAGGGCTCTATGAAATACAACTGGTGAAAGATTAAGACCTTGGAAGTCTATTCCAAGCATACTGGTTTGCGCCGACAGTGAAGGCCAATTTCTCTTGAGATTTTTCATCAATAGGTATAGACCAGAAAGCTGACAGCACATCCAAGACTGTGAAGATTCTTGCATTCCCTGGAATATCATTCAAAATGGTAGCAGGATTAGCCACAATAGGGTGTGGTTTTGGTGTTACACTGTTAAGTCTTGTATAATCTATGGTTAATCTCCATGAGTTGTCTGACTTTTTGACAGGCCAAACAGGGCTGTTGGTAGTAGAAGTAGTTCGTCGAACAATTCCTTCAGCTTCCAAGTCTGCCACAATCTCAAAAACAGCTTGTCTTGCTTCTGGTCGAATGGGGTATTGTTTATGCGGTGCATGTATCGGTCCCTCTATGATAACAGGGTCAATGTTGGCTTTACCACAATCCAATTTGTGTTTAGCCCAAACATCTGGATATAAGCTGCACAGAAGACCCCACACACCTTCTTTTCCCCAGTCTCTGATAATTGGTTTTGCTATACCAACAGAACTTATATTACATGTGCGATCTTCATGTGGTATTATTCCAGCTGTTGTAGTAATTTGTGAGTGTCGGTAAATATGATCATGTTTAACAATGGTAAAATGTCCATACCTATAAGGCTTCCTTGTGAATTCGGCCCCACCCAGAAAGGTGTCCATAGGACTTCATCTTCATGTATTTGCAGAGGAACTGGTATACTTTTGTGAAATATCATGATATCTCCTCCAACTCCTTCAACTTCTATGGCTTCATGTGTTGTAGGTAGATTCAAATCAGTTATGGAGAGGAAGCTCCTGTATCGATTAGACAGTCACATTGATGGCCCCCTATCAAAGCAGGGATGAAAAGTCGATTGTCTCTTTTGTTACTCTTACAGGGGCCGCTGATTCCTATTGCGGACGCATAATTCCCTCAATGAGCTGTGAACTTGTGCTTCAGTCCATGTCTTCCCTCGAGAGGTTTTATCATTGTTTTTGGCGTTTACCTGTTTAAATGACGGGCCTTTACCTTCTGCTCCACCTCCTTTAGCCCAACAGTCTTTTATGATGTGCCCAGTCTTCCCACAATTTTGGCAGAACTTCACCATCCTATCTGCGTCGATGTTGGATTGAACGCCACTCCTCTTCGATTTGATTTGTTTCCTTCATCCTTGTTTGATCTAATAGCCATTTCTAGGACGACCAGCCCATTGCATAATTTGGTCAAACGTTTCTCCTGGATTGACTCCAAGTAATAAGGCTTGTTGATATTTTGTGCTAAAACCATCCACAAGTGTGTCAGTAAACTGTACATCATCTCTGTCTGGTTCTTTTTGCACAGTGAGCCCATCTTTCATAAGCATTCCATTTACGCAAGGCATATTCATCTGGAGATTCATCATCTTTTTGCTTAATCAATGTTACTGATGTGAAAGGAATCTTACCACTGCCCAGGATCTCTTGGATTTCTTTTGAACACATCTAAGGCTTGCCAAAGACCCAGGGGTCGTCCTGGCCATCAACCCACAAGTCTATCCATTGGGCTGTTGTTATTGGCGCTGGCAAGCGTTCCCATCTGTCTCTTGGGATTTTAGCTTTTACAATGGTGTGTATGTCTCTTAGTGACATTTGATGTGCTTCAACCAAGGAATCTAATTCTCGCCAAAACTCTGTGTTTGGATCTTGTCTCTTCAGAGGAGGCAAGGCCATGAGAATGGCTTGACGTTCTCCTGGTGTGAATGGTCTTTCTTCCATCATCATTTCAGATTGTACTTCTTCCCTTTTCATAGCAGGTGAAGAGAATTCAGGACCGACCTTATCAATTGTTATCATGTCATCTTCTCTTGTCTCATCGCCCCAATCAGAGGCAGGTGCTGGTATACCTTGCAGCATGTCTCTGTTTGGCTGGGTTGATTGGACCTGGTTATTACTGGAGCGGCATGTGCAGATGCAATAAATATTTTGTCCACTGGCCCTCCATTTGGCTTACAAGAACTGTTACATTGTTCAGGCAAAGTTGGATAAATTGGGTTGTATGGAGGAGGCATTACAGTTTTTGCTGAGTTTACTTTTGCTTGCAAAAATTTACTTTCAGCCTCGGCTATTATATTTGTCCAATCTGGATCAAATGAATCATCAATGATTGTTTTATCTTTTTCTGAACATGTAATAGACATGATTTTATTCAACTTGTTATATGCTTCAATCTGTGGCTTCATTGCTTCAACAAGTGGAACTGGACTCCCATCTGTACTGCAACAAATTCCACCTTGTTTCACAATCCAGTGGGCTGCCAGGATCGGAAAGGCTTTCAGTTTAACAGAGTCTTTTGGATCATGAACCATCTAAACTGTTCATCCAAAGAGGCATCAACATCCAGTCCTTTCTTCAAAACTTGGCTTGTTTTTGCTCTTCTTTTTTAAGTACCAAGCAGATATTGTTCTGCTATTATAGACACTCTCTGCCATTTTGCAGATAGTCTGTGTGTGTCTGTGCTTCTCAGCAGCAGGGCTATGTATAGCTCTGTGTGTGCGTGTATGAGTGTGTGTCTATGTGTGTGTGTTTTCTGAAGGGAAGGGTCCTGCCCTGCCCTCTCTCCCTCTCTCTCTCCCTAGCTGACAACTCGGGAAACAAAGAAAGAAGAGAAAGAAAACAAAAGTTAAATCCTAAATATTCTTATAATTCTTAAAAATTTACAGTTGAACTCAGATCAGTCCCCACCCCAAATATTGAACAGCTTTACTGTCAAAATCAGAAGGCCAACGATTCTAGCCACTATTATTCATAAAGGCGCCTTATACTTTAGCGTGTTTAAACGTTTTAGGGCTTTTCTTTAAAACTGCACTACCTTTAGCGCAGACCCGCCACTTTAAACCGCTTTATCTCACAGCTCGTTGCACTTCCCCGCACTTCTTCTAAGTGTGGCTCTTCAGTGTGTGGACATGTTTTAGAGTTTTTCCTGCCACTGATTACTGCAGACTCGCCACATTCCACCACCTCACAGTCACAACGAGCTGATTGCTAAATCGCATTACGGATTAATCTCCGAAATTTGACAAAGTTGGTCTTTTGCACAAAAGATCCACTTCTACCCAGCTTCATTCAATATTTTGGAGGTTCACTGATCAGAACAACTTAAATAAGTTGCATCAAATTAAATGAAACTATGTCTGATACACATTCATTGGCAACACAACTGGTATTCCAAAATAACACAGTTCTTTTTAGCAGTTTCAGTCATTGTCTCAACAGTATATATATCATCAGGCAGACTTAGAATCTTTAAGAAAAGAAAATGTCTTACCTGATGAATTAATTGAGACAAATGTCTGAAATGCAGATCCTGTTCGTGTGACGCCAAGTTGTTGATCTGAAAATTCAGCTTTGTCCCCGTTATGATTGAATCACAGGACCGGATACCAGTTGCCTTGTCAAAAACTCTTTATTGCCATATGTATCAGGCATAGGAGAGAAACTTGTTGTCTTCGTGCCAGCTGTATATGTTTCTCTGAGGCAGTGCATCAACGGTGAACATTTTATACACTGACTAAAGGATTTGTAATTCCTTACAAGGTAAAGAAACATGTTGGTTCGTTTAAAATAGAATGTATACTTCATGCAACAAAAATATTCTAATGATTTTTCAAATTATTAGCACTTTTCTCCTCAGAATAATTTTCTTTTCTTTAAAAAGAATTCTATTGGGGCCACATTGTCATTTGAGTGGGTGGGTGGGTGGGTAAGTGAGTGAGTGGGTAAGTGAGTGAGTGAGTGAGTGAGTGAGTGAGTGAGTGAGTGAGTGAGTGAGTGAGTGGGTGAATGGGTGAGTGAGTGAGTGAGTGGGTGGGTGGGTGGGTGGGTGGGTGGGTGGGTGGGTGAGTGAGTGGTGGTGGTGGTGAGTGGTGGTGAGTGAGTGAGTGAGTGAGTGGTGAGTGGTGAGTGAGTGAGTGAGTGAGTGAGTGAGTGAGTGAGTGAGTGAGTGAGTGAGTGAGTGAGTGAGTGAGTGAGTGAGTGAGTGGGTGTTTGAGTGGGTGAATGGGTGGGTGAGTGAGTGAGTGAGTGAGTGAGTGTGTGAGTGTGTGAGTGGGTGAGGGGGTGAGTGTGTGAGTGAGTGGGTGAATGGGTGAGTGAGTGAGTGAATGGGTGAGTGAGTGAGTGGGTGAGTGAGTGAGTGAGTGAGTGAGTGAGTGAGTGAGTGAGTGAGTGGTGAGTGAGTGAGTGAGTGAGTGAGTGGTGAGTGAGTGAGTGAGTGAGTGGTGAGTGAGTGAGTGAGTGAGTGAGTGAATGGGTGTTTGAGTGGGTGAATGGGTGAATGGGTGGGTGGGTGGGTTGAGTGAGTGAGTGTGTGAATGGGTGAGTGAATGAGTGGGTGAATGAGTGAATGAGTGAGTGAGTGAGTGAGTAAGTGGGTGAATGAGTGAGTGAGTGGTGGTGAGTGAGTGAGTGAGTGAGTGAGTGAGTGAGTGAGTGAGTGAGTGAGTGTGAGTGTGTGAGTGTGTGAGTGAGTGAGTGGTGAGTGAGTGGTGAGTGAGTGAGTGAGTGAGTGAGTGAGTGAGTGAGTGAGTGAGTGAGTGAGTGAGTGGTGAGTGAGTGGGTGAGTGAGTGAGTGAGTGAGGAGTGGGTGAATGGGTGGTGGGTGAATGGGTGAGTGAGTGAGTGAGTGGGTGAGTGAGTGAGTGAGTGAGTGAGTGAGTGGATGGGTGAATGGGTGAGTGAGTGGATGGATGAATGGGTGAGTGAGTGAGTGAATAGATGAGTGGGTGAATGAGTGAGTGAGTGAGTGAGTGAGTGAGTGAGTGAGTGAGTGAGTGAGTGAGTGAGTGGTGAGTGAGTGAGTGAGTGAGTGAGTGAGTGAGTGAGTGAGTGAGTGAGTGAGTGAGTGAGTGAGTGAGTGAGTGAGTGAGTGAGTGAGTGAGTGAGTGAGTGAGTGAGTGAGTGAGTGAGTGAGTGAATGGGTGAATGGGTGAATGGGTGAGTGAGTGGGTGAGGGGGTAAGTGAGTGAATAGGTGGGTGAGTGAGTGAGCCAGTGAGTTGGTCGGGGAGTTAAGTCCTCAAGTGCTTCTCTCAGTTTATTTCCTAAAAACCTACAACTAAACAATGTAGGAAATAGGCCCTTTAATATCATTGTATTTCTATACCTGGAATACATTTTTTAAGTTGGCATGAAATAAAAATATATTTTCTGAATGCTTGTTATAGATCTTATTGCAAACAATTAATCCATGTATTTTTCATTTTTCTTTCCTTCTGTGCTTTGCTTAATCGTGTCGTTTTTAATATGAATTTGTAAAGGCCTTATTTTTTGGCCCAGTTAAAAGTAAGAATTGCCTATTTATTTGTAACTTCAGTACAGCAGTAGGCACAAAGAAATTGTGCAAAGCCAACCAATTCGGTTTGAGCTTGTGATCTGAGAAAGCTCCTGGCATTTTTGAGAACAGACAGTCAAAAAATGGGTCATAATTGTAATCTGTCGAGCCACTTACTACAAGTTGCCATCATGCACCACCTATCGAGTTTGACATATTGTTATTACCAAGGCTACATTCCTGCTGAATCTTATTTTCGGTGACTTCAGCTGCGTCTCAGTCTGTCATTTTCTCACTGAAACTCATGACAGATATCAAGCACACCATGTTTACTTTGTGTGCTTGGCTGAATTTGACAGGCAGATAATCCTCATGTCTGCCCAACTCCTTATTTACACCCTGTTCACTGTTGGATGAAATGCTGTTCATCTCTCATATCTGGCTAAGTCCACACCAGCCATCGATTAATTAAGTGCCTCGTATTGACGTTTTCTGGCTGGAGTAGGACTCCAGGCCTGTGTGAATTTGTGAACGTGCCAACATGCCTTTGATGCCCTAAAGTGCTGCATAATTTTTAATTTTCATGGATTGACTGACTCTGTGAGCGTTTGTTTATTGTAGATGCGGAGGAGCTCGTATCTGTTATATATTCCACGAGACATTTGGAAGAACCCTGCAGTCCATTGACCCACTTGGAGGACTCACCGAGCTAGATATTCTCACAGCTATTCGAAACGCTACGGTATAATATTTACATTTACATTTTATGGATGCATGTGTGTGTATACAGATAAGCTAAGCATATTCAGTACTTTACTCACTTTCTAAAAAGTAAAGTGTGTAATTTCTACACCATAAGCGTCACCAAATAATGACAATTATTTTTCAAACAGACACAATGTTATAATTCAAAGCATCAGATTCATGTCCTCGACATGAAGAGTTTTAGAAACTGCAAATAAATTCTGGTTCAGATAGCTTTTGTGTTGAGTTCTAAGCCTCCAAATGTTAAATAAATCTTAAAAATGAATAAAACAATTTCTTAATAAATAATGTATTTTTTGTGTATGTACACTAACATATAATAGTTTGGGTTTTTTGCTGCATTAATTTCATCAAGAATACATTAAAACAATATTACTGTTACATATTATTTCAATTTAAAATAAATGTTTTCTATTTTAATATATTGTAAATTGTAATTTATTCCTGTGATCAAAGCTGAGCAGGAATATTAGGCTGCTGCCACTTTAAGAGCTAATGCACGGATCCGTTATACTGTTATGCATGGGTTTTCTTTCTCAACTGTTTACGTTCACTTAAGATAGTAACTGACTATGTCTATGTCTATGAAGATACTTGCCAATACTTGCCTTTTGACATTATTTTGTTTGAATATGTCTCTTCATGCGCTAGAAGATTTGAAAGAGTGCTAAATTCAGTATTCATGTGTTGTTTGAGACGTGGATTTCTATAGCTTCGATGCTCTGGCATGTCAACAGTTTCGAGCGTTGTTCTCTTTTGTTCACATTCACATTACTGGCCAGCTGACGATTGACACCGTTTCATATATTCACCAACAACGATTTTTACTCACATTTAATGCTTGGCTAATTTTAGGCCCTGTTATCAATGTTCAAAACAGTTTTTGCTGCTTAAAATATTGTAGGAAAAAACTGTGTGATGCAGTAGCATTTAAAAGTTTGGGGTAATTAAGAGTAAAAAAAAGAAATTAATAATGAATGAATTAATAATGAATTAATACATTCATTATACTTACTGATAAGAATGCATTAAATTGATCAAAAGTGACAGTAAGACATTTATAATGTTACAAGAGATTTCTTATTCATTTTTATATTATATTTTATTCATATTTATATTTTATATTCATTAGAATTTTCTATTCATCAAAGAATCCTGAAAATAATGTATCATGATTTCCACAAAAATATTAAGCTGTTTTCAACATTGATAATAAGAAAAAACATTATTAACAATAATACCAATAATACTTGAGCCTAACATCAGCATATTATAATGATTTCTGAAGGATTATGTGCTGAAAATGCAGCTTTGCCAGTACAAAAATTACATCTTAAAATATGATCAAAAAGAAAACAGTTATTTTAAACTATAATAATATTTCACAATATTACTATTTTTACTGTTTAATCAAATAAATGCAGAAGAGACTTATTTCAAAAACATTTAAAAAAATCTTAATTATTCCAAACTTTTGTTATGCTCAAATCTAAAATTGATATTTTTGAATGCAATCACTATTAAATTAATTTTTATAGAATGTATCTAGTAGAATATCTGGAAAAGCAATGAAAAATCATTGGTCAGAAGTTGTGGAAACTGCAAAAATGTAGTCTCAATGTGTGCTTAATGTTGTTGTGGTGGATGCAGGGTCCTCGGCCAGCGCTGTTTGTTCCTGAGGTCAGTTTTGAGCTGCTGGTGAAGAAGCAGATGAAGAGACTGGAGGAGCCCAGCATGCGCTGTGTGGAGCTCGTACACGAGGAACTTCAGAGAATCATCCAGCACTGCTCTGCCTACAGCACTCAGGTGCTTCACTGCTTTTTAATATTTGATGCAGAACATGCAGAAAAATACAGGCAATGGAATATTAGGTTGTGTAGCCAGTCTTAAATCCATCCATCCATCCATCATTGTACAATGATTGATCCTTTCAAAATAGTTTTCAAGCTATCTAGGGAAGCTTCCTGTATTTTTTTCATATCACAGAAAAACTGAATATCGTAACTGTTTTTTTTTTTTTAATATCGTGCAGGGGAGCGTTTCCAACTGTGATCGCAAATTCCATGGTTACCAATTTGCCATTTCCCAAAAAAACATAGTTCCAACGAACATGTGCAAACTTATGTGGTTGGAACGACAGCTCTCGAGCTGTTGTTAGAAGCATAGTTTCTTGTTAAACTGACATGTGAACTTATATAGATCATGTAATCGGGCACATTAAGCAACCTAACATTCAGTACATTCTAACTTTCATCCCATTAACGAACATTAACGAACAAACGAAACAAGCATGCAGCCATCTTTAAAATTTGTCTTTGAACTTCCGTTTTTGCGTTAGCTCTGTATATTTCTATGGCATCGCTGTGGAAGAGTAATTTACTGGTGAAGTGGACTTACGAGCGATTCATTCATAAATTCGTAAGATCTTAGCTTTCATGCTTTGGAAATACAAACTGGAAGACGACACAACGAAGACCCAACGAGCGCAGCTCTGAAAGGGAAAGTTAGCTATCTAGTTAGTTTCTACAATGATGCATCATGCTACGGTGGTTAAATTGCCCCTATTATGCTATTTTAAAGGCTTGTGGTTTTGTATTGGAGGTCTCCTACAACAGGTTTACATGCATGAAAGTAGTGATGTCACGTTACCAAAATTCCAGTAGTCGGTACCAATAGCATAAACATTTTACGGTACTCAGTACCAATTTCGGTACCACAGCTATATGTTTTATTTTTTTAAATGTTTTATTTAGCCATTAAAAAAATATTAAATGTATTAAGTTGATTATTTATGATGATAATCATTATAAGTAAATAATACAAACATTTAAAGGCTGTATGCTGTTTAAAATAAACATTGTTTATAGAACTAGTGAAATTAATCAACCATCTAGGCATAATTATTATTAGTAGAGATGTTTTATTATTACATAGAGACGTAGCTAAATCTACTGTAGGCTACAACAGTAGCCTAATATATTCTGACATTTAAAAAAATAAAATAAACAGAACTGCGCTTAGATAAACAAGGAAGCGTCTGAACGCAGCTTCGGGTACCACGGGAGTCGGTATTACCGGTACTACAGAAATGCTGGTATCGTGACATTTTTATAATTTCAGTACTGACTTGGTACCGAAGTACCTGTACTTTTGACATCCTTACATGAAAGGTCAAAAAACACTTTAATTTTCTTATAATCTACTTTGCACATCACCACATTGCACATCACCACAATGTTCAATGATTCTCAAACGACTCAACGGATGAATCAGTCTCTTTAAATCCCTCCTTTCAGTGAGCCTGCACTACTCTGATTGACCAGATATCTGTTGTGATTGGTCTTCCACTTAGGGTCCGTGTTTCGGACGCTAACCCACCATTACCATAAAGCTCCGGAGGCTTCCTAAAGCTCAGTGATTGTAAACACTGTAAAGACAGTAACAATGGCGTAGATTTTTCCATATCAATCCAAATGTGCGAGAACTAGTTATTCAACCTGAACCTCCATCGCAAAGACGACTTAAGCAGGACGTTTCTCAGTGATACGCTACTCAGTTTTAGGTACATTATGAGATGTTGCAGCTGTAATTCCTCTCCATCAGCAGTAACAAGAGTGTGTCCATCAAAAAACCCATGTGTATATTTCTAGTTTATTGCGGTGCACATGCGGGAACTGTATCAATAACTGTATTAATAACAGCACACACAGTAGCTGAGCACTAATGTGAATGACTGATGTAATATTAAAGTTTGTAAAACAAATCTTGCTCCATCCTTTATCTTTACTCAAAGTAGTACGAACAAAAGACAATCTGCATTAATAGACTGATAATTTGATAATACTGCAGCCCACAGCTGATGAGCAGAAGTATTTCAGTAAGACAGTAATAACATGAGTTTGCCGTTTGCCAAACAAACTGGGCACTGACCCATCTTTCAAGAACAAGTGTTTTGCGAATCCCGCGTTGAACTGAGATTTGAGAAGCAGTTGTCAGTAAAATGGTGTGTTTGAGGGCTGGTCAAGTTGTTCACGGACGGACAACATACAACAGACAGGCATTATGCAAATGTTTATCTAGTGACGTAGAGCCGCCACACAGTGGGATTCAAATGACAGACGACTCTTTAAGGCAGTTCAGAGTCGATTCTTTCATTTGGGAGACAATAACTTTTTTTTATTATCGTGCATTTTCGACTTTACAACTTTGCAGATTGTTTACATTCCCAAACAGCTGTATTACATACTACAAGAAAGGGATTGGAATATTCCAAAAACAATAATAGGGGCACTTTAAGTAGTGAGTAACGTTGTTGTTGTTGTATGGAAAACACACCCCAGCCTAGTTAGATGCTAATGTGGTTGTGCTGTGATGATTTTGAGTGACACATTCTGTGGCTCAGTTTTCATAAATGTTCTGAGTGACCTATGGAGGAAGCGTTGCGACGTGAATGTTGAAATGTCTGCATAGTACGTCAAACTATTATTTCAAACAAGGAAGAAAAATCTGTTTACCCTGACAAGCCCTTATAGCTCAGAATTTCTACAAAATGAAATGTGAAGAGGAGAGTGAAAGCTTTTTACAGGCACAGCAGATTGACACACACAGGCTCAGAACAGCCGGCATTAGGATTCTCTCCTCATTCTGCTCTTATCTTCTCTGTCCTGCTGCCATTGCTGTGTACATTTGTTTTACATTAAACATTCTGTTCACTTTCCTCTATTATATACATACATTTTATGTCATAGCATGTGCTGGAAGGAACATATTTGATGCTCATAATATTTGGAAATGTGTTAGGAGAATATTATGCTTTACTCTTTCACACAGGAAGTGTAAAAATGTTTTAATATTTGACAGGTAACCTAACGTATGTATGTGTGTTTGTTTATGTCTGAAGGAGCTTTTGCGGTTTCCCAAACTACATGATTCAATAGTGGAGGTGGTTACCAGCTTACTCAGGAAACGTCTGCCCATTACCAATGAGATGGTAGGAACATATGCCTGCGGCTTCACCTGCACTAACTTATACTTGCCTCCAGGACTTAAATTACAGTAACCTTATCACGATTAAGGCATGTACTTGGACATGATGATTTAATTTATTTTTATAAAACAGCAGAAACATCAAAATGATTAAAGACCAAAATATATAAAAATACTTCAATAATAATTTACCAAATGTACCAAAGTGTCAAGATGAGCAAGTCTGTTAGACTGCATTTACAATGCAATACCTAATGCACAGATCCATATTTAGATACTTATTTTTGCCCCCCCCCCCATTACATAGACTGGGTAAACCCAACCCGATCTCCTGGCAATTTGATTTTGCCCTGCAGCTCAGGCTGGAAACCTGTACATTGTTTTATCCTGCTTCTGTTACAAATTTGCAGGGACCAATCACAAACCGGTTTATCCACCTGCCGCTATTGCCGGGTTTTTACACAATGACGGATAGAGAAGCGGTGGATTGTTGGTCTGATTGGTTGAAGGACTATCCAATTTCGTACAGAGTCATTTGATCTATGCCCATTGATCATGCCTCTTGCAGTAGAAAATACAGAGCAGACTCCCCAGACCAATGTTCAGTCTTAAAAGATTGAGCTTGTTCTGGTGATAGCCAGACAACCCATTATATTCAGTATTAACTGACTGTGCTTACATTACATTCAATCTGTAAAAAATAGTTCTCTTTTTTACTAGGGATGTACAATATATTTGTACTGTACCATACTGATATACTCTGATCAGGCATAACATTATGACAGGTGAAGTGAATAACACTGATTATCTCTTCATCACGGCACCTGTTAGTGGGTGGGATATATTAGGCAGCAAGTGAACATTTTGTCCTCATAGTTGATGTGTTAGAATCAGGAAAAACGGGCAAGTGTAAGGATTTGAGCGAGTTTGACAAGGTTGATGGCTAGACGGCTGGGTCAGAGCATCTCCAAAACTGCAGCTCTTGTGGGGTGTTCCCGGTCTGCAGTGGTCAGTATCTATCAAAAGTGCTCCAAGGAAGGAACAGTGGTGAACCGGTGACAGGGTCATGGGCGGCCCAGGCTCGTTGATGCACGTGGCGCTAAGGTTGGCCCGTGTGGTCCGATCAAACAGACGAGTTATTGTAGCTCAAATTGATCAAGAAGTTAATTCTGGTTCTGATAGAAAGGTGTCAGAATACACAGTGTATCACAGTTTGTTGCGTATGGGGCTGCATAGCCCCAGACCAGTCAGGGTGCCCTTGCTGACCCCTGTCCACCGTCGAAAGCACAAACAGTGGGCACGTGATCAGAACTGAACCACAGAGCAATGGAAGATGGTGGCCTGGTCTGATTAATCATGTTTTCTTTTGCATCCCGTGGATGGCCGGGTGCATGTGTGTCGCTTACCTGAGGAAAACATGGCACCAGGATGCACTGTGGGAAGAAGGCAAGCCAGTTTGCTTTGGGCTGTTGTTCTGTTGGAAACCTTAGGTCCTGCCATCCATGTGGATGTTACTTTGACATGTACCACCTACCTAAGCATTGTTGCAGACCATGTACACCCTTTCATGGAAACAGTATTCCCTGGTGGCTGTGGCCTCTTTTAGCAGGATAATGTACCCTGCCACAAAACAAAAATGGTTCAGGAATGGTTTGAGGAGCACAACAACGAGTTTGAGGTGTTGACTTGGCCTCCAAATTCCCAGATCTCAATCCAGTTGAGCATCTGTGGGATGTGCTGAACAAACAAGTCCGATCCATGGAGGCCCCACCTCGCAACTTATAGGATCTGCTTACATCTTGGTGCCAGAAACCACAGCAAACCTTCAGGGGTCTAGTGGAGTCCATGCCTTGACGGGTCAGGGCTGTTTTGGCAGAAAAAGGGAACTAACACAATATTAGTTCATAATGTTTTGCCTGATCGGTGTGTATATATATATACACTGGAGAGAAGCCTTACACCTGCCAACAGTGTGGAAAGAGTTTCAATCATATATATATTTATATATATATATATATATATATATATATATATATATATATATATATATATATATATATATATATATATATATATATATATATATATATATATATATATATATATATATATATATATATGTATATATAAACAAAACCTATTCAAAAATGTCAGGAGATTCACAAAGAGTGGACTGCAGCTGGAGTCAGTGCTTCAAGAACCACTACGCACAGACGTATGCAAGACATGGGTTTCAGCTGTCGATTCCTCGTGTCAAGTCACTCTTGAACAACAGACAGTGTCAGAAGCGTCTCGCCTGGGCTAAAGACAAAAGGACTGGACTGCTGCTGAGTGGTCCAAAGTTATGTTCTCTGATGAAAGTAAATTTTGCATTTCCTTTGGAAAATCAGGGCACCAGAGTTTGGAGGAAGAGACGAGGCACACAATCCACGTTGCTTGAGGTCCAGTGTAAAGTTTCCACAGTCAGTGATGGTTTGGGGTGCTATGTCATCTGCTGGTGTTGGTCCACTGTGTTTTCTAAGGTCCAAGGTCAACGAGCCATATCCAGGAAGTTTTAGAGCACTTCATGCTTCCTGCTGCTGACCAAATTTATGAAGATGCAGATTGTATATTTCTTTTAATTTTGTTGATTATAACTGACAACTAAGGGAAATCCCAAATTCAGTACCTCAGAAAATTAGAATATTACTTAAGACCAATACAAAGAAAGGATTTTTAGAAATCTTGGCCAACTGAAAAGTATGAACATGAAAAGTATGAGTATGTACAGCACTCAATACTTCGTTGGGGCTCCTTTTGGCTGAATTACTGCAGCAATGCGGCGTGGCATGGAGTCGATCAGTCTGTGGCACTGCTCAGGTGTTATGAGAGCCCAGGTTGCTCTGATAGTGGCCTTCAGCTCTTCTGCATTGTTGAGTCTGGCATATCACATCTTCCTCTGCGCAATACCCTATAGATTTTCTATGGGGTTAAGGTCAGAATTTGCTGGCCATTTAAAAACAGGGATACCATGGTCCTTAAATCAAGTACTGGTTGCTGTGTGCAGGTGCCAAGTCCTGTTGGAAAATGAAATCTGCATCTTCATAAAGTTGGTCAGCAGCAGGAAGCATGAAGTGCTCTAAAACTTCCTGGTATATGGCTGCGTTGACCTTGCACATGGCACCCCAGACCATCACTGACTGTGGGTACTTGACACTGGACTTCAGGCATTTTGGCATTTCCTTCTCCCAGTCTTCCTCCAAACTCTGGCACCTTGATTTCCGAATGAAATGCAAAATTTGAGCGACAGTCCAGTGCTGCTTCTCTGTAGCCCAGGTCAGGCGCTTCTGCCGCTGTTTCTGGTTCAAAAGTGGCTTGACCTGGGGAATGCGGCACCTGTAGCCCATTTTCAGCACATGCCTGTGCACGGTGACTCTGGATGTTTCTCCAGACTCAGTCCACTGCTTCAGGTCCCCAAGGTCTGGAATCGGTCCTTCTCCACAATCTTCCTCAGGGTCCGGTCACCTCTTCTCTCGTTGTGCAGCGTTTTTACCACACTTTTTCCTTCCCACAGACTTCCCACTGAGGTGCCTTGATACAGCACTCTGGGAACAGCCTATTTGTTCAGAAATTTCTTTCTGTGTCTTACCCTCTCGCTTGAGGGTGTCAATGATGGCCTTCTGGACAGCAGTCAGGTCGGCAGTCTTACCCATGATTGCGGTTTTGAGTAATGGACCAGACTGGGAGTTTTTAAAAGCCTCAGGAATATTTTGCAGGTGTTTAGAGTTAATTAGTTGATTCAGATGATTAGGTTAATAGCTCGTTTAGAGAACCTTTTCATGATATGCAAATTATTTTTTGATTTTAGGGTTTTCATGAGCTGTATGCCAAAATCATCAGTATTAAAACAATATTTCAGTTGGTGTGCAATGAATCTAAAACATATGAAATTTTAATTTTATCATTACATTATGGAAAATAATGAACTTTTATCACAGTATGCTAATTTTTTGAGAAGGACCTGTGTATATACAGAAAATATATATATGAGTGTGTATGTGTGTGTGCAATAATGTACTCGAGGCAATGCTGTATTTTGAATACAGTCACGACTAAAGGGTGCAGACAAATGTTAAGTAAAATGATACAATTTCAATTTTTAAGCCTCTTTGGGGCCATTCCACACTGTAACGCCCACAGATGTGTGAACGACAGTGAAGGTGGACTCATCAGAGAACAATACATGTTTTACATTGTCCACAAGATTTGCACTGTTGGCACCAATGAAACCAACGTTTGGCATTGGCACGAGATTTGGCTATAGCAGCCCGACCATCAATATTGACCAACACTTTATTGGTCAGTTTTTCAGTCCCATTGTCCAACCCCTGTATATCATAGATCAAAAATCCTTAGAGCATGTCACACAGTTTTGGCTAATTCTGAAAATGGAACTCATGGAATGTGTTTGCTTCTTCTCAGGTTCATAATCTAGTTGCAATCGAGTTAGCCTATATAAACACCAAACATCCTGATTTCACAGACGCTGCCCAAGTGTCTGCATCTGTCAACAGCCAGCAGGTACTAAAACTCGCTCTCTCCGTCTCTCTCTCTTCAAATCCAAACAGGATCAGTCTTTGTTTTATCTGTTTGTTTTGCAGACGGAGACTGGCGATGGAGGTAAGCGATGGAAGAATGAGAAGATTCCGTCGGAGGAGATAGGCCCCGTGCCTGGGTTTGGAAGCCCCACCAAAGCCGTCAACCTTTTGGACACGGTATGTTTTTGCTGTCTCAAAAGTACAGAAGCCAACATTACTTGCACATTTGATAAAAGCCAGGAAAGAACAACAACTTTTGGACGTTTTTCTGTAGGCCGTGCCAGTGTCCCGCAAACTAAGCTCTCGAGAGCAGAGGGACTGTGAGGTCATCCAACGGCTCATCAAGTGCTACTTCCTGATCGTGCGCAAGAGCATCCAGGACAGGTCAGAACATGTTTGTGTGGGAGCTAAACAACTGAGTGACCAGGAGACACTTTGCGTCTGATCTTTTTTTCTGTTTTCTGTAGTGTGCCAAAGACGGTGATGCATTTCCTGGTGAATTTTGTGAAAGAGCATTTGCAGAGTGAGCTGGTCGGTCAGCTTTACAAACAGCCTCTGCTAAAGGAACTGCTCATTGAGTCTCAGGATACCGCTCAGCAGCGCACAGAGGTTGCACACATGCTGGAGGTATGTTTTGTGTGCGTGTGAAACATGTATGAGCCTCATAAAGCAGGTATGGTCGGTTTGACCCAAAAGAGATTAAAAAATACATATTTTACTGAAAGAACCAGGAGTGATTTTGTTTTTGAGCAGTCACAAGTATAAATACAAAGGAATTTAGTTAAATCTATTGATTTCAGTCAATATTGGTAATTCTCAGATTATATATCCTTGTATAATTGGACATTTCAAAGAATTTCTCATTTAATTACTAAAAATGGGCTAAATGTAGTAATAACAGGGTAATAATAACAAGATAACATTCAAACCTTTTAAATATTTGCACTTTCTCTCATTAATATTATTAATCAGATGTAATATGGTTATAGTTTGAAGTTCCCTTGCATCTGAAAGGGAAACTCCTACAAATGCATATGCAATAAGATAAAAAATAACCTTGTCCACGCCTTTTCAGTGCAAATTTTTCACTGCGTATCTTCAGTAAAACCTGACAGTACCTGGAGTTATAATGTTTGACAGACTGTTTGAGGATCCAGTGGAGTTATGAGGTTTACTTACAAGCTCTTTTTAATACTTTTTATTGGTTAAATATCAGCAAAACCCACAGACATGTGTAAAGGGTGACCATTTGTAATGATTTATGAAAAATATGGAGTATTTGTGTTACCAATACTGCTCTTTCTGACTCCTTCTTCTGTTTTAGGCCCTCAAGAAAGCCAGTAACATTATCTCAGAGATCCGGGAGACTCATCTTTGGTAGCCAAACATTCTGTCCAGGAAAGTGTTTACATGTTTGTGCGTGCGGTATGTGTGAGTGTATGACAAATGTCAAATATCTGAAGAAATTCAATGCCTCTGCCAGCATGAACATTCAACAAAATGTGTACAGTTTTCCAAATGCTCTTTATTTCTACTGTATATGCACTGATTCCATAACTGTGTGCTTGACAGAGGTCGAAAGCGAGTGTGTGCTTGTACAACTATCTTTGTGAGGACCGGTTTGAGTTTTAGACCATCGGAGTGAGGACAAAGAGATTAAAGTCAGGACATTTTGGCCAGTCCTCCTTTTCTGAGACCCTTTAAAGGCCTGTTTGAGGGTTTAGACTTGGTTTTAGGAATAAGGTTATAAATAGGTTTAGGGTAAGGAGCTAGAGATTGCATTGTGTCAATGAATATCCTCACAAAGATAGATAACACAAGTGTGTGTGTGTGTGTGTGTGTGTGTGTGTGTGTGTGTGTGTGTGTGTGTGTGTGTGTGTGTGTGTACTCCGTAGCTCAGATATAGTGAACATATCAAGTCATCGCATAATTTTATAAAGGCTTTTCGACATTGAAAATTGCTCTTTCATTTAAGAACCGTGTAATGTCTCAAATGGTACTAAGAACATCCCAAGACCAGTCTTACACCTAATCAAAGCTCTCATAAACTCACATGACTGATAACAGGAATAGTTTACCAATGAAAAAAAACAACAATTACAATTGTAAAAATTTTCATCATTTACTCACCATCTTACTCACTCACCGTCATTCAAAAGCCGTTTGACGTTCTACTGTATCTGCGGTAGAGCATGGGAGGTGTTTGAAGAATGTCCACGCTGCTTTTTATATTCAGTGAAAACATTTAGGGCGTTCAAGCTCCAAAATGGACTAAAAGCATCATAAATGCGCAATCAATCTTTATAAAACTAGTCCATCCGACACATGCAATAGTTTTGTGTGAGGAACAGACTGAAATTGATGTCATTATTCACTGAATGTTGATGTGGAGTGACATGATTGTATGGAAGCTTGTTTCCGACACAGAATGAAACATATTAAAAGATAATTGCACCTTTTAACTCACAATTGTGAGTTTACATTTTTTCTCAGAATTGGGATATAAAGTCACAATTGCGAGTTATAAAGTCCAATTCAGAGCAGAAAAAATAAAATAAAATAAATAAAACCTAATTTAAAGAAAAAAGTCAGAAATGCTAATTTATGTCAGAATTTGCAAGATGTAAACTTGCAATTGCAAGGGGAAAAAAGTCTGAATTTTGAGATGAAAAGTCGCAGTTACATTTTTTATTTCTTATTTTGTGGCAGAAACAAGCTTCCATATGATGGTGAGTAAATAATGGCATTTTTTCAGTAAACTACTCCATTAATATGCTGTAAATATAATGTAATGTATGTGTTGTCCAGCTTTACGGTAAATCTAGAACTGCCCCTTTATTAGATTCGGTCATGAATTATATGGCATGGTCGTACACTTCTGTACATAAGAACTTAAGTTAATTTCACAGCCAATATGGGCTAAAAACAAAATGGATATAATATTTGATCATGTGAGGGAGATAGATGAAAGAAACTCAATTATCATGTTACATTTAGAATAATGAATGATGTAACCCGTGAGCGATGTCTAGACATGGTGCAAATAAACGCTAGTGCGGCGTGAACAGCCATAGAACAAAGAGCCATTGTGTTTGGTTGTGCTCTGAAACACTTCAGTCCACGCTTGGATGTGCCGGAGACTTGACTGCCATGTAATATTTATGCTTGTATGAATATTTATTGTGAGAGTGAGTATGGCTGTGTCAAAGAAGGTCAAATAAGAAAGAACAAAGAAATGAAATCATTCCATCTGAATGGCTGTTTAGGATTGAATGCCAAGAATGAACATAGTGTTTAGTGTCAAATACAAAAAGTGCAGAATTAAAACCTGTAGAGAAGCTGTTAGTTGTTGTTAAATCCAATATTAATGTGTGTGGGTGTTTATGTTGAGGCAATGTCACATGATTTGATTGATTTCTTGCGTTTGGGACGCAGTGTTAACATTGTGCTCCTCTACCAACCAATCAACCATAAGAAACAGACATGCCAGAAAGAGCGAGAAGTTATAGAACGGGATTTATTACAAATAATATAAACATATTTATATACATTGTCAAATACCTGATAATGTTATAAGCATGCATTTGTTGTTGACCTCAAAGTTTATACCGCTAAATTGTGTTGTGCCCCATATTCCACTGGATGTGTGTGACGCCGTGAGGATGCACTGTACAGATGTAATACATTTCAAGAGATTTGAGCAAATTACTCAGTAGGCTGCCGAGCGAAGTAAGATCTGTAGAAAGAGATTTTAATGAGCCCCGTTGCCATCTCAGCACTGATTACATGATGCTGTGTGTTTGCTGAAGCACTGCGATCTCATCCTAAATAGTCTCCAGCATTTTCATCAATCTTATGCAGCCTGTCAATAACATATTCAGGTCAAGAAAGCCTGTCTTTAAGATTATTACGATTTTGCACTGTAACATTTACTTCACATTTCTCATTATCTTAATGTAAAATCATGGTAATTGTGGTAATTAGAAACATATTTTAAAACTTGCTTTACGGCAGTGAGAATTAGAAATTCTCATTCATAAAGCAATAAAAGAAATAAAATCTTTCCTATTACTGTAATGCAGGAAATAATGTCTAATTCTCATTACCGTAATATAAAAAAAAAACTCATCATTATCATAATGCAAGGGGGAAAATTGTTGTATTGTAAAAAATAGGTAATAAATACTGTATCACAAAAACTAATTCTCATTATCTTCATGCAGGAAAAATATATCTCTCATTACCATAATGCAAGAAAAAAAATCGTACTAAAAATGTATTCTCATTACAATAAAGTCAGAAAAAAATAACCATTCTTGTAACTATAATGCAAAACAAAAATCTAATTCTCATTACCATAATGCAAGAAAAAATACTCTAACTCTCATTACCATTACGTTGGTTTTTTTTTTTTTACTTTTGAGATGATTATTATTTCAGCGTTTGCTCGAACTGATTTGCTGAAATCAAAACAGTGAAGGTAATAGATGTGCGCCAGCCAATGAGATTGCATTAGAAACCGCATATCTTCTGCTTCTTTAAAAAGCTGAATAATTCCAAATGAACTGTTATCTTGACACACAAATACAACAAAGAATATGGTTTACATGTAGAGCATCGATTCTGTGTGGTTAGGGCCAGATTTACTAAACAGGGCAAATTAGTGTGAGAGCGCAATCTCATAAAAGCGTCATTGGGAGTAGACATTTCTGTGCATGATTTACTGACGACACACAAATTAAAGAACACAGACACATCCGGATCATTTCCATAATGACCAGTGCAATCTACCCGTTAGCATCTGGTTTAACACATGCTTTTTTGGGCGGTAAATAATGGCGCAAACAACAGTAAATTGACGAGTGCATACCATAATAAATCACCTTGCATGACTCATTTAAATACTTTCCTCCTATAAATACTGCATGTGAAAGGGAAACTCCTACAAATGCATATGCAATAAGGTCAGCCGTGCCATAAAGTATGTATCATAAGCACGCGAAAAACTGCGTAGCATATGCACGCCAAAACTCATTTTGGCATATACATTCCACGAGATTGCACACTCGTACTATATTGATACGCATTGTCATGAGATCGTGTTGAAATAACCATGGTCACGGGGTTGTATTTTCAAGTCTCATTCATATGATTGAAAATTTGTATGATACATATTTTATTATAGGCCTAATTTTTGTTTATTGTTGTAAATGACAGGAATATTTTTACTACCGTAACAAAAGGTACCGTAAGCCAGTACAACAAATTCTACCCTGATGTATAACTAAAATTTAAATATCATGAGAATTTGGAAGGAAATGTGCTTAATAATGTAGTATTAAAAAAAAGTGTCTCGATTTTCTTCATGCAAAATATCATTTGTAATTTCCGTCCTGACTTTGTGGTGAAATATGACCTGGACAGACTATGAAACACTGTCAATCTCCCTCTAGTCCAAAGTGACGTCTCCACTACCTGTGTGATAAGCATTCTTATATTCGTCAAGTGTGCTTAAAGAAAAGTGTATTTTAATGATATAAAACTCATTCAGCCTTCCTGTTGAGCATGTGTCCGCATCCATATGTGTGTTTGTGTGACAGAGTGGGAGCCCGCTGTGAATTATTTGAAATAACTTGCCATTTTTTGACAGATGCCTTTAAGCGCCTTGCTGCCATTTTATTTTTGTGATATATGTTGATGTGCTGTTCACTGTTCAGAACAACATTAAAATCAAATGAAAACCTCCCTGCTTTCCCCTTATTGACTAGAGCAGATTTTTCAATACTGTGCAGATCTCACTTTATTCGTGTTATAGTCACACCGAATAAATGCTTTTTCTTTGCTCTTATCTGTGCTGGAGTGAAAAAAGTAGCGGGTAATTTCTTTCTACAAAGTCACAAATTTTATCAGCTTGCTCTGATTTTTTTCCCCAGCTAAGTGCCCACAGGCAATCAAACGAAATGCAGAGGGAAAAGCGTTATGTGTAGAAAAACTTGACTTCTTTTAGATAATGCGAAGCAGGAAAACATATATCTACTGGGTTTAATTAGGTCAGACGAACATATTTTAAATGTATTTTTAAACACAGAGCACTGGGGTTTCTGGGAACCCGAGCATAAAGACACTAAAGTTTGCATTAACAGAGCTGTGATGACACAGCTTGCCTTTCAGAGGTAACAGATCATCAAACTGAAGATGCAAATGAGATGCTATTCATTCACCACTCGAGTATCAAAACCTGGTTAACCTGGAGAAGTTTTCATATAAAACTCATCTGCAGGTATCAGTCCATGTAAAAGTAATGCACCGACACGTCTGGAAAGACAGCAGCGATTAATCACATCTGAATTACATTCCAGAGGCTGATATGGAGTAATAGGGGGAAAAAGGCATGAAGTAATTGTGACACGAGGCAAATATGTGGGAAAGCTGTTGTGAATTATGATAAGGTGACTGACGGAGGCTGGTGTCTTTTTTGTGACTGATCTGGGCCAGCCGTTGATGTTCTATCCTGCAAGCATATGCAACAATCCAGACGCATTGCTTATTTATGTTGTACAAATCCAAAAGTTTGATTTGTTTTGCCAAACTTGAGTTACAGTCTTCATGACCTAAAGTTTGTGCTCCATTTAGAAAGTACTGTGTTGTTATTTGGATACTGTGATGAATATAATAAATTCTTTAATGGAAAACTAATGCAAGATTTACCTCATTCAGAAATCATCATAGTAATGACATCACAACCATGAGCACAATGAATGGGACAAGTGGAAGGGATAGTTCTCACAAAAATTTAAATTCTGTCATTAATTACTCACCCTCACATCCAAAAGACATTTGTTCATCTTTAAAGGGGTTGTTGATTTTCCATTTTTACTAGATGTCATAAGTCTCTAATGAGTTTGTATGTGAAGTTTTAGCTCAAAAAACCCCACAGATAATTTTTTTAAAGTATGTTAAAATGTTCATGCAAATGATGCAAATGAGCTGGTGCTCATGGGGCGGAGCTTCAAGAGGTACATAAACCCTGCCCCCGGGAACACATATATTGAGAATTAATAGATTATCATGACACACAGAATATCCTAATCAGTGATTTGAAGATAGTTAACTCAACATCAGCTCCGTAAATTCATCAGCTAACCATTCAGAAACATCCGGTCTCATTCTGCATGTTGTCACTTCTTCTTGAGTCTCTCCATCATTGTCCGACTCCGGTTTGAACATGGCTGAACAGTTTCATTGCCTGTCTGCATGAGGTAATCAGAGCTGCTAAAACACTGGGCCACGGAGCAATGGAAGAAGGCGGCCTGGTCTGAGGAATACGTTTTCTTTTACATCACATGGATGGCCGTGTGCGTGTGCGTCGCTTACCGGGGGAACACATGGCCCCAGGATGCACTATGGGAAGAAGGCAGTGTAATGCTTTGGGCAATGTTCTGCTGGGAAACCTTGGGTCCTTCCATCCATGTGGATGTTACTTTGACACTTTCACGTAAAATGGTTCAGCAATGGTTTGAGGAGCACAACAACGAGTTTGAGGTGTTGACTTGGCCTCCAAATTCCCCAGATATCGATCGAATCGAGCATCTGTGGGATGTGTTGAACAAACAAGTCCGATCCATGGAGGCCCCACCTCACAACTTACAGGGCTTAAAGGATCTGCTGCTAACATCTTACAAACTCAGTAACATTAGGCAGTTTTTGAAATATGCTGTTTAATGTTGGTGATCACAATATTTTACATACAGGAGTGCAGAATTATTAGGCAAATGAGTATTTTGACCACATCATCCTCGTTATGCATGTTGTCTTACTCCAAGGTGTATAGGCTGGAAAGCCTACTACCAATTAAGCATATTAGGTGATGTGCATCTCTGTAATGAGTAGGGGTGTGATCTAATGACATCAACACCCTATATCAGGTGTGCATAATTATTAGGCAACTTCCTTTCCTTTGGCAAAATGGGTCAAAAGAAGGACTTGACAGGCTCAGAAAAGTCAAAAATAGTGAGATATATTGCAGAGTGATGCAGCAGTCTTAAAATAGCCATGCTTCTGAAGCGTGATCATCGAACAATCAAGCGTTTCATTCAAAATAGTCAACAGGGTCGCAAGAAGCGTGTGGAAAAACCAAGGTGCAAAATAACTGCCGTGAACTGAGAAAAGTCAAGAGTGCAGCTGCCAAGATGCCACTTGCCACCAGTTTGGCCATATTTCAGAGCTGCAACATCACTGGAGTGCCCAAAAGCACAAGGTGTGCAATACTCAGAGACATGGCCAAGGTAAGAAAGGCAGAAAGTTGACCACCACTGAACAAGACACACAAGCTGAAACGTCAAGACTGGGCCAAGAAATATCTCAAGACTGATTTTTCTAAGGTTTTATGGACTGATGAAATGAGAGTGAGTCTTGATGGGCCCGTGGCTGGATTGGTAAAGGGCAGAGCTCCAGTCCGACTCAGACGCCAGCAAGGTGGAGGTGGAGTACTGGTTTGGGCTGGTATCATCAAAGATGAGCTTGTGGGGCCTTTTCGGGTTGAGGATGGAGTCAAGCTCAACTCCCAGTCCTACTGCCAGTTTCTGGAAGATGCCTTCTTCAAGCAGTGGTACAGGAAGAAGTCTGCATCCTTCAAGAAAAACATGATTTTCATGCAGGACAATGCTCCATCACACGTCCAAGTACTCCACAGCGTGGCTGGCAAGAAAGGGTATAAAAGAAGAAAATCTAATGATATGGCCTCCTTGTTCACCTGATCTGAACCCCATTGAGAACCTGTGGTCCATCATCAAATGTGCGATTTACAAGGAGGGAAAACAGTACACCTCTGAACAGTGTCTGGGAGGCTGTGGTTGCTGCTGCACTGTTGATGGTGAACAGATCAAAACACTGACAGAATCCATGGATGGCAGGCTTTTGAGTGTCCTTGCAAAGAAAGGTGGCTATATTGGTCACTGATTTGTTTTGTTTGGTTTTTGAATGTCAGAAATGTATATTTGTGAATGTTGAGATGTTATATTGGTTTCACTGGTAAAATAAATAATTGAAATGGGTATAAATTTGTTTTTTGTTAAGTTGCCTAATAATTATGCACAGTAATAGTCACCTGCACACACAGATATCCCCCTAAAATAGCTAAAACTAAAAACTACTTCCTAATAAACTACAAAAATATTCAGCTTTGATATTAATGAGTTTTTGTGTTCATTGAGAACATGGTTGTTGTTCAATAATAAAATTAATCCTCAAAAATACACCTTGCCTAATAATTCTGCACTCCTGTATGTTCCTGCTTAAATAGGACATCGCTTGTTTCTGCATCTTCTTCACATGTGTTTTGATCCGAGATTCGGTAGGCTACTCTTTCTGAAGATGTGTCATAGGGTTAGGCTCATTGGACTAACACTGAAAGCCGGAAAATTCCATCAATGGTGGGGAAGCATTGTCTGATAAAAGACGAGCTAACTTTACAATGGCAGGGAATGAGGGAATCTCCAACAAACGTTCACAAGAGCACCACGACACATGCATGTTTTTTTCAGCGAACAAAGCACTCGCATTGAACACTGGAGTCACATGATTTACTTTAGTGATGTCTTTACTCTCTTTCTTGAAAGTTGTAGTTGCATAGGCAATGATGAGACCGAAATCTCTCATATTTCATCAAAAAGATCTTCATTCGCGTTCCAAAGTTGAATGAAAGTCTTACAGGTATGAGTAAATAATGACAGAATTTTAATTTCTGGGTAAACTGTAAGTTTTTGAAATATCAAATTCAGTGACATAGAATGGAAAACAAATCTGCTTCTTTGACAAAATTTATTTTGCCCAACACATTGAAGTGTTCATTGAAGTGTAACCCAGAAAGAGTAAATTCGAGAAATTTGTAGAAAAAAATGATCCACTTCTTTTGGAATTGCGTTTATCGCAGTCTTTTAGACTGACTCTAATTTGGTAAAAAGATGTTTATCCCCAAACTATGTTTTATTACTGTTTCTTGCTTAAATATGATATCACTTGTTTCTGCATCTTCTTCACATGTTGTGATCTGAGATTCGGTAGGCTACTCTTTCAGAAGATGTGTCATAGGGTTAGGGTCATAAGACTAACACGGAAAGCTGTAAAATAGCCTGTTTAATCTACAGTCCAGAGAGATGGTGGAAAATAGACCCGTGAAACTAAATTCCAAATGTTTTGGTGTTAAAAAAATTATAAGCGGAGCTATGGGGGAAAATAAAGTGCAGGCCCATTAAAAAAACAGCCTAGTAGTTGCATAATCCCGGGTAAACATAATGTGATTTTAATTTATATTGTGAGTGCATTATTTGCTTCTCTCATTTGCCTTCCTGTCTGTAGCTTAACAGCGCAGCCAAGGTCATGGGTTCAATTCCCAGGGAACACAACGCACTGTAATTCTCCATGCAAGTGTCTGGCAAATTACCATAATAAATGGGACTAAACTTGTATTGCACTACGTGTACAAACAAAAACATCTCAACATACAAATTACTTTCAGAATGAAGGTAGTCTATTAGTGCAGAGCCTGCAGGCTGAAACCCAGATAATGAGTGCAGTAATGGCTGGATTTGCCTCAGGACACTGACACTGGAGTTCCTTCTCACAAAAGACGCTGCTCAGATGGACTTCACGCAGAGACCTGGCAAAGCAAGGTATTCTGATATGCCACCATAAAAGGTCATCCTCTCCTCAATGTGTGTTGAAGTATTTAGCAGCTAAAATTAGATTAGAAACGCAGGAGAAAACAGACCGCGTTCTGTGGTTTCTCCCTCAGGGGGAGACGTGCTGTAGTGGTTCTTTCCCTGAGGAATTGCGCAAACATCCAAACATAACAAAAAATCGCTCTGTCAGCACTCATGTCAAGGCCGTGGGCACGCAGGCTATTTTTTGCCCATCATCAGAAAACTGGTGACTTATTGCAGTCTCAACACAAAAACAGGAAAATGTGGGCTTGAAGGAATACATAACATTCATGCAGCATCTATAATGACAATTATTCGGCTCAGGTTAGATGGATGGATGGATGGATGGATGGATTGTTGAATGGATGGGTGGTGGGTGGGTGGATGGATGGATGGATGGATGGATGGATTGTTGGATGGGTGGGTGGATGGATGGGTTTGTGGATGGGTTGGTTGGATGGATGATGGATGGATAGTGGATTGGTTGGTTAAATAGATTGATTGATAGATGGATTGATGGCTGGCTGGCTGGATGGATGGATCGGTTGGTTGCTTGATTGGTTGGTTGGATGGATGGATGGATAAAATAGATAGTTAGATAGATAGATGGATGGATGGATGGATGGATGGATGGATAGATGGATGGATAGATAGATAGATAGACAGACAGACAGACAGACAGACAGACAGACAGAAAGACATACAAACAGATAGATAGATAGATAGATAGATAGATAGACAGACAGACAGACAGAAAAGACATACAAACAGATAGACAGACAGAGATAGATAGATAGATAGACAGACAGACAGACAGACAGACAGACAGACAGACAGATAGATAGATAGATAGATAGATAGATAGATAGATAGGTAGGTAGGTAGGTAGGTAGGTAGATAGATAGGCAGGCAGGCAGGCAGGCAGGCAGGCAGACAGACAGACAGACAGACAGACAGACAGACAGACAGAGAGATAGATAGATAGATAGATAGATAGATAGATAGATAGATAGATAGATAGATAGACAGACAGAAAGACATACAAACAGATAGATAGATAGATAGATAGACAGACAGACAGACAGACAGAAAGACATACAAACAGATAGACAGACATAGATAGATAGATAGATAGATAGATAGATAGACAGACAGACAGACAGACAGACAGACAGGTAGGTAGGTAGGTAGGTAGATAGGCAGGCAGGCAGGCAGGCAGGCAGGCAGGCAGGCAGACAGACAGACAGACAGACAGACAGACAGACAGACAGACAGACAGACAGATAGATAGATAGATAGATAGATAGATAGATAGATAGATAGATAGATAGATAGATAGATAGATAGATAGATAGATAGATAGATAGATAGATAGATAGATAGATAGATAGGGTTTTGTAAAATATTATTTGAGGCAGCCATTTTCCTGTTTGTCACAGTGAATCCTGACAGTTTATGACCTCATTTCAGATTGAATGGGAATATGAGACTAGCAGTTATTTCAGCTCTGCAGGCACTTATGGGATTTGGGAGGTTCCCGTTATGACACCCGACATCAGTAACGTGCCATAAATGTCAATCCCATATTTGCCTTCAGTTTATTTACAGAAATGAAATGTGTCTGATGCTGCAGAAGGAAACAATGAAGATGTACAGTAATTGAACTGATAAACCCTTCATGACAACAACAAACCTGCTTACTGATCCAGAAACTTCTCCCTTATTAAATAAGATCAGTGTTTTAGGCATTATGAGACGGTGTAGCTCATGTTTTGTTTTGTTTTTTGACACAAACAATCTAAACCCACAAAACATCACAGAATTCATCAAACCCTTTGATGAAACTGATGTCTGTGCTGTTAGTTTCCCTCCACAATGATGTCATGTGCGATAAAAGTTTGTTATTAATTAATTTGAATTAACTCTATTAATTTTACTATAGAGTTTTACAAAACACAGGACAGGAAGTGATGTTGAAGATAGCTTTAAAATGATTTCTAATGTAAAGCATTTTGATTGAGTGAGCAGCAGGACTTTTAATATGCCACAGTTGCCGGCGCCATTTCCACTTTTCTGGTGATAAGTATGAGGTAACGCAGCTCTGTTTATCATATTAGATATATTTGAGTGTGTTGAAAATGATGTTATGACGTTACTCTGAGAGTTCGCTCGGCGGCTGCTGTGACACTTGTTCACACTGCTAAGAGTAAAGCGTTTCTGCGAAATAAAACCAGAAACCAAGGGGAACGCAGATATGACACAACTGACAGGCGACGCCCTCACACGTCCCGGTTCATTGGTTAAAAAAATGAGTTTTCCTCACAATTTACAAAAAGTTGGAAACATTTGGGACCTTATAAGAACTGCACAAAATATATAACACTGGCCTGGTGGTTTTTGTATATTTTACTGTTTTAAAATTGACAGTTTTATTGTAAAATGTTACATAGTGCACCTTTAATATACATTTAAACTATAATACATTTTTATTTATTATTTTTATAGCATATTTTCATATGAGTCATATATAGACCTTATGTAGCCCCGCCCCTTTTCAGCGCTGTGCTCGTTGTGTTCTGTCTTCCGGTTTGTATTTCCACTGCATGAAGGTAAGATCTTACGGATTTATGAATGAACCGCTTGTTTTTAAATCTTCCTGGTCTCCTGACATTTGTTATGACATCCGCTCCAAACGTTACAATGCTCATGATAACTTTAGTTAACTCTACAATAAGGAAATTCACTTCACTAGCAATGCCATAAATATACAGCGATCATACACAAAAACGGAAATTCAACGACAAAACTCTAAAGATGGCTGTACACTTGTTTCTCTGGCACATAAGGAACATTTAATACTTTCTTAAATGGTTAAAGGAATGACCCAAAGATGAACTGTCACTCAAATATATATCATCATCACTTTAATATAAATGATTTTGTTAAATAAACATGAAGTTAATACTGAGGAACTTACATTTTAGACAATATTGCCAGATACTTTGTCATGTGCACTCTGAGCAAGGACACAGACTGACAGTCTTTCTGGAGCAGTGAAGCGCTGCAGATCTGCTGTTTATCATTACTCATGGAACGCTGCTTGTCCAATCAGATTAGAGAGCCGTAACTGTTGTATAAAATGAAATGCATCTCATTCACAGTAGGACTTCATAATAAAAACCAGTGTGTTTGTACACGAGTAAGAATATGGCACAAGATAGAGCTGTATATGGTGCATTTTATTATCCCCTTCTTTGAATACAAAGAAGTCTTGTTTTTATTTGCAAAAGTAGAAATAAGCATGTACTGTATGTTTTTTATACATTGATTTTGTGTCTCAATCTTTGTTGAAGCATTTGTTCTTGCTGTTCTCTACTGGTGTTGTCAAGGCAAGCATCACTATTACTATTGCTCATACTTCGAGTAAGGGAATTGAGGAAACCCCTTGACGAATAACTCGTCTTGCACTGTTCTCGGCATGAATGATAGGCCTACCTCAAATTGCTTGTTGAGGAGAGGTTCTATTTATTTTCGAAATTATTTTTGCCTGGTGGACAATAAAACAGCTGAGATACCTTTATGGAAAAAGTGTTTTTTAGCATACTTTATAAAGAATACTTATTGTGGAAATAATACACCATAAGTGCAAACTGGATGTTTTGCACACTTGCATGTTGCATGTTGCACTTAAATTAAAATGCTTTTTTGACACACTTAACGGGATAGTTTACCCTTAATCACATCTGAATCACCATCTGAATCACACCTTTTAATGTTACTGACATTAAATAGTTAGGATGAGTCTTGAAGAAGAAAAAAAAAAGACTTTTAAGACTAGTCTAAGCAGTTTATGCAACTGCCCACAGAATTTCACAGAAACAACCACCTGTTGTTTTTCAATTTAAACTAAAATGATTAAAACTAATTTTCATTCATTTAAATAAAGCTGAAAAAATGAAATAAAATATTAGATTAAAAACCTAAACTTAAAAAAACAAAGAACACTAGGATTGTTGTCTTGGAAACTAACTGAAATAAAATTAAGTTTAAGTTGATGTTGATGTACTAAAATTACTAAAACTGAAATGTTGTTACGTCTGACCCAGGATCTGGGTAACACAAAACTTCCCGTCTGACCCAGGATCTGGGTAACACAAAACTTTCCAAACACTGGGTTGTTACGTCTGACCCAGGATCTGGGTAACACAAAACTTCACTGGGTTGTTACGTCTGACCCAGGATCTGAATTACACAAAACTACCCAAACACTGGGTTGTTACGTCTGACCCAGAATCTGGGTAACACAAAATCTACCCAAACACTGGGTTGTTACGTCTGACCCAGGACCTGGGTAACACAAAAACTACCCAAACACTGGGTTGTTACGTCTGACCCAGGACCTGGGTAACACAAAAACTACCCAAACACTGGGTTGTTACGTCTGACCCAGGACCTGGGTAACACAAAAACTACCCAAACACTGGGTTGTTACGTCTGACCCAGGACCTGGGTAACAAAAACTACCCAAACACTGGGTTGTTACGTCTGACCCAGGACCTGGGTAACACAAAAACTACCCAAACACTGGGTTGTTACGTCTGACCCAGGACCTGGGTAACAAAAACTACCCAAACACTGGGTTGTTACATTTTACCTAGAATCTGGGTAACACAAAAACTACCCAAACACTGGGTTGTTTCTGTCTGACCCAGGTCCTGGGTAACACAAAACTACCCAAACACTGGGTTGTTTCGTCTGACCAAGGACCTGGGTAACACAAAACTACCCAAACACTGGGTTGTTACATTTTACCTAGAATCTGGGTAACACAAAAACTACCCAAACACTGGGTTGTTTCGTCTGACCCAGGTCCTGGGTAACACAAAAACTACCCAAACACTGGGTTGTTACGTCTGACCCAGGATCTGGGTTACACAAAAACTACCCAAACACTGGGTTGTTACATTTTACCCAGAATCTGGGTAACACAAAAACTACCCAAACACTGGGTTGTTTCATCTGACCCAGGATCTGGGTAACACAAAAACTACCCAAACGCTGGGTTGTTACGTCTGTCCTTTTTTAACAACCATCCAGAACACCAACCACATGTCAGCAGTTTTGACTATTGACTTCCATATGGACCATAAAACATTGAGACATTTCTCAAAATATCGTCTTTTATGTTCCAAGAAGAAAGAAGAACTTACAGGTTTGGAATGACATAAGGGTGAGTAAATGATGACAGAATTTTTATTTTAGGGTGATCTGTCCTCCTACAAGGAAAGAGAACCTGTTTCAGATTTTCTGAAGGAAGACACTATTCTTTGTAAAGCTGCCTTGGGAGAATATGTATTTCAAAAAGCACTATACAGATAAATTGAAATGAAATTGAAACTAGCATTGAGGCGCAGGCAAGCACAGCTCACATTCACTTTAAAATTTGAATTCTTCTTGTGAAGATCATGCAGAACAAACAGCTCAGATCTAGGCCTCCTGTGAATCTGACTGAAGAACGCTTGCTGTCACATATGCCTCTTGAGGCAGTGACTGTTGAAATCAATAGCTGTGCTAATGCATCACAACTTTTATACAGGCTATATTTAAGTTTCTGTAGAAATAACAGAAGCAGTTTTAAGACTTTGCTATTAAAACACCACTCTCTGACATCATAACTAGCAGCATGTAATTAGCAGCTTCATTATTGGTGATAAGCTAAATCCTGTGGCAACAGATCAATGGAACATCAATACATGCTGCTTGATGTGGCTCAATGACCGATAAAATAAATGTATTTCTGCAGTGAATTGATTCGGCTAACTTTTTATCCTGACTGCTGGTAATTTTGCTGTTCTGTAAATGCACCGAGCCTCATGAGGGTGAGGTCATATATGGGTCTGTTTCAAATTACCTCTATCTATCAGCTCCGAGTGGCATTGGATTCCAGGTATTAGCGATTAGAGCAGATGACAGATCCCGAGAAGAGAGATTTAAAGGCAATCTCAGTAAAACTGCAGGTTGGAAACTTCAGCATTTTATTTTCCTCAGCATCTAGAATCTTTCATCCTAACATTCTTCCACACGTCCCGTTTCAGTTAGTTCTCTCTCTCTCATACACGTACCCTTTGCCACATTTGAGGCATCAAGAACATATATATTTTTGCCTCTTGTAATCAAAATGAGCTAAAGCAACTTAATTTAATTGCATTCAACCCACCTAATATTTTTAAAACTAAAGTGTACTTAATCCATTTGTGTTGGGAATACACTAATCATTTCTGTTGCATTAATTGAAACTGGGCAGTGGATTTTTAGTTCCCAGCATGCTTTATGGCTGTGTTATACTTTCCTACTAGATATGTAAAAAGCAGTAGGCAAGTGAATAGTATGTCCGAATCCTTAGTATTCATAAAAGAGTAGGCGAGGATTACCAGGGTTTTGGACTAATTCTCGTAAGATTCGGACGTACGTATACTATGTTACGTTCGAATATGTATGTTATAATATAGTATGTTCGAAACCTAAGTAATCATAAAAGAGTAGGCGAGAAATCCCCAGATGGCCTACTGCTTCTGCCCAGATTGTGAAGCACTCATCGTCAGATACTTTTCTATCCCTTCCTTCCCATGAGGCCACAGGAAAGGATACGTCAGGCGGAGAAAAGCAATGCGGGTGTTTTCAAATGTGAGTGTGGGGATTTGTGGGGGAAAATGGGAAAAACTGAAACAAAAAAATTAAGTAAGATCATTTTGTTACTTTTCATACAGGAATCATGACATTGTGCTGTTAGAATGACTGCTTTTGAATTATGTTTGTGTATTTTTGTAGAATCTGAAATGTCGGCACTGAGGATCCTAGACATGATTTATTGCCATGATGAGACCCTCCATCACTCCACCTGCCCTTATTGCCTCATCTGGCCCAGATGTTGCTGTGGTCCCTTCATCCTCAGTGAGCCCAGAGTCAGCAAGAGCTTCTAGAAAAAGACCAAAAGTGACTTACTACAGTGCACTTATTACAGGGACGATCCCCCTGGAGCTTAGAGCCTTGATTAAGGACACACTGGTGGTGACGGCTGCGGAGATCGAACCAGAGCCCTTCAGCTTATCAGTTCAGTGCTTTAGAAATGGGATGCTGACAACATGATTGTATAATGATTGTTTTAATCTGTTTAATTGTTTTACAGGTAGTCATGCTGATGGAGAGCAGGCACACAGATGTTTGGAGCAGAGACAGCGCAGTCAGATTGTCCTGCACATGTTCTACCACTCTTGCTTCAAGGTTGTGGGGTTCAGGGGGGCCATCATCATGGTCTTCCTCATCCTCTGGATCAACGATGTCCCCGTAGAGAAGACTGAACTAATTAACAAACAGAGATTAACTGTCACGGTTCATGAATTCACTTGCTCATTCTCTGTGTATTTGTATGGTTGTGTTGGAGGCAGAGTAACTGATTATCACCACTCATCACCACCACCAGCTGCACGGCATTACACCTGCCTATTTATTGCCTCATCACCCGTTCCTGTTTGTCATATCGTCATTTCCTGTGGGAGTTCCTGTGTGTGTGTATGCGTGTGGATCTGGATCGCTCTAGAGTCTCTTCCCTCCTGTTCCTGAAGATCTTCAGCTGTGTTTGCCCATTGCGTCCCCGCGCCACTCTACCTGTCTCTGCCTCTCTTAGGTTCTCATACCGACCTGCTGGGACTCTGGCCTTGTTCCTGGTTTGCGGATCTGTACTCCTGCTCGCACCTCAGAGGACCTTCTTCATGATTACCACATTGTGGTTATATGCTCTATCTCTTGTGTTTTGAGAATAAACATACTGTTTGACTCGCTTTTGGATCCTTGCAGTTATTACTACACTGACGCTGACATTAACAATGAAATTTACCACAATGAAAACATACATGTGACAGTACCGGCCACAATATTGGTATCAGCCGATACACACTAAATTGCTCTAAAGTTTTGCCTGTAGATGCACATGAACTTTAATGACATGCCATTTTTAATCCGTAGGGTTTAATATGTAGTTGGCCCACCCTCTGCATCTATAACAGCTGGGTTACAGGAGTGTGTTTATGGGAAGGTTTAGGAGTGTGTTTATGGGAATTTCTGACCATTCTTCTAGAAGAGCATTTGTGAGGTCAGGCACTGATGTTGGATGAGAAGGCCTGGCTCGCAGTCTCCGCTCTAATTCATCCCAAAGGTGTTCTATCGGGTTGAGGTCAGGACTCTGTGCAGGCCAGTCAAGCTCCTCCACACCAAACTCGGTCATCCATGTCTTTATGGACAGACGCTTTGTGCACTGGTGCTGTCACGATTAACACAAAGGAAAACTGGTGCGAGGACTCAAGTGCAGGGACATGATAATTTATTAACAAAATAACACATAAATACAAAACAAAAACCCACGAGGGGGCAAAACACATAATAGAACAAACACTAGAAATATACCAACAGAAGTCACTGGGGAAACTGGAGACGTAGACAGAACAACGATCCGACAAGGACTGACAAACACAAGGAGTATATAAAGGGAGAAATCAAACTGGGAATGAGGGAACACAGGTGGGGCAAATGAAACCAAAAATGAGATAACAAGGGGAGGGATCAAACAATGACAGAAGCACATGGCCACAATAACAAAACCCACATGTGCACACAAGACAGGACAGGCATGTGACAGGTGCGCAGTCATTTTGGAACAGGAAGGGGCCATCCCCAAACTGTTCCCACAAAGTTGTGAGCATGAAATTGTCCAAAAAGCATTAAGAGTTCCTTTCACTGGAACTAAGGGGCCAAGCCCAACCCCTGAAAAATAACCTCACACCTCACTTCACCAAACTTTACACTTGGCACAATGCAGTCAGCAAGTACCGTTCTCCTGACAACCGCCAAACCCAGACTCGCCCATGGGATTGCCAGACAGAGAAGCGTGATTGGTCACTCCAGAGAACACGTCTCCACTGTCTAGTGTCAGCGTGCTTTACATCACTGCATCCGATGCTTTGCATTGCACTTGGTGATGTAAGGCTTGGATGAGCTGCTCGGCCATTGGAAACTCATTCCATAAAGCTCTCTACGCACTGCTCTACGCACTGCTAATCTGAAGGCCACACGAAGTTTGGAGGTCTGTAGCTACTGACTCTGCAGAAAGTTGGTGACTTCTGCACACTGTGCACCTCAGCATGTACTGACCCCGCTCTGTGATTTTACATGGCCTACCACTTTGTGGCTGAGTTGATGTTGTTCCCAATTGCTTCCACTTTCAGTTGACCGTGGAATATTTAGTAGTGAGGAAATTTCCCGAATGGACCGAATAGCTCCTGAGAGCGACCCATTCTTTCACAAATGTTTGTAGAAGCGTCTGCATGCCTAGTGCTTGATTTTATACACCTGTAGCCATGGAAGTGACTGGAACACGTGAATCCAGTGATTTGGATGGGTGTCCCAATACTTTTGGCAATATTAGTGTAGCAATTGTGGCCGCAACAGACACAAATTAATCTTACAGATGATTCATTCAAACATCAGTCCACACAAAATTAACTCAACATTCCAGGGCCATTTATGGCCTGGGCCCCCTCTCTCCACAACAAGCGGACAAAGATTTACGACACCTGTGGTACCAAGCCCAGGAAGTAAGGGACTTCTCATTGGTCCACAGGCAGTTTCTTCCCTTCCCCCATCGACAAATTAACTTCTAATGCCCGTTTCTGTGGCAACCAGAAATTCTTTCAGACCAGCACTGGGGAGAAAACAAAGGAAGCGCACAGAAACCTTGATACGTATAAACTGCATCAAATCACTAAACCAGTGATTGTCGAACGGACAGCAACTCAGCCATCTGTCGAATGCCCAAAGACACTTTACACCCACACACACACACGACCCACCTCTGAATCATCCCCACAGTCCCAAGACATGCGGACTGTCTCTTGACACCCACATGGACACATATATGGATCAATTGGACAACTGCCTTTTCAACGTATTAAAAATATATATTTTGTTGATTTAATGTCTTTACACGATGTATTAAAATGTCTAGGGTGTGTACTTTATGTAAATCAAACTATGTATTCTAGTTACTGTGGAATTCTTGTATCTCTGTACTCTCAACTCTTAATATTATAGTTTTTGGTATCAGAAAAACTCAATAGTACCGAATCTTGTAAAATAATTTACAGAAAAGGCATTATTATAAGAATACCAGCTTTGTAAGGATAAACTGCCCCCTCTGTACATCAGCCAGGAGGCGTAACCGAACTGAACAAAGAACTTTTGCGCACCAAAAAACTGACAGACACGATTGGGTCAACCCGAAAGTGGGCGGCACTCGATCTTATCTATAAGAGCAGAGACCCTCTGCTGTTCTTTTGTTCGCACTTCCTGCTGTTCTTGTTTTGTGTGTTCCACCTCGAAGAAGGAGTTGGAGAACTCCAAAGGAGGCAGACCAGAGAAAATGGGTTAAATTCATTTAAGCCATCTAGAACTCTCACTTTCCTTTCTTTTACTTAAGTTTATTTTCTTTCCGCGAGTCTCATGTTCTAAGTTAAGTTTCGCCGCAAAGCTTCTCTCAACGAATCTCCAACGAGCGTGCTTCAACTTCAAACAGCCACGAGACCCCCTCATCCAGCAGCCAACACGCCACGTGGTTGGCTTCCCAAGACGCCCATCAAAGACACGACAAGACCTTTCGCGAATCACAAAGAACCGGGAAACCCCTCTCCAACCAGGACCGAAGGGGAATCCCCGTTCAATGATGACGCACGACAAACGCAAGTAACCTCCAGATTCTAAACTGAACTTGTGCATTGATATCAAATTGAATAACCCCGCCTAAGCAACGATAAGTCAAGCAAGGGTTAAGTCAATGATCGGTGGTTCATTCAGGTCATGTGTTATAAATGCAGATACTGCTAGAAACTTGGGACTTCATCTCTCTCTCTCTTTAAACTCACTCTTCCCTCACTTTCCTCCTTTCTGCAACGCGTGTGAATGTGTGTATGTTTGTTTGTGTTAGATTCTAGTTTTACGTGTTAGAGTAATCAATAAAGCTGTGTTTATAAATTAAAGATAAGTGTTCTTGTGTTATGTGCTTACGAATTTTAATGTCTTGAACTGCCGATCTAAGTTACCTGGCTATTAAATAGTGTTTCACTATTCTGTGGATATTAATATCCGCTGCAGAGTTGAAAGTTACGGCCCGTTCAAATGAACGCTAGATGAGTCATTTGCTCGGTCGTAAAATAGACTCCTGCAAAATTCCCTATGAATTAATTAATTCATTACTTTGAGCTAAATAGACCTGTTCCCTTATACAGAGTCCCCTTGTTACATATCATATGTAATACATTAGTGTATATATATTGTCATATCGTCCAACCCTAAAACTTGTATATTGTCATTGTTTATTTAAAAACACCTAATTATGCAGAATATAAGATGTATGATATTTAATTGATGAGTTCTCTATACAATATATATAACAATACAATTATATGGTACGTTTTTAAACCAAATTTCAACATATTGACACAAAATGATAACTGCAAATGCACTTTTCGCTGCCTAGAGTCCAGTTGTTTCTGTGAATTGCAGAATTCCTTTTGCTTCTCTTTTCTGTAGCTTTCAGCAGTCTGTAAAAAGATTTTTTTTTTGTCAAATCTATTTGTACTGTCAATCGTAAAGCTCTTTCCTGTTTTAGATGTGCTTTGTGTGTTTTTCGTCGTCTTTTTGACACTCAGTGGGCGTAACCGCAGGCACTCCAGCCAACGGGAAAATACCCTCTATAGACTTCTTTACCCTGCCCCTATAGTTACCTGCATATTGGTTCATTATTATAGCTGCTCTCCCTCATTAACCTCATCATTTCCTTTCATATTTATTCTCCTTGTGTTCTCTTTCCTGTGCTAGACTGTTGTCTAAAATTCACTGTCCCAGTTCTGCCGTGTCCTCCCTGACCTGGTGACTGTTAGTTTTCCCTTCAGGGCAGCTTTTGTTTGTTTATGTTTATTTTTTTGTATTAATAAGAGCCCAATGACCTCTGCTTCTGGGTCTATGCTCCCTCCTTCAACTTCAAACCTTACAAACTCATCTCAGACCAAAGCAAGGTTCAGTAAATAAAAGTAAGCCAATAACACTCTTGTCTAATATGCCAAGATGGCCAGTTTATAATAAAATAAAAGTCACAGTGATGAGTTCTGGACATGACATCTGTACACAGTGTCTCCATAATCACATATGGTGAGGATTTTGGCAGATGTAGCAAAAGTCTGGAATTCACCTTCACTTGTACATTTGCTAGGTAGTAGTTTTATAAACGTAAAGGTGGGATGTTTTAAAGTAATTTAAGTGAATAAATGTCAGTCTGTTCATCTCACAAAGCTATCGGCTTTTCGGGATAAAGCTCACATATGATATAGACTATACTTTATGATATTTTGATGTGCTTTTGGAGCTTGATAGACATGATCAGCATCTTCACACTCCTTATTGAATAATTTTTTAATGTGTAACCTATATATATATATATATATATATATATATATATATATATATATATATATATATATATAAATAAATTTTCTATAGGCAAATTAAATAGTTTTATGTGTTTTTGCAACTTTTACAAAAAAAATTTAAAAAATAATAATAATAGATTTTATTTATAATGCACTTTTCATTCCAAAGAATCTCAAAGTGCTACAAGGGAAAATAACAAAAATGAATATAAAGTAAAAACAAAGAATAATAAAAACAATCAACACATAAAAGCCTTTCTGAACAGAAAAGTCTTCAGTTCTGCTTTGAAATGGTCCAGGCTCTGTACTGCTCTCAGCTCACTGGGGAGGTGGTTCCAAAGCCGCGGTCTCCAGAGCCTGGTGGTGGGGACTTGAAGAAGCAGGTGGCCTGAGGGGGTCTGAGAGGATCTGACGGTGCAGGTGGAGGATTTCAGAGTGATGAGTTCTTGTAGATATGGGGGTGCTTGCCCAGTGAATATAGCTTTCAAACATATTGTTATAATGAATTTAATGAAACAGAAGTGTGCTTATATGATTATATTGAATGTGAACTTATAGTGTACTTCAAATCAAAAAAATATATTTTATAAACTGTACTTACAAATAATTTAATATTAATGAAATTAAAGGCCTGTTCATCATAACAGATGTGTAATTACTAATATATTTAAATGCATTAGGGTTAAACAGAAATTGAATACATTTGACAATATACTTTTACCATATTTCAAAGACAATAGAATTTTTTAATTAAGATTGTTCTTAAGTCCTACTTAAGTATAAGTATAGTTCACCCAAAAATGAAAATTCTGTCATCATTTAGTCACCCTCAAGTTGTTCCAAATCTGTATGAGTTTCTTTGTTCTGCTAAACACAAAAGAAGATATTTTGAAGAATGTTTGTAACAAAGCAGATAGAGAAACCATTGACTTCCATAGTAATGGTTGCTTTATCTACTTAACATCCAGTTCAGTGTCTGAAAACATTGCTTTAAATTTCTAACTTGTGCATCTTAAGATCTTAAAATGTTTCATATAAAATATTTTTCATAAAAAAAAATGTGCACAGAAATTGAGAGGGCGAGCAGAATGACCACCTCTGATAACTGATCATCAACCAATGTGTATTATTCCACAACAGCCAAATTGGTCAGTTAATCCGCCTGGATGATTTATCGGTATATTACTATACAAAACAATTCCATTTGTCATAATATCAGCAATATAAATATGCTATTACTCTACAACACCACCCAGTCACAGAATAGAAAGTGTTCTGTTTTGCTCCATTCTAGTTTTACATGTTCTGTACTAACAAGTTTCCGCTCTTTATGCAATATCAGAGACCTAATAGCAATTCCATCATCATCATCATCCGAGCCTCACACACTCCAGTGCTTAAACATGATGAAACCCAGAGAGATGAGACATTTCGGCATGGTGAAGGCACTGAACAAGCAGAAGAGGTGATTATGCATGCAGCTTCTCTAAAATAACATATGATGAAGTGTCATAATGGAGCTCATCACTTTTTATCATTTTCTTTGCAAGCGTCTCCTCCCGTAACTGTTGGTGCAGCATGGAAACATTTCATAGTGCTAGTGCCCTTTTATGTAAAAATGAGAGCTATCATCCTGATACATAAACGTATACAGTCTTTTGCCGTTAACTTATCGAACATATGTATCCATAACCCTACAGGCATAATTAAAAATAATGATCAGTTGGTAAATGTGAAGGTTAACTGTCAGATGAAGGGCATTTTCTTTAGAAAAACGAAGATGCTTGTGGGTTTTTTGTATCTGCGGCGCACACGCCTTCACAATGCCAGTTTCTTTAATTAAAAAGCCAGCAGGGATCAAAATGTCATGCTTCTACCAAATATGCTGTTTAGCATCGTGAAGGATACTGCCTGTCTCTGACATGCTGGTTCAAAACAAATTAAGCTCTATAAATGCAAGGATTTGTGTTTATGATCACACACTTACAACTAAGGGTATGTTTGCGCAACAACGTTTTTCCTTTGCATATTTTTAAAGTTTTGCATACAACATTGTTAAAACGATTCCCGTTAACATGGATGTGCGAAAACAACTAAAAAAAGCTGTATTATTCATGCCAGGCCATTAGTTGCCGATGCAGATGCATAGAAACATTACGCAACAATCAAGATGGCGAAAGCCTCAAGCAATTTTGAGGACAGACAATGAGGTTGGTTTATAACTATAAGTGACCCTGGACTATAAAGCTGCAAAATGTCAGGAAAATGTGGACTGGGAGTCAAGTCAAGACAAGTACTCGGGCATGCCTATAGACTGAACATACATGACGTCACCGTTTTCACAAATCTGTGTAGTTCACATCAAGTGTGCCGCACACGTCTCCTGAACAGACTGTGTAAAACAATGGATGTAGTGTCCATGACGTCACCCGTAGGTTTCTGAAGAGCATGTTTGAAGCCCTAAGTGGGCGGGGCCAGTCATCACTTCCGGATAATGGAAAATGGGCAAAGAGGTGGGATGTGGGTGGAGCTGAGGTTCATGGTTGCTAAAACCATGGTTGACTCCCAGACCAATGTTCAATCTTAAATTGAGTTTGGTCTGGTGATAGCCAGACAAGTAAACTGTACTAACTCATTCCACGAGAGTGGAACAGTGGGATTGTTTTCAAAAGTTTGCATTTTCAGGTCCCCAAAACACTGTTGTCAATGAACAAAATGAACATCTACAAAGCAAAAAAAAAAAAAAAACACCCCCTAAGTTTTGGAGACAAGACATTGCGAGTGTTTAAAAGCAGTAATTTACGGCTTGTGTTCTTGTTAAGGCGCTCATATTACATCATTTTTAATGAAATATGTTTTTTCCCCTTCTATATCGTAGCTGTAAAATTGAAATGGTCCACTTTAGAGATGGGACTTGGTGGATGAGCTTCTGGCTACTGATGTAATTCCTGTAGTTGGATTTTCCTGTGTGTAAACAGTCTCTTTCTGAAATCCTTGTGTGTCTCAATCGAAAGCTGATAGGTTAAGTGGCTTTACATGGTCGTGACAGAAGCTATATTGGCTATAACTTCTCTCAGAGAAGGTTATGTAAAATACGAGAACACAGAGTCATCCAGTAGCCTATACTATAGTGTACTGTAAAATACCTAAGTATACTTTAAAAAAGTTCTTATTATAAAAATATGAATATAAGTGCGAAGAAATTGTATTAACTTTAATTTACATTTATAGTAAAATTTGTTCCATTTGGAGTCCATTTGAGTTGTTCACTGAACATATTAAACATGGTTCCTTTAGGGGCATTATATCACTTTTGACATCCTGTTTGTTCATGCAAGAATGATTCATTTGACATCCGATCTGGCACAATGTGTCCAAAGGTACTATATCATGGTCAGTCATGGTGTTATTACACATATTTACTCACATATCGCTTGAGACTTACTAATGTAAATATTACAATTCAACTTTATTTGGAGTACTTCTTTATGGCACAATGCATATTTCTTAATATTAAGAGTAAACTGTTAACTTATTATGATAATACTATTAGTTAGGATAGTATGATCACTGTATAATATCTTCAAATGCAAGATGTTTTATACAAGTACATAAGGTATACTTGCACCTAAAGTTTTACTTTAGCACAATCAAATTAAGTTTATCTTTAGTTGGACCTCAGCACTATTTTCATAAATAGTTGTTCAGTTTTAGCAGACTTTAAGTACCAATTTATCAAAAGTACAAATGCCGATATTCAGTACATATATGTAAATGTATTTATATTTAGCATAAAACAAATGTCTTTCAAATACATTTTGGTATTTATTTTTTCACTATAGAGTGTACATATCATTATTTACTCACCCTCATGTTATCCCAAAAAATATATGACTTTCATTCTTATGTGGAACATAATTTTTGGGTGAACCATACATTTAATTGTCAGGAAAATAATGTTTCAATGTAAAATCTTCCGTTATAATCCTAAAATATGCCTTTTTTATTCTCATTTAGTTTTGAATTGTTCCCTCATTATTATTGATAGCACTTTTCTGGTCTTTCATTATCTTACATATCTCCTCTCCAGTGTGTCTGCCTCTCTCTCTTTCTCTCTAGGTAAGACCAAACCATCCTCATCTGTACAGGGGTGCACATGTCTTCTTAATACAACAGAATCACATTATCCAACGTTTTTTCTTTACATTTGCCAAAGCATTCATGTATGTTCACACTAGTGACATCAACCATGTTTTTGTCATTTTGTCTTCCCTCCCAGCCACCGCATTGCACAGGAACATCTCTCCTGTCTCCCCCTCTATATCTAGCGCTAATGAATCTGCTTGGATGGAGGAATGAACAAAGCCGGGCGAGAGAGCGAGCGGACGAGTAGTGCTGAGGAGAGTGGAAGCACACGCTCAACTCAGTGATGCTGTCGCCAGGACAACAACATACAGTACAGACACACAGAAGAAGCGGTGCAAACAAACAGATGCCAACATAACGCAAAGCCAATCCAAACCCCCTCTAGGGACTGAAGTATAAGGAGTTTTGTGTTATACTAAGATTTGATGAAGTAGTTTGTGGTGTTCTTTACACTAAGAAACAAAGACAAGTGCTTTCACTGCAGCGCTGACTCGCTGGCATTGAGGAAGTGCAAACCTTCACATCCATCCAGAGTGACTCAGGTAAGACTCTTTTTAATTCACTTCAGCCTTATTCCGTTCAAAAGTAAACTAGGTTGTTATGATTGCAAGATAACAAGATAAAAGACTACAGAAAGTGTTCGGTTGTTCTCAAACCTGGATCACCAAGGTGTGATGTTTTCATCTCATTCAGCATCTTCAAAGCTGCTTCTCATAAGAATATCACTTTCCATATCACTTTTCATTGACTTCTATTATTTCGTAAGAAGCTAGTGTTATTTTCATAAGCCTAACTCTTATAGAAACCTTTCTGCATTTATGTATTTGGTAACACTTTTTTTTTAGGGACCAATTCTCAGTTGCTTATTAGCATGCATATTGCTAGTATATTGGCTGTTTATTAGTTCTTATAAAGCACATATTAATGCCTTATTCTGGATGACCGTATTCTACATCCATAATCCTAAACTTAACAACTACCTTACTAAGTATTAATACGCAGTAATTAGGAGTTTATTGAGACAATAGTCGTAGTTAATAGTGAGAACTGGACCCTAATCTGAAGTGTGAGCATTTATCGAGCCTTGTTGATGGGAATCATCGGCTGCATGGCCTCCATTATGTAGGTGATTTCTGGTTTTACTATGTTTGTGGGGACGTTGGGTCCATAGAAAGTTCTTTAAAAACACACAATCTCCAGATCTGCAAACTCTCTCTCTCACGCAGAATCATTCATCCAGTGCGAGCCGGGAGCGCTTGATCTAATAGACGTGGACACATCCGTAAGCAACCGCTGGCACTGTGCTCCAATCGGTTTATCTCTCATCCCCCTGCCACACACATTCACACTGTCACACTGCATTTGATAACATTTAATAGACCTATAGGAGACAGACTAGCTTTCTCCGACTAGCTATAGTCTCTTGCAAACGGACTGGGTGGTTATTTACCTGTAAACTTTCCTGATTTTGGAGAGAGACTGGGCGAATGAGTCACTGTTGTTCAGTCATAAAAGACGCCCGTTCCAGACAGTCAATCACGGTCGAGATTGATGCTGGTTTAAACTGGTGTTGCGCACTTCACACTTCAGTGTGTATGGAGATTTGGGGAGTGAGATTCACACATGAGGTGGTGAAGGGGGGTGAGGAAAAAGGTGAGCAGAGGCAGGTGAAGAAAGAAAGAAAGAAAGAAACAAGGAACGGGAGGGGGGCTCGACTATTTTTAGCTTCCATCTGATGAGAAGGTTATATAGTCTGCCACACAGACGTGAGATTCGGTTTATGTGCACATATAAACACAATACCTTGGAAATGCTTGGGACAGTATTACCAAACATATCGAATACAATGAGGTTTTTGCATGAGTCTTATTATATTAATATTGATCACTGCCGCTGCTTTATTGGATTTTCTTTATGAAGGGACTTCACTGTGCAAGAATCAATGTTTAAAACATCAGCATCCATAAACTCTAGCCTCTATACTCTATACCACTGTGGAAAATGTTCAGGTTGTTGAGCAAATTGATTCTTTTTAGCCAGAATATATTCAGTATGAATGCCTTGAGGGTCATATCTGATGCATTATGGATGATCAGATGGACTGACGGGCCGGCGTATTTGATCATGTGAAAATCCACAAGTTGAAACTTTGACAAAAATGTTATTAATGTTCACAGTGGCATGGTTTCATCTCCCTCGGGAAGATCAGACACAAACATTTAAATTCAGTTTGTGCTGCAATTGTGTCCTTTGAAAGGATAGTTCACCCAAAAATAACAAGGATCATCAATGATTTATGGCTCAGGTCGCTCCAAACCTGTCTTTCCTGGAGCACAAAAGAAGATGTTTAGAAGAATGCTCATGTTGCTCTTTTCCATACATGAAAGCATATATTGTAACCAGGGGTTTTCAAGCGTAAAAAATCAGCATAAAAGTTTTATAATTAGGGCTAGGTATTAACACAAATTTCACGATTCGATTTGGTTTTAATTCACAAGCTTGAGATTTGATTCAATTAGTTTAAATATCAATTCATTTGTAAATTTCAGTTGCAGTACGATAAATATTCTCAAGAAAATCTCTACTAATGCTGTAAACGATTCAGGTACTCAGTTGGTACTATATTGCTATAATATTGAAGATTAATATGAACTGACTTTAACTACACACAAGGACATTTTTATAAGAATAAAGGGTAACGCTTTAGATTACGGCCCGGAAAGTACCACGTAATTAAAGTGAATTTACAGGGTAATTTTCGGTAATTATAGTGTAACTATAAAGTAAGTAGGTGTAGGTATAAGGGAACAATATGTAATATTGGGAGAATAAAGGGGTAACTAGCCCGGAAAGTACTGCGTAATAAAATCGTATTTACAAGGTAATTTTCGGTAATTATAGTGTAACTATAAAGTAAGTAGGTGTAGGTATAAGGGAACAATATGTAATATTGGGAGAATAAAGGGGTAACTAGCTCGGAAAGTACTGCGTAATGAAATCGAATTTACAGGGTAATTTTTGTAATTATACTGTAATGTTGTATGTGTTTAGGCAAAAAACATGTCAAGTTTGGGGAATAAAGGGGTAACAACCAGGAAAATTACAAATAAGTATACTGTAAGTATTTTATAACTAAGGACTAACTATTCTAATATTACATGGTACTTATGGCATACTATACCTAACAACATGGAAAATTACAAATAACTATACTGTAAGTATTGCATAATTGTATAAGTATTGACACTTCCAGATGAGAACACAAAAACATTTTTAAATGATGATGATGATGTAGTTACCCTGTAACTACGTGTAACAAGGGTAACAAGCACCACTTTAATTTACAGCCCGTAGATGATGTAGTTACCCTGTAACTACGTGTAACAAGAGGGTATCTTTGCCAGTAATTAATTAATTTAGTCTTACTTGCCTTGAAACATGTATATCAAATCATATAAATTATAGGCTACTGTTTATAAGTAGTAAAATGCAAGTGTGTTTTATCGTGTTATATGAATATTTTATTTTCTGGGATCAGCTGAAAAGAGGTAAGCTTATTTTCCACTACATTTCACCAACTCTCAAACAGAATAGCAGACCAATTATCTGTAACACTCAGGTAAGTAACCTTGATTCTAAATCAAATCATAGCAAAAACCTTATGAATCTTACGACCTTACTAAAAAAAAACTTTTATATGACACTTATTATTACGAAAAAGTTATGTAGTGGATGTGCTTTCTAAATTGCTCCCAAATGATTGTTTAGCATGCAATATCTCCATCATGTCAAGTTAAAACATATTTAAATAGTGCTTTAAACTATAGGCTACATATTGTTTGAAAGCAGCTTCACAATAATAAACAAATACAAAAGTAATATTTAAAAATGTTTTGTGTTCTCATCTGGAAGTGTCAATACTTATAAAATTATGCAATACTTACAGTATAGTTATTTGTAATTTTCCATGTGTTAGAAGCAGGGAAAATGGGAAAGCGTAAGGATTTGAGTGAGTTTGTCAAGGCCCAAATTGTGATGGCTTGACGACTGGGTCAGAGCATCTCCAAAACTGCAGCTCTTGTGGGGTGTTCCCGGTCTGCAGTGGTCAGTATCTATCAAAAGTGCTCCAAGGAAGGAACAGTGGTGAACCGGTGACAGGGTCATGGGGTTATTCACCCTCATTTCGTTACAAAACCTGTATGACCTGTATGATTTTCCTTAAGATTCTTAATAAGATATTAAGATATTTTGTGAAATGTGTTTTTCTGTCTATACAAATTATGTTAATGGAAACCAAAACAGGTTAACAACATTCTTCAAAATTTGGAAGGTTATGGAATTTGGAAGGTTTGGAATGACACAAGGTTCTGTAAATGGTGGCAGATCTTTCATTTTGGGGTGAACCTAGCCTGGATGCCAGCCGAACTCAGACGAACTTATGCCCGAACAGAAACTGTTCGGACCAATTAAATTGTCATGGCGGGCTTTTGACGATGATGATGGACAGATGATAAACAGTAACGTAATCATCCACTTCATCGAAGGCGCTTGGGTTGAATTTGTTCTAATCCTAAACAGAGAACTTGCTCGTATATGCATTCACCTTCACTATTTCTCTCAGAAATGATGATCGTGTTGATAAGTGGTAAGGTGTATCCTTAAACAATTTTTTTACAACACCGGCAAAGATCGTTTACACTCATCTTTTTCTTCTAACGTTACTTATTCCAGGGTGCGTGCAGACAGGGTTGCCAAGTTTTTACAACAAAACCCGCAAACTACTAGCCCTAAACAATACCAATAGCTAGGTGGGGAATGGCGTTTGTGTTATTTTGGCAAGGTTGCCTGCTAAACTCCTTTGTCTATATATCCCATAATTGAGGTTGCTTCAACTCGCGAACATGGAGAACAACCCGCGGGAAAACTGCCGACTTGACAACACAGTGCAGTTGAGTTCTGTTGACATTTGACAACTAACGTTACGCGTCGCTCCGTTGCTCTGATTGGTTGTAGGTCTATCCAATTGAGGTCTTTCCTGGTTCGGTTGAAACACGCCCAAATTACAGCCCAATGGAGCAGTATCAGAATCATATTCTGACTAGAATTGAGTATGACCACGTCAAGCTAGGATGAACCATCACTTTAAATTGAAATCTCTTCCTCTTCAGAAGACTTGCCATTTTAGTGCTGTGATTTTTTTTAAGCTCATATTCCCATTGACTTTTAATGTATGGTAAAAGGCAGCTTGAACATTCTACAAAATATTTCCTTATGTGTTCCATGGATAAAAGTCATACGGAATGACATAAGGATGAGTAAAAGATGATTAAATCTCTTTGTGTGGCCCTTTGAGAATTCTGAAGACATTAATCTGTTTGTGCATGAACAGAATTAGAAATACATTCTGTTATATAAAGAGGTTTAAATAAAATAATTATGCTAATGTAGATACGTGTTTTAAATTAAAAGTAAACAATAACAGCATTTCAATACTCTGAGCTAACAGCAATTCCAGTAAGTAACCCCACCTCTGTTTCGAAAATGCCAACAAAATCCCTGGTTAATATTTGTTTGCAGACTTTAATAGTTACACCTAATCTAACTATCTGCATATTTGTTGTTTGTTTAATTCCTAAGGGTTGTTCAGCCTCCTACTCTGATAGCAATTTAAAGTGAAAGGATCCTGCTTCAGGTGTTTAGTTTAGCTGGTTATTGATGAGTCCTGAGTGACCATTAAAGGCAAAACAGAAGACAGACTTCTGCTTCCGTTATTCTGATCTAAAAATAAAGACAACATGAGAAAGTGTGTGTGTGTTTATATATATATACACAGATCCGGCATAACATTAGGTGACGTTAATAACACTGATTTTTTCTTCATCACGGCACCTGTTAGTGGGTGGGATATGTGGGCAGCAAGTGAATATTTTTCCTGGTTTTCCCAGTCTGCAGTGGTCAGTATCTATCAAAAGTGCTCCAAGGAAGGAACAGTGGTGAACCGGCGACAGGGTCATGGACGGCCAAGGCTCATTGATGCACGTGGGGAGTCAAGCTACAAACAGACAAGCTACTGTAGCCCATAATGTTATAACTGATATGTACATACATACACATATATACACTCATCTAAAGGATTATTAGGAACACCATACTAATACTGTGTTTGACCCCCTTTCACCTTCAGAATTGCCTTAATTCTACGTGGCATTGATTCAACAAGGTGCTGAAAGCATTCTTTAGAAATGTTGGCCCATATTGATAGGATAGCATCTTGCAGTTGATGGAGATTTGTGGGATGCCCATCCAGGGCACGAAGCTCCCGTTCCACCACATCCCAAAGATGCTCTATTGGGTTGAGATCTGGTGACTGTGGGGGCCTTTTTAGTACAGTGATCTCATTGTCATGTTCAAGAAAGCAATTTGAAATGATTCGAGCTTTGTGACATGGTGCCATCAGAGGATGGGTACATGGTGGTCATAAAGGGATGGACATGGTCAGAAACAATGCTCAGGTAGGCCGTGGCATTTAAACAATGTCCAATTGGCACTAAGGGGCCTAAAGTGTGCCAAGAAAACATCCCCCAAACCATTACACCACCACCACCAGCCTGCACAGTGGTAACAAGGCATGATGGATCCATGTTCTCATTCTGTTTACGCCAAATTCTGACTCTACCATCTGAATGTCTCAACAGAAATCGAGACTCATCAGACAAGGCAACATTTTTCCAGTCTTCAACTGTCCATTTTTGGTGAGCTTGTGCAAATTGTAGCCTCTTTTTCCTATTTGTAGTGGAGATGAGTGGTACCTGGTGGGGTCTTCTGCTGTTGTAGCCCATCCGCCTCAAGGTTGTGCATGTTGTGGCTTCACAAATGCTTTGCTGCATACCTCGGTTGTAACGAGTGGTTATTTCAGTCAAAGTTGCTCTTCTATCAGCTTGAATCAGTCGGCCCATTCTCCTCTGACCTCTAGCATTAACAAGGCATTTTTGCCCACAGGACTGCCGCATACTGGATGTTTTTCCCTTTCTTTCTTTGTAAACCCTAGAAATGGTTGTGCATGAAAATCCCAGTAACTGAGCAGATTGTGAAATACTCAGACCAGCCCGCCTGGCACCAACAACCATGCCACGCTCAAAATTGCTTAAATCACCTTTCTTTCCCATTCTGACATTCAGTTTGGAGTTCAGGAGATTGTCTTGACCAGGACCACACCCCTAAATGCATTGAAGCAACTGCCATGTGATTGGTTGATTAGATAATTATATTAATGAGAAATTGAACAGGTGTTCCTAATAATCCTTTAGGTGAGTGTATATATACTGTATATACATAAATAATAGAGGTGTTATGGTACACAGAAGTTTCGTTGTTTCGCACATACCTCGGTTTTGGTGTCACCCTTCGATACAAGCAGGAAAATTTGTCACGCTTTAAATTAGGGTCCAATTCTCACTATTAACTAACGGTTAACTATGACTTTTGCCTCAATAAACCCCTAATTACTGATTTTTAGTAAGCTTGTCAAGTTTAGATATGGGTTAAGATTAAGGGATGTATATGATCATGCAGAATAAGGCATTTATATGTGCTTTATAAATACTAATAAACAGCCAATATCCTAGTTATATGCATGCTAATAAGCAACTAGTTAATAGTGAAAATTGGACCCTAAACTAAAGTGTCACCGGAAAAAGCAACAAATGCCCAATGCTAGGTTTATTTTATTTTGAACAGACAGTAGTGCAAATTACAGATTGTTCCAGTTGGTACACTACTTCAGCCCCCTTTAGTGTATTAACTTAAGCACTAAGCAGTAAACAAAATGCATAGATCATATTTCTTTGCAGGGCTGATAAAAAACAAAAGCAAAACAAAATTTGGTCACAATCAACTACAAAACTGTAAGGCATATTGTGTTATAAAAGCACAAAGTAAACAGAATAATGAACAATAAAACTTTTGCGTTAGATGAGTTACAATTTGCTCCACTTAACCTATATTTAAACATTTAAAGCTTAATAACACACTGTCAGAAAAAAGGTACAGTGCTGTCACTGGGGCGGTACCCTAAGGTACAAAACCGAAAAGGTACTAATATGTACCTTTAAGGTACTAATATGCACTCTTAAAGTACTGATATGTACCTTTAAGGTACTAATATGTACCATTTAGGGGTGAGTAAGGTACAAAGATGTACCTTTTCACTTTTGTACCTTAGGGTACCACCCCAGTGACAGCACTGTACCTTTTTTTCTGAGAGTGCATAATAGCATACTTATTTTTGCAGAATATTATATATAGTACACACTACACACTTTGCAAAAGGAGTGCATTGCATTGGGTACTGTATTCCAAAAGTCAATGCTGCTGACTTGACTTTGGCTGCAATTGTTACCTCTTTCTTGCTTCATTATTGATCGGATTACAAATAATTAAACATTTCCACACAAAAATATAGATTCAAAATATATTTTACTATTTTTATGTCAGAGGCAATAACTCTCCTTATTCAATTAAATAAGCAACATATTGAGGTCATGTGTAGCATCCTAACCATATTAACGTGTATCGCTGCATAATGTATTCTGTTTCGCAAACTTTTTTTATACAGTCTAGATTTTCATCAGACATTGATCATGTTGCCCTCTCACCATGTTTGATTCAGCAACTCTAGCTGTGTCTCTGTAATCTTTGCTTTGCTTTAATTATTTAAAACACTGCAGTAGCGAACACTGAACTCACAGATAACCTTAGATATTTCAGAGCCTTATATCACATGGAGAAAAAAAGGCTCTTCAAAAGGAGATTTCTGTGATATAGAGAAAAAATATGCTCGGTCTGTCAATGTAGGTCTCTCTGTGGGCCGCAACCTTGACAGAGATTTGATTCCACACCATCCATCAGTCTGCTAGGTTTCTCTCTAATGCTGAAAGATTCATTTTAACCTTTTGGAGAACGACTAGAGTTCTCAGATCTGATGCAGTGGGACACTCCAGCAAACTCTGAAAACAACCTGAGCACCTCCATCATGAACAGAGAGTGGATACAGCATTGTTAGTCACGGCCTCAGGCGGCACATCCACATGCTGTCTGATGCATATTCAAAAATAGCAACAGTTGTTTCAAAATGGCACTCTCCAATCTGATTGACTGGCTGTATGCAAGTTGTTTTCAGATGATTATCAGTTCATTGAGAAACATAAGTTCAGAAGCCGCTACACTAGGTGCTAGGTTGTGCATGCAGTGCATGTGACATAAATTTCATCATTAGCATAGGACACATGTACTGTATGCACAGTTTTTAAATGTGTGTACTTTTTACACTTGTCACGTTTTAGTCCAGAAGAAGATGGCGATCCAAAATGGTTTCAAAACAAAGTAATCCAGTAGTGAGAAATAGGCAATGTACAGCGTGTAATGACACAAACAATACCAGACAAATGAAGAATGCACAAGGAGGAACTTGACATAACACCCCCTCCGGGAAGGCGCAACCATGCGCTGTAATAGATGAAACAAGAGAAGGGGGTGAGCGAAGGGCTGGATGAAGGCAGACATGCAGGCAGGAGATACCAGGGTGGCGATGATGGAGGTAGCAGCAATGGAGGAGTGGATGGTGGTAGAATCCAGGGAGGAGTGGATGGTGGTAGAATCCAGGGAGGACCGGACGGCCGACGAAATCCCAGAGCAACCCTGGAGACGACCATGATGGAGGCGACCCACGGTGGCAGAGGTGGAGGGAGAAGCCAAGGTGGGGTTTTTTTAGCCCGTATGGCAGTACGGATTTGTCAACGGTCCAAGGTGGAACTGAGGGCCACAAGGAGCAAGGTGGAGCGACCTTAGGGCAAAGCTGGGGACCGGAAGTCCCAAGGCGGATCAGGGCTCCATGGCAGGGCTGATGGTGAGGGGCTGTAGGGGGCCAGTGGAGGTAGAGCCGAGGGAATGGCTGATGGAGGAGAAGAGATTTTTGTTTTTTGCACACAAAAAGTATTCTTGTTGCTTCATGACAACCACTGGAGCCACATGGACTATTTTAACAATGTCTTTACTACCTTTCTGGACCTTGAACATGGTCATTGTGTTGCTGTCTATGTGGGGTCAGAAACCTTTTGGATTTCATCAAAAATATCTTAATTTGTGTTCCGGTAGATGAACGAAGGTCTTACGGGTTTGGAACAACATGAGGGTGAGAAATGAAAGACAGAATTAACATTTTTGGGTTAACTAACCCTATAAATACACAACGGTTATGAACTAATAACAAACAACTGTGATAACAGCTGGATTGTCTCACGCACAATGCTGAAAAACTCGTTGGGCGCTTTAGCCGCTCTATTGAAGTGATAACGAGCACCAGGGAGTCAATTTATCCATTTGAATACAAGCGCAACATCAAGTGTACAGTAAAGGCTCTGTGGCGAAACTAGCTGAACCAGACTGAATAGCTCCGACCATGTAAACTGAAGTGAGGCTGCCGTCACGACTGTAATAATGGCCGTAGCCAGCTATGAGGTCACAGAGGATCCAGACCGCTGTATTTTTCAGAGGTGTATTGTGGAATAATTGACTACTAAAGTATTAACACTACTTTAGTGCTGCAAGGATATCTTCTCATTTGAGCTGCCTGCAATCTGTCACCACTCGTCAATGTCAAAATATATATGACCAATCAAATTAAAGTAGGCGGGCTGTTTTAGGATAGAGATGTTAAACAACTGACAAAAATAATCAGGCAAACTAATACAATTGTGTCTAATTTCGCCATTTTTAATTAAAAAAGGAAATTAGTAATGCCAATTTTATCAGATTAGGCATAAAATAATGAATGTGTGTGTACATATTGTGAATTCGTTCATTAAACGTAGGCTATTTACCTAGCGACTTTGGTCAATTAACTTGTCTAAGAAAATGCTTAATAAAATATAGGCTAAATATCAGTTGACCCGATGTTTACACTGACACAGACGAAAATGAAAAGACTACCAGTCAGAGCTCAGATCTGGAGGGGAAGAGACAGGGCAAGAGAAGGAGACTGAGAGAAAGAACGAGTGATGGAATTGAGAGATTGATGAAATGAGGAGAGAGCATGTATGACAGGCCTACTATCATGGTTTTGTAAGCTATTTATCATTCACTTTTTTAGTCTTCAAACATCTGAAAATGCACATATGTAGATCAGAGAAATCTAAATTTTCTTGTGGGACCATGCCCCCCAAACCCCCTTCAATAGCTCAAATTTGGGACCTAACTGGTTTTAAAAGTCCTTTAAGGCAGTTGCATATGCTCAAACGTTGTTGCTGTTTCTGGAAACCGGTTTGCTTTGAGCTCATCTGGAGTTAATGCATTTATGCTGTTAATGTGTTGCAGCCTGGAATATTTATACATGGGCTTACATAATATTAAAAGGTAATATTCAGACAGTATACTCATTGTATCTCTGTGGTTTGAAGATTTAGTTTTTTTTAAAATACGAATTATTTCTGTGGTAGAAAACGTTGTAGCTCCAAGATCAGCTACTATGGGGGCCCTTGGGTTTATTAAAGTCCTACGTGTTCTTAAAGGATTAGTAGGCGTAGGCGGAAGTACCAGCCCAAGCGGACGTGTGAAGACTAATACAAATGCCCTTTACTCAAAAAAGTCCATCTTCAAAATCGTCCGAAAATGTTGTTTAACCTTTTTTTGCTAAATGACATTTGTATTAGTCTTCGCATGTGCGCCTTGTAAACACGGGGGCGGTACTGTTGCCTACGTCTAGCGTGACCTTTCCGATATGATTATGTAATCCGTAGTGTTTCACAGAGCAGCACAAGATGAGCAATTTAGGCAAAAAAGTATATATAAATGTAAATTTTTTTTAGAAAATGACCGATGGTTTCGCTAGAAAAGACCCTATTGCTCAGCTGGGATCGTGCCGAGCCCTTTGAAGTCCTTCCTTTAAAACTGCATTGATTTGGACCTTCAACATTTTGGTTGGCCGTTGAAGTCCATTGTGTGGAGAAAAAAACGTAATTTCTTTTCCACGGAAAAAAAGAAACAAAGTTGGGGCGAGTAAATTATCAGGACATTTTTAAGTAAATTTTCATTTTGAAGTGAACTAATCCTTTAATCCGGGCCTGGTTGCAGTGGACTTAAAAGGACAAATCAAGACACAGTATCAGTCAATATGAGAGATATTTTGACTGGATATACAGTAAGAATAGCCATATTATTTGGACCATCATACATTGTTGTTTTGTTGTTATTGTTTCTTATGTAGGTCTATCTAGGTTGAGATTTATTTCTGTTATAGTTGTGTCTTCAGCCATTTTTGGTGTGTTACATATTGTGGTGTTCAGCAATTTTAACATAGTATCTTCATCATATCAGTGTAGATGTACCAAAATAAAATCATTATTATATCACGTTAATAAGTAATGTGATACTTGGTTCCACAGTGACACTCTTGTCCCAAAAAGTATTGCTATACCACGATACTCATTATGTTGTCCCACGGTGAGTCATTTTCCCCTGTTGCACTTACACAAAATTTGAGGGTTCCCCGACCTGCCAAATCCCACTTTAACCATTGGCTATATGTTAGACTTTCCATATATTCATTGCTTTTTTTATTACCAATGTGTGAACAGCTTGTTATGACATTTAAAAAATGAGACCTTCCCTAACATTCCAGGTTGTCTATGAAAGCCTGTAGACTGATTTTTATGTGAAGGACTCGGGGCGTACCTGCTAGGAAAATCAAAAGAATGTTCATGCGCGCTCCCGAGAGCCACTCTTCCGTTCAATGACACATGAATGTTTATCCATGCCGAAAGAGCCATTCTGTACTGTAATATCAATGTGTCATGCAAAGAAATGGGATTAATTAAAACTATATTCTCACAGAGCCAGATCTATATTCTATAGTCTCACTTTATAATCAAATCATCATAACTGTCATTTTAATTACCTCATCTATCGACATGATGCCAGTGAATTGAAAAGCTTGTGCAAACATATCCACCTGTTGACCACCTGTGATGGCGCACACTATTACATGGAGTAAACTTTGAAAGGCTATGCATTCGGCTGTGCACATAATCCTAAGCATTTGCATTAAAAATGAGATATATTTATGGATTTACGCTCCGTCTCAGACATGTGCAAGCCTTTCAAAGTATACTCCCCTGACCATGAGCGTGGATGGACGTGTCTAGTGGACATTTCTTATCAGTCACACATGCACTTGTCCACACGCTAGTCTGCATTCGGGCTGCACATGGATGGTGTGTGCGGAGATCAGCAGATTGCATTGATGACAAAAAAAGACCCAACCGGAAGTATACAGTACTTTTGTCTTGCTGGTTTTTCAGAATTGTGCACACAAGCACTGCGTTTTTAAAGGGTTACTTCAGCGATTAGCATTAAGTTTTGTATCAGTAGAAATCTATATAATTATCATACTTTCCCCCTCATATCCCCTGAGACAAGAGAATTATGTATTTTATTTCTGGTAAAATAACCAGAATTTTATTTTATTTTATTAAAATCCTCCGATGACGCAAATATCGTCATTTTGCTTCATCTGAGGTTTTTTTGTCCAGAGGCTGAAGTCTACAGCCAGCAGGAGGCGCTATTTCCACATGCTTTCAACATCACACTCACAGCACTCGGCTCGAGCAGCTGCAGGGATTCATGTAAACGGGAAAGAGCAAAGTGAGTGTTTCAACTTTTCAAATGAATTCCTATGAAAGTTAAGCTTCCAAAGACATGAACTGAAACTGCGCCAGACTGAACACACACTGTGATGTTATGCCACGGCCGCTCATGTGATGAATGTAATCTGACTCCTGCTGCGTTTGTGCCGTGACACTCAATCAGCTCACTCATTATATTGAACAGACAAAATCAACTGCAGGTAGTCGATCCTTTTCCTATTTAGCACATAAACTTTGGAACAGTCTCCCTACCATTTTTTGGGAAGCAGACACACTCTGTCAGTTTAAATATAGACTAAAAACACATCTCTTTTCTATGGCATACACATAGAACATTATCAATTTCTATTATTCAAATCAGTTAAATGATTGCTAGGCTGCATTAACTAGGTCAGCCGGAACCGGGAACACTTCCCATAACACCTGATGTACTCGTTACATCATAAGAAGAATGGCATCTACGCTAACGTTAGTCTCTCTGTTTATCCCGAGGTTAACTGCACGGATCCGGGCCGTATCCAGATCAGATTGTGGACCTGCGCCTGGACATGACCAATGCATCCCTGAAATGTCTGCAGAGAGCGTGTCAATTAAACTCCCCCTGTAAATGCTGTATCGACACGACATCCTTAATAAATCCGTCTCCGGCACGACGACTCCAATCTATCGAATAATCTAAAGAATATCTATTGATCTAATATGACTTCTGATCTGTAATGTTGCCAGAATCATAATCATACACTATTTGTTCGTCGGCAAGAGGAGAACTGCCCCCCGACTGAGCCTGGTTTCTCCCATTCTGTCCCTGAAGGAGTTTTGGTTCCTTGCCACCATCGCCTTTGGTTTTTGGCTTGCTCAGTTGGGGACACTTAAATTTCAACTATATTACTGATCTGCCCACTTTGACGCTAAATGATCATTGAAATTAGCTGGATGACATCACCGTTTTTGCCAGAGCAGCTGTTCAGCCGAATCAAATTCTGTTGCATTATTTTCCTGTTAACACTGTGAAGCTGCTTTGAAACAATCAGCATTGTTAAAAGCACTATATAAATAAGGGTGACTTGACTTGACTTGACATTCATCATCGCCAATCATAGTTTCAATTCAGCGACGTCTCTCATTTTCAACGGGAAGAATACATTCTATGTGAATAGCCCATTAATTCCAATAGTCTGGCTATGCAAGAGTTGATTACAGCATTGTTAAAACAAAATAGCATCTCTGTTTCACAAAACGACATAAAAGGCAAATTGATGCGCTTTATAGCATTTTAATTATTGCACTTAGCATTTCCCCCTACTGTTTGCAGTCAGAACAGAAATGTGACTCATTTTATGACCCGCCAGTTGAGAATCATTGCCTTATATGACACAGCATACTAAAAGATGCAACAAAATATGACAGAAATGTAGGACGGCTTACTAGTCATTTTTAGGGAGTAGCTGTTACCTTAAATATCTAGGTTCGTTATGTTACCCAGCCATCTCAAAATCTGCCAAGACTCTGTCCTTTTCTGTCAATCACGAATGCTAATGTGACAGATAGAGTGCGTGCTGGGCTTGCACAGTGTAGGAAAAAACACTATGCCACGTGAGACTATTCCTCACAACCTCACCAAACACAACACTGTGGTCCAGCTGATAACAGCTCATCCCCACGCTGTCAATCAACAGCTGAATCTATTTAGATATCACCACTTGCATGGCAGCCAGGGAAAAAGACATGAATAGAATCCCACCTCACTTAGTATGAAGGATTTTTATCACTGTATTGAACTACAACTGTAAGCTACTGCACCATAAATATTACATTCTCTTTATTTCTTAGATGGAGAAGGATATAAAAACAGTTCTGGATGAAACCATGGACGGTGCAAATAACAAGAGTCTATACTTTCTCATTATAGTTTGGTAACAGCACTTTTGGGTCAATTTAGGACAACTGAGTATTTTCGTAGCTGAATAAAGTGGATCATGACTGCACCATCAAGGCAAATAGCGTAAAATTGAACAGTGACTTTGAATGTCTACTTTGGTTTGCTGTTAAAATCAGATCACGGAACTGAAGCATAAAAACATGGACCACTTGCAATAGGTTTCCTTTAGACCAGGCCAGGGTTATTATTGTGGCCTATATTAGAAACAAAGACATCATTAACAAGCTAAATTAAGAGAATTACAAACAGTGGTTGAAAAATGGATGGTGTTAACAAATGGTGGAGTGTTAAATAAGAAATAGGGTTTATTCAGATATTAACTTGGGCGCAGAGATATCACGCAACACATGAAATCCCCAAACTTTCGTCAGCATACCGGCGTATGTTGTGCATGTGTTGCGTGATATCTCTGCGCCCAAGTAGCAGTGCTTCGCCTGTGCTTCCCCATAATATAGTCCCAAGTTAATATCTAACCAGGAAATTGCCTAGTCTAAATCTGCTTCGCTATTTGTATTCGTTGTGAATATGCAGGCCACAAGAAGTAATTAATTAGTAATTACATTTTTTCTTTAATCACTTTTACTCAGGACATGCTAGCTGCCAACACAGGGGCAACTTTATTAAATGTATGAACACGTTAATCCAAATATATGGCATGACGGAATCAATGAAGTGATACGTTTAATATGAAACTAAAACAGACAGCAGGGCAAATGAGTGAGTTACTTGATTCTTTAAAATACACTGAATCAATTACAATGCGGTTCAGCAGTAGATTTGTTTCTGATCATTTCTATTTAGGCCTATATGCGTTATTTAAAATAATAATAATACAAATAAATAAATAAACGCATGACCAAGAGTTCAAAATGTTGGCAGAGAATGGGTCATGTTTGGGAACAACATGATAGGCTATTTTGAGTGTAATGCACAAACCTGCGTGACCATATAGCAGCTACATTCAGAAATGGAAATTACAGATTCATTAATATTTTGTTTTGAATTTCAGAACAGTCGATTGAATATTTACAGGTTTGTATCTCGCTATTATTTTTAATTATTAGAATAGTAAAGTGTCTATCCAAGTATCATACTGATCAAATATCAAGCTATCTCTATCTAATAGTCTACTTCAAAGATCGAATGAAATTATTGATTGTTAAAAATCTCTCTCTCTCTCTCTCTCTCTCTCTCTCTCTCTCTCTATATATATATATATATATATATATATATATATATATATATATATATGCTAGTAGCCTACATAACTTTATTATTATTATTATTATTAGGCTATTGTTACTATTATTATTATTAGGCAATTTACAAATCGCACCCAGGCTTAATAAGGCACAACAACGGTGTTATAGGCTGTTTTGCTGTCAGTATTGTTTTTGGAAGTTACATTAAAATGCAATGGTCTGGTATCAGTGTCAGTCGGCTGTACTTATTGTATTTGGGCCACACCACAAGGTGTCACTGTGGCCTCAACGCTTCACCCTTGCCTACTCTGAGCTCGATTGCTATGTCTGAGGTAAACCCCGCCCTCCTCATTACATACGAATAAATAAATGCATAAATAAATGTATAAATAAATAAATAAATGCATAAATATATAAATAAATAAATGTAGAAAGGAATAAATGTGGAAAAAATAGAAATAAATAAGTGTATAAATAAATTAAATAATAAATACATATATATGGAAATAAATACATAAATATGGAAATAAATGTATTAGTAATTATTCAGTTTTTTTTTTTGCTCTTCTATGTATATGTATTTATATATTTATTTCTTTATTTTTGCTTTTTTACATTTCTTTGTATATTTATTTATATATTTATTTATTTTTAATATTGGCAGCCCTGACATTCCATAGGTGAATAGGGTAAAACAAAATAACTAATAGATATCATTATACTTCTCCAGTTATTTGATTACTTTAAAGCTACACTGTGTAACTTTTTTAGTTTATTCTTAGCTAAAAACAATTAGTTCTCATTAATGTATATTTACTTCTTTCAAGTAATAAAGTATTCTCGTAAGTGTATAATATGCCATTGAAAATACATACGGGTGAGGGGTTCGAATGCGCGTCGCCATGTTGCCCCTCCATCTTGAAAGTACATTAGCCAAAGAGGACATACCCGTAAATTCAAGCCGTCTTTGGCATTTTAACACTCGATGGCACCGTGTCGAATGTGAAGAGGGGGATTGCTTGAGACTGATATAGCCTACAATGTTAATTTTACGCTAGTGATGTACAATATACAGAATAACGATAGCACCGATAAAAGTTACTTTACTAAGATTAGCTTGCATTCGTCTGGGAACCTGATAGCTGATGTTAGCAATGAAATGGTAAAAATAAAAACGTAAAACTATTATTCATTTTACATAGATGTCATAACCTACATGTTAACTGACAAATTAAATAACTGCACATTATAATAGTTTTCTAAAGTAACCTCATCACCTGAAGGAACACTCACGGACGAGGTCGAACTGGAAGCCATGTAAATCAGCCACCGTAGGAGTTAAAACGAAATTGGAATCGAGAGGAACAGAAACCAATATTCACTAGATGGTCATATACCTTTTCACCGCTAGATGGGGGAAAATATAACATAGTGTAGCTTTAAAAATTGCAAAACAAAATTTGTTTTCTGAAATGTTGCATTTAAATATACACAAATTTGCATACATTTCTAGGAAAAAATATGACATTGGATGAAGTCAGGTTTAAAATTCCTGTTCCATTATTTTTTTACATATTAGAATCAAAGGTGTTTACACAGGGAATTTTGGATATCTCTTTTTATCTCTCCATAAATCAGAAGATACTGTCAACAGCCATAAAAATATATATATATATTTTTTTAGGAAATAAAATGTTGTCAGGCAAATTATATATAAACAAACACCTCTGTAAAATCCTTCAGAATATAGATAGGGATAAAACTTTAAAGTTTGGTGTATGTAAGGGCTGCTGAAGTGGAGATTTCTGACTCAGTGTAGGACTTTTTTTTTCTCATTTTGAGAAAACGGCCTTAAAAGACACTATATTGCCAAAAGTTTTGGGACGCCTGCCTTTACATGCACATTAACTTTAATGACAGTTCATTAAACTCTCTTTAATGAGAGTTGGCCCACCCTTTGCAGCTATAACAGCCTCAACTCTTCTGGGAAGGCTTTCCACAAGGTTTAGGAGTGTGTTTATGGGAATTGTTTACCATTCTTCTGATGCACATTTGTGAGGTCAGGCACTGATGTTGGACGAGAAGGCCTGGCTCGCAGTCTCTGCTCTAATTCATCCCAAAGGGGTTCTATCGGGTTGAGGTCAGGATTCTGTGTATGCCAGTCAAGTTCCTCCATACCAAACTCACTCATCCATGTCTTTATGGACCTTGCTTTGTACACTGGTGCGCAGTCATGTTGGAACCGGAAGGGGTAATCCCCAAACTGTTCCCACAAATATAGGAGCATTAAATTGTCCAAAATGTCTTGGTATGCTGAACCATTAAGAGTTTCTTTCACTGGAACTAAGGGGCCAAGTCCAAACCCTGAAAAACAACCCCACACCATAATCCCCCCTCCACCAAACTTTACACTTGACACAATGCAGTCAGGCAAGTACCGTTCTCCTGGCAACCGCCAAACCCAGACTCGTCCATCGGATTGCCAGACAGAGAAGTGTGATTCAGTCACAGAGAACACGTCTCCACTGCTCTAGAGTCCAGTGGCGGCGTGCTTTACACCACTGCATCCGATGCTTTGCATTGCACTTGGTGATGTAAGGCTTGGATGAGCTGCTCAGCCATAGAAACCCATTCCATGAAGCTCCCTACGCACTGTTCTTGAGCTAATCAGAAGGCCACAGGAAGTTTGGAGGTCTGTAGCTACTGACTTAAGTTGGCGACTACTACGCACTGTGCGCCTCAGCATGCGCTGACCCCGCTCCGTGATTTTACGTGGCCTACCACTTCGTGGCTGAGTTGCTGTTGTTCCCAAATGCTTCCACTTTGTTATAATACCACTTACAGTTGACCATGAAATATTTAGTAGTGAGTAAATATCCCGAATGGACTTATTGCACAGGTGGCAACCTATCACGGTACCACTCTTGAATTCACTTGAGCTCCTGAGAGCGACCCATTCTTTCATAAATGTTTGTAGAAGCGTCTGCATGCCTAGTGCTTGATTTATACACCTGTGGCCATGGAAGTGATTGGAACACATGAATTCAGTGATTTGGAAGGGTGTCACAATACTTTTGCCAATATAGTGTATACTGTAATGGACATATAAAGTCGCAAATAGACAAAATTCTATAAAAGATACACTTAAAAGTGTATTAAAAAAAAAAAAAAAAACACTTTATGAAAAGCCAAAAAGCACAAAATCTCAAAATTGACAGGTGCATGAAAAGTAGTATTTGTAAAATTAAAAGTTGTATTTGTTAATATTATTTAATATATTAATGAATACTGCAATAAATGTATTTGTCATTTGTAAATGTAAACGTTAACTAATGGAACCTTATTGAAAAGTTTTGCCTTGTTTTCTAATCATTGTCGATCACTTTTGGCCCTCTTGCAGTTAAAAAACAAAACAGCATGCATTTTGCTAAAGAACATTGTTTTGGTTGTTCTTCGACTCTGCGTGACTGTGCGGATGAATATGGTTCTGTCTCATAACTAAAAAAAGAGATGGAGATTATTCTACTGCTAATAAACATTCACTAGGTAGGCTTTAGAGATAACCAGTTTAGATGAAAAGGATCTCAGGCTGACTAGCTAAAGACGTTGATGTAGCTTTACCCATTTAAAGACATGGTATTCCTTGAAAATAATTTCCAGCACAGCACTACAACCACCATAGTAAAATGAGCCTTCACAATAGATAATGCTTTACAATGAACTCAGTTAGAGAGCTACATATGGCAGTTTATCTGTTCAATAAAATACTTTACTTACCTGTTGAGTAATAAACACCGTCACTTTTACAACATTTCAAATCTCGTTCTTGCCATCTCCAAAAAGCCAAGCCAATGTTTATTCTGATTTTATTACAAGCTCTGTCGCGTTCTCTTTTTACCACCCGCCCTCAAACGTCATTTTACTGACTCAGCGTGGGAAACGCAAAATGCTTGCTCTTAAAAAAATGGGTCATTACCCAGTTTATTTGGACCAGCTTGTTCCTCAGAATCACAACCTGGACGTTTGAATAATTATTGATGTATATATTTTCTACTGGGTGTTCAAAATACGTAGTTTTGTGTTTGATATTATGAAAGTTTCAGGCTAACTCACATTATTACTGTCTTACTGAAATACTTCTGCAAATCAGCTGTGGTCCACTATTACCTAATACTGTGTCTATTAATGCAGATTAATAGGTTTGCAAACTTTTATTAAATCAGTAATTTACGTTAGTGCTCGGCTAATGTATGCACGGTTGTTAATACAGTTCCCGCATGTGCACCGCAATAAATGTGAAATATAGACATGGGTTTGTTGATGGACATAATCTTGTTAATGCTGATGGTGAGGAATTACAGCTTGAACATCGCATGATGAACATCAAACTGACTAGCATATCACTGAGAAACGTCCTGCTCAAGTCAGTTTGTTATGGTAATGAGCGCTTCGTTTCCGCAGCACATACTGTAAGTGGTAGACCAATCGTAACAGGCTCTCGAAAAGGAGGGATTTAGAGCGACTGATTCATCTGACAAGTTTTTTGAGAATCATTTAAAAATGTGGTGATGTGCAATGCATGTTATGAGAAAATGAAACTTTAGGAGGCCTCCAAAATAAAAATAGGAAACTTTAAAATAGCATAATAGGGGCACATTAAACAGGTGATTCCCTAGAGGTTCAAGATTTAGCCGCTCCATAACCCTTCTGGCTAGTTGCGACAACTGGACTATGCAACTCCTACACCATATACAGTGTGAGTGTGAATTACGGTAACAAAAACACGTTTTGGAAGAAATTTGGTCAATTTTAAACAAAAAAGTTACACAGTGTACCTTTAATTAAATTTCCTATTTTGAAAATAATTCTGTGAATATTCAGTTGATTCCTCATTGGGATAGTAAAATTAAAAATCTGTCATTATTTAGTCACCCTCACATTTTTTAAAAATATCCTCGGTCCATTGTGTGAGCAGTGACCACTATGATCATATCATTCAGTTAATTATTGAATTAAGAACCACAAATCATTCAGGGCTGCGTTTCCGGTACAACAATGTAACTCGCTGCTAAACGACTATAGTTTGATGCATCATTGTAGAAACTAACGCGCTATAATAACTGTTTCCTGAAACCGTAGTGACATGGTCGCACATCTGTTGTTTGGATCACATCATTTAAACAATAATGAACAAACATGAAGGTGGTGGAGTAATAATTTCTGCTTGGCTAATTCATTGATTGGAGAATGCAATTAATGCCATATTATTATAGTTAGTTTACACAAACAACAGAAAGTCATTCAATTTTTTTTTTTATCACATTTACATGTAGTACACTTCAGTCAGCAGCTTTGTACAGTAATTTCTCAGAGATGCTGCATGCTGTAATGAAAATGGCATCTTTTGTCCCCCATCATTTTACTTGATTTGATGTTTGATTCATCACATGTTAAGTCATACTCCGGGGTTCCCTTGCTCTTTTATGCACATGCACTGATTGCTGACACCCTAAAACATATGGATTGAAATATATGTATTTTAATGGAGTGAAAATCTGTTGGAACTATTTTACTATTTTGATAAAAATATAAAATTAAATTAAATGAGTTTATTATTTATGATAGTGATCATTATGAATAAATCATTTATATAAACATTTAAAGGCTACATGATTGATCTGTTTATAAAAAGATCAATTGAAAAATAAGCAACCCTCTATGCACACCTAATATAACTATATGTATTACACCTTATTATTAGTGTTAATATTATTATTATTACTGAGATGTAGCTAAATCTACTGTATAACAGTAGCATAGTATATTTCTGTGAATTTCTGCAAGTTAAACCAAACTTTTATTTTGACGGGTTGCCGTTCAGACCTTTGAGTTTCTGTGGGTGTATGACGTATGATAGGACAATAGTATTTTCTCTAATGAAATGGTAAAATGCTCATGAAGTGACTCTAGAGATGAAGATCATGCGTGTTATTACAGTGAGATGGCAGGGTGCCGCTCAAGCTGAGTCGTAGATGGGCACCGATGGACAGATAGCAATGGTGCCGCCGGTGTGCGTACACTCACAATGCGTAAAAAAAAGTACCCTATTTATTTTGTTTGCGCATATAACTAGTCTTGTGGTGAACAAGTTAATACACAGAAAAAATTGTTTGTCATGGTAATCTTTCATAAAAATCTGAAAAGTTACTTCCGCTCTGGAATGGCGTTCCTTCTCAGATGATGTCAGTTTGACAACTCGGGTTTGAATATCCTTAACCATTCCCTTAACCGTTAGGCCCTGTCCCAAATGGCACCCTAAACTCTCACGGTCTTCCTCTGAGTCCGCATTTTCACAATGTAATGTCGCTTTGACTGCCGGGTAGAAGTCCTCTGCGTAGCTTGCAAACTTACGGGCTCAGCTGAAGTGCGCATCGAGGGCGCATAGCAGCCACAAAGTGGACGCTCACAAGCACCCTACTTTAAGCTTAAATGACGAATGGGACACCCATAGCAGCCATTGTAAGTTCACAAGACCGAAAGTGCACATTAAGTGTGCCATTTTGTACTAACAGGAAAATATGCTTCTGACCAGAGGTCGAGAGCTATAGTTCCCACCACACAAGTTTTTGAAGCTGTTTGTGAATGTTTGTTGGAACTAAGGTTTCGGAAACAGAATTGGTACAGAGCTATGCTGGTAACAACAGAGCTTTTGCTTTTGGAAAACATACTCCAGACTGGGATTATTATCTGGATCCACCAAAAAATTCAACCTACTGTAAATTAACATTGCTGAAAGTAAGATTAACTAAACTGAAAATGTAAGTATACTAGTATTAAGATGCGCATATAATTAAAACAGTATTAAAAGACAAATTTGGAAAAGCAAAACTATAAATACCTTGCTTTACACAGCCTTCTATATTTTGCCGGTTTCCAATTTTCTCTGTCTTTCATTTTTTTAAGTCAGGAGGGAGAGAGAAAAACCAAACAGGTAGAAATGAGCAGGTCTGGCCCATTTCTCAGCTGCTACTACAGTCCCATTGTCTTTCACGCATGGGGACCGACAGTGACAGCACAGCAACAGCAGAAGAAGCAACCATAATTAATGTGCTCATGATATGCTATATCTGCCAGTGTTTCAACACTCAGAGCATGCACGCTTACAGTAAATAGATGAAGTCTCAGGCGGCATTCAGTGGGAGATTAGTAGGGACTGTTTTCCACCTGATTCAGGGAATAGAATCAAGCTATTAACCCTTTAACCAAACACACTTACAGCAGAACATATCAAGAGAGTTTGAAAATTACCATGAAATCAGAATAGACACTATTAACAAGGGGTGGGCAAAAATCTTTCATATCCTGTAAATCAAATGTTGGTGGGGCTTAAACCAGAATTTTTAAAAGATTTCCGTGAGATAGGATAGTACAGGGATAGGCAACATCTGTCCCGAAGTGACACTGTCCTGCAGAGATTAGCTCTAACCAGTGCTTGAAATGAGCCGGTATGCATTACCAGAACTTCTCTATTTTAATTAGTAGCCTTTCTTTCTCTTGCGTACCTGCACTTCTCACATATTGCGGGTACTCTGTAACCTGGTCCTACCAGACTGGGTCTGGTCACTCTTCATTGACAAGCGTTAACTTCCTTGGAGGCGGATACTCTGTTGAAGTTTAAAACTATTGGATCTGCCATAACCAATCATTTGGTCGTGACGTATGTCATCTCAAACTTGCACACAATATCAACGCCATCGTTCTGGTGTCAATAAAAGCTTTTCTTTGACTAACAAGGAAGTTTTCAGCTCTTAAACCTAGGATATTCTTATATTACCATGACCTTTTATATATCAAAAGCTCAGGGAAAGTTTATTTCTCAATTCAGGACCCCTTTAAATGCACCTTTTCTTCCCAAGGGAAGTTCCATAATGCCATTTCCAACATGAATATAATTCAAAGGGAAGTAAATTGATACTTCTATCAAACTCTATGCCAGGGAAGGCGACAGAAGAGGAAGCAGGATGCAAATGTGGTTTTGCCCATTCTTCCTGTCCCCTAACTAGCCTATTTGACATGTGATCACAGTGGGAGCACATAGCTAACACCTCCGCACTGCTGTTACCAGAGGGGTTGTGTGCGGGGGTGAAGGCGACCAATGAGGATGTGGGGCACGGGTAGAGGTACCATCATCCACATTTATCACAGCCAATCTGTAATAGAGGGAGCATATTGCTACTATCTCTACACTCTGGTATCGAGAACAAACGAAAGATAAAGACAAAGAAGTATATGAAAAAATGTCTTTGTTCTGCTGTACACAATAGAAGATATTTTAAAGAATGTTTGTACTCAAACAGTTGTGGGGTACCATTGACTTCCATAGTATGGAAAACCAGAAGAAGTTTGGTTTCGACCATTCTTCAAAATATCTTCTTGTGTTCAGCAGAAACTTGAGGGTGTCTGAATAATGATAGCATTTTCATTTTTGGGTGAACTATCCCTTTAAGTGACCTTTCATTAATATATTATCTGCAATACAATACAATTAAGTACACATGTTTTTCATAAGGATTATGGAAAATAAAACATTTTAGAGAAATTGGTACATTTATATCTGACAAAAGTACTATTCATTTCTTTTGGTGTACAACAATAGATCATCTAGTAGTGCATCTAGTGACCCATCTAGTGATCAATTGTGCATCTTTAAGGGATGACAAGAGAATGTTTTTGACCTCATCTGCTGTAATTACTCTGATATAATCAACCATGCAGGTTACTTTGAAACATATAAACACAAATTATAACAAATTAGAACTGACATGTTGACATTTCAGAATATTTTATGCTAAATGAGTGTTTGCTCAGCATCAAAATATAGCCCCAGTGAAGCATCATGGCTCTTTGGCTGTCAAAATGGATATTAACCCAGATTGCGCAAAGCTGCTGTGGTCAGCACCAGGGTTGTGTATTGTGGTGTGAATGATAAATTGGTGAATTTGACACTTTAAGAGATATTACCCCCCGCTGATCTGGGGACAACTAATGTTTATTTAAGCGGTAAAGCAAATGTGTAAAGCATGCATAATGGTGCCATGCTGTAAATAATGGGTCTCATTACCCAATGTGTCAGAATGCAACATCTTGCATTGTCTCTTAAGCTGTTTGGTATCATGGCTGACACAACAAATGGTTTGCAGGTCACATGGGAGTACTGAATTAATCATGACTACTATCATTGTCTTGGATTTTCTCTACAACCTTAAGCTATACATCTCAGAAAGTGGTGCAACCACATTTTACACGGCGAGAAAGATTCACAAATCATTTTGTGACAGATCTGGAATAGGAAGTGGGATTTTCAACTCAGGATAGGGTTTGTGGCACTTAAACAAAGCTCTGAGATTTGCAGTTGGTCAATTTTTGTGTTGCAAAGGGTCACAGTGCTCTGTTCTGGTGTAAGAAATAGACAATCAGCCTGTCGTTTCACAGTGAGAGACTAGGAAACAGTGACCATCAATAGCTTGTGAGGAAGATTTTACTCTGTGAAACCACTTAGTACAGCCTATACTAATGTTGGAAAAAACAGCTGAAAAATATTGTCATTGGTTATGAAAGAGATCAACAACTGCATTCTATAAATGACTTATATATTTTCAGTACTGCTGTAATTTATGTATGTCATGAGGAGCATGCTTGATTTTCATTGTCATTATGTTTCATTTAAGAAAAATATACAGTATGTGACCCGTGCTGGCAAAATGAGTCGCAATGAGCATATTTTTGAGTTATTGTTATTTTCAAAACCCTTCTAAATGATGTCTGGTTTGATTGAATCTGACAAAAAAAATTAGCTACACCAGTTTGAAGTTGAAAAGTAATATTTTTAAGTTTTCTGAAGGTTCCAAAACAAAATCACCTAGCAACCATAACTTAAAATCCCTGGTAATAACACCAAATTTGACACACATCAAGTCAAAACCAAATATCTATAGGAAAATATATATTCAACTTTTTTTACATGATACCACAATTGTTTAATTAACAGTAATGAGACAGACAGCCTATATTAAGACCTAGTGTACCGCATGGATCTAATATAATGTTACACATCAGATGCTTTTCCACAACAGTTAACAAAACATTCACATAAGACATAACAGATCATGTGAATACATGCCAAGACTGTGAAATACTGAAATACTGTGATTCTGTGTATGTGTGTATCAGCATCGCGCGCTGTCTGAGGCGTCTTGTGCGCACACGTTGGATCTGTCAGTCAGCGTGAGCAAGTTTTTCATGGATAAGGGTAATTGCTATTTTGAGCATTGGGATCACTAGACGAGGGCTTAATTAACACATTTTTGTGAAAACCTCAAAATCGACCAAAATGTTTATTTTTCACTTATTTTGTATGTAGCTCAAAATTATCCCGTGCACATTCCAACTCCTTTCACATATTTTAAAACTTTTTTTTTAAAGTGCCCCTATTATGCAATTTTAAAGGTTCCTAATTTTGTTTTGGAGTCTCCTACAACAGGTTTACATGCATCAAAGGTCAAAAAACAGTTTCATTTTCTCATAACATACATTGCATATCTGTCACAGGTTCAGGGTGTGACACTGGCTCTTCCTGTTGTTTGTCCTGTCCTGTCATTTTCCTACAGCTCGTGATTGGAGTAATTAGCTTGATCACGGGCTGATCTCCCACACCTGTTACTTGTTCCATCTACCCCCTTATATACCCAGCTGTGTCTATCTCTTGTTGTCAGTGGATCACTTCTTGTCACGTTGATGTTGGATGTCTGCGCTCGTTCTGTCTTGTATCTTACCTGTGTTTTGACTTTGTATTCAGGACCCTTAGATGAGGAGTGGCAGCAAGCGTTGGTTACTTTGCTGGCTTGGTCTCGTTACTTGCTGGGCCACCCTGTCTCTGGTATCCTTGGTGATCTTTCCAGCCAGTGTGTCAGCTGTGGTGTGCACTGACAGCGGGAGCCACCATACCGTTTCCTCAGACGGGTTACAGTTTTTTTTTTGTTGTTTTGTTTATTTTATGGTGTCTCTGGTTGGCCTGAATAAACCTCTGTTCTTTCACCCGCTATTTGAGTCCTCCCCTTCATCACCATCGACAGAATCCACTGACCACAAGATGGACTCAGCGGAGGAACTAGATTCTGACGAGCTATTACTCAACAGGGCATTCTGTTGGGGCGGCAGCAGGAGGAGATGTCAGCTTCTCATCATGCCATTACAGAAATGTCACGCCAGCTTGCAGATATTACCCAGCGGCTCGAACAGCTACAGCCACACCCTGCTGTGGTTCCCACACCGAGCCAACCAGACACTGAGAGAGTGAATTCCCGCCAGTCTGAACCACGCCTGAACCCACCAGCTCCATATTCTGGTGAGCTCGTGTCGTTCATTCTTATCACAGTGCTCTTTGACTTTTCACTACAGCCCTCCTGCTTTGCGACGGAGAAGTCAAGGGTAGCATTCGTCATCATGCACCTGTCGGGGCTTGCGAGAGAGTGGGGAACAGCTATGTGGAACAATGAGCATGATTGTTGCAGTACATACAAGGACTTCTCAGCGGAGCTGTGCAAGGTATTTGACCGTTCGGCACTGGGCACCGAGGCGGCACGAGCATTGTCGCTATTACAGCAGGGTGCTCGGTCCGTATCAGAATACTCTATCGAGTTCCGTACACTCGCAGCATCCTGTGGGTGGAATGCTAAGGCTCAGTGGGACCATTTTCTTCATGGCTTAGCTGAGCACATTAAGGATGAGATTTACTCACTGGAGTTACCCCCTTCCCTGGACGGTCTGGTGGACCTCGCTATTCGGGTGGACAACCGGATTTCCATTCGTTCCCAACATCGAAGGGCGGGGCTCCTCTCAGATCCGTCAGCAACGCACAGAGCACGGGAATGACTGCATCACAGCAGTTCGGCCGATCTGAGGAGGAACCCATGCAGATTGGGAGAACTCATCTGACTGTCGCAGAGCGGCATCATCGTCTTACCAACAACTTGTGCCTCTACTGCGGAGAGGCAGGGCACATGGCAGCGGGTTGTCCCTTAAAGGGCCGACGCAGATCTTTCGGAGGACGACGCACAGTGAGGGTTTCTAACACGCTACTGCCACCTGGTGGTCGGTCCACACTCCCGGCTTTACTGCAGTTTGGAGGGCAGCTCGCCAGTGTCAGCGTTAATTGATTCTGGGGCAGAGGGTGATTTTATGGATACTGGTCTGGCTGAGCACTTGGGCATTTCTCGTTCTCTTTTGGCTGAGCCGATTTCAGCCAGAACACTTTGTGGCACACCCCTCACAAGAATCACTCACTCCACAAGACTGGTTAGCCTCACCATCTCTGGGAATCATTCTGAGGAGATTCGATTCCTGTTGATTCATTCTCCCTCTGCTCCAGTGGTATTGGGGCACACTTGGTTAACTAAGCATAACCCTCACATTGACTGGGCAAAGTTCCATATTGGCGTGGAGCCCATTCTGTTTGTCTCAGTGTTTGGTGTCCGCTTCTTCCCCTTTAATGTCTGTTTCTGTGTTACAGGAGGAACCGGTGAGCCTGGCGGATGTACCAGAGGCTTACCATGATTTGAGAGCGGTGTTCAGTAAATCCCGAGCTTCATCTCTTCCTCCGCACCGTCCGTACGACTGTGCTATAGAATTATTACCTGGCACTTCCCCACCCAAGGGACGCCTTTATTCGCTCTCCGGTCCTGAGAGGGAGGCCATGGAGAAATACATCAGCGATTCTCTATTAGCCGGCATAATCGTCCTTCTTCCTCTCCGGCTGGGGTTCTTCTTTGTGGGGAAGAAGGATGGTTCTTTGCGTCCCTGCATAGATTATCGGGGGCTGAATGACATCACGGTAAAGAATAGCCACCCTTTGCCGTTGATGTCCTCAGCGTTCGAACTCTTGCAGGAGCAACCATCTTCTGAGTTGGACCTGCGCAATGCTTATCACCTGGTACGGATTAGGCAGGGGACGAATGGAAGACCGCTTTTAATACCCGACAGGTCACTTTGAATATTTGGTCATGCCCTTTGGACTCTCAAACTCCCCAGCGGTTTTCCAGGCACTGCGTCAGCGGCGTGCCAGAGACATGGTCGACCGGTTTGTATTTGTTTATCTCGGCGACATCCTGATCTTCTCCCAGAGCGAGCGCGACCATGTCCAGCACGTCAGGCGAGTGTTACAGCGGCTACTCGAGAATCGCTTATTTGCTAAGGTGGAGAAGTGCGAGTTTCATGCACGGTCGGTTCCGTTCCTGGGTTTCGTTCTGTCGCCTGAAGGCATCCGAATGGATCCAGGGAAGGTAAAAGCGGTTGCTGATTGGCCCACCCCAGAGAGTCGTAAGGCGGTCCAGCGATTTCTGGGGTTCGCCAATTTTTACCGACGATTCATTCGGAACTTTAGCCAGGTCGCCCTACCACTGACGAATCTCACCTCCACACGAATTCGGTTCTGTTGGTCAACGCAGGCTCAGGAGGCGTTTGAAAATCTAAAGAGCCGCTTTGTTTGGCCCCATTCTTATCAACCTGACCCGTCGTCAATTCATTGTGGAGGTAGATCGTCAGAGGTGGGAGTGGGGCGATATTGTCTCAAAGGTCACCTTCAGGCGACAGGGTACACCCATGCGCATTTTTTCTCATCGTCTTACCCTTCGGAACGGAACTCGACATTGGGAATAAGGAGTTACTGGCTGTTAAGTTGGCGTTGGAGGAGTGGCGTCACTGGTTAGAGGGCGCGGGGGCTCCATTCTTGGTTTGGACTGACCACAAGAATTTAGAATATATCCGCTCCGCTAAGAGGCTAAATTCTCGGCAGGCTCGCTGGGCATTATTTTTCGGCGGTTTAGGTTTGAAATCTCCTATCGCCCGGTAGTAAGAACGGTAAGCCCGATGCGCTCTCACGGATTTTTGAGGCTGAGGCTAGTCCCGCTTCCCCTGCAACCATCGTGGCCCCCAGCCAGGTGGTCGCGGCGGTTACTTGGGGAGTGGAGTCCAGGGTCCGTGAGGCGTTGCGCGACGTCACAACTCCCGCAGGGTGCCCAGAGAGTCTGCTGTTCGTTCGGTCGGTCCGGACTTGCGTTCTTCAGTGGGGTCACTCTTCCGGTCTAGCTTGCCACCGGGGCGGCTCGAACATGTGCATTAATCAGGCAACGGTTCTGGTGGCCTTCACTGGCGCAAGATGCTCGGAAGTTCGTGTCGGCCTGTCCGGCGTGTGCGGTGGGTAAGGGCTCTAATCGACCCTCAGCAGGGCTACTCCGGCGCTGTCAATTCCTTCGAGACCCTGGTCACACATAGCCATGGACTTTGTCACGGGCCTACCCCCGTCTAGTGGCAAGACCGTGGTGCTTACTGTGGTGGACAGGTTCTCAAAGCGGTTCATTTATCCCCCTCCCCAAACTACCTTCAGCGAGGGAGACAGCGGTCATTGTCTTAGACCACATTTTTCGCATTCATGGCCTCCCGGTGGATGTGGTTTCTGACAGGGTCCCCAGTTTGTGTCTAGATTTTGGACAGAATTCTGTCGACAGCTGGGGGCGACGGCAAGCCTATCCTCTGGTTATCACCCGCAGACGAACGGTCAGGCTGAGCGAGCCAACCAAGACTTAGAGAGAGTTTTTGCGCTGTGTGGCATCGGCAGAGCCGTCGGAGTTCCAGGTTAACCATGGTCGAGTATGCACATAACTCACTCCCGGTCTCGTCTACGGGGTTATCACCCTTCCAGTGCTGTTTAGGCTACCAGCCCCCATTATTTCCCTCCCAAGAACCCGACGCCATTGTTCCATCCGCGCACTCGTTTATTCAGAGGTGCCTTCGTACGTGGAGGCTCGCCAGAGAAGCCCTTTCCCGGACTGGTGAAAGGAACAAGGCGTTGGCGGACCGTCACCGTTCTAAGCCCCCACTTTACGTGTGTGGTCAAAAGGTTTGGTTGTCAGCCCAGGACATACCCCTCAAACTTCCCGCACGTAAACTGGGACCCAAATTTATTGGACCGTTTATTATTACTAAGGTGCTGAACCCGGTGACGGTTCGACTCAAACTACCCCCCCGTTTTAAGAGAATTCATCCGGTGTTTCATGTTTCCAAAGGTTAAGCCCGTTATTCGCTCTCCACTTCAGCCCCAGACCTCTGCCCCGCCCCCAGACTCATCGAGGGTTGCCTGCCTACAGTGCAGCGACTCCTGGATGTGAGACGGAGGGCAGAGGTCATCAGTATCTGGTAGACTGGGAGGGTTATGGTCGGAGGAGAGATGCTGGATTCGGCTCGGGATGTGCTGGACCGCGCTCTTATTGACCAATTCCATCAGCATCATGGTGAGTCCTCTGGGGACGCCAGGAGGCGTCCCTGAGGAGGAGGTTCTGTCACAGGTTCAGGGTGTGACACTGGCTCTTCCTGTTGTTTGTCCTGTCCTGTCATTTTCCTACAGCTCGTGATTGGAGTAATTAGCTTGATCACGGGCTGATCTCCACACCTGTTACTTGTTCCATCTACCCCCTTATATACCCAGCTGTGTCTATCTCTTGTTGTCAGTGGATCACTTCTTGTCACGTTGATGTTGGATGTCTGCGCTACGTTCTGTCTTGTATCTTACCTGTGTTTTGACTTTGTATTCAGGACCCTTAGATGAGGAGTGGCAGCAAGCGTTGGTTACTTTGCTGGCTTGGTCTCGTTACTTGCTGGGCCACCCTGTCTCTGGTATCCTTGGTGATCTTTCCAGCCAGTGTGTCAGCTGTGGTGTGCACTGACAGCGGGAGCCACCATACCGTTTCCTCAGACGGGTTACAGTTTTTTTTGTTGTTTTGTTTATTTTATGGTGTCTCTGGTTGGCCTGAATAAACCTCTGTTCTTTCACCGCTATTTGAGTCCTCCCTTCATCACCATCACGACAATATCACCACATTTTTCAATGATTCTCAAATGACTCGTCGGATGAATCAGTCTCTCTAAATCCCTCCTTTCCGTCAGCCTGCTCTGCTCTGATTGGCCAGATGGCCTAGTCTATTAAGATTTAGCACTTACAGTGTTTCAGAAGCTAAATGCTCATTACCATAACTGAACTTCAGCTATGGAGGCTTCCTCAGTCGTCAGTGATTGTACACACAGTAAAGACAGTAATGATGACATTGATTTTACCATATCTATCCGAGTGCGAGTCCGATTATGAAACATTGGAAGAACTAGTAATTCAACCTGAACCTCCATCGCAAGGATGACTTGAGCAGGAGGTTTCTCAGTTTGAGGTACATTATGAGATGTTTCAGCTGTAATTCCTCACCATCAGCAGTAAAAAGAGTGTCCATCAACAAAACCCATGTGTATATTTCACATTTATTGTGGTGCATTAGGATTCCAAACACAAACGACTCGTTTAGGAGGTTCGGAGTCGATATTTTGGGAGACAATAACTTTTTTGATTGTGCACTTTCGACTTTATAACTTTGCAGAATGTTCACACAACAAACAGCTGTATTACACACTGCATGAAAGGCAATATCCAAAAAAACATAATAGGGGCACTTTAATATAATGATGACATCTTCAAGGTTCAGTGACTGTAAATGTAGCTTTAGATTCTCTGTTCTTCATATCTGTTCCTATCTGTTTGTCTCCTTCTCTCTTTACAAAAATGTATTCTCTGCCTAATGAATGTGTCCTCTGTTGAGGCAGATGTTGAGCTCTCTGCCTACTGTGAAGACAGATGTTGGTTCCCATCCTCTTGAGATGCCACCAACCAAATATCCTGCTCAAAATAACCATATTCTTCTGTGAAGAAACACAATACGCTGTCAGGACTGAACTGAAAAAAAAAGACAAAACCAATTAAAAATTTTAAACAGTCATACATTAATGAACCTAAAAGCTCAAATGCAATCATGTGACTTATGTTTAATTATTTCATGTCATCATAGTTCTTGGATTTATGGATTTTTGTTATGAAGTTATGATAATGTTATGATAATGAAGTTGAGAGAAGGAATATCAGACTTACAATCACCATAATATAATTTGCCATGTATGAATCTTTGCATACTTTTAAACAGATTCCTTTCCCTGTTTTCTAGCATGGGCACCTTCTACTCAGCATTAACAATACATAATAATAATAATAATAAATAAATAAATAATAGTAATTTTTGATGTGTATAATATTGTGGAACAAACACAAAAGCGAGTAAATAATGACAACATTTTCATTTTGGGGTGAACCATACCTTTTTGTTAAAAATAAGCTGTAAAAATCGTTTAAGATGACAAGTGAATACTTCAAAACGAAGCACCCATCTCATTAGAGCCCATTGAGCTTACACTAGAGCGAACACCTGAGCTTAGCCTAAGGTGTTTGTGCATTCAAAGGTGACTTTTAAATGGCTCCAATCTCAGAATGCTAATTACTACCTCAACAGCTTATCAGTTTTCCAGAAGGGTTTATTTAGCGCCTAAATCAAGCATCGATCCACCACAGACCATCTGATCCCAGGAGGGAAATCTTCAGATTCTCTGTGGGGCAGAGATATAGAGATGGAGCATCCGTACCTGTCTGCCTCCCCTCCTTTCTATCTCTCTCTCTCTCTCTGCCCCTGGACTCTAATGCCGTGGTGAAAGTCAATGACTTCCTGGCCTTGCGCTTTCACACATGGCTCTGGGGGCAATCTATGTTGAAAATGAAATGGTACAATCTCAGTTTCATGCTGCCTCAGGCTGTATTGTACATCAGACTTACTGGACTCCTGTCTCTCTCGCTGTCAGTAATTAGGCAGGCTTAGACGAGTTGAATGATTTAATTTTCAGTGACGCTGCCAACTGTGTGTCAGCTGCTGATAGCATGTTATCTCTGGCTCTCTGTCCCTGTTCTCTCGCTCACTAGTTCACGCTGTCTTTATGCGTGTGTGTGTGTGTGTGTGTAGAAGGCAAAGTAAGGTTTTTGACGATATCAGCATAAATCCGCATCATTTTACAGTGTAAATGCATAAAAAACTTGCAATTAATACTGATGAATAGTTAATTCCTAATAAAGATTAGTAAAACTTTTAAAGATTTTTATAAATATATGTTTTCAATTACATTTTCATTTGATACAATTGTTCAAAGTTTTGTTGTCACTTACTGCTACGATTCCTGTTTCATGTTCTCCTTCTTATTTTGATATGTATTTTCTGTTTCTATGGTTCCTGTGCTTTACTTCCTGTATTTGCCTTGTTTCCTTACTCCCATGGTTTGGTACCCTCATTAATCAACATAGCTACTAATCACTTTCACCTGTTCTTTGTTCCAGCTTTTGTTAACTTGTTTTGTCCTTTATGTGCTTTGTGTTGTGTTGTCCTTTATTGATGTTATATGTGCGTCCATTTCTGCCCATGTCTGGAATATTCCTTTACTGCCTGGCTTTACTTTTGTTGTGTTTGTTTTAATAAATGTTTTTCTGCACTTAAATCCGACTATCACTTGTTTCTAACAGCTGTGTTACACTTACAAACGTAGTCACAACAAGAGGGCCTCAGCAAACTTCCAAGGGTCAAGATGACATAGGGACCTATAAATGCCCCTTTTACAAGATGTAAAATAAGTCTCTAATGTCTGAGTGTGTATGTGAAGTTTTAGCTCAAAATACCCACAGATCATTTTTATAGCATGATGTGTCGCTTTTGAGGGTGAGCAAAAACATGACGTTTTTGTATGTGTTCCTTTAAATGCAAATTAGCTGCTGCTCCTGCTCCTTTCAAAAAGAGGCGGAGCTTCAAGAGCTTTTGTTAGCAGCTCTGATTACCTCACGCAGAAAATGTCTGAAACTGTTCAGCCTTTTATGTTCAAACCGTAGTCGGACAATGATGGAGAGACTCAAGAAGAAGTCACAACATGTAGAATGAGACAGGACGTTTCTGATTGGTTAGTTGATTAATTTATGGCGCTGATGTTGAGTTTAATATCTTCAAGTCACTGATTAGCATGTTCTGTCATGATAATCTATAAATCGCTAGTGTGGGAACTGTTTTAAGATGCCTTCAGAGTATATATGCTGCATGAAGATGTAAATGTTAGTGTTTGTGATGTCACTAACCCATGAAGAAGCTCATTGTAGTCCCTACCAGCTGTTTGTTGTAGTCCTTAAAAGCAATTTCTCCTTTGCTTTGAACTTTAAGCATCGTAACTTTTCAGTCTGTAGGAAATTATAGATTTTCCTGTAGCTCAAACAGTAGAGCGTGGCACTAGCAACACCAAGGTCAAGGGTTCGATTCCCGGGAAAGCAAGAACTGATGAAACAAATGTAAAAATGTGTACCTTGAATGCAATGTAAGTCACTTTGGATAAAAGTCATGACAAATGTAAAATTTACAAACTAACTAAAGTTAAAAAGTTCAATCATAATCAACCACCTCTTTAAAAGTATTTCAATGAATCAACTATTATACATTTATTTAAAAAAGTAAAACATTTAAAAAAGATACAATCCAGGTGTGAAATGAGGGTAACTAATGTTTTCATTGAAGAACATGCAGTTCTTGAAAGGAATCTGTCACAATTGACCAGTGTGAGTGCCCGCGATCACTAGAGGGCACTCCAACCCGGACTGTCATTCTGTCATAGACTACATCTCCCATAATCCTTTACCCGGACTCATCAGCACTCATTGATTACATTCACCTGCACCCCATTACCTTGTTACCTCACACTATAAAAACCATGTTCACTCTGTCAGTCACTGCGAAGTCTTGTTTAGTGTTACACTGCATTTCTGAGCGTTTTCCTGGTTTCATGTCTCTTGGTTCATTGGATTTCTTGCCTGTCTTCGTGGATTACCCTTTTGCCTGTCACCTCTGTTTTGTTTGCCTTATTGGACTGATTGCTTGTGTATGACCTTCTGCCTGCTTTCTGATTACGATTGTGGATTACCCTCTGAATAAAGCTGCATTTGGATCTTCAACCTTCTGTCTCAGAGCAGTCGTGACAGAAGACTTCGCCAGCATGGATCCAGCAGCAGTCACCCTTGTTCGACTACGCCAAGGAACTTACACACTCGAGGAACACATCAGAGACTTTCTGAACATCTCAAACACCACAAACCTCCCGGACTTTATGCTAATTGACTTTTTGCCATGGACTCAACAAAGCGTTACAAACCCAACTCATCCGTGATGGTCCTCGAGGGTCCCTGAGTGAGCTCCTTGATTATGCCCTTCAGGTAAACGGCTCTACTTTCACAGTGGGTGTCATGGATGAGGGTCATGACATTTCCACCGCATCTGCCACGCCTGTGTCTTTGGACAAAATGTCTGCCGAGCCTGTGTCTTGAACAAGATGTCCGCCGAGCCCGCTTTCCTCAGACAAGATGGCCACCGAGCCTAGTGTCGTCTCAGCAGACCTTCCAGAGCCTCGTGTCGTCTCAGCAGACCTCCCAGAGCCTCGTGTCGTCAGCAGACCTTCCAGAGCCTCGTGTCGTCTCAGCAGACCTTCCAGAGCCTCGTGTTGTCTCAGCAGACCTTCCAGAGCCTCGTGTTGTCTCAGCAAACCTTCCAGAGCCTCCAGCTGCCACGGACACTACACCAGATTCATCAGCCTTCACTGGTGCCTCACCAAAGTCTTCAGCCATCATGGACGTCCCATCTGTGTTCCCGGTCGTCATGAATGCTGCACAGAAAGACATTATGGCTCTCCTAGACTCTTGAGACTGGCTTCAAGTCTGGAGGACGCCCGCTGATGTCAGTGAGAGCAGCTGGCATCTATGTAGTAAAGCCAAGCCTTCGGGACTCTGAGATGGTTCCACTGTCGACAACACTCCCTGCTAAAGAGATGTCTCCAGCCACTGACCTGCATCCCGAGAGGGCTCCAGCCACTGACCTGCGTTCAGAGAGGACTCCTGCCCCTGACCAGCGTCCAGAGACGGCTCCTGTCCCTGACCCACGTCCAGAGGTGGCTCCTGCCACTGACCCGCCCAGAGATGGCTCCTGCCACTGACCCGCGTCCAGAGACGGCTCCTGCCACTGGCCCAGCGTCCAGACGGCTCCTGCCACTGACCCGCGTCCAGAGACGGCTCCTGCCACTGACCCGCGTCCAGAGACGGCTCCTGCCACTGACCCGCGTCCAGAGACGGCTCCTGCCACTGACCCGCGTCCAGAGACGGCTCCTGCCACTGACCCGCGTCCAGAGACGGCTCCTGCCCGACCGCCGAGTCAGAGAGGGCTCGGCCCGACCGCCGAGTCCAGAGAGGGCTCCGGCCCGTCCGCCGAGTCCAGAGAGGGCTCCGGCCCGTCCGCCGAGTCCAGAGAGGGCTCCGGCCCGTCCGCCGAGTCCAGAGAGGGCTCCGGCCCGTCCGCCGAGTCAGAGAGGCTCCGGCCCGACCGCCGAGTCAGAGAGGGCTCCGGCCCGACCGCCGAGTCCAGAGAGGGCTCCGGCCCGACCGCCGAGTCCAGAGAGGGCTCCGGCCCGACCGCCGAGTCCAGAGAGGGCTCCGGCCCGACCGCCGAGTCAGAGAGGGCTCGGCCCGACCGCCGAGTCAGAGAGGGCTCGCCCGACCGCCGAGTCAGAGAGGGCTCGGCCCGACCGCCGAGTCCAGAGAGGGCTCGGCCCGACCGCCGAGTCCAGAGAGGGCTCGGCCCGACCGCCGAGTCCAGAGAGGGCTCGGCCCGACCGCCGAGTCCAGAGAGGGCCTGCCCGACCGCCGAGTCCAGAGAGGGCTCTGCCCGACCGCCGAGTCCAGAGAGGGCTCGGCCCGACCGCCGAGTCCAGAGGGCTCGGCCCGACCGCCGAGTCCAGAGAGGCTCCGGCCCGACCGCCGAGCCCAGAGAGGGCTCGGCCCGACCGCCGAGCCCAGAGAGGGCTCCGGCCCGACCGCCGAGCCCAGAGAGGGCTCCGGCCCGCCAAGTGTCCCGAGTCCAGAGAGGGCTCCGGCACGCCTGCCGAGTCCAGAGAGGTCACCTGCTCCACCGTGGAGGTCTTCTAGACCATCTAGTCCGCAGTGGGGTCTTCAGCCTCGCCTGCGCGCTGTGGTGGTCGCCTGCTCCGCCGTGGGGTCATCAACCTCGTCCTGTGCCGCTGTGGTGGTCGTCTGCTCCGCCCGTGGGGTCATCGACCTCGTGTTCGCCGCTGTGGTGGTCGTCCTGCTCCGCCGTGGGGTCTTCAGCCTCGTCCTGCACTATTCAGGTGGTCATCTGTTCCGCCCTGTCCGGCTGCACCACCCCTGGTCATCTGCCGAGCCTACTCCGGCCTGGCCTCCTGCTCTGCCTCAGTCTCCAGGCCCACTTCCACTCCACGGGCCTGGCCCTCCATCCCACCCCTGGTCCGCCTCCGCTCCACCTCCCTCCTGGACAATTTTAGGAGCGCCTGGAAGCCGATCCTTTGAGGGGGCTATGTCACAATTGACCAGTGTGAGTGCCCGCGATCACTAGAGGGCACTCCAACCCGGACTGTCATTCTGTCATAGACTACATCTCCCATAATCCTTTACCCGGACTCATCAGCACTCATTGATTACATTCACCTGCACCCCATTACCTTGTTACCTCACACTATAAAAACCATGTTCACCCTGTCAGTCACTGCGAAGTCTTGTTTAGTGTTACACTGCATTTCTGAGCGTTTTCCCTGGTTTCATGTCTCTTGGTTCATTGGATTTCTTGCCTGTCTTCATGGATTACCCTTTGCCTGTCACCTCTGTTTTGTTTGCCTTATTGGACTGATTGCTTGTGTATGACCTTCTGCCTGCTTTCTGATTACGATTGTGGATTACCCTCTGAATAAAGCTGCATTTGGATCTTCAACCTTCTGTCTCAGAGCAGTCGTGACAGAATCATAGTTAATTAATTTGATACATCAATACTCACAGTTACAGTTAAAGGAACACTCCACTTTTTTGAAAATAGACTCATTTTCCAAGTCCCCTAGAGTTAAATAGTTGAGTTTTAGTGTTTTTGAATCCATTCGGCCGATCTTTGTATCTGGCGGTACTTTAGCATAGCTTAGCATACATTATTGATTCTAATCAATCCATTAGCATATCATTCAAAAAATGACCAAAGACACTTCCAATATTTTTCCTATTTAAAACTTGACTCTTCTACAGTTACATCGTGTGCTAAGACCAACTGAAAAAAAAAAAAAAAAAGTTGCGATTTTCTACAACTATATGGCTATGAACTACTTTCTCATTTCTGCGTTATAGTCGCGGATCTTCGCGCCGCGCATTCATGCAATCAATGAAGTATGCTAAGCTATGCTAAAAGTGCTACTGCCAGATACAAATATCGCAGGGCCGGCCCGAGGCATAAGCTTAACTAAGCGGCTGCTTGGGGCCACCAGGGGCCCCCAATGTTTAATTTTTTTTTTTACAATTAAATGATTTAAACAAGTGATATAACTGAATGAATGAATGAATGGATGAATAATTCAAGACAAGAAAATTCTGATTTGTCAACAACTGCTGCTGTGTCTGCCAGCGTTTGAGTCATGCGCATACACTAGACACCTGTCACGCCGCGCGTGCGTGCATTGACAATTCGCGGCGCACGCACGCCGCGATAATAAAATATATGGCAAGCCAAAGTGTTCATATACGCTTGACGGGCGTCTGATTGCACACTGACACGTCAAAAGCGTGCGATTTGACAGGACGCGCGATTTACCATAAAAACGCGTGCGTTTAACGCGGCGCCGGGTCACAGAAAACACGCGCTTCCGACGCGCGTTTTTATAATAAAGCGCGTGTCCTTGACGCGTGATTTGCTATTTTAAAAACACGCGTTTCCGACGCGTTTTCCGTGACCCAAAAGCGTGAGTGACCCAATAAGTCTTTACCATTTTTATAGTCAACGCGTTTTTGCCTAACAGTTTTTGCCTATTTTTCCAAAAAAATAGATTCAAACAAAGCAGAAGAGTTGCACCTCTCAGCAATGTTTCGTTTCGAATAATTCACCGCTTTTGAACAGTCGGCTAACGGTAATTCGTTGAATGATTCTAGAATCCATTACGCCGCCAACTATACTGGCAGTTTTACAGTTTCATAGGCCTGTAATAATTACATTTCCCCAACATTTCGTATTTCTATATTTAGAATTTTATATTTAGAACATAAATCTAAAAATCTCATTACATTATTTAGGCAATTGTAATTACAGTGTAAGTGGATTTTGTTGATACTGATTTAATTCTTATAATGACCATATCGTGGTAAATAGTGTGTAATTACTTAAAAGATGGTAAAAATATGTAGCTTACTTTATAAGAGGTGTGCCTAAAAGTGAGCATGCAATTTTGAGAACACCAAGGAAAGAGCACGTTTTTGTCTGTTTAGATACAAACACAAGTTTGCACTGCCTGTTTGGTTTACCTGTTTACACGTCAAAAGCGTGCGATTTGACAGCAAACGCGTCCTCGACGCATGATTTACCATTAAAACATGCGGTTTTGACGTGCGCTTTGGGTCACGGAAAACGCGCTGGCCGGAAACGCGCGTTTTTTAAAATAGCAAATCACGCATCAAGGACGCGCGCTTTGATATAAAAACGCGCCGGAAACGCGTGTTTTCTGTGACTCGAGCGCACGCGTTAAAAACGCACGTTTTTATGGTAAATCACGCGCCGAGGACGCACGCTTTGCTGTCAAATCGCACGCTTTTGACGTGTCAGTGTGCAATCAGACGCTCACAAAGCGTATATGAACACTTTGGCTTGCCATAAAATAAGCCTAAGCCATGTCACAAAAAGGACGTATCCTCTGGTGCCAAAAAGAAAAAGAAAAGGACAGAGGAGGAGAAAAAGAGCGAGATAAAGGTATGTTTGCATGGTTATTTACAGTTTTCACTATACTGCAATTATGCCTCAAGAGGCTGGAAGTGTCCTTTTTAATGCTGTAGTGGACTGTAGCATTCTGTCATTGGAGGATAGATTTAAGTCTCTAAGTGAGGTTAAAGAGAACTTTGGAGTGCTGCTCAATTTTAGGGAGCTAGATCAAAAGGTCCGGAGGGAACAATGTGAGCTTCTTGGGGAAAAACTCTCTTGTGGAGAGGAGGCGGATATTGATGGTAGCGCACTGGCAGTAGAGATGGAGAGTCTTCCTGAACTTCCCCAAACTATGATGACTGCCTTTGAGCTTCTCACATACCTCTCACAAAATGAGATGTGTGAGCTTTACCCAAATCTTTGGGTAGCTCTCAGGATAGCCTGCACTCTTCCTGTGACAGTTACCTCAGCAGAGAGGAGCTTTTCCAAGCTCAAATTGATAAAAACATACTTGAGATCATCAATGGCCCAGGAAAGACTCTGTGGACTTGCTGTCATTAGTATCAATAACAAAGTTGGCCAAGCAATACCATACAATGATGTCATCAGTGACTTTGCCTCCAGAAAAGCTAGGAAGGAACGATTTTGAGGTCATTGTTGTCATTGTCATTGTTGAACCCTTGCTGTTCTTATGTTTGCTTTCATTATTTAAGTATCTATTTTTGTAACATTCTATTTTTGATTATATTAATGTTTTTCTATTTTGGTTTTATTTAAAAGATTGCACATTTAATGCACATTTGCAAATAATTTATTTAATGTTTTGGACAGTTTGTATTCAGAAGTTTTAATAAAAGAGTGAAGTATTTTATCGTTTATTTCTTTATTTTGTATTAATACATACCCTCACTGTATTCGATTATAATATTCGCTATAACATTATAGCGTGACATTTGTGTCAATAATCTTCTAGCACAGGTGACTCTGTGGTGGGAGGGGGCCCCATATCAAATTCTGCTTAGGGCCCCAAGAGGCTCGGGCCGGCACTGAAATATCGGCTGAATGGATTCAAAAACGGTGAAACTCAACTATTTAACTCTAGAGGACTTGGAAAATGAGCCTTTTTCAAAAAGAGTGTTCCTTTAATACATTTTTAAACAAGCTTTGTCATAATTTCCAGCATAAATACCAAAAGTATCTTTAGTGTATATGGTGGGTGGGGTTTTGAACATTTTGTTGCTTTTAATCCACTGCATAGATAATATATTTCAATAAGGCATCTATACTTAGATCTTCAAAACTAACTTTACTTTTTGCATTGACTAGCTGGTGTCAATGTGATTCTTAGTGGATGCATTTATTATTTTTACAGGAATGAGATTTCACTGTATACTGACAATTGGGAAGAAAGGTTTAAATATGCAAAATTATGATGAAAATAATATCACAATGCAAAACAACTTTGAATCCTCCCAAAAAGATTCCTGCAAATAAGTCTATATAGTTTTCACAAGGCTCCCCTACTATAAAATCTTCTCACAGTTCGATGAGAAGAATATATTATCACACACACACACACACATCTGAGTTCAGCATCTCATACCAGAGGCCAAACCATCTGCCAGCCTGTGAGACTCGGTTCACTGTTTCCTTTATTTCCTTTCACCACTCACTACCCAGAGGCCAAAACCTTCTACTATTACACTTACAGAATGACAGATTTAACGGCTGTGTCCTTGTCTTAGCAGTGGCCAGCTGAGAATAACCTGCCACTCTCTTATGGATGCTCCGTAAATCAAGTGTACTTTATCTCAGTATTCACCTGTCCAGGCACAAGTGGGAGCACACACAAGGCTGAAAGGCGTTAATGTAAGTGTTTTGTGTCTTTGTTGTAGTGCCTGCCATGGATTCAGAAGATGAACCCTTGTTGCTCCAAGGTACCTGGAACCTAAGCGAGTTTGAAGAGCAAGAGGAAGATGAGGAGGAGGCGGGAGAAGAAGGAACAGAACGAGCAAATGGAGACGAGCAGGTCTGTAAGGGCTTGTGGTGGGCTTTGGGCTGGGTGTATACGCAGCCCTGGGCCAGCTGGCTGGTTCTGGCTGTGGGATTTCTGGTACCTTTCACCCTCTCGGCTTATATGTTCCTTCACTGTGAACCATTAGACATTGACCTTTCCTACAGCGCATTCGAGGTCAGGAGTCATGCCTCTGCAGAACGTTTTGACGCTCTAGCTATTGCCCTGAAAAGTCAGTTGGGGTCTTGGGACAGGCACAGGCGGGACGCTGAGGGATTTGACCTTGAAGCCAATGCTCTGAGGGACCTTTTGTTGCTCATGGTAAACAGAAAAGGGAAGGACGTCTCTGCAATGGCTAATGACACTGAACCTGCTGGTATCTTTGGGCAGACTGAGACAGGGGTACACAATGTCAGCAGGCAGTTTGGAAATGAGAAAAACAACAAGATGAAAGAGGAAAAGACAGACTCGTCAGACCCTAAGATAGCGTCAAGCCTCAATTTCAGTGATACTGAAGATCACAGGAAGCAAGACTCGCCCTTAATGAGGGAGCGAAGATTTGCAGGCTACTCCTACCTCCAAACCCAGGCCCTGTGGAGGATAGAACTAGTTTTTGTGGCCCAGGGTGACAAGGATAACAACATTTTCACCCCTGAACGCCTTCACACCATACACCATGTGGAGAGACTTCTAATGCAGCACCCTCAGTTTCAACAGTTCTGCTGGAAGCCACTGGAGGCATTGCGAGACTTGCCCCTTGGACCTTCCTTCTGCTCCCCTCCAAGCTCCCTCCTATCCTACCTCTTTCCCAGTGAGCGTGCTGGGAAGATCTACTATGATGGAATGGGGCCTGATCTAGCTGATATACATGGTAGGTCATCTACTAATGATTCAGTAATACATTTTTAAATATATAGAGTGTAAAAAGAGTTTGTGTCATTGCGTGTCATTATGTACTATTGTTGATGTAACTATATATAATGTTGTGGTGCTAATAATGTATTCAGTCATCAAGCTTTATTGCTAATCAGTGTTTCTCGACAGTGATTGGTCATGTTATCATTTTAAATGGGATCGAGTTTGAAAACATTATGATTTGTAGGAAGGTCATGAGATCAAAACGTTGGTAATACATTTTTGATACTTTTTGTGAGTATTGATAGTTTCCCATGACTTTTTAAATATAAAGAGTAAAATGAAGCTCATTAGTAAGATCAGCTAAACTCTTTAAAACACTAGTATGTTTTATTTGATTCCCTGTTTACATGGTCTCTGGCTAGTCCATGATCCAACCCTGATCAGGGTTGGAGCTGAACTTTGCAGGAAGGTAGATTTCCAGGAACAGGATTGGGAACCCCTGGTTTAGACAGTTGGTAAAGATCAGGCTGAGCTGATAGACCACCCTGGACCAGCAAAATACCAGTTTAACCAGGTTAAATCCAGTAGGGTTAGCCCTGGTTAACATATATCAGGGGTGTCCAATCCCCAGTGTGAGTGTCCCATAGAGGTTGGCTGGAAGTTTTTAGCTATCCTGAAGATCTTGATTAGCTAGTTCAGGCGTGTTTAATTAAAGTTGGAGTTAAGTGTTGCAGAAAAGTGTCCAGGCGAAGAACTGGACTCCCCTTACATGTAAAAAATAACAACAAATGGTGGCTGTTTGATGTTCAATCAATCCAACCAGTAACTGAAATGTTTTTCATTAAACTCTCTGATTGTATTATCCTCTATTCTCAGGTGCCCTGAGCTTGGCGATTACCCATCCACAGTTTTACTGGTATGTGGATGAGACTCTAACACCAGACAAGCTTCAGTCCTCCATTCTTCGCAGTGAGATCCATTTTGGAGCTCCTCTCCACTCTTTCTACTCTCTTCAAGACAGACCTTTAGAACAGAGACATCTCTTTAGAGACTTTGTGGTGCAATATGCAGGCATCCTTTCACAACAATCCACCAGGTGAGTGTTGAGATTGCATTTATTGTTGGTACAGTAAATTACGTAAACAAGAAGGCTTTTTGTTTATATGCCTGGTATAATACCATGTGTGGTTAAATGCAAATTTAATTTAACAAACATGCAAAACAGAGGGTTCATCAAGAGATTTATGATGGCTTGTTGGGAATTAAACATGGTTGTTGGAAACGTGCAGAATTGAATTTATAGATCCAATTTAGCAGAAGCTTTATTTCCCCATACAGAGCTTATCGTTTGTATTATTAATAACCTCAACTGCATATGATTTCCAAATGCATATTGCCATTCAAGTTGATAATTGAGATATTATATTGCTAAAATATTTAGACTAAATACTAAAATATGTAAACATTTCAAAACATCCTTAAATATATAATTACCCAGGAGCAAGTCATTTAGACATGTTTTTAGAGAATATGGGGCCCTATTTTAATGATCTGAGAACATGGTCTGAAGCGCATGGCACAGGTACACTAAGGGCATGTTCGAATCCACTTTTGCTAGTTTAACGATGGAAAAATTGGTCGCCGCGCCCCGCACATGGTCCAAAAGGGTTGTACGTAGTCTCTTAATGTGTCATGGGTGTGTTTTGGGCGTAATGTTCAATAAACCAATCAGAGTCTCATCTCCCATTCCCTTTAAAAGCCAGTTACACTTGCATCATTTACATGAGGAATGTGCAAGCGGAAAGACTTAACGTTTCTCCAGAGAGAATCCCTGCGCATCCCTGTGTGTGTAATAAGCAGAGTGTATGCGCATTGTGCACCCGCATATAGGCGCACATTTTGAATGCGCTTTTCAAATAACACAAAAAATACTGCGCTATTGACTTTAGACTGGGTTTTTGTTGGTCAATAGCGCAGTCGTTTTCATTTTTCAGCCTCAAAATAGCAACGCACCAACAATGTGCCAGAACACACGGCAGAACGCCCATGGGCAAACAGATGGGCGAGAGTGCATTTACTATTTAAACGTGGCGCTGGACGTGAAAATTATAACTGCTTTCAGGCTGAAACCAGCAAAACACTTGTGTCGCGCCTGGCGTCGCATTGGTCCGGGTGTATGATAGGGCCGTAGATTTTGAATGTTTAAAGCATAAACCAAACATTTATTTTGCATGTTTTGATTCTCAGATTTCTGCTCAGATTACTTGCTAAGGAAAATAGCTGTTGAAAATCTGCAAATCGAAGAAGCTTAATGTCTCTTCACTGGTGTAAAGCATGCAGTGGATGGGATTATCTTTGCAACCAGGGATACAATTCAGTGTGACGAGATGACAACCCATTTTTCTGTTTTTTTATTAAAATAAATTTCTGTAATTCCAAACACATAATTAAAAAAGAGCCTCCCTGCCATGGGAAATGTCTTCCAAAAGCAATCAGTTATATAATATATATATAAATCTTCCATTCAGTGCTAAACTCCATACATAAGAAGGACATTTTTATTATTTTAAAAGTAATATACTGTATTAAATGAAAGTTTAGGTGTGCTTGAAAATTGTCATATGGCAGAATTTGCTTTCACACTTTTTACATTCATATAACTGAGCTATCAACTTACAAGGACAATCTCAGTGGCACAATGGTGATGAATCATGCCTCAGCCCTCCTGCTCTTCTGTGTGGCAGCTGGAGATACTGTTCACTTTACTAATGCAAAACTAACGAGTTATTTATAAATGATTAAACACAAAATGGGAGTCTATTAAGCCACTAAGTATTCCTTAGTGTCAAAGACAGAAGTCAGTTAGTCAGACGATTCGAGTTTGGTTGTTGTCAATTTTGCAAATTGATCCCAGAAGGATGATCACCAAACAAAACCAGTTATGAATCACAGACAATGACCCAAAGCTTTATTACATCTGCAAAACACCCCTAATATATGACAGTGAATGTAGGCAGATGCTCTTCAAATGACAATCATTACTGCTGGGATGACAGTGGTAGGAAGCCTAGAAATGAGCCAATGGCCAGACACAGAATGGCCATTCACTGTAGACGTTCATTGTATCTCTGATACTGTAATAACTCCTTTAAGAGCCCACCGATGTAATTACGATTATCTTTTTCCATCTGCTAATGTGTGCCCATTCTCTCTCTCATCCCCCTCATTTGGTCCTCCTCTTATTACATATCGTCTGATAACCCATGCTCATCTTGACTCTCATCCAATGTTCTCTCTCTAGTAAAGTGAAGGTGTTGTACGGGGGTACTGAGTTATTTGATGACGAGGTGCGGAAGACCTTCCACAGTGACATGTTGCTGGCTTTGTTCAGTGGAGGATGCATTACTGTCCTTGTGTATGTTCTAACCTCATTTTCTGGTAAGATACTCAACAAGCATTCTAATCAAATACACCTAAAGATGCCATGAATTACAATGCTTTTCTTTTAGTCAGCACAGAGTCTGTAAAGCTGTTTGATGTTTGATGTTGCAAACTTGATGATGACTGCTGAAAATAAAAACTATTAAACTATTAAAAAGAAAAGCTGAACATTAGTTCACAAATAATATATATTGTTTAAATTGTTGCTGCCTTTAGTTATTATTTTGGAATAAATTAAAATATACTAACTTGATGAAATGAATACTTGGATTTAATAAATAGTACATTACATAGTGTAAAAATACAATATAGAACAGCATTTGGTCTCTCTTTTATATGTAATGTTTAATTAACCAGGAACATTAAGTGTAACAGGGACAAACATTTACATTTGATATAAAAAATGTGAGGACTTTGCCTCCTCATTTTAAACACCACCGCACACCACTGTTAGACTGGTAGGGAAAGAAAAAGTTAACATGTAGTTGCAAAATTACTTATAGTTAACAGAATATTCAAAAGGGACCATCAAAATTAAGTGTTACTGGTATTTCTTATCATATTAATTTATTATATTTATTATTGTAATCATAAACACACTGGTTTGTGTTTATTAAAATTAAAAGTGCATTTAAAAAATAATGACTGTGAATCAAAACGTTAAACACATAAAAAATGATATTGCATGAAACTTAAACTTATGTAATGTGTTCTTAAAAATTATGTTTTCCTTGGTTTATATTGTTTATTACTCTGTATTTTGTGCACTCATATTTTCTGCTAATATTTTTTTAGTTTTGATTCATGGTCGTTATTTTTTTTCACGCTGCATCACGCTTATAATAATTTGACCAAGTTGTTTGCTATTCTGATAATTTTGCTTTTTTTTGTGTGTTATATTTTGTGCAATATATTTTTTCATGTGTTTTTAAATTTTGAAATCACGCTAATTATATTTTTTATCCGTGACCGCAAGACATTTGGCGGGAATTTAATCCCATAGGCAACAAGTAATTGGCTGCAGCTGATGATCTGACAGAATGTGAAAAGAGCAGTATATCCAGATTAACTGTATTCATAATCAAACACTAGACAGAATGTACCCGGATAATCTACAATTTCCAACGAGATTCTGAAGTTCTGATAGACACTTTACTATCCCACGAGAACATGGGAATGAAGCGACGCAACTGATGCTGGTAGAGCACATGACAATGAAATCATGACAAAAGTTGTAAGTCTGAAGTATATTCTTACCACACACACACACACACACACACACACACACACACACACACACACACACACACACACACACACACACACACACACACACACACACACACACACACACACACACACACACACACACACACACACACACACACAAACACATCATTTATAGAATGGACATTTATAGAATTTTAATGGCCGCAAAATTTGTATTTTACTTAGAGAGTTAGTGAGCGAGTCATTGAATTATTCACTTAACAATTCATACAATCAGACCGATCAATTCAGCCAGGAAACATCCATTTGTGTTGCTCTGGGAGAAACTGATCATTCTGCTTTAGAGATCATATTGACATCATATCCCAGAATATTTTGTTGCATAAATATCTGAACATTATATTAAAACAAAGAACAAAATCTCTGCTTTTAAACAAAATACCGGTTTTATTCTAGCTTCATGCATTATTTTTTTTAATAAAAAAAAGCAAAATTTTGGGCAAAAAGCTGAGAAAATCACGTTTTTGTCAAAGACTACTTCTCTCAGGACCACTATCGTCAAATATGATTGATTGACTATTAGCATATAGTTTGGATTGCCGGTATGGTTCTGTTCTAAGCAAGGACTCCCTGCGCATCCATGCAGCCTAGCATGGATAAGAGCATGGAGAGCAGTAATAACCCCCCTTAGGGTAAACAGAACAGAACCATGTTGTATTGCAGATATCATTAATGTTGATATTAAATGTATAAAATAATTTGATAATTTAGTCTGATTCAAGGAGAATTAGAATACCAAATCCTGACTGGACAAGAGGAGGAGCTCAGGGATGGAGAAGGGTAAATGAGTTCTGGAGAAACGCGACAGCTGCTGATAGTACTGAGGAGCGTACATATGTATGCTGTGATAGATGTCATATTTCTATAGGTAGACGTGATCAACTGACAGACAGCTGATGCGAGCTTGACTGACGTGACCTGCCAGAACTGGCGCTACGCTTGATATCTGGATCATATTCAGAATCATGATCAAAACACAGATGGTGTAGATGGAGTCCATCAACACCGCCAAACCTTCACAGTCCTATAAGTTGACATTTCATTCAGTAACATTAGGCAATTTTGATTTATGTGATGTTTTGATGATTGTTTTATTTTACACATACATATGATTACATATGCTATTGCTTGTTTCTGCTTATTTTACTCATGTGTTTCGATCAGGAGATTCTGTACTCCTTCAGAAGATGTGTCATAGCGCCCCCTACAGTATAACAGTGAAAACCCGGAAAGCCTAAAATTTCCGTTAATGGCAGGGAAAGTTTTGAACAAATTGAATCTTATTGTATAGCGTAAAGTGCTAATTAGTCGGGACAGGGTTTCAGTCTTGGTAAAATATTTTTACAGATATGATGCAAGCCTTGATTTAGCCTTGTTTTTATGACTTGTGTTTAGTCGGAATTGAAACTGGACTTCATTACCTCATCTACAAATGGCCACAGTTTGCTTTGTGTCAACAGATAAGCTGCAAATGATTTCTGAACTGAAATGGCTTGAACCTGCACAGACTACCCGCACATTTTACAGCTATGCAGTATGGCTTAATTAGACACAGCAGTAAACATGTATTTCAGCTATGAGTCTATTAAAAGCACAAGACGTTGCAGACTTTGAAGGTGTACTAACTGTGACTTTGTTGTGCAATTCTTCAAGTACATCTGATTGATTTGGCCGTCTTACAGCTCCACAGCTGGTTTTCTTGGTATATTCAGGACGTTATACTATTTTTGTCAGGACATTCCTAAAATGAGGCTTATTTTCTCACATCTGCTGCACCAACAACCATCTAGATAATGGAAAATGGAACACCACTTTTCCATTTGACATTTTTATAAAAACCTTAATGACGCTTTTTCACGTTATGTAACTTGACCTCTGTGCTTTAGCTGTATATCGTATAACCTTCCCTGAACCTTCCGAATTCATTTACGTGTCAGCTGTGCTTGCAATGTGCTACCTTGTTAGAGAAACAATAGAGAGCTCTCGAACACTGACGTTCCACTCAGCTTGCTCACCACTTCGTAACTGTTTGTTACAAAACCTTTAGCACTCTCTGTACGCCACAGCACTTTCAGTTAATTCCTGGATAAAAGCTTGAAACCACAGAAAACATCTCCTAGTGCTGTAAAGCATTTGGGCCAAAAATATCTTGACAGTTTTGCGATTACTAATTGTAAATTCAAAACTGTGGTTTGTAATGGTGACAGAATTTGACTGTAAGGCCTTGGTGAACTCAAACAGAGCTGTCAAGAATTGCCTGTGTTGGAGTAATTACCTTGAAGGATTGATGCTACGTATGTTACTGTAGTTCTTACAGTACAAAGCTAATGTTGTGGTGCTACTGTTGTCACACTGCTGTTCTTATAGCAGTTATTGTGCAGGCAGCCATTCATTTTAGTGAAAGATTGTGCTGTAGCAAAACATAATTTAGTTAAATTGTGCTGTTCATTACTGTTTGGTGTCAAAGTAGGATTTTTTTTCCCTGAAAGAAATTAAAGAGATAGTTCACCCAAAAAAAAAAAAAATGACTCACTCTCATGTCATTCCAAACCCATAAGACTTTCATTTATCTTCAAAACACAAATTAAGATATTTTTGATGAAATCTGAGAGCATTCTGTCCCTCCATTGACAGTTCACAGAACTAACACATTAATATGAATCGAGTGGTTTATCCAAATTTTCTGAAGAGACACAATCGCTTTATTTGATCAACAGATTAAATTTAGGCTTTATTCACATATAAACATTGATCGACACACACATCAGTTGTGGTAAACAGAAGCTCAAGCATGTTCGCTTAACATGCAAGAACCAATGAGGTTCATTCTCGTGTTTCGCAGCACGTTTGAGCTTCAACAAGAACCAATGAGGTTAATTCTCGTGTTACGCAGCACGTTTGAGCTTCAGCCAGAACCAATGAGGTTCATTCTTGTGTTACGCAGCACGTTTGAGCTTCAGCCAGAACCAATGAGGTTCATTCTCGTGTTTCGCAGCACGTTTGAGCTTCAACAAGAACCAATGAGGTTCATTCTTGTGTTACGCAGCACGTTTGAGCTTCAACAAGAACCAATGAGGTTCATTCTTGTGTTACGCAGCACGTTTGAGCTTCAGCAAGAACCAATGAGGTTCATTCTTGTGTTACGCAGCACGTTTGAGCTTCAGCAAGAACCAATGAGGTTCATTCTTGTGTTACGCAGCACGTTTGAGCTTCAACAAGATCCAATGAGGTTCATTCTCGTGTTACAGCACATTTGAGCCGAATGAACCAAACGCAGCCCTTTTGAACTTCTGCAAGAACCAATGAGGTTTATTCTCCGCCGTCAAGCAGGTTCAGTTGAGTTTATATGTGAATAAAAGCCAAAATTTCGATCGAGTCTCTTCAGAACATTTGAACTAAACCACTCAATTAATATAGATTAGTTTTACGATCTCTTTATGAACGTTTTGAAGTGTAAAAGTTGTAGTTGTGTAGACTGTCCAATTGGGACAGAAAAAAAAGTGATTTCATCATCCAAAAAAAAAAGTGAAGAAGACAAAAAAAAGACTTTGGTTTTTTGAACAACGTAAGGGGTGATAAATTATGAATTTCATTTTATCTGTTTTAAATAAATGCTGTTCTCTTTCAACATTGAAAAGCATTTATCTGTTCATCAACTGTTTTCAACATTTATAATAGTAATAAATGTTTCTTGAGCAGCAAGTCATCATATTAGAATTTCTGAAGGATCACGTGACAATATATCATGTGACATAGTGTAAGTTTAGAAGTAATATATGCTGTAATAAATACTGTAATAAATACTTTTCCGATTACCACATTACATATATTTTAAAACTTGTGTTGTTAGTAATCGTTAGTGTAAAATTAACTAAAGATTCCTTTGCTAAAAGTTACCATTTAATATAATTTATTGATTTGGCATCATGCGTCATATCCATTCTGTTGCTCCACAGTGTTTCTGACGTTCTTTGGCTTGGCCAGTATTGGTCTGAGCTGTCTAGTGGCACTCTTCTTGTATCATGTGGTGTTTGGAGTGAAATACCTCGGCATTCTCAACGGAGTGGCAGCCTTCGTCATCATCGGCATTGGTGAGAATAATAAACTATTAACCCACATAATAAATGAAATTGTTCTTTGGTCTTACTGTCTTCCTCTTTCCTTCCCTCTAGGTGTGGATGATGTGTTTGTGTTCATAAGTACATTCAGGCAGTCAGCCCACCTGACTTGTTCAATGCAGCGTATGATTTACACAGTAAAGACAGCAGGCAGAGCAACGTTCCTCACATCCTTCACGACGGCAGCAGCATATGCTGCAAACACCTTCTCACAGGTGCAGTCAGCGGAGCAGAATAAACATGTCCAGAAAATCAATTGTCAAAACAAAGATCTGCTTACATTTAGTCAATTTTGAAGGCTGGAGAATGCTGGGGACAAAATCAACACTTTCTCAGGATTTTATTAAATTATGCTAGTCAAGTTTTTCAGCACCCAAAATATTTGTATTTTACTTTTTACTTTGGTGGTTACAATTAAGCAGGCTATTTCTGCTGTTATACACTATATTGCCAGACATTTTGGGACACCTACCTTTACATGTACAATTTACACATGGACTTGATCCACCATTTGCAGCTATAAAAGCTTCAACTCTTCTGGGAAGACTTTCCAAAAGGTTTTCTATTATCACTGTAAAGCTGCTTTAAAGCAATCTGTTGTAAAAAGCACTAAATGAAGGTGACTTGTTTATGGGAATTTTTGACCATTCTTCTAGATGCACATTTGTGAGGTCAGGCACTGATGTTGGACGAGAAGGCCTGGCTCACAGTCTCCGCTCTAATTCATCCCAAAGGTGTTCTGTTGGGTTGAAGTCAGGACTACTGAAGTGTAGGCCAGTCAAGTTCCTCCATACCAAACTCACTCATCCATGTCTTTTTGGACCTTTTTGGAACATCTTTATCGTGATCAGCTGTGAATATAGTGTGTAAACACGTCAATGAAATTGACCTAGAGCTTTTATAGCCTCTGTTAGTGACATCATCATAATGCGCCAACATTAGAGACTATAAATAGATGAGCCCACAGCTGCATCGTCAGATTTTATGTCTTCAGAGACCATTATGTGTCGGTGTGCGTCAAAGAATCTCTCTCTCTTTATCTGACTACAGATCTTTGTTAGGAGTTAGATTTCAACTGGCATTGTGCAGATTTTCTCTTTTTCATCTCTGTCTCACAATTGAAAAGAGTTCAGAAGCAGAAAAATTATTCGACAACAAAGTAAGCGCTGTGTCCCTCCATGTTCTTTCCTATGCCAGAAATGGATACACACACTTACTACATTGTTTGTTTGGGGGAAGAGCACGCGGCAGCTGCGCGCTACTTCCAGACTGCACCCATATTACCATCCCGGGTCTCCCGCAGGGATTTGGCTGACTTACTTCGCTCGCTAACCAGATCAATATGTTCCTTCGTGTGATTTCGAAGCACGCCCCGGTGCTTCTTCGGGTCATGCAGGGGACGATAATGAATCTCTTAGGTCTGCCAACCTCTGAGCATTCCTTGCACAACAATAAATCCGTTGAGGAATTAATCGAGGTGGTTACTCGTGCTGTGGCCAGATTACAGCTTGACTGGTCTCGCGAACAAGGGACCCCCATGCGTAGTAAGCTAGAGGATAGGTTACTACCAAAGTCATGGAGAAAACCATATACATTCCATGTCTTTGTGCCTTCAACATTGACGTTTTCGACTATCGTGGGTGCGAAGTCGCGAGGGTATGCGGAGATGCCTCAGGTTTAAGAGAAGCTCGCAAGCTATCTCTCGCCTGGGTCTACATCTTCACTTAAAAGACCTACCCTCCCTACGAAGCCAAGTAGAACAACTTCGGCTATCATGGTGAAAAAACAGAGTGTAGCGAGTCACACTCCCCCTAAAAAAAGACTGGGGGCCGGCTCATTGCACTCAACAATCTCCCAGGGTGGACCTCAGGACTATTATTAATAACTTAGGTCTATCAAACATTTGCTCGACCCTTCCCGCTACCCTCACAAAACCACTCCATCCCTGCTGCCTCTGGTGATTTGGGGAGCAGTGGTTTCCAGCGAAATGTTAGACTTTCTGTGTCTAAATCCTGCTATTATCCGGGACATAGAACATCTAACATCACCTCAACAGGAAGTTTCAAAATTGTTACCACTCACAGAATCTGGCAGCGTGGAAACTTCTGCCAGGCGTTTCTGCATGGGTGTTAAGCACAATAAAATTAGGATACATAATCTAATTTATTTGTCTTCCTCCGGATTTTAATGATGTGGTCTCCACTTCCGTGAAGAAGGAGATGACACACGTACTGTCACAAGAGCTACAAACTCTACTCAACAAAGAGGCCATAGAATATGTTCTTCTTCTGGAGAGAGATTTGGGCTATTACAGCAGATACTTCATCGTTCCCAAGAAGGTCCCAGGGGTTGCGTTCAATCTAAGATCTTTAAGGCCTAAACCGTACAGTTAAAGCGCTCAAGTTCAAGATGTAAACCGTAAAGACGGTTGTGTCACAAATTCAACATCACGATTGGTTCATCATGATCGATCTGAAGAATGCCTGTTTTCACATATAAATATTGCCATAACACAGAAAATTTCAGAGGTTCACTTTCTTACCAATTTTGGGTTCTTCTATTCTTCTGTTTGCTTCAACACAGAGACATCGTGTTAGCTCATCTAGTTTCTCTAGGGTTGAAACTCAACACCATGAAAAATGTTCCTGCCCAGAGAACGACTTATCTAGGGATTGTTTGGGATTCGGTCACACATACCCTGAGCAAAGTCAGGCTAGGCAAAGATCTCACTGTTTATCAGTACCAAAGAGTGTTAAGTCTCATGGCATCAGCTTTGCTCGCTTCATTCATGGGGCCAGACGATTGATGCCTCCTGTAAGAATCAAGATCCCTTCATGGGACTTAGCTATAGTCTTCGAGGGTTATGTTGAGACCACCTTTGAACCTCTAGAGTCAGTGTCTGATAAACATCTGACCCTAAAGATGTTTTTTCTCATGGCTATAGCTTCCTTAAAAAGAATCGAGGACATGCAGGCTCTGTCGATATCGCCATCCTGCTTAGACTTTGCCCCAGGATTGGTGAAAGTGATTTTGCATCCTCGTCATGACTACCTGCCTAAAGTTCCTTTTTGACTGTACATCCTGTCGACTGTGTCCAGTTCGGGTTCTACAGGCCTACATCCACTGCACTAGCCAGTGGGGTAAGTCAGAGCGTAAGTTTTTTGTTTTGAGGGCTGTAACAGAGGTCCGCCCCAAACAGACCATGTCACATTGGGTCAGGGATGCTATTGCTCTTGCCTATGAGGCCCTTAAGTCTGTTGGTTAAGCACTCCACCAGGGGTCGCCTCCTCTACTGCTTTAGCAAGGGGTGCCCCCTTACAACTTGTTTGTGATGCAGCAGGTTGGTCCTCTCTGCACACATTCATATTGCTGTCAATTAGTTATAATACCACCAACAGTTGACTGTGGAATAGTTAGTAGTGAGGAAATTTCAAGAATGGACTTATTGCACAAGTGGCAACCTATCAATAGACTGGGTGAACCCAGCCTGAACTGCCAGTGATTTGATTTCGCCCGGCAACTCAATCTGGAAACCCGTACATTCATTTCTACTGCTCCTGTTTCACTTTTGCGGGAACCAATCACAGACTGGCTTATCCACCTGCCGCACTATTGGTGGGTTTAACACAATGACGGATAGAGAAATTATGGGTCGTTGCGTGTTGATCACGCCTCTTGTGGTCTGATTAGTTGAAGGTATATCCAATTGCGTATGGAGTTATTAAAATAATGCTCGTTTATCACGCCTCTTGTGCAGTAGAAAATACAGAGCAGACTCCCCAGACCAATGTTCAATCTTAAATTGAGCTTGGTCTGGTGATAGCCAGACAAACCTATCACGGTACCATGCTTGAATTCACTTGAGCTCCTGAGAGCAACCCATTCTTTCACAAATGTTTGTACAAGTGTCTGCATGCCTAGTGCTTGATTCTATACATCTGTGGCCATGGAAGTGTTTGCAACACCTGAATCAATGATTTGGAGGGATGTCACAATACTTTTGGCAATATAGTGTACCTTTAAGACATCTCTATGTAAATGACCTCTGTTATGATTTCCTAACCTCAACAAACTAACATAATTCATGCTTATCAGTGTTGGCTGCTTAATATTGCACAGGCAGGTCCTGACATTAATACCCTGACGATTTTTGCTAGGACTGACAATTTTAGACAATAAGTTAATACAATTAATTACAACAAAAAGTAATCATGACCTGTGACCCAAACATTCCCTATTCATTTTTTTTTTACTGCCATCAAAGCAGTTTAAGCTTTACGCTTTAAGTGGTATAATAAAATGAGCCAAAGTTCTGAGTGAACTTACGGATTCGTACATCAATCAAAAAATAAACACAATGATGTAATAAGCTGCAAGAACATTTAGAGTAGACAGTCAAACTTTAAAGAGAGGACTTATTTTTTTCACAGTAGCTTTTGTACCCATGGGGCTTTTATGTTTCTTTCACTATCTCATGTTTATTCAGTAGCGTATCGATGTAATGAGAATCCACCGGTTAATTTATTTTAAAACATGCAAAGTGAAAAAAATTCTGACAACACCTGACGCGTGACCTTTATCTGTTTTGTATGCGTCATTAGATCCCAGCGGTTCATGACTTCGGTCTGTTCATGTCTCTGATTGTGAGCTGCTGCTGGCTTTGGGTGTCCATTCTCATGCCAGCTGCCCTTTGCATCTGGACCCAGTGTGGAGCTGCCCATGGCAACCCCTGTCCCAAATGGTAGAGTTTTTATGTCTTTCCAAATGTCTTTTAAGAAATGTGCATGTTCTTTTTTGGGGGGAATTTTATAACTTTTATCACATTATTCATTCATTAAAGGCATATAATTTCTGTATGATTCTTCTGTGGAACACAAAAGAAGATTTTAAGAAATGTCCATACAATGGAAGTCAATGGTCACCAAAACGGTTTGGATACTAAAATTCTTCAAAATATCTTTTATGTTCCGCATAGGGAAGAAAATAATTCAGATTTGGAATGACATGAAGGAGATTAAAATTGTAATTTTTGAACGAATTATGATTTTAAATAAAGAAATGCAAATTCTGTTATCATTAGCATCATGTTGTTCTAAACCTGTATGACTTTCTTTCTTCTGTCGGACACAAACAGATATTTGAATGTGCTGGTCACTCTTTTCCATGCAGTTCCAGTTAATTTAAGTGCCCCATTATGCTATTTTAAACGTTCATAATTTTGTTTCTCCTACAATCAGTTTAAATTAATTTAAAGGTAAAAAAAACTTAATTTTCTCATAAAATAAATTGTTGCATCACCTCTTTTGTCAAGGTGGCAATAAAGGATTGATAAAGGATTCCATTTATCTAAACCCCTCATTTCTGAGAGCCTACTTTACTCTGATTGGTCAGATGGCCTAGTTTGTTACAGCATGTTTTATAGGAACACTCCACTTTTTTTTGAAAATAGGCTCATTTTCCAACTCCCCTATCAGCTGAGTTTTACCGTTTTTGAATCCATTCATCCGATCTCCGGGTCTGGTGGTACTGGTAGCAGTATAGCTTGGCATAATTAATTGATTCTGATAAGGCTGTTAGCATCTCATTCAGAAAATTACCAAAGAGTTTCGATATTTATCCTATTTAAAACTTGACTCTCTTGTAGTTACATTGTGTACTAAGACTGACGGAAAATTAAAAGTTGTGACTTTCAAGACCGATATGACTTGGAACTATACTCTCATTCCTGCATAATAATCAAGGAACTTTCCCGCCGTCCCATGGGTGCAGCAGGCACAATGATATTACGCAACTTCCATCAACATAACCAACGTGAAAAAATGCATGCACAAGGAGCATGCCTTGTAACCATGGATACGTTTGCTAGGGACGATTCAGAAGATATTTACTTTAGTACAAATCCTAAACCGTATCTATTTGAACCGGAATACACTGAAGATGAGCTTTTGGGACGTGAAAGGCAAGAAAGTGTGGCTGAACAGACTTGGGCAGAAGGGAGAAGGAGAGCAGATTCAAACCTTTACAATGCACAGAACCATTGCTGATCGCACAGGTAAATACATTACCTAATTTGCCGGCTGCAACTACACAAACTTATGCTGAATCCGAAATCACCCCCTAAACCTTCATTCACTATTCCCTACATTAGTCCACTAATACGGTTCACTTGAAAGAGTGAATGAAATCGAGTGAGTGAATTCGGACAGCCGCTGTGTGTACATAAGATGTACACTCATAATTGCGGTGCAATGTGGGATTGAATGAGTGCACTCAATAATGTCCACTATGGTTTCGGACACCACTACAAATGGCTGTCCCTTCAAATAATGCCCTATTTGAGGGTTTTGTGGGCGATTTCAGATTCAGCCTTAGTGCCGGACATGTTGGAAGTTTCCTAGCTGGGGACTATTTTCAGGCGCTGCGTAATATCATTGTGCCGCTGCACCCATGGTACTGCAGCAAATTTCCTTGATTATTACACAGGAATGAGAGTATAGTTCCTAGCCATATCAGTCTAGAAATTACAACTTTTCCGTCGGTCTTAGTACACGATGTAACTACAGAAGAGTCAAGTATAAAATAGGAAAAATATAGAAACTCTTTGGTCATTTTTGAGCGAGATGCTAACAGTCAAATTCAATTCAATGAATTATGCTAAGCTATGCCAAAAGTGCCAGAATTCGGAGATTAGCTGAATGGATTCGAGTTGGAAAATGAGAGTTGAAAAATGAGCCTATTTTCAAAAAAGTGGATTGTTTCTTAAAAAAAAACAATGGCTAATTAACCATATCTAAATTTCAGCTCTGGTCTAACAATGGTCGTATCAATTTCAGCGCGAGTCATCCTTTAGAAGTGTGTCAAAGTGTATTTGCAGCACAGAAAACAGTGTCTTCTCAACATGTCAACAACACAAACCAAACTCTTCCAGTCTCAGCTACAATTAGACCATAAATGGGCAGCAAATGACCATAAACTGGCATTATGCTAATTTGTTTCATTGTTACATAGGTAGGTAACAGGAAGTGAGATTGGAATCTATGTCTGTTTCATGAAAGAATCGTTATTTTTAGTTGATCCAGTTCAAAAAACAGGTCTGAATGATTTGTTCATGAATGAGATTGATCCAGTTCTCAAGCTAAATTCACTGACAGTGATCCAGTAACAGCTTACTGGAGGGAAAGATTATTAGTGAAGGATATTTCTGCACAAGTGGACACTTTTTATGGTTCTTAAACATTGTTTTTGAAGTCTCCATTCATTGCAACTGCATCGAAAAGAACGACCAGCATCAAAATATCTTCTTTTGTGTTCCACAGCAGAAACAAAAGAATACTGATATGAAATGAAATGAGAGTGAGTAAATGATGAACTATCCCTTTAACACTGAGATTGTTAAATCTAACAGGTGGACCACTCTAACTAAACTGTCCGCCAGCCCTAGTCCCCTTTCAGATGATGATGATGTTGCTCTAATAACTGTAGAAATGGAACCAGGTAATGACAATTTTATTTTGATAAAAGATTACAAAGACAATTTCGGTAACACTTTATTTTACTGTGTCCTTGTTACATATGTTTCATGTACTTACCAATAACAGTAAATTATGCATAATTACATGCAACTAACCCTCAACCAAACTCTACTCCTACCCTAAGCCTATAGTATGTACATGTAGTTAATTAATATTACTCAGTACTTAAATATATAATTACACTGTAACAATGACACCTTAAAATAAAATGTAACCACAATTTATTATTTTAAATAATGTGCACCAACTAATCATTCACTATAAGTCCAGGAATATGAATTAAAAGTGGTAAACAGGGTCTATTTTGATAGCGTGTTTATTTTAAAGGGGTCATGACATGGATATTTAAAAAAAAATATTTGAACATGTCCATTGAGGTTCACTTATAATGTTGGACCAAGTTTTTGCACAAAAAATGTTTTTCAACATTCATTCTGACTTTTTGTCAGAAATTATCCATTTTTAATGGGCTGTTCCTTTAAGGCTTGTCAGTAAACAGCCACTGTTATGATTGGCTAACGTCACTGCACAATGCCCACTCGATATTTCACGCAAGTTAGTGTTTTGAAAACATTATCCATATAAAACTGTCATTTACGCACAAAGCATTAAATAATTTACTTGCGGTTTGTAATTTACAAAACAAAATGCTCCGAACAAACATATAATCCTCCAACATGATCTGGGATGCCATTGAAATAAACCATCCACTTGCTCCTGATGCTGGGATCCTTCTGAAGTCTGTACAGAGATGCAAAATGGGCTGTTTAAACTGGAGCAAACAAAGCAAACATTCCTTCACTCTTCCATTTGTCCTGTTGTTGACAGACTCGAATGCATTGAGTATGACAGAAACTGAACACTCATCTGTATACTGTATCAGTGTAGACAGCGTCACTGATTAATGTGGGTCCTATTAGCTTTTGACGTGACGCTCACATCCAGTGTAGGCAAATATCAGCCGTTAAGCGACTGAATACTAGTGGGCAGAGCCTATGGTACAATGATGTGTAACTATTCGTCAATGTCTTGCTCTGTAGGCAGTCATATGTATTTGCCAGTGTGACGTTACAGATCCCACAACATCAAAACAAGCCGTTTTTGGGGCTTGATGCTTTGTTTATAATGAGAACTTCTTAAGCTATGAAACTTGTCTGATTTTTAATGGTACAAAGACCTCTTGTATGTCAAAAGATCAAGGCAAATTATGACCCCTTTAAAATGAAAACCTTGGTGCATTATTTCAAATTGTTGGATGTCTTGATTTGTGTCCAGGTGTGTATGACTCGGAATCGGATGCAGCCCTGCTGTCGCTCTCTGTTGAAGCTCCTTTGACCGTGTCCACTGAAGGCAGCGTGGGAGTTGTCAGTGCCCACCTTCAGAGGCTCCTGAGGCACTGGGTGGCAGAACCTGTCATCGAGAAACGGAAAACTATTATAGGTGAGTAACATTTAATAATTATTAACATTTGTGATGATCTCAAAAAGACGTGATGTGCTTTCACGATACTCACATTAGTAAAGCATCTTTATTCATTTGCTCTCAGCCGCAGACAATGCACTCACAGACTGCATACAGAGTGTTCATTTACTGCCTGATGTATGTCACACACAAAACTGCCAAGAGCTGGCTGGGACCTTCCATTCTGATTGCTTGGTTTCCAAGCTACTTTCTGAAGTTGTGGTGCACAGGCCTTTATCAGTCTGTCTGAACCCAAAGCCATGTACAATTAAGGTACAATAAATGCCTTAATTGATTTGCTAACATTTGTGAGGTATATGTCATATAAGAGTTTAAGATATCCTTGAGCGCACATCACTTTGTGTGCAGTGCTGCAGTACTTCTGAATTACTCACATCACATAAAAACAAACTAATACATGTGATAAACAAGTATAAGTATATTAAATGCATTTATTTTTCACAAGAGTGATTACATAGACAGTTTCTTCCTGTCTAAAATGAGCTGCACTGTGAACCAGACTGTTAGGAATATACTATTCTGTTTGCTGCCCCATGTATATACTGTATCTCTCTATATGTATAGTATGCATATTTTCAGTATGCATGGAATGATTGGATGACTTACTACACTTGCCAAAATGTGCAGTGTGCAACAGATACTCTATACCGCAGTGTAATATGCAGTGAGATGGATGAACTGGTAATATCATCTTTCTTAACTCATTATTTGACCAGACTGCCAAATGTAGAGACTATTTTTTTATAGGCTAAAATAACTGGACACCATTTATTTAATTAAACATGCAGTGCAATGAGGTCATGTGACAACCATGTTGCATACCAGTACTTGGAATATTTAGTCTAGAATAATGCTTATACTGGTTTTCTTATTATTAAAAAAAAAAACAATTAAGTACATATGGTTGCACTTTATTTGGTGTACTTGGGATTCAAAGGTAAATAAGTAAGTTAGGTTTAGGGATAGGTTCAGGGTTAATACCTAGTTATTTCCCAGTTATTGTAATTACTATAATAAGTGCATAACACGTACATGCAGAACAGGACTGTAAAATAACATGCTACTGTACATACTGTGCAGTATTAATGTAGGCTACTAACATTCTGTTTGCTGCATACTGCACAAACACTGTATACCGCCTACTAGTTCTTTAAATAGTAGTATATTATTCGACACTGTAAAGAATATGCCACACAAAACATTTACAGATAAACTTGGAAACAAACATTAAACGTTTTCTTTTAGCATTTTTAATGCTCCTTTTAATGTTTCCTTGCTTTTAGCAGTTTGATTAAATGAAGTCAAGTGCATTGTATTGTAGGATGCAGTCCTGATGAATGTTCTCTGGTTGTATACTGCATATATTTGGCTAATTTAGTACATTATCCAGATATTCTATGCATAGCCTACTATGCAAAAAATGTGGATAGTATGCTGTAAATAACCAGCAGTGTTGTTTTTATTGTTAACTAAAACTAACTCAAATAAATAAGTTTAAGTCGAAGTAAGTTAAAGCTATATAGATATTTATAGATAAAGATATACAGATATGTATAAATATTAATATCTGCTTTATACTATATAGATATTTATAGTAAAGATAAATAGATATTTATAGATATTAAAAAACGTATAAAATAATATTTTGTTACTTAAATATTGTTATTATTCTTTATATATCATTTATGCATTATGTATTTTTTTCTTGTTTTTTGCTTTGAGTATTAGCAAGGTGCATTGCAAATAAAATTGTATTATTAATATAAATGAGAAAAGCTCTCAACAAAATTCCTAAAACTTGAGCTAAAATGATTAAATATTAACATACTGTAATATATGTATTTAAGTATAAATGAATAAGGATATAAATAATACAAAAATAACAATGATTACCAGTATTTACTTTGCAATTTATCAGGATTGTGTCTAAAAACTTGCACCAAAATGTATTTTAAAAACACCTAAGAACTAAAGAATCGTTGACTAAAGAATGCTTGTAAACGTATAAAGGTCTGATAAATGATTATCCGTAAACAAACAAAGACTACAGTAGTGAACTCATGCAAGTCAGATTTAGATTTTTGTACACACTATTTGTGCATGAGTAAGATGAAAATTTCCTGGCTGTTTTGTTTCAGACTCCCTGTAATTTGTTTCTTATTCTCAAGGTCGGTCTATTCACAGTTCAAACAAAAGAGCTATGAACTACATCCCTTATGTGCCTGTGACAATGCAATTAAGCTTGTATTAGCATGGTGGAGTATAGCAAGAAATTTCAACAAACGCCTATTGTGTAAATGCATATTTATGCAGCTGTATGCATGTCAATAAGTTAAATTAGAGCCAGGTTTTTCCCAGGCCACCACTGCTCTTTCCTCTTATTAGGCAAGGAGCCTGAGCAGTGTTGAAACAACAGCGGTATATAATTATAGACTTAGAGACGATTACAATACAGTCATGCATAATGCAGCAGGATGGATTTAAAACCCAGCTTTAGCTTGTTGTGATAAACATCCTCCCCTGTCCACATCGCACATCTTATCCTGTCTTGTTTTTCAGGTGTGTATGCTCTGGTTCTGCTGGGCTCGGTGTGGTGCTGTTGTCTCCTGCGGCCAGCCAGTCACGCGCCTGTGCTGTTCCACAGAGACACCAACCTGCAGAGACTGCTGGACCTACGCAGTAACCTGAGCGCTCAGGGGATCGCCTGCCATATGTGCTCGGGTGGGCCTTCTAAACAGTGCAGTACACTCTTGTGGGTCATTGAAAACAATCGATTGATTCATTTGTGCTGCTTTATTTAATTAGACTACAGATTTTGTGCTCATGGCACGATACAGTAAATGAAGGGATACAGTAAATTAAGGCAGAGGGCAATGAGCCGAAACATGAGCAGAGACAATATTTGGGTGTCAGGTAATGTCAGGTTCATCAATAAGCCATAATGTAATGGATTATATCTGCTTCGCGTCAGGGTCTGGTGTCACCCACAAGGGCTTCATTTTTTGTTGTTATGATTGGCTGACTGTATATTATTCATCATAGACATGAATGTTTAGGAAATAGTTTTTTTTTAATAAAAATGATCAATTATATTGTTTAACAAAAATATTCAACCACAAAATGCCATCAATTGACTAATCAGAATCAAGTATCCCATGTAACAAAACTGCCAAGTCTGGTTGGCTGGTTTCCAAGCTACTTTCTGAAGTTGTGGTGCACAGGCCTTTATCAGTCTGTCTGAACCCAAAGCCATGTACAATTAAGGTGAAATAAATGCCTCTGTTGATTTACAGCTGTAAAATATCATATAAGAGTTTAAGATATCCTTGGGCGCACATCACTTTGTGTGCAGTGCTACAGTACTTCTGAATTCCTCACATCACATAAAAACAAACTTTTGTTACTTTTCCCTTGTGATAAACAAATATACTTTAGCAATGAAATGCATGTATTTTTCACAAGAGTGGTTACATAGACAGTTCGTTCCTGTCTAAAATGAGCCGCACTGTGAACCAGACTGTTAGGAATATACTATTCTGTTTGCTGCATTTATCTCTCTCTATACACTCACCTAAAGGATTATTAGGAACACCATACTAATACTGTGTTTGACCCCCTTTCGCCTTCAGAACTGCCTTAATTCTAAGTGGCATTGATTCAACAAGGTGCTGAAAGCATTCTTTAGAAATGTTGGCCCATATTGATAGGATAGCATCGTGCAGTTGATGGAGATTTGTGGGATGCACATCCAGGGCACGAAGCTCCCGTTCCACCACATCCCAAAGATGCTCTATTGGGTTGAGATCTGGTGACTGTGGGGGCCATTTTAGTACAGTGAACTCATTGTCATGTTCAAGAAACCAATTTGAAATGATTCGAGCTTTGTGACATGGTGCATTATCCTGCTGGAAGTAGCCATCAGAGGATGGGTACATGGGGGTCATAAAGGGATGGACATGGTCAGAAACAATGCTCAGGTAGGCCGTGGCATTTAAAAGATGCCCAATTGGCACTAAGGGGCCCTAAGTGTGCCAAGAAAACATACCCCATACCATTACACCACAGCAAGTCTAGTTATAATGCGTATGCGCTGGTCTGAAGTGACATGTATGGTCAATACTGTATATAGATGATGTTCTAACCTGTGTAGTAGTAGTACTGATAAATAGTAATACATAATTATTTATGAATTAGTCATCGTAATGCTGAAGTTATCCTAGTTTCTCTCTACATACATGCAAAACAGTTAAAATTGTAACATATTCTGGTCATACTTGCTGTTGAGTGGAAGCAAAAATGAGTCAAGTAGCCTAATTGTCTGTAATTTTAATCCTCAAGGTACAACCGGTACACATTCAAGGGAAAGTGCAAAACGTGTGTCCTGATTTCGTGAGCATGTTATTAATAATTGTTTTTGCGCAAGCGGTTTGAGTATTTATCCAGTTCACAAAGCTCTCAACTGCGCGTGCGCATGTGACGTCATCAAAATGTGAATGAAACCACCGCGCATGCGCGTCCAGTACGTGTTGGATCTGATCCAATACGCCATCATGCTTCAGGCTGCAGCGATGACTTCTTGTACAGGACTGCCGCATACTGGATGTTTTTCCCTTTTCACACCATTCTTTGTAAACCCTAGAAATGGTTGTGTGTGAAAATCCCAGTAACTGAGCAGATTGTGAAATCCTCAGACCAACCCGTCTGGCACCAACAACCATGCCATGCTCAAAATTGCTTAAATCACCTTTCTTTCCCATTCTGACATTCAGTTTGGAGTTCAGGAGATTGTCTTGACCAGGACCACACCCCTAAATGCATTGAAGCAACTGCCATGTGATTGGATGTTTAGATAATTGCATTAATGAGAAATTGAACAGGTGTTCCTAATAATCCTTTAGGTGAGTGTATATACCTTGTATGTATAGTATGCAAATTTTCAGTATGCATGGAGTGATTGGATAACTTACTGCACTTGCCAAAATGTGTACATAGGATGTATTTTTGTAGTTGACTTCATCGATGAGTCGTTGCAGCCCTAAAACCATGTAGGAAGACACATCATGGCCATATTCCAGGATGACAATGTCAAGATTCATCAGCTCAAACTGTGAAAGAATGGTTGGGAGGGAACATATATAATTATCTTAACACATGAATTGGCACCTCTGAGTCCAGACCTTAAATTAAATTAAAAGTCTTTGGGATGTGCTGGAGGAGACTTTACAGAGTGCTGGACTCTTGCATTGTCAATACAAGATCAAGACCAAACATTGATTCACTTAGACAGGATGGAAAAGATTGATTGACCTCTTGATGGAAATAAATGTTGTGATGTTATTTCCATCAAGAGGTCAATCAATCTTCTGCGAGGTCAAATGTGTCAAATGTGTCAATCCTGACAAAATAAATTGGCAAAAAAGGCCCAAAAATACACACTAAAAGGACAAAAGAATTGGGACACCTGACCATTACACCAACACGGACTGTAATGACATTGCATTCTACATACATAGACATTTAATATGGAGTTGGTCCACCCTTTGGAGCTATAACAGCTTCAACTCTTCTGGAAATGTTTGCCTATTTATCCAGTAGAGCATTTGTGAGGTCAGGCACTGATGTTGGACGAGAAGACCTGGCTCGCAGTTCTCCGTTTTAGTTCATCCCAAAGGTGTTTGATGGGGTTGAGGTCAGGACTCTGTGTGGGCCACAGTTTTTTCACACCAAACTCATCCAACCATGTCTTTATGGACCTTTGTGCATATGGGCACAGTCAGGCTGGAATAGAAAAGGGCCACGCTGTTCCCCCTGTTCCCAGTTGCAAGCAAAAGGAGTCTAGCCCAACCCCTAATAAACAGCCCCATACCATTATTTCTCCTCCACAAAGACTTTACAGTTAGGACAATGCAGTCAGACAGGTACCGTTCTCCTGGTATCTACCAAACCCAGACACACCCATCAGACTGCCCTGATTTTGTGCTGATATTAATGTCAGTGGAAGTTTGGCACTCTTCAGCTGTGGAATCAGCAGAGCGGTGGTGACTTTTAAGCATAATATGCCTCAGCACTCGGTGACCCCACTCTGTGACTGTGTGTGGTCTATATAATAATATAGACCACAAATAATAATAATAAATACTTTTATTCTGTAAAGATGCTTTACACTGATCAAAAGTTACTGAAAAGACTGAAAAGCTGCGTCCCAATTCGCCTACTTATACTACGTCCTAAAAGTATGTACTCTTTTCTGAAGAAGAGTAGGGACATACTACTTCGTCATCTTTATCGGACAATGTTTAAACTGCCTTGTCAATCATCTTGTCACAGTTAAAACCCTCCACATTCAATTTAATTTCCTACCGCATCGGAGAGAAATGTTGTAGCACGTTGTTCTGCCAGTCGTCTTTCATGTGCAGACTCTCCTCATGCATTTGCAATTTCAATATAATGATGCATTTAAAAGTTAATGGCCAAACATATCATTACAGAAGTTCACAATGCTGCTGCAGGTGAAATATAATGTGGATAACATTGAATAAATATATTTTTGTCATGATAGATACTATATATATATATATATATATATATATATATATATATATATATATATATATATATATATATATATATATACAGGGGTATGTTATATATATGTTATATTGCAGTCATTTGCTAAAATAATTTAAGTTCTTTTTTTCTCATTAATGTACACACAGCACCCCATAATGACAGAAAAACACAAAATTGTTGACATTTTTGCAGATATATTTAAAAAGAAAAACTGAAATATCACATGGTCCTATGTATTCAGACCCTTTGCTCAGTATTCAGTAAAGCACCCTTTTGATCTAATACAGCCATGAGTCTTTTTGCGAAAGATGCAACAAGTTTTTCACACCTGGATTTGGGAATCCTCTGCCATTCCTCCTTGCAGATCCTCTCCAGTTCTGTCAGGTTGGATGGTAAACGTTGGTGGACAGCCATTTTCAGGTCTCTCCAGAGATGCTCAATTGGGTTTAAGTCAGGGCTCTGGCTGGGCCATTCAAGAACAGTCACAGAGTTGTTGTGAATCCACTCCTTCATTATTTTAGCTGTGCTTAGGGTCATTGTCTTGTTGGAAGCTGAACCTTCGGCCCAGTCTGAGGTCTTGAGCACTCTGGAGAAGGTTTTCGTCCAGGATATCCCTGTACTTGGCCGCATTCATCTTTCACTCTATTTCAACCAGTCGTCCTGTCCCTGTAGCTGAAAAACACCCCCACAGCATGATGCTGCCCCCACCATGCTTCACTATTGGGACTGTATTGGACAGGTGATGAGCAGTGCCTGGTTTTATCCACACATAACACTTAGAATTAAGGCCAAAAAGTTCTATCTTGGTCTCATCAGACCAGAGAATCTTATTTCTCACCATCTTAGCAAACTCTATGCAGGCTTTCATGCAGCGTGGCATGGAGGCAATCAGCCTGTGGCACTGCTGAGGTGTTATGGAGGCCCAGGATGCTTCGATAGCGGCCTTAAGCTCATCCAGAGTGTTGGGTCTTGCGTCTCTCAACTTTCTCTTCACAATATCCCACAGATTCTCTATGGGGTTCAGGTCAGGAGAGTTGGCAGGCCAATTGAGCACAGTAATACCATGGTCAGTAAACCATTTACCAGTGGTTTTGGCACTGTGAGCAGATGCCAGGTCGTGCTGAAAAACGAAATCTTCATCTCCATAAAGCTTTTCAGCAGATGGAAGCATGAAGTGCTCCAAAATCTCCTGATAGCTAGCTGCATTGACCCTGCCCTTGATAAAACATAGTGGACCAACACCAGCAGCTGACATGGCACCCCAGACCATCACTGACTGTGGGTACTTGACACTGGACCTCAGGCATTTTGGCATTTCCTTCTCCCCAGTCTTCCTCCAGACTCTGACACCTTGATTTCCAAATGACATGCAAAATTTGAGTGACAGTCCAGTGCTGCTTCTCTGTAGCCCAGGTCAGGCGCTTCTGCCGCTGTTTCTGGTTCAAAAGTGTCTTGACCTGGGAATGCGGCACCTGTAGCCCATTTCCTGCTCACGCCTGTGCACGGTGGCTCTGGATGTTTCTACTCCAGACTCAGTCCACTGCTTCCGCAGGTCCCCCAAGGTCTGGAATCGGTCCTTCTCCACAATCTTCCTCAGGGTCCGGTCACCTCTTCTCCTTGTAGCGTTTTTTGCCACACTTTTTCCTTCCCACAGACTTCCCACTGAGGTGCCTTGATACAGCACTCTGGGAACAGCCTATTCGTTCAGAAATGTCTTTCTGTGTCTTACCCTCTCGCTTGAGGGTGTCAATGATGGCCTTCTGGACAACAGTCAGGTCGGCAGTCTTACCCATGATTGCGGTTTTGAGTAATGAACCAGGATGTGAGTTTTAAAAGCCTCAGGAATCTTTTGCAGGTGTTTAGAGTTAATTAGTTGATTCAGAAGATTAGGTTAATAGCTCGTTCCGAGAACCTTTTCATGATATGCTAATTTTTTGAGAATTTTGGGTTTTCATGAGCTGTATGCCAAAATTATCAGTATTAAAACAATAAAAGACCTGAAATATTTCAGTTGGTGTGCCATGAATCTAAAATATATGAGAGTTTATTTTTTATCATTACATTATGGAAAATAATGAACTTTTATCACATTATGCTATTTTTTTAGAAGGACCTGTATATATATATATATATATATATATATATATATATATATATATATATATATATATATATATATATATATATATATATATGTATATGTATATATATATATATATATATATATATATATCACATAAATATATCACATAAATGTTGTTCTTTTGAACTTCCTATTCATCAACAAATCTTGAAAAAAGTATCATGTTTTCCACACAAAAAAAAAAGCACAACTGTTTTCAACATTGATAATAATAAGACACTTAAGATTCTTGAGCAGCAAATCAACATATTATAATTATTTCTGAAGGATAATGTGACACTGAAGACTGGCGTAATGATGCTGAAAATTCAGCTTTGATCACAGGAATACATTTGATTTTAAGCATTAAGAACTGCACTGCTAATGTTGCTCATGTACAATTATGATGTCACATGAAAATAGCATGGTACTGTGATCAATACTGATCAACATAGTTGTGTGGTACTGTACACCCAGATTCAACACTAATAATGCTAGTAGTAATATTAATAATACTACTACTAATACTACAATGGTACATGCCAAAACAATTCCACTGACTACCTGTAAATTTGAGATAAAACAAAAATTATACCGGTACTACATACTGACATGTCTGACCTCTCTTGTGTCTCTCAGGTGTTTTTATGGAGCGACCTCATAATCTACACAGCACTGCTGATTTCACAAGCTCTACCTCAGGGAACCATCCCACAATTCCCTCAAACCAGTCCAAACCAGCATTCAACAGCACCGCACAGATGCTCGCAGGTTTGTTTGTCTGCTCTGCTGGGAGGAACGGGTGGAAAAACACTGACACCTGTTTTATCAAAACTTAATCAGTCTTTGATGCATTCCCTGCTGGAAAAACCAGGTCATTTCAGCGAATGGTTGTCAAGCTGGTAAAACAGTTTCAGAACATGGGTTAATCTCATACGGGTCTCCACCAGCTTAGTTAAGGTGTTTTACTAACTCTGACCATATTTGCAACATTTTTGTTTGTCCAGCACCACCTATCCATTATCCAGGTCCAAACGCTCCCTGTCTATACTTTAATGTGTCCATGCCTGTGCATACAGTGGCTGAAGGAATTAATTGAGAATATTTCACTTTGAATTGTCCCCTTACCAGTCGTTAAAAAAAAAACATTTTTGGATGACCCTGTCATATGCAACAAATTCGTATAAAACATCACCGTTTTTACGAGGCACAAACAGCTCTCACATAAAATGTACATAAATGCACCCCATTGTTGATATACATCCACTGGCATGCTGGTGCGATTTTAATTGGTTTATTAACCCCTGACTGCACACCCCTCATTCTGCAAGTGGGACATAAATGACATAACCAAAATTAACCGGTGTCTGCTCATAAGTCATTCTGAATAGACAAATAAGCTAACACTTGAGAGTTTACAGTTTAAGACACAGAATTACTGTTATTAAAGCTGCAGTATGTAACTTTTTTGGTTAAAAGTGATACAGTCAATGATCCCATTTTTGAGCAAGTATATAACAAGTCAGTGTTTAAAAACGATCTCCTTACCTTAGCCAGATTCACAACAGTAAACTTGTAATAATGTGTTATAATTTGAGTAGTACTGGTGGATTTCCATGGGAAATTCGAGCATGTCACCATTTATCTTTGTGTCATTACATCACGTCTGAATACATAAAGAAGGAGTCCGGCTAGTAGGCTATCGCATGAGGATTCTGCAGGTGGCGGATCATTTATAGCCTTCTCTCACAGCAGCTGGAATAATTAAACTTATCATTTTGATGGCGGATGGTAATCCAGAAAGGTCCAAACGACAATCATCAGTGACAACTGGAGATTCACCCGCAGTCAAAAGCAAACGATCAGACTGTACAGAAATTAAAATCTACAGGTAACGCTAATACACATAGTCACACAATGCTGATGTTGTTATCATTAACAATATGAGAACAAATTATAACAATGATAATAATAATTTGCACAGGTTGATTTGAAATGAGCTAAGCGATCGTTAGATTTAATCACTCTTGGTAGCGTGATTTAATGTAATGATTTTTTCTCAATCTGTAGAACAAAAGTGGCAGACATGTTAGTTACTTGTTCAGATTACATTTTCCAGTGAAATTTCTTATTTATTACTCCAAGACGTAGAATATGTGATTCTGAAGTACAGTATTCACACCGGTGCGGTTACTGAATGACAGCCACACAAACTCCTCAAAACATTAGATTCATCCGCGCTGTGGAGCCGTGCCGAAGCACAACCCACGTAAAGATGATAATTCCACAGATATTATATTCATTTTAAATCTGAGGATGTCAACTCTAAGACTATTAATTTTATTAAATGTTTTCTAAGATCATGTCATGTGAGTTTTTAGAGAAGGCTGATAAAATGCTAATAAAATATTGAATTGCCCTCTAAACACCCATTGGCAGTCTATTGTCTAATGTGAGGAGATCTGTCTCATTCATGTTTCTATTGTTCTCACTTGACGAACATGTCACACCTCTGCCGGTATGAGACTTAATCTTCATTATTCTTATGTTTGTAATCAGCCATTATTAGCCTTTATTCTGGCATTACATGGCTTGCCCATCTATACCACTTTGATCCCACTATACATGAATCCATTATCTTAAGTCTTTCTAGAAAACAAAAAAAGAATAGTCTTGCCCAGGTGAGTCCAGCGCCCTTATGTGAATTATTTTAACAAATTAGTTTATGGAATAGACCTCCTGGCACGACAGGTGGATTAGAGCTACAGTTAGCATCAAGCTACATAACACAATTTAAGATTACTATTACGCTTTTACTCAAAACTCACTTTAAACTAACACAGCATGTTCATATTAACTAATCTATAAAATCCAAATTAGCGTTTTGTGTCCATGTCTATTAGTTTTGAGGTCATAAATGCTAGTGCACCCATAAACATAAACAAAATTATGTTTTAGCAGAAATACAGCATATGCAAAACATAATGAAGACTCATTCCCATCCTAATGCCTAATTCCGCCCAAGTTTTCACAAAAAACATTACTGTAGACCTAATTTGTGGTAGTTGTTATGATGTTTTTTTATATATTATTGAAAGAAGTCTCTTTCTGCAGGTGGTCTCCTTACTGTCTATGTGTTTAAACTGGAGATGGGCTCTGCTGTTCCTCTATATCGCTATTCACTAAGTGCCAGTGTACCTGCACCCTGGCAAGCATCATCTGCTGGGCACGGGGATGTGCCATTCTTTCAGGTCTGTATGGCCACACACACATATATATATATTATTATTATATTTTTTTTTTGTTCAATTTTAATTTAAAGTTTTGTCATTTTAGGGGCCAAGCACCTATTGTATTCGTTAGGGTTTTTATTATTTGGGGCCAAGAAGCTATAATGTCATTTTCCATTTTCAAATTTTTTATGAAAAACATACTTTTTCAAACTCCACCTAGACCCTTGCTAGGATTTTCACAAAAATCAATCAGATAATCCTCAGACCGTGCCAACAAAAAGTAATGGATTTCAAGGTGATTAGTCTACCCTCACACACTATTCCCTACGTTAGTCCACTAATACGGTTCACTTGTAAGAGTGAATGAAATCGAGTGAGTGAATTCGGACAGCCGCTATGTGTACATCGACTGTACACTCGTTATTGCGGTGCAATGTGGGATTGAATGAGTGCACTCAATAATGTCCACTATGGTTTCGGACACCACTACAAATGGCTGTCCCCTTAAATAATGACCTATTTGAGGGTATAGGGGGCAATTTCAGATTCAGCCTTGGTGTGTGTTGTGACAACCATGACCGGAGGGTACCTGCACAGTTTTGGCACAGTGCCCCCTGGTGGTCATGAGATACGATTTTCATACCAAGAACAATTATACCAATTATGCCATAGTCGGTCAAACTTGCTGGCTACCATTTTGAATTTCTTTAAAAACCTACTTGGTTCAAACTCCTCCTACATGGTTGGTCCGATTTTCACCAAATTTGAGTCGGATCAATGCCAGCAAAAGTAATGGATTTAGTGTTGATATGCCATATAAACCAGTGGTTCCCAACCACGTTCCTGGAGGATCCCCAACAGTGCACATTTCGCATGTCTCCTCAATCAAACACTCCTGATTCAGGTCATCAGCTCATTAGTAGCTTCTCCAAGACCTGATGTGGGTGTCAGACAAAGGACACATCCAAAATGTGCACTGTTGGGGGTCCTCCAAGAATGTGGAACACTTATATAAACCATTATAGTTTAACACAGTTGATGGCATGATGCCAAAGTGACTCTGAGGCTGTTTCTCTGCAAAGCTTTGTGTGTGTCATTGTCACCCCACACCGACCACATCACATCAATTTGGTCACAGCGCACTTATTGATCGAAAGAGATAAGCAATGAATTCATGTTACTAGTGATTCTATTTCAGATTGTTCAGCCATTTTGACTAAAATCCTCTAAAATTGTTTTAATTACTCATTGTTGCAGTTGGTCTGATGATACCAGCCATGCTTGCATAACTCATGGCTTTTTTATGCTTGGCCCCTTAATTATATTTATATCATAAAGCTTTAATTTATTTTTAATTTCAGTTTTACTCATTTTCTTTGAAGTTTTTCATCTATTATATAATTTTAGGTCTATTTCAATGAATGCAAATTATTATTATTATTATTGTTTTATTTATATTTTATTAAATTATTTTATAATATTATTTTTATTTTAGTTTTTAAATTAACAATCACACTGCACACTGAACATAAGTTCTTTTATTAAAATATTTACCAGAAACATTAGATGCTTTGAAACAACCACTGTTTGAAACCCATTAACTATATTATACCTATTTATTTTATATTATATTTAATTATAACTTTCATTTTACTGGCATTTTATTAATTTACGTAATATAAACACAGATTCAAAAATGTTGATGTCAATATTATATTTTTGAAATATGTCTGATTGGTTGAGGAAAACATATAGGGAATAATTAGTGAAATGAATAATGCAAGTAATAATATTTTGCCTAGTGTTTAAAGGCCTGCTCACACCAAGAATGATAGCAATAAATATAATTATAACGAAAACTCTATTAGCGTCCACACCTAAGTGATTCCAACGATATTGTTGCTTTGTGCTGTTATAGTTTGCAGAACTATATCTTTATAGTTATCATCCTTGGTGTGAACGGGCCTTAACTAATGAAATTTCTGTTGTGCAACTCTTAATTGCAATTCAGTAAATTCCTCTTCCTGTCATTCCAGTTCAACATCCTGTGAGACGTGGTCAATTCAATTTATATTTACACGAATGAATTGGAAAAAAAGCCAATTCTTTGTTTTTGCCTTACTCTGGCTTTTACACACAGAGCCAGTTGAATATTCTCCATTAAGCGAAGAAAAGGAAACAATGGTTCTTTCGAGCACAAATAGTTGTGTCGGATGACAGCTGTGATAAGCCATTCTCTTGAAAACATAATTATGTGTTTTTCACATTGCTTAATACTTACACTACTCAGACAAAAAACATTACCGCCCGTTTGCTAATGCGTCAGTGAATGTACACAATCTATTGCAACACCTCAGAATTCCATCATCCTCGGAGGAATTTGCGCAGCGAAATATCTGTGGCGTGTGTTCGCATCACCTCAGCACACTTAAATTGCCCTTATAGCCCCATTCCATCTGAGCTGACAAACACTGATCGATGTGTTGTCACGGTAACAGGCCTACAGCAGTCCCCATAGCAACTTCAGCACGCGGATGACCGTGTGTGTGTCTCACGCCTATCACCCCCGCCCTCGCTGGATGCTTACACTGCGGTCATGTGACGGCAGCCGTCGCTGGAGATCAGAGTTTGAGTTCTACGTGGCTTCGCTTGAGCAGCAACACAGCAGGCGAGTGTGAGGGGGGACACGTGATGTTCACAGATGAGCCGTGACTGATTGAAATAATGTTTATTGCTTCTCAACTGTGCAACATTTAACCCTGTATGCCTCAGTGCCCCATTTGAAGTGCCTGAAAGTGATCTGGGATAATAATAATCCAGTAATTGATCTCCTGTTTGTGTATATTTTTGTCAGGAAGCTGTATTTTGCCCAACACACCATCAGCCCGTACCCCAGTCGTGTGTGTGAGGGGCCGCCGGGGTGTGTGTTCAGCTCCGGGCCTGATGGACCCACTCAGGGCAGCTTCTACGCCCCACTTCCTGCTGGTACATGCACATTTTAAATGTATTTGAAGTAGTGCATATAACTGAAGATTGTGGGAGAACATCCCCTTGTGAAAAAGTAGTGTGCTTAACTGTATTGAATGTGCACTGTTTTTCTTAACACACTTATGTATACTTTTAAAAAGTGCACTTTGTAATGTCTTGCCTTAAAGTACATTTTAAATCGTTTTATTAATCTTTTTTCATGCTTTAAAAAGTACACTTATTTTGATGTGTTGACCAGCATACTAAAGCACATGTACTGTAATGCACATTATAATTGTAACTGTAGTTTGTTATATGCAGTTTTGGAGAAAGTCACAAGTAATTGCATCCCTAAAAAATAACTGATTTGCATTACTTAGTTACTTTTATGGAAAGTAATGTGTTACATTACTTTTGCGTTACAGTATTGCGTTATTCCCTAAAAAGTAACTGATTGCGTTACTTAGTTACTTTTAGGGAAAGTAATGTGTTATGTTAATTTTGCATCACTTTTTCTCACCTGGGCTTGCTTGTTTGTTTCTTAATAACAAAAAAGTTATATTTTTGGCACATGTTAAGCGGACATTTGATAAGCTTATTTAATTAGTGAAATGAATAAGTCTCAGGCCAAAGGAAATGCAAATTCATGCTTGTACTTTAGAGGCAGCTCAAACAAACACTTACTTCAGCAATAAAAAAGAAACAAATGTGACGTTTATCTTAAGTCATTTTTGCTTATTGGTATGGTTGAATTGGATCATTGAAAGACAGCAGCACAGACATTGGAGAAAAAGTTTAAGTGATTATTAGGAACACCTGTTCAATTTCTCGTTAATGCAATTATCTAAACATCCAATCACATGGCAGTTGCTTCAATGCATTTAGGGGTGTGGTCCTGGTCAAGACAATCTCCTGAACTCTAAACTGAATGTCAGAATGGGAAAGAAATGTGATTTAAGCAATTTTGAGCGTTGCATGGTTTTTGGTGCCAGGCGGGCCGGTCTGAGGATTTCATCTGCTCAGTTACTGGGATTTTCACGCACAACTATTTCTAGGGTTTACAAAGAATGGTGTGAAAAGGGAAAAACATCCAGTATGCGGCAGTCCTGTGGGTGAAAACTTTGACTGAAAGAGCAACTTTGACTGAAATAACCACTCATTACAACCGAGGTATGCAGCAAAGCATTTGTGAAGCCTCAACATGCACAACCTTGAGGCGGATGGGCTACAACAGCAGAAGACCCCACCGGGTACCACTCATCTCCACTACAAATAGGAAAAAGAGGCTACAATTTGCACGAGCCCAAAAATTGGACAGTTAAAGACTGGAAAAATGTTGCCTGGTCTGATGAGTCTCGATTTCTGTTGAGACATTCAGATGGTCAGAATTTGGCGTAAACAGAATGAGAACATGGATCCATCATGCCTTGTTACCACTGTGCAGGCTGGTGGTGGTGGTGTAATGGTGTGGGGGATGTTTTCTTGGCACACTTTAGGCCCCTTAGTGCCAATTGGGTATCGTTTAAATTAGGGATGGGCGATATCTCAATATTCAAAATATGGATTTACGATATGGATTTTGACATATCGTAATATTGTTTATATTTAATTCTGGTTCCGCCACTTTGCTTGTTTGCCTTCTCTGTGCTGTGCTCGCCCCCGCTCGCTCGCCTCCCGCCGCCTTGCTTTTGTTTCCCCTCCCCTCGCGAGTTGTCTCATTGAACATGGCGGCGTTCGCAATCAGCCCGGAGGCGACAGAACTCGTCTAAAAAAAAGGACAACTGGCTCCATTATATGGAGATACTTTGGTTTTAAGGCGTCGGACGAACAGCAGACAGATGTCTACTGCCGTGAATGCCGAAAGTTGGTGCCAACCAAAGCTAGCACCACAAACCTCTTCCACCATTTACAGACGAGTTGCAAGCTCGGATACGAGGAGTGCACCAGACTAAAGGCCGCAACATACTCCGCAAGAACAAAGAAATTTGTTTGTTTTCTCGAGGTGGCAAGAACAAGAACAAAGTTCGTTCTGGCCAGGACATTACATACTTCACAATAACAGCAGGTGCCGAACATCTCCGTTTCTTCATTAAACCCCGCCCACTTTAAATCTCTGACAGTTCTCGGACACTCACAAGAAAAAAGTTCTGCTCAGACGATGTTTCGAGAACGAGCTGCGAGAACTCCCAAACCAGGGCTCAGAGAACAAAATGACGTCATTTTGTTCTCTGAGCCCTGGGAACAGGAACTTTTTTCTTGGTTCTTGCGGAGTATGTTGCGGCCTTAAGGATCCCGGCCACTAAACCCACTAGCTTTTTCTTTTCTTTTACAGTTAAATTATTATTATTTATGTAATTAGGGATTTTTTTTTATCTTAAAATATCGCAGAAGCACTTTTGTTCCTATATGCACTGCCTACCTCGAGTTGAGTTGTTTTATTTTTGAATGAAAAGAAGGCAAGGTATTATTTCTTCCTTTATTTTATTGTTAAATTATTATTTTTGTATAAAGGTTTTTTTTTTTTAAATGTCGCAAATGCACTTTGTTCCTACATTTGCACTTCAATAAAAAAGACTGTGGTATTTGGCATATTTGTTTTTGCAGTAGTTTTTTGGGGGGTAATTTTTCCTGTAAAGATATTGAGATATAGAAAAATATATCGATATATTTTTTGCTCCATATCGCCCAGCCCTAGTTTAAATGCCACGGCCTACCTGAGCATTGTTTCTGACCATGTCCATCCCTTTATGACCACCATGTACCCATTCTCTGATGGCTACTTCCAGTAGGATGTACCATGTACCATGTCACAAAGCTCGAATCATTTCAAATTGGTTTCTTGAACATGACAATGAGTTCACTGTACTAAAATGGCCCCCACAGTCACCAGATCTCAACCCAATAGAGCATCTTTGGGATGTGGTGGAACGGGAGCTTCGAGCCCTGGATGTGCATCCCACAAATCTCCATCAACTGCAAGATGCTATCCTATCAATATGGGCCAACATTTCTAAAGAATGCTTTCAGCACCTTGTTGAATCAATGCCACGTAGAATTAAGGCAGTTCTGAAGGCGAAAGGGGGTCAAACACAGTATTAGTATGGTGTTCCTAATAATCCTTTAGGTGAGTGTATTTGTGTTATTTAACGTATTTAATTACTGCAGGTTTGCGTCAAATTATGAGTTTGCATTTCTCTTTTTTATTCATTTTTAGGAATGCTGAATCCTTTGTGCAAGTGAGATGAATAAAGTAAACTACAATAGCTATCATGTTCACACACAAAGCCTCTGCACTTATTCACAATTTCTCTCAACATGGGGACAGAAAAGCTGTCAGTCAATACATGGGAAAACAAAGTAACTTGTGTTACTTATTAGAAAAAGTTGCTTAGATATTTAGTTTTCTTGCAAAAATTATTGGGTTCTCAAAAAAAGACAAAAAAAGAAAAGAAACGTAGATTCATCAGTATTCCTTCGATATAAACTTCTGCAGTAGATGCAGGATACTTTTCTTTTATGACAATTTGCCAGTTGTTCTTTCTTTGCTAAGTGTCAGACACATCTTCTATATCTGATCAGCTCCTACCCAGATTAAGATCTCCAGGACTTCAGGCTTTAACCCCTGCAGTGGAGGTGAATGTGGGAAACCAGCAGTGCGCCCTCTAGTGGACACCGGAGCCATGGTGTTTGTGGTATTCGGCATACTGGGGGTCAACCGCACTCAGCGCTCAGACAACCATGTTATTGGAGACCTGGTAAGACAGAATAAAAATTTCACTATTTACAGCATTTTTACCTTTATTTCATATGTCAGGATTTACAGGGTTATTTCTTTATTATTTTAAATTATTTTCAGGTTTGAATGGGAAAACCCCTGATTTTAATGTAGTCTCAGTTTATACATTGTGCATTGATTGTTTTCCTTTGAAGCTGATTCATGAATTGTTAATTGAATTATTAATTTAATGATTATTGACGTTCCTCCCCCTTAAAGGGCAGTGTGATCTATGATCCTGACTTTGATGTTTTTAATGAGATTGGGCACTTATGCAAGCTGTGCAAAGCCATCAGTGCCAATACCAAGCTGGTGAAACCTGGTGGAGCTCAGTGTTTGCCATCAGGTGAGAATCATCCACAAGTTCTTCTCAAATGGCTTTTCAAACGTTCACAGTTTTACCACGTCCTGTTTCTTTCTTTCAGGAAATAGCCTCACATCCATTTTGCCCTTACTTCACCCGGAGTGTCACTCTCTTCCTGAGCCCAACCTCTTGCCTGGCCAGCTATCCCATGGTGCAGTGGGCATGCAGGGCGGTAGAGTGCACTGGATCTCAATGGCTTTTGAATCAGTGAGTTCACTACTGCTTTTCAATAGTTCACACAAAAAATGTTGTTGAGTCATATAGACTACTTTCATGGTACCTTTTGCCCTTTTAAGTTACGTTCACACTGCAAGCCTTAGTACTCAATTCTGATTTATTGCTCAGATCTGAATTTTTTTGTATAGTTCACATACACTATATTGCCAAAAGTATTGGGACACCCCTCCAAATAAATGAATTCAGGTGTTCCAATCACTTACATGGCCACTGGTGTATAAAATCAAGCACCTATGCATGCAGATTCTTCTGCAAAATTTTGTGAAAGAATGGTCAGAGAGCAGGTTCAGCGCATGCTGAGGCGCACAGTGCGTAGAGTTAGTAGCTACAGACCTCCAAACTTCGTATTGCTTTCAGATTAGTTCAAGAACAGTGTATAGAGAGCTTCATTGAAAGGTTTTTCATTGCTGAGCAGCTCATCCAAGCCTTACATCACCAAGTGCAATGCAAAGCATCGGATGCAGTGGAGTAAAGCACGCCGCCACTGGACTCTAGAGCAGTGGAGACGTGTTCTCTGGAGTGATCAATCACACTTCTTTGTCTGGCAATCCGATATACGAGTCTGGGTTTGGCGGTTGCCAGGAGAATGGTACTTGCCTAAATGCATTGTGCCAAGTGTAAAGTTTGGTGGAGGGGGGATAATGGTGTGGGGTTGTTTTTCAGGGGTTAGGCTTGGCCCCTTAGTTCCAGTGAAAGAAACTCTTAATGGTTCAGCATACCAAGACATTGTTGTGGAGGAACTTGACTGGCCTTCACAGAGTTCTGACCTCAACCCAATAGAACCCCTTTGGGATGAATTAGAGCGGAGACTGCGAGCCAGGCCTTCTCGTCCAACATCAGTGCCTGACCTGATAAAAAAAAATCCATAAACACACTCCTAAACCTTGTGGAAAGACTTTAAAGAACAGTTGAAGCTGTTATAGCTGCAAAGGGTGGGCCAACTCCATTGGCCATTAAACCCTACGGATTAAGAATGAGATGTCATTAAAGTTCATGTGCATCTAAAGGCAGGCGTCCCAAAACTTTTGGCAATATAGTGTAGCTCATATTGTTCACATTGTTGTTTACTGACCCACATGTGAAAAAGAATGATAAAAAGATGACATGCATGCAGCACACAGTCATACAGAAATAAACACGGAGGACATTGAAGTAACAGATTACACATTTATTTATAGTGTGATCTGCCGCGGAAGCTAGCAGGCAAAAAAAAAAAACACACGGATGCCAATGATGTTTGGCTTAGGCCTATATGTAGAGCTGTCACTGTAATACTTATTTGTCCTTCACTGACCACCTTTTGCAACTTTGCAACTCTTACTTTAGTAAAATGATCTTATTCTATGTGGTTTGTGCCATTCACACTGTCATGATAAAAACAGATCCAATATGAGCAAGAAAATTGGATTTGGGCCACATTTACCTGCACTCTGAATGTAGTGTGACAGCTAGGTGATGTAGTTACATTGTACTTACTGAAATAAGTACTGAGTAATACTAATGACTTACTATAGAGTTACGGTTATGGTTAGGGCTAGTTACTTGTGATTTTGCTTAATTTAATATTAGAACATGTTACAACGTGTAACTACGTTAAATAAAGTGTTACCAAAAATGTAACCATATTGTTATACTTTCTTAAAAATACTGTTTCGGATACAAATCGTCTTTACCTGCAGTATAGAGTCGTTCACAAGCTACATGCAATAATTGATTAAAAATAGAAGACATATGCTAATTTGGTTTCCAGTTGGTAAATATCCATCTCTTCCAGCACGCTGTTTTCTGCCTTAACATCCCATTACTATTTTGGTGTGAGAAACTACTGCAAATGATTCAGCGCGTGAGTGAACTGTCCTAATCAAACAGAATCCCAATTAAAGTGACAGCAGCCTAATATACCTGAAATAATATTTTTAATATTAAATGGCAGTTTTTCACCATGGTATCGGTCAAAATTGTGGCCAGTGAAAATGTGGCTAGTAACTTTGGAAAGCCCTGATAGTGATCCATTACTTGTTACTCAAAAAGGTAATATAATTACGTAATGCACATTACTTGTAAAGTGTTACCTCAACCAGTGCTTAAAGTGGGAAACAGATATTTGTTTGTTTGTTTATTCTGTTTTGGTGTGGGTGGTCAGAGAAGTGCTGGTATTCATAACGGCCCAACACTTAGGGACAGTATCATTTTCAATACTTGATATCATATACTCCAGGTTATTAAGCATCTTTATGCAACTCTTTCTTCATGTGTCTCTCTGATTCAGACCACCTACAAGGGAAAGTCTTCGTTTCAGACTCACTCTGATTTCCTCCAATGGGAGAGCTTCCTGCAGAAGCAGCTTGCATCACTTCCAGCGTCCTCTGCCTTGAAACGAGGCTTCCAGACCTGCCAACACTGGAAACAGATCTTCATGGAAATTATAGGCAAGAGAGCAAAAATAGAATGTGGCAAAGACAGAAACCAGCTTTGATAAAAATGGCTCTGCTTGAATAAATGAGCAATTTAAGAGCGATTAGTCTGAGGCGCAGACATCATTAACATGAGTGCTCATTAACCTCACTCTCAACAAATGGCAATAATGAATCTGCATTCAGATTCTCTATTTATATAACATTTAACATGGATTGACTCCCTCTCTGAACCCCTCTTTGTGCACTACCCCTTGACTGCAGGTGTAGAGAGCGCCCTCTACAGTCTCCTGCTGTCTCTTGCCATCTGCATCGCATCAGTAGCTGTGTTTACTGCACATCCACTTCTGCTGCTGCCAATCCTGCTGAGCATTCTGGGTATGTCAAACCACTGTACAAAATATGAACTATTAATATTATTTTTGTTAGTATATCATTAATCATACTGTCATATGTACATATGATTGTAAAATAACACTGATTATAGTACATGAGCATTATTGAGAATAATGAGAATTACAAAAAAAAGATGCTGATAAGATGCATTACTGCGGGTCTAAAAATGTATTCATATTTTTTTCAGATAGTAATTTTTTTGTTTTATTTTTGCTTGAAATGTGACTTGGACATGTTCGCTCTTTGATTTACTGTATCCCTTTGAAATAGTTTACCACCAGCTAGTTTTCATTGAGCATGCTTAAATGCAGCGTCTCCCTTTGGACGGAGCCATCAAATGCCTGTTTCTTCCATTCTGTCGAATTTAATTGACTCATGTAATATGTACTGATGGTGAAAATCGTTGCCTTTGAAATGTGCAGCTCTATTCCCATCTCATTTATATGTTAATACAATATGCCAGACATGGCGGTAATTTAACTTGCTTTCAACCAGGAATATTATCACTACAAGTGATTAATCAGACTGAACGAATATACAAATTATGTGAAATGAAAAGAGACTCGGAAAATCATCCCACTTCTATGTGGCCAACTACACAAGGAAATAGATTTCAAAAATGTGCAATGATGCTTGAATTCAAGTAGAGGAAGGAATAAAAACTGTGAAAAGGACAAAAACAGAACCAGGGTGTTTTTTAGCAGTTTAAAGAAGACCTATTATGCTTTATTTTTATTTATTTTTATTTTATTTTTAGTGTGTAATGTTGCTGTTTGAGCCTTACAAACTTCTGCAACATTACAAAGTCACTTCAAAGCGAGTTATTCTCTATATCAGTAAGCACTGAACTCACTGAAACGCCTCAATTGTATTCTTGAGTTTTCTTCCGGGAACATGTGTCACAATATTCTTTATTTATATAATTCCCGCCATATGCAACAAGGTGCGAAGTCTGGTTGAGTTAGTAGAGTGTTGAAATTTGGGGTTATGGTAAGTGGTGTGACATTTCCAAAACACGCTTGAAGCGTTTGACCAATCACAACACATGGTCCAGCAATGACTTAGAGCACATTTTGCTTTTCAGAGGGTGGGGCTTCATAGAGACAGGAACTAACTCTTGTGAATGGCATCATGTGCAGGTGGAGGTGTAATAACTCCTGCTAATTAATGTATTCAAGATCTCCGAGATGCTGCTGTAATGAAGGCCCTGTTTACACCTGGTATTAAGATGCATTTTGGTGAACAAGTGAACGACACTAAATACAGCTGTAAACGGGGTCTAAAACGTTTTGAGCTTGTTCACTTTCCACCACTTCTAGTGGTAGCCAAAAACGCATTTGACTGGATTGCACTGGATTGCTTTCGTAGTGTAAAAGCTCATGTGCTTGAAAGAGTTCGAACAGCCACAAAAGACCGTCTACTCTCCGCCTTCTGATTTAATGCGTAAACATTATGGACGGGATTTAAACTTTGTCAGCTTAAGACCCAAGTTTGGTTTTAAGATTAAAAACTTACCAAGGACAATGTTCTCGTACCATTCCTGATTTCTAACACATACTAGATCTGACAAAACACATTTACCTGTCCATAGACCCTCCCCTCGAAGAAATCAGGACAGAAGTGATCCATCAAAAGTGGACAAAAGAGACGGATTAAAACACCAGGTGTAAACGGAAATGTGTCTCCCTCGTCTACTGGTGATCTGATCGACTAAAACACATCTTAATACCAGGTGTAAACAGGGTCAATCATGGCCCTTCACTGTTTTTGTACCATGTCATTTTGCTTAATTTGATTCATCGCAGGTTCCCTCATACGCCATAATGTTTGCCCTTGCGCATTTTATGCACATGCGCACTCTTCGAAAGTGCAACTGATTGTTGACACGCTAAAATATATAGATTGAAATGTATATATATTTAAATAATATTAAATATATGGAATGTACTGAATGTTAGGTTGCTTATTGTGCCCAATAACATGATCTATTAAAATCCACATGATTTGACAAGAAACTATGCTTCTAACAACAGGTCTAGAGCTGTTGTTTTAACCAAACACACATGTTAGCGATGTTGTTTGCGAATGCTTGTGAAACTAGGGTTTCGAGAAATGCCAAAATTGTTGAACTATGTTGGTAACGACAAAACTTGCAACCATAGTTGGTTAACAATGCTTTCGGGAAACACACCCCAAACATTACTGTGAAAAGAGATGCTGAAACAATGTCAAATATGTGAAAAATAAGGTGTTTTTGAACATTCAAGAATGGAAAAATCAAGTCTTTTAATAGGTCCTCTTTAAAATAAGTCTTAAACCTTGAAATGACCTCATAACGTGTGTGTGTTGGCACTGTTGGCAGGTATGGTGTGTCTGGTGGTGGCGGTGATGTATTGGCTCGGGTGGGAGATGGGTGCAGTTGAAGCCATCTCTCTCTCCATATTGGTGGGCTCTTCGGTGGACTATTGCCTGCATCTAGTGGAAGGCTATCTACTGGCGGGGGACCCTGAAACTTCTGGACTGGCTAATCAGAGTTCGGTATGATATACAATTATCCTTTACTCAACAAATGTGTCAAAATACATCTCCTGTGATGGTGAAATGGAACTTTTTTCATGATATGTTTACATCCCTGACCCATTTCATTTGTAGTGATCTGGGCACGTAACACCAAAGCTTGGTTGGATCCCAGTTTGGGACATACTTGAACTGTTAAGGCACAGGGATTTCCTCCTACCATTATGCCCTAGAGCAAGGCACTGAACCCTGGCACGCTCCAGGGAGTCATTTTAATTGGTATAGTATAAGCTAGCCTGGATAATACATCATCTCCTAAATAAAACCTAAAACAAGTTCATGTTTGCAGGTATTTCTAAATGGTATTATACATAATAACAGTCAAAGAACTTAATGGTCCATTTTAAGTGTTTCCACATGACGTTGTAGTGGTCAGGTGGTACAAGACAGAGCTTTCCATAAATTCAGAGTTGTTGCAAGTTCTACAAGAATGAACGCTTTTTAGAAGTCGGAAACTCTTAATAATGATAATTCCATCATGGTGTGAATGCAAAAAATGCACTAACAATGTTATAAAAAAAAAGAACAATCTAGAAAGGATAAGAAAGTTCTGAAGTTTTCAGGAATGTGGGGAATTGACCCACTCGAGCTGAAACTAAAACATGAATGAACACCTGTGCTTTATTAGCAGGTTAATTAACTCAGCCAAACACAAACAATAAAGAACTAAACATAAAGAATTCACAATATTGCATTACATTAGTGTGTGCATTATAATGTTGTCTTGTCAGGAGGTCAGTTTTTCCATAAGACTGCAGTCGCTAGTGTGCCCCTTGAGGCCAGCGGAGTGAGGTTCACACGCACAGCTCTTACTGACCTACGTCCGTTACACTGAGGTCTACACGCACAGCTCTTACTGACCTACGTCCGTTACACTGAGGTCTACACGCACAGCTCTTACTGACCTACGTCCGTTACACTACACTGAGGTCTACACGCACAGCTCTTACTGACCTACGTCCGTTACACTGAGGTCTACACGCACAGCTCTTACTGACCTACGTCCTTTACACTGAGGTCTACACGCACAGCTCTTACTTGCCTACGTCCGTTACACTCACCCCCCCCTACACCTCACTCACATCCGGGTTACGGCACCAAATGTAACCGGTCCTACTCGACCCACTCAGAGTGGGATTCGAGCCGGGGTCTCCGCAGTCATTAGTGTCAGTCGCTAGCGTGCCTCTTGAGGCTGGGGAAGTGAGATTTACACAGACAGCTCTTACTGGCCTACATCCATTACATAAATTATAATGGATATTTTTATCAAAAGACAAAACTGTGGCTAAAATTAAAAACTGAGTAAACGTGAACACCATTCCACCACTCCATTCTGACTGCAGTGTTATGGAGAAAACCTGCTGTTACTGAGCACAAACACAGTGACTAGAAGAAATGTCAGCATACTGATGAGATAAACTCATCTGATTCTATATTCTGCTCTGTTCCCAGCATTCCTTTCCTCAAGCTTTATATCTCTCTAGTGTTATAAATGTAATTGCTTACAGAGTTGCAAAACAGCTAAACACAATGATCTATTCACACTTATTGATTTAAAAGATAGTAGCTCAATGAGACAAGGAAGTCAATTTAAGAACACGACACCAAAGTAAGAGTCGTAAAACAGAAAGAAAGAGACAAGGTGAGAGTTTTTTTTTGTTGCACGAGGTGAATGTTAATACGAAGAGTTTTCACAAGTGTCATTTCTTCTGCTTTTGCTTACAGGAGTCTTCCATCAAACGGCAGCTACGGACCCTTGAAGCAGCCAATCACGTGGGTGTTGCCATAGTTTCGAGTGCCGTCACTACAGTGATTTCAACCATTCCACTCTTTTTTTGCGTCATTGTGCCTTTCGCCAAGTTTGGTCAGATTGTGGCCATCAACACAGCAATTTCCATCGCGTTCACTCTCACGGTCACTACCGCGCTACTGGCGACAATGGGACCCGTGGACTTCACTCGGCCCCCCAGAGCCGTGCTCAAAGCCGCTCTGGTGGTCCTGATCATGGGTGTCTGTGGAGGTCTGCTTTGGTGGACCGGATCACAGTTTGCTCCTGACACACTGATCTAAATCACTCAGAGAATCGCTCCTGCACCCGTTTCAGGCCGAGGAAACACATTCCAGGTGGATTTCAAGTGTGCAACTGTGATTAGTTTGTGACGTTGAGACTTTATATGTGAACATGACCTCATTGGGAAGTTGGGAAAAAATAAAGTATTTAACATGTGTGGCGCACAGTTAGAAATTAGGAAACCCTCTTCGTGAATAGTGAACAGTCTGCATGAAGGTAGCGAGCCCTGACAGACGTGGGAAATGACGTCGGACACATTTAGGTGAATTACACTGTCTTTGCTATCATGAATCGATCTGTCAGGGACTTGCATTAATGTATGACCAAAAGTGTTGATTATTTCTCCATATTTATTCATGACCTATACTGAAGTGACTTATGTCTTACCTTGGTTCAAGTGTGATGAAGCCCTGAAGTATCAGAAGAAAAGAACACGAATTCTGTGAATTCTTACGTGCGGGAACAGGACAACACTGAAGGAGAAAGTCTAAGACAAAGCTACTTTTTCACCGTCCTTGAGGGATGTTGCGACAGGATGGGTGTTTAACACGGAAGTTAATTAGTTGAACCCCAAATGTAGAAGTCCTACTGTCAACAAGAAAGGACATTCACAAGCTGTTTTAGTTTTGCAGTGTAGCATAGTCATACAGGACATTAGGAAAACAGCAGGGTGGGATTTGGTGGACATCCTGATTTTGCAGCAAAAATTTTGTCTAACCATGTCCATACCTCTAAACCGATGGGATCAGTTATGGGTAGGGTATCCATAACATGACCCTAAAATCAGAGGGAAATGATGTGAATATCTCTGATGTAGAAGCACAGAACCCTAACTGTGAGCCTAAACTTGACATAAACTGTAAACTCATCCCTCAAATCTGATTGGTTGATTGTAATGTTGATCCAGGAACATGTTGCACTTGGTGAAATCAGGTTAGGTGGGATTTGATTTTATCCATCAGGAATCTATTGGATGGTGAAAAGTGAAAGTTAAAGGGTTAGTTTACCCCTAAAAATAAAAGTATCCCATAATTTACTCACCCTCAAGCCATCTTAGGTGTACATATATGACTCTTATTTTTGCCAATTGGAATTTTATTAAAAAAATATCATAGAGATTTTGAAGCCCAAAAAAGCGCATCTATCCACCATATCAGTACTCCACACGGCTCCAGGTGGTTAATAAAGGCCTCCTGAAGCGAATCGATAGGTTTTTGTTAGAAAAATATCCATATTTATAACCTCATAAATTAAAATCTCGGGCTTCCGGTAACGGCTGTATGCGAGTCCAGTTCCAGTGGAAGAGTGACCTCTGACCCGACGCATGACGTGTTGACAAACGTGGAAGTGCAGAGGATAGAGCAAAACAAAACACCAGTCATAAAACGAGAATTTTTAAAGAGAAATGTGGGAGGAGCTTGAGTTTCTTGCCCAGCTCTATTAGTTTGAACCGCGAGAGGCGTCTACTCTCACCTGAGCTTACGCTACTCCTACATCCTACATCATGTGTCGGGTCAGAGGTCACTCTTCCGTCAGAACTAGACTCGTGTGTGGCCGTTATTGGAAGATGGTGATTATGGTTTATATGAAAAGTAAAAATAACACTGGTTTACAAATCAGATTGTATGAATTCAACACCAATTCCCCAAGCTGTAAAATAGCTGTTTTCTCATGAAAAAATAAATAAAATAAAAACATTCCAATGCTCCAAAAGCATAAAATAGTTATGAATTTCCATGAGAGTATTTTGGGTTTTTTCTTCATTTAACATGCTCAATAATGTTAGGAACGTAAATAGGATCCATTTAGATTTCATGTTGACTTTAAGGAACAGAAACAAGGGGCCTCATTGATAAAATGTTGCGTAGAAACCGTCCAACATTTGATCTTAGAGAAGGAGATTGCAGAGAACGTACGCACAAAAAACTTGCTCTCTGCCACAAGGAAAAGTGCGTATGTCTGCTTTTGCACTCAAGTCTGTGCAAACGCACATTTAATAAATGAGGCCCTCTCAAACATATAGGATGCTCTATTTCTTATGACAGCCAACATTTTCCTACCTTAATGTAAGAGGTTACTGTACATTGTTTTGTATTTGTCAGAAAACCGTTGAATAGGGTTGCAGTACCGATCATATTTTAAGGCACTTAGTTGTATTTCACAGTAAACATGCTAAAAAGTTGTTTTTTTGTGTCTGGATTTTGTAAGATAAAAGTGTTAAATCATGGTGAATTTCATGCTGGCTTTTGTAAGATTCTGATGAAACGAACTCTGCAGAGTAACGCTGTGCTTCTGATGTGGTTTGTTAAAATTCCCAGTGAAACCAATGTTTGCCTTTGTGTTTCTGCACACCAAACGGATCCACTTCACCTGATGTGTCTTTATCTTTTTTGATTGTTGTAATTTATCCGTCTTTCAAACCATATAGACACACAAAGTAATGCGACCTTCAATCTGCCTGATCATTTGACCTCCTAACCGGCAGTCTGGAAATAATACAGCACTTCAGCAGCAAACCACTTTCAGCCACAGACTCTCGCTGTCTCCACTGCACTCCAGTGCCTTCAGCGTGCAGGAATTTACAAACCGAACGGAGTTCACCTTCACAGCTCTATCTGCTCAACTCGGGTGGTTTTCTGCGATAGTCATGATAAAGAAAAATGTTTATTATTGTAGAAAAATATTCACATATTAACACTTACACACCATACTAAGGGAGCTTGTTTCCGCTACAGAATAAAACAATTTAAAAAATGAGTGCAACTTTTTATCTCCCAATTCTGACTTTATCTCGCAATTGCGTTTATATCACGCAATTCTGAGAAGAAAAAGTCACAATTGCGAGATTAAAAAAAAAAAAATGTAATTACCTTTTTATTTTTTTATTCTGTGGCAGAAACAAGCTTCCATACCGTACACAGTGTGAATCTCACAAAGAAATGTCAGGTCAATTTTCACCTTAACATTATGTAGAAAAAATGTTTTGCATCAAGAAAATAAAACCTATGTAGGATTTTCTTTGGTCAAATTGTTATAAGCTGAACACATTCCTTCACCAAATTCTATAATACAAAAATCCTGTGATGTCTGATTACAAATATACAATGGCAATATACACCAATCAGGAATTTGGAGGCCAAGTCAACACCTCAAACCATTCCTGAACCATTTTTGCTTTGTGGCAGGCGCATTATCTTGTTAAAAGAGGCCACAGCCACCAGGGAATACCGTTTCCATGAAAGGGTGTACATGGTCTGCAACAATGCTTAGTACATGTCAAAGTAACATCCACATGGATGGCAGGACCCAAGGTTTCCCAGCAGAACATTGCCCAAAGCATCACACTGCCTCCGCCAGCTTGCCTTCTTCCCATAGTGCATCCTGGTGCCATGTGTCCTTAGTTAAGCGACGCACACGCACCCGGCCATCCACGTGATGTAAAAGAAAACGTGATTCATCAGACCGGGCCACCTTCTTCCTTTGCTGTGTGGTTCAGTTCTGATGCTCACGTGCCCACTGTTGGTGCTTTCGGTGGTGGACAGGGGTCAGCATGGGCTCTCTGACTGGTCTGTGGTTATGCAGCCCCATACGCAACAAACTGTGATGCACTGTGTATTCTGACACCTTTCTATCAGAACCAGCATTAACTTTTTGAGCAATTTTACTCCAGTAGCTCGTCTGTTTGATCGGACCACACGGGCCAGCCTTCACTCCCCACGTGCATCAATGAGCCTTGGCCGCCCATGACCCTGTCTCCGGTTCACCACTGTTCCTTCCTTGGAGCACTTTTGATAGAGACTGACCACTGCAGACCAGGAACACCTCACAAGAGCTGCAGTTTTGGAGATGCTAGCCATCACAATTTGTCAAACTTACTCAAATCCTTACGCTTGCCCATTTTTCCTACTTCTAACAAAATGTTCACTTGCTGCCTAATATATCCCACCCACTAACAGGAGCCGTGATGAAGAGATAATCAGTGTTATTCACTTCACCTCTTGGTGGTCATAATGTTATGCCTGATTGGTGGTTTCTGACAGTGGTTGCATGGTTGGTTAAATGTGCTTCATTTTCTATATGCAAAATACTTTTTCCCCCTATTTGATTTTAGCATGAAATGTAATTTTCTAGACTCTCACCAAAAAGCTAACATTATGATGGAGCTAACATCAATCTCTATGGGTATATTATCATATTCCCATTACAACAGTAAAAATAAAAATACATCTTAAAGGTTTCCACTATATTTCTAAATCACACATTTTCATTTGAAAGAGTTCTCTAACCAACCTCAAACTTACAACACTTGCTTGACTTTATATAGCTCTTCCCATCAATTCTGCTTAATTTTTAATGTTGGAAATTGTAGATAGGCATTAATAATGCACTGTGGTGACCATTCATAATTGATGATCTGTTATTTCGCAAATGCAATACTGATATGTGGTTTATTTAGATATCTGCACGGTCATCAAGACGAGCAGGAACCCAAACTCCATCCACAATGTGAGCTCGAGACCTTGAAACCATTAGAACACCAATATTGAAATACCTCTAAAACATGCAGGAGAGCTATTATTTGAAAAACACCAGTTATATGACAAAACGAATCATTGAAAGCATTCGAAATTACAATAGTGCTTAGCCTAGTGTCTTCCTTTAATTTGCTTTCTCACATAGTGCTAACTACTGTAATGTAATTGGTATATTTGGGCTTTTATTGTTAATTAAACGGTCAGTCCACAATTCCTGAGTCTACAAGACAAAATTTGACATGAAGCATTTCAAAATGAAAATAACATTTTATGAAATAGATGCACTTGTTAACACTATGTGCAATACATAGGTGAAAATTAGCTATACAATATAAATAAATTGCATCTTTTGTCTGCAATTACACATAGCCTTACTTCTCATCAACTTATCTATGGTTTAGTGTACTTTGAATACATTAATACATATTTACATACATACATATGATAAAATGCATAAACATGTACCAAGTCTTGTGTGGGAAGGCCGGTCAGGGTGAACAGATCAAGCATACACTATTATGCTGAGGTAACATTTCAGAAATGTGATAAAACAGATCATTTGAAGCCCACATTCAGCCACAAAACACTATTTCTAACAGGAAATAACATGGGCATTAAAAACATTAATAATGCTTAGGAGAATGTCCTTTGCTTAGCAAAATGTACAAGTGCTCCACTACTCTAAAAAGCTATGCTAGGAAGCATATTCAAATACAGAGATGCGAAACTGGGTATAATCGTTCTCTTGGACACAAAAAATAAAATCAATTTGAAGAACTAGGATATAAGTTAGTTGATCTTGAGCATAAAGCGTAGCCATCCTTAGCTTGCAAGAACAAATATTGAGCAACTTGAGGCTTGAGGTGAACACGTGGCTTGAGGTGAACTGATTCAAAGTTCAGGTGGAAGGCATTGCAGAAACGTCTAAAACCTTTTAAAACCCAAAAATGTTTCCTCTAAAAACCATAATCCTCATCATTTGCCTTCCTGGATTTCACACACCCAAGTCAAACAGTAGCCAAGTCCTGAAACGATTCAAATCTAGTGTCTTGAAATGATTCGGTGGGTGACAACAACAATCAGATATCCTGAACCTGAGATTTAAAAGAGCTTTAGGTAAATCCACAAAGGCAAACAGGTGTGAAATTATATCATATGATGAAAAGAGCTGCTGAAACGGAGGAGACAAATTCAACAGCCTTTGAAAGAGAAAGAGAGAGAGAGAGGTAGGGAGCAGTGATGTAGGCTGCATACTTGGGAACACTTCAGATCAAAAAATCAACCCTGGGGACCAGACTATTCAGCACTATTCCGCACAGACTTGACATCTAACATCCTCTTTTCCCAATTGGCATTGGACATCAATGGAGAAAGAGCGATTTCAGGTGATCGCCATGACCGGGGTTCATTCGAAATAGCACCATCCCACCACTCTCCCATATGCTGAGGTACGTTATTGGTACAAATGAACATTTTACAACAGTTTGAACAGTTTTTCCCATAGCCAACGATGTAAGAGCAACATCTGCCTAGCAATGGGGCACCTTAAGACTGCTAAAAAGGACCGTTTCTTTCAGGCCTGAACTCAATACCGCATTGCTGCACAGACAACGGACCTTAATAGACGCCAAATTTAATGTTAATGAAAACGAGACTGTGAGGGACAATTGTACAGTTTATTCAATAGGTTTTACTGTCTAAATATAATTCACTCTCCCTCAAGTCATTCCAAACATATCTTTCTTCTGTGTAATGTTTTAAAGATTTTGTTGCCGATAAAATAAAAGTTGTTGTTTTGGAACCCATTGACTTTTATCAAATGGACAAAATTTTGCTTATTTTGTCATACAAGTTTGGAATGATATGAGGGTGGGTTTTTTGGTTGAACTACCTCTTTAAGGTCATAGTTCTATTTCATACAATGACATTTGTTACAAAAACAACTAAGAATTGGGAAATCTGGGTCATGGACTGCAAGGAAAGAGCCTGAGAAAGAGGAAAACAGCCTTGGGACTTAGTGTCCACCAATTCTTGTGATTGTGCCTAATTTGTTCATGATTGGCAAAGCACAGAATGAGCATTACAAGGACAGAAGCATATTAATCAGGACCTTGGAGAAGATGTGTGCTTAAACTAAGCACAACTGAGCCGAATTTTGAATTTTCCACCATTCTGTTTTTATGAAAAAGCAATTAACAGCCATCAGACGTAGGCCACGTTTTGTGTATTAGTCTTTTAATATGATAACCGACCGTTTCTGGAAAACCTCCTAGAGAGTGATATCATCAGGCAGGGAACCTTCTGGACTAGTGGCCAGGAAAAAGCGAGTTATTACAAATGCTGGTGCCATCACATCCACATCTCCTTCTAGCTGTACTACATGCATCTCTATGACATACAGCGTCATGTCCTCAAGTAACGACAAATAAACCGGCCCACAATGGCCAACGAGACAACAATGCCAATTATGTCAAGAAGAGACAGAAGGTTGTTTCCCCACAGTGCAGCGGTAAATCTCACGTTTCAAGGTCGGACAACCAGCGAGGAACTCCGTCCTGAATGCCCTGCTCCACTCATTTCTCACTTCCTCTATCCCACTGTTGCACAGATGACTGGTTTGGTTGACTGCTCGGTTCTCCTGCAGGAGTTCCTCAGTGTATTTGTGTTTTTCAAACGCACTCTTGGCTCATGAAAGATGAAAAAGGTGGGGGGGTTCCAGTAGCCGATCAACTACACCCACCCTCCCATACAATAATCCCTTTCGATTTCGCCCCAATATTGGTATCCAGCTGAATACATTCCACCCCCCTCCCCCCTCGACATCTTGCCCCGAATGTAAAAATTAAAAAAAGGTAAAAACAAGGTCTACTGCGGAATGGCTTTACTCCTCACAGTCAGTAGGGGATGCCAGAACCCCTGTGAACTACTGAGGTGCGGTTGGCGTTCTTGCGGCTGGTCCGTCGAGTCTGGGTGTTCTTGGCGGCCGGGGGGCTCCGAGCGATGGGCGAGGCCCTCCCCCTGGGGCCCTTTCGCTTCCCCCTAGGCCCTGTACGGCCCCTCCCGGCCACTAGGGGTCACTTCTTACGGGAGTGGAGTGTGTCCTGAAACTTGGTGCTGGTGTAACGCACATGGAAGCCCTTCTTATTGATGGTGTCGTCTGAGCGGAATTTGATGACGATGGAGTCGCCAGCGGAATAGATCTCCTCTGGAGGCTGGAAACACAAAGGAGGCAGATGTCAACATTTAAGCGAACACTGAATAGAACTAATTCACTTGTATTACATCAAACATACCTCATCATTAGCAAATACTTTAAAATGTCAATCAACAGGATTGTTTTTAGTGTACCTCAGTGCCTAGAGTAAGTCAACAAGAGCCAGAAAAACCATGAGCTGGAACTTCAACTTCAACAGGTTGTCTGGGCACTGCCCACAAAGTATTGGCTCTGACAAACTTGTATACATTTCTAACTTTTAACCTTAAATCTTAATGTTTAGTCCAAAAAATAAAACTAATGACTGGAATACACGACATGACTTCTACACAGATTTGTGCGTCTCTGTGTTGGGATTTATCTGACTTCTGTGACCTGAGGTGGCTAGCAGACGGTCGGATTAGCCAGTCTGTCTGCTTCTTGACCTGGGCCCCAGTTACTCAAATTTCAACTCTAAGACTACGTGCCATATTGCTAGAGAGAAGTAGAGTGGCACAAACCCAGGAGGGATGAACAAACTCGGTCCTGGAACGCCAATGTCCTGAAGTTTAGCTCCTACTTGCCCCAACACAGCTGTCTAGAAGTTTCTAGTATGCCTAGTAAGACCTTGATTAGCTGGTTCATGTGTGTTTAACTGGGGTTGGAGATGAACTCTGCAGGACAGTGGCTCTCCAGGAGCAGGATAGGACACCCCATGGCGTACAAAGTTCACATGGTTTGAAAAAATTAGGTATGTCTGTACTATGTTGATGATAAAAATGTACTCATAAAACCAAACTATATGTTGAGCTTTAAAAGGTTGCTGCCTATGTGAACAGTGGATAGCGAGACTACTCACTAGGGCTTAAACCTCAAAAGATTTGATACAATTTGTTGGATGTTAAGAGTTTGAGTGTGTGATTCTTCTCTGAGCAAGCCTAATGGGTTATTTTGGGCTGTGACAGCCTAATGTGCAGCACACTTAAGCTCATGTTGCTCGAGGGACATATTCCCTGCTGTTAGTAAATTGTCAGTTGCTTTGGATTTAAAGCATGTTAAAAATGGCAAGTTACCAAAACTTGATTGAGACAAATGCACACAGTTGAACATCCTCTCAGTTCAAGTCAAACAAATCTCTCAGTCGATAAGCAGGTTGCACCTAATGTATCAGTATCAGAATAACATCTGATATACCTTGTCTAAAGTCCGCATCAGCTCTTCTCATAATTTCTCATTGAACTAAAGTAAATGTAATTATGCTGTTCTGTGACCTATGGAGCTGATCTCATTCACATATTCAAGACTTCTTATTGTTCCTGAGATTTTGTACGCAACATACAGAACTTATTAACTTCTCCAGAACTAGAAATGAAGAAAAACCCTGACAAACTCTTTTAAAGATCAGACTTTATCCTATAAGGCAGCGGTTCTGTGCTGGATTCTGTCCCAAAAATGGGTCACAGGTCTATTGTAATAGGGTCATGGACAGCAGGGTAAATCGGGACTGTAAGGGCCAGTGAACAAAATGTACAATGCCTCAAACCAATCAAGCTTAACCAAGTCATTAGAGTGAGAAAGGGCAAAGAAATGTGATTCTGCATATAGCTGGATTCATTAGAAATTTGGATTTTTTTATTTAATTAAAATGCTTCTTATGGAAAATTCCATATGGAAAATTAGCATTTAGAAGGACTAGCTCACCCCAAAATGTAAGTTGTGTCATAATTTACCCACCCTCATTCATTCTAAACCCATAAGGCTTTTGTTCATCTTTGAAACACAAATTAAGATATTTTTTATGAAACCTGAGAGATTTCTGTCCCTCTATTAAAAGTCCAACACTTTGATGATTGGATTGATCATTAAGACATTGTAAAAGAAATCCATATGAACCGAATGGTTTAATCAGATGAACAGGTCATCGCACAAACAAAGAGCATCAAATATGTAAACTGAAGCTCAAACTACTTGTGAGATGAGTGAGAAGCAAAGGCGCTCATTCTCACGTTTCACACAAACACATTTAAGCTTCTGCAAGAAAGAATGGGGTTCGTTCTCGTGCATCAAGCAAGTACGATTAAGTTTCCGTTTAGCACATTTAATATGCTCTATGCTTGTGCATTGATCAAAATGTGAATGAAAGCCTAAATTAAATGTGTTCATCCTATAAAGTGATCATTACCTTTCAGAAGATGGATTAAAACGCTAGTTTCATACAGTATAGATTCATTTTACAATCTCTTTATGAACTTTCATCAAAAAGATCGGCCCCACTTTATATTAGGTGGCCTTAACTACTATGTACTTACATAAAAAAATAAGTACAATGTACTTACTGTGCTCATTTTGTGTTGCAAAACACCTTTGCTGATATTGAGGTGGGATAGGGGTAGGGTTAGGGACAGGTGTGGTGGGATGGGTAAGTTTAAGGGTAGGGTTAGGTGTAAGGGAAGTGTCAACTGTGTAATTACAAATGTAACTACAGAAATTAATTACAGATGTAATTACATACAGGTATTTTTAAAATGTAAGTACAATGTAAAAACATTTATGTGAACAATAAGTGCAATGTATCAAATTATTAATTAAAATGTTAGTACATAGTAGTTAAGGACACCTAATATAAAGTGGGTCCAAAAGATCTTTATTTGTGCTCTGAAGATGAACCAAAGTCTTATGGGTTTGGAACGACATGAGGGTGAGTAAATAATGACAGTGAATTTTCCTTTTTGGGTGAACTAACCCTTTACCTGGAGGGACAGAAATATCTCAGGCTTTATTAAAAATCGTCATTTGTGTTACAAAGATAAGCGACATGACAAGACATGAGAGAATGGGTTGAACTATCACTTTAAAGGTCACTTTTACAACAAGCTTAGATCTTGCCATAACTCCTGAAAAGAAATGTAGAAGCATTTTGATTTTTGTAGATTGTATGGTCACACTTTAGTTTAGGGTCCAATTCTAACTATTAACTAACTATTGACTATGATTTTTCCTCAATAAACTCCTACTGCTTATTAATAGTTAGTAAGATAGTTGTTAAGTTCAGGTATGGGGTAAGAATAAGATTAAGGGATGTAGAATATGATCATGCAGAATGACGCATTAATATGTGCTTTATAAGCACTAATAAACAGTCGATATCTTAGCAATATGCATGCTAATAAGCAACTAGTTAATAGTGAGAATTGGACCCTAAACTAAAGCGTTACTAATTTTATGTAGTAACTCTAGATCCGAGCTTTACCCCTGATCCACAGTAGCGGCCTAGTCTGGGTGATTTGATGTCCGCTCCATCAAACAGCTCCATGTAATCATAGCCACAGTCGGCCTCCTCCTCGATTTCGAAGGTCTGGAAGATGAGCTCCACTCCATAGCCCTTCTCTGCTGTGATCACCCACTGACAGTCTGATGCCCCGGGGTAGTTATTATCACCAAACTGGGCATGAGAGTAGAGGTCTTTAGTTTTCACCTCCGCTTTCAGACGGCCTCCACACTCTGGAGAAGAGAGGAAAATGAACATGTGAGGTAATTCACTGGCAAGTCTGACTCCAGCGTCTCAGCATAAACTGTACATCAGTAGTTTTGTGACTTGTGGTTGAGATAAGCACCCAGTGATATAAGCTACGCTGTAGCTTTTCAAATAACTTACATCGTTATATTGCGACACAGCGCATAGTGCTCTAATACATGCTGTATATTTGGGATTCCCAATCTTTTTTTGTCAACCGAACACCTTTGACCTAATATATTAGTTCACAACAAGGAGATTAACTATTATAATTAACTAATAAAAGTTTTAAAAATCATTCTACATTTAAAATTAATAGTCCACACCACAACTATAATGATAACAGCACAGAGAAACTGATGAATGATACAAACAATCACAGCCAATCAGAATCCACCTGACTTTAAAGAGCACAAGCATTTAAAGGAACACTCAATTTTCCAAGTCCCCTAGAGTTAAATAGTTTTTGAATCCATTCAGCCGATCTTTGTATCTGGTGGTAGCACTTTTAGCATAGCTTAGCATACATCATTGATTCTAATCAGTCCATTAGCATCTCATTCAAAAAATGACCAAAAACTATTTCAATATTTTTCCTATTTAAAACTTGACTCTTCTACAGTTACATCGTGTGCTAAGACCAACTGAAAATGAAAAGTTGCGATTTTCTACACCTATATGGCTGGGAACTACTTTCTCATTCCTGCGTTATAGTCGCAGATCTTTGCGGCCGTACCATGGCTGCAGCGGCACAATGATTCGTTGGTATTCTGTGAAACATGTTGGTAGTATACACCTTCGACTTACTATCACAGCCCTTTACAACACACAGAACCATGGCTAATCACACAGGTAAATCCACAACACAATTTGTCGGCTGCAAGCCTGAAACTTTCTCTGAACTACACTAACTTTCGCCAGTCACATTGAAAGTTACCTAGCTGGGGGCTACTTTCAGCGCTGCGTAATATCATTGCGCTGCTGCAGCCATGGTACGGCCGCAAAGATCCGCGATTATTACGCAGGAATGAGAAAGTAGTTCCCAGCCATATAGGTGTAGAAAATCGCAACTTTTCATTTTCAGTTGGTCTTAGCACACGATGTAACTGTAGAAGAGTCAAGTTTTAAATAGGAAAAATAATGAAAGTGTCTTTGGTCATTTTTTTTATGAGATGCTGATGGACTGATTAGAATCAATGATGTATGCTAAGCTATGCTAAAAGTGCTACCGCCAGATACAAAGATTGGCTGAATGGATTCAAAAACGGTAAAACTCAACTATTTAACTCTAGGGGACTTGGAAAATGAGCCTATTTTCAAAAAAGTGGAGTGTTCCTTTATAGCGGCAGATGACAAAACTGCAGTGTGCTTATAATAAACAAAACTTTATTATGCGTTGGTGTGGACACTAATATAGTTATAGTTAACATTCTTCGTGTGAACTCTGAAATGACAAAAGGTAAAATATAAAATGGATAGGTCTAGCTCTAAAATATGATGTATGAATATATAAAAAATATATTGAACATGAAATATAAATTGAAAATTTGAACTTTACATAATGTGTTAAAAAAAAGATGCACCATGCATGTTAAGATCTTTAATCACTTAAAAATTGTAGTAATAAACAGTCTATATTATGGCTGATGAACTTCATTGCTAAATGAATAATATTAGAAAATATTAATTATTAAACACTACATCGGCAACATTTTTGATTATTTTCACAAAAGTTTCATGGCCTCCAGAATATTTTGTTGTAATAATTTCTAAATATGCAATATATCAAACTATCAAAAAGGTAAAGAATAGACTCTACAGCTTTTAAACAAAAAACCCTTAATTCTAGATTCATGCATTCCTTTTATCAACACTTGAATATGGGTAAGTTTCATCTTCAGCAAAAAAAAAACTGGGAAAATAGCGTTTTTGTCAAAGACTATGTCTGGATCAGATTCAGAACGCTGATCAAAACACAGATGGAGCAGATTGAGCCCATCAACACCCCCAAAGCTTCACAGTCCTATACAGGTGGTCTCTGATTTGCCCACATCACAGTGTGGGTAGGGGTTTTGGGGTGGGGTGGGGTGGGTCGGGTCGGGTGAAGCGGATCGTTTTCATTGCATCATTTATAAACACCCATTAGTTTGAAAATACCCACAAATTTAGAAACGCCCACTTTTGTTCCGCAGAGACCCAATACTCGTCCTATAGCTCGTCTTGACATTCCATTCAGTAACATTAGGCAGTTTTAACTTATGCTGTTTGATGTTGATGATCGTGTTATTTTACATATGCATCTGCTTACATATAGATATCGATGTTTCTGTTTCTTCTTCTCATGTGTTTTAATCAGGAGATTCTCTACTCTTTCAGGAGATGTGTCATAGCGTATAACAGTATAACAGTGAAAACATGGAAAGACAGAAATTTCCATCAATGGCGGGGAACAATTAAGCATCTTAACTCTTTGCCCACCATTAATAGAAATTTCAGGCAATGCATTTTTTTCACTGTTATATGCCTTGACACATCTTCTGAAAAAGTACAGAACCTTTAAATTCAAAAACAGCTTATAAATCAAAAACTTGCCAAACTTTAGCAAATTAAATGATGACTCATTAAGAGGTACAGGACTATGACGCTTTAGGGGTGTTGATTGACTTGATCTACTCCATTTATGTTTTGATCCAAAAAGCTGGCGGAGGCTGGCAACTTTTTTTATTAAAAAAAAAACTCTGGTGGGGAAAGAATTAAAAAGCAATTTGCATTTAACCCATGTGGTTCAGTGATTTTACCACAGCCTGTTGTTAGGAATGACACAAAGCACCACACAGTCTCTTACGGTTTTATTATATAAGGTTGTATTATAAAAGACTACCAGTCTCTTATAGATTCCAGAATGTAATGTTAATGTGCATTTAATTTATATAGATGTGCTCACCTGCAGTATGGGAAGCCTCAAAGCCTTTCTTCTGCACCGAGTTATCAGAGAAGAAGCGGATGAACATCTTGTTTCCGTTGGATATGATTGGTTGAGGTTTCTTGGTGCCGCAGTATCGTCCGAGGCTTGGTGCTTTCCCATCCCGGCCGTCGTAGATCTCAATGTGGTCATAAGCACATTCCAGATGAGGCTCCATGTCGATTTCATTGAAAGCCTGGAACATACGGATCAAGTCAAAGTTTGAACGGCAGTAGTATTGAACAGGGAAACATATTTTCAAGAATTATACTGCTGCTTGGTACAAGACTTCCGATGTAATCGAGTGCTGTTGGAGTGCATGAGACACAAGGCAGTGTAAGAGGAAAAAACTAAGGTCTATAGATGTTTTTAAATGATGCACTTCTTTTAACTTGAGTGCTGTGTTTTTAGGACGGTGTGTCATTGCGTGAGACGCCACAATAGACACGAGACACAAGCACAGCAGTCAAACGTTTGTTTTTGAGTTTAAAAACGTGAGATTCAGGGGTGTACAGTCCATGAATGCTCTGCATACCCAAGCCATTACAGAGAAAATGAGTTCAGGGACTGGATACTAAAATATTCACATCACTATAAATTACCTTGTCATTTGAGGTGTAACATAAAGCTTACATAATAAATTGCTGTGAATACGTATGTAACTGTCCGTGTCAAATTTTCTGCAAATCTGTGGGAGGGTTAGTGAGTGGATGCACAAGAGTTTTGCCGTCTATGTTCTATTATGATGAATCGTCATTATTGTTCCAGATTCTCAGTTGTTTGTTGGCATGCAGGTGTTTTCATGCACAAGAAAAGCTGTGCGCAAATTGTTCATCAAAGCAAAACAATATGCTGTTGCTGCAAGATCTCAATTACCGTAAATCAGATTGTATTCGATGCAATACTAACTCGGCTAAATCAAAAGGTGCATTCACACCGCGCCGTAATTACAGTAATTACGAGAATTACTTGTAAAAAGTGTTGCATCTTCATACAGCTCCTACTTGTACCATGTGACCACTGTACCACGTGACCACTGCAGATTAATTTGAGTCATGACAGTGTTGCCATAAAAACATATCATTTCCAGTTTGAAGACGTGAACAGCTTCGAGCGTAGTGTCATTGCAAAATTGCAGTAATTATGTCATGGTGTGAACACAGCATTCTGTCAAGCAAAGCTCATTTTTAAAATCCACTGAAAACATGTTTTTTGGCATAGACAAAGTTGAAGGTACACATTTAGCAAAATGCTTGAGCCAACAAATTAAAAATTATTGTTCCATTTGATTTCCCCACATTTGACAAATCTTGTGCGCGCGTTCACGTGTGTGTGTCTTGTGTGTGTGTGTCTGTGTGTGTGTGTGTGTGTGTGTGTGTGTGTGTGTGTGTGTTAGCATCAGTATCTCTTGGGAAGGCACCACCACCTAATGTCTATTCCTGGCAGCAGCCCTTTATTTCGACCCTGTCCTTGATATGAACTTGATATGAGTGGAGAAATCGATTCGAGTAGCTCAGAGAGCAGGAATCGAGAGTCAAAGTCACTTTAAAAACAAACAGAATCAAACAACCCAATCAAATATAGGGTTTCCCCATCACATATTTTAGCAGTGATCATATATTAGGTATCATTCAAAAGCTTAAACACTCAAAATTCATCTTATGAAAACTCTTTGGAAACTGGACATAGCTTTAAATACTCATAGCTTTAATATTTTAACATTTTATAGTGGCGGTCTCAAGGAAAGGTATGAGACTCAAGGTTCTATATTTGGTCACTGTTTTGCTATGGAAGAGATACTGTGGCAGAAATGTATTTTTTGTGATATCAACTTGGTTGGGCATATAGTTTAGATTTTTCAGCAATTTTGGAGTTCAAGTTATTTAGTAAAACACATATATTTTTTTAAATAATATTTTTTACACTTTCATTTTTTAAAGTGCTTCTGAAATAAACTACAGACCAACCTTAGGTCTGTCCAGTGGGGCAAAAAGGTATTTAGTCAGCCACCAATTGTGCAAGTTCTCTCACTTAAAAAGATGAGAGAGGCCTGTAATTTTCATCATAGGTACACTTCAACTATGAGAAAATCACATGATTTTTAAAGAATTTATTTGCTAATTATGGTGGAAAATTTGTATTTGGTCAATAACAAAAGTTAATCTCAATACTTTGTTAAATACCCTTTGTTGGTCTCCACAAGGTTTTTACACACTGTTGCTGGTAGTTTGGCCCTTTCCTCCATGCAGATCTCCTCTAGAGCAGTGATGTTTTGGGGCTGGGCAACACGGATTTTCATCTCCCTCCAAAGATTTTTTATGGGGTTGAGATCTGGAGACTGGCTAGGCCACTCCAGGACCTTGAAATGCTTCTTACGTAGCAACTCCTTCGTTGCCCGGGCAGGTGTGTTTGGGATCATTGTCATGCTGAAAGACCCAGCCACGTTTCATCTTCATTGCCCTTGCTGATAGAAGGAGGTTTTAACTCAAAATCTCACGATAAATGGCCCTATTCATTCTTTCCTTTACACGTCTTCCTGGTCCCTTTGCAGAAAGAGAGCCCCAAAGCATGATGTTTCACCCCCATGTTTCACAGTAGGTATGGTGTTCTTTGAATGCAACTCAGCATTCTTTCTCCTCCAAACACGACAAGTTGAGTTTTCTGCAAAAAGTTATATTTTGGTTTCATCTGACCGTTCTTCCAATCCTCTTCTGGATCATCCAAATGCTATCTAGCAAACTTCAGACGGGCCTGGACATGTACTGGCTTAAGCAGGGAGACACGTCTGGCACTGCAGGATTTGAGTCCCTGGCGGCGTAGTGTGTTACTGATGGTAGCCTTTGTTACTTTGTTCCCAGCTCTCTGCAGGTCATTCACTAGGTCCCCCCGTGTGGTTCTGGGATTTTTGCTCACCGTTCTTGTGATCATTTTGAATCTTGCGTGGAGCCCCAGATCGAGGGAGATTATCAGTGGTCTTGTATGTCTTCCATTTTCTAATAATTGCTCCCACAGTTGATTTCTTCACACAAAGCTGCTTACCTATTGCAGATTCAGTCTTCCCAGCCTGGCGCAGGTCTACAAATTTGTTTCTGGTGTCCTTTGACAGCTCTTTGGTCTTGGCCATAGTGGAGTTTGGAGTCTGACTGTTTGAGGTTGTGGACAGGTGTCTTTTATACTAATAACGAGTTCAAACAGGTGCCATTAATACAGGTAACGAGTGGAGGACAGAGGAGCCTCTTAAAGAAGAAGCTACATGTCTGTGAGAGCCAGAAATCTTGCTTATTTTCCACCATAATTTGCAAATAAATTCTTTAAAAATTGTGATTTTCTGGATTTTTTCCCCTCATTCTGTCTCTCATAGTTGAAGTGTACCTATGATGAAAATTACTCTCTCATCTTTTTAAGTGGGAGAACTTGCACAATTGGTAGCTGACAACATTTTTTTTTGCCCCACTGTATTTGCAAAGCATTCGCAAATAACAACCATTTGAGTTAAAGGGATAGTTCATCCAAAAAAATTTAATTCTGCCATAATTTACTCACCCTCAAGTTGTTCCAAACCTGTATGAGTTTCTTTCTTCGGCTGAGCGCAAAATAAGATATTTTGAAGTATATATAGTTTTCAGCAGCCATTGACTTCCATAGTATTTTTTTTTCACACTATAAAAGTCAATGGCTACCAACAACTTTCTGGTTACCAACATTCTTCAAAATATCTACTTTTGCACTCAGCAGAAGAAAGAAACTCATACAGGTTTGGTACAACATGAGGGTGAGTAAATGATGACAGAATGTACATTTTTGGGTGAATTATCCCTTTAAGTGCTTTTTTACATCTATGCTCAAAAAGGGGGGTGACGGTTAAATTAAAGACATTTTTAGCGGATTGGAGAATGAATTTAATTTACAAATATTGTAGGAAATGGGCATACTTTTAAATCGACACCTGCCATGGTGTGTCTTTTGTGTACCCTGATTATGATCTGTGTCCTAAGCCAATTCATCACACCGTTTAACTGTTCTGTTTGGTTACATCACCGGGAAATTGGTAATGGGGGGCCACTGCTGTACGTTACCCAACTATTGTAAATATGGATGGAGAGAGATTGTACATACTATTTTGATCCGATGTCCTGGAGTGGTGGACAGGGCCCAGGTGCAGGCCTTCTTACTGGGGTATTTATCTGGCCAGTTGGGGCTGGTGATGGTCCCACTCACGCTGTTCACAACGTGATCACAACCGGCTGCAAGAGATACCAATAACACGTGACATCCGACACCGAGTACACACAAAAACAGTCTCATCCTCTTGCTCATCATATGAGACACATTCAAACTTCAAACAGAGAATCGTTGTTGTTTTTGGCACAAAGAGTCTTGCATTTCCTAACCTTCTTAAACACCCTTTCTCCACTATTTTCTTTCTCTTCTCTCAAGCACTGCCACTCTCTTTCTATTTCTGCCCACAAGAGGAAGGCGTTCTCTAAAAATATCCAGACGCTAGTTAGTGCCAGTGATCTGAAATCGATGGTGAATGTTTCTGAGCATTCTTGTGCTAATAGGGAAACTAAAACAACCAGACTGCTGATTGTTACTCAGACAAAGAACACAGTGACCCTCCAGACATACAGCATGTCATTCTGCTAGATTTGGTGAAATACTTGCCAAACCCAATATCTAGGGTTGTGGTTTATCCTTTATTATAACACAGACAGTTTCTGCTCTGATTGGATGAACCATGGTTATGGACACCTGTGACCACGCATTAAGTCTATATTGAAAGACTATTAAAAATAACAATCCTGTGCACATTTACTTTCCACGTGTTGCTCAAAGCTCTCAAATATCAAAAGGCCACTGGATCTTGTGTGCATCATAATCAAATATGATTAAACAGTGAATATTAAATATGTAAAATAAAGAACACGATTTGAGAGCTATGACAAAGTGGACGATTCGTAATGGAAAACAGATTACATTTCCATCTGTTCCTCACAAAGTTATTCAGAAGAAGCATATTGAACATGATTATGGTAGTTTAATGGTGCTTATTTGTCCTTTGTGCACTTGATAGCTATGATCAGCTGTCATAGTATAAAGAAGAAAAGCATTAGCATTCTTCAAAATGTCTTCTTTTGTGTACCAGAGACGAGAAATTTCATATAGGTTTGGAACAACACTAGGGTTATTGAACATTGCTGTATTTTATCAGATAGTTGTCGCTACCATTTAATAAAACAATACGCTATGATTTTGAGGGAGTTTACATGACCTCTCATGACTTGTTGCATCTGTGTATTCACATATAAGTGTGTGTGTGTGTGTGTGTGTGTGTGTGTGTGTGTGTGTGTGTGTGTGTGTGTGTGTTTGTTTCACACCTTCCTTGCAGTCATGTTTATTCTCATGAAGTACGAAGCCACTTCTGCACTGACAACTGTAGCTGCCAAACGTGTTCACACACTCATGCTGACATCCGCCGTTCTCCTTAGAGCACTCATCTTTATCTGTGAAAACAAAGAACACCAGATCTCAGTAAAACACTCTGGATTTTGTTGTACCCTAGGATGATTTAAAAAAAAAATTATAATAAAAACTTCATTCTACTTTAACGGTATAGCATTAGCGTTTTTATTGCGTTTCTTTAACAAATTTTCCCTCAATTTTAACATGTTGAAATGTTAAATTTGCTAGAAACTACTATTCTGGGCTTGTCCCAAACTCAAAGTGTTTAAATTCCCCTCTATAGTAAATAAAAATTCTACTTCATCTTTTAAAATTCATTTGTACAATGTGAAATCAATCTTAGTGCTACTAAGGTCAGTGATTATTTCCTACATATACGCACTTTTATATACACACAGGACTAGACATTAACTTTTTTGCTTACCAGCCACTGTGGCTAGTGGTTTTCTAAAGTTGAGACACATTTTTGACATCAATACCATGGGGAAAAACTGCCATATGGATATTTTTAATAAATATCTATATGGCATATAGATTATGGCATAAAATATTTCATAATTTGTCAGAAAGTATATTAGGCTTTTGTCACTTTAAGACCTGACGCACGGATCCATTATCCTGTTACACATGCGTTTTCTTTCTCTACTGCTTACGTTAATTTAAAACAGAACTGACTGTGTTTATGTGAATACACGCCAAGACCAGCATTTTGACATTATTCTGTGTATTTGACTGTTTAAGCTCAATAAGCTGTGAAAAATAACTCAATTTAGTGCTGAGAGGTGGCTTTATGTGCGCACACTTTGGGTGTGAGCAAGAAATCTGCAGGAATGCCAAAATTCAGGACCTGTAACACCAACAATATTCATCTGGAGCAAATGAAACAAGTGAGTGAGGGGAGGCGGGTTTGAATGTCACTCGCTGTCAGAGAGAAGAGAGAAGAGAGAAAGAGACGCTGGTATAATACGTCTATTCTGAGCAAAATGAGTATTGGAAGTGTTTCTGTATCAAAATCTATCAGAAAATATATATTTTTGACACTACTTTGCACATGGTTTATTGTTTCAGATGCTTTTTGACAGATTACAATTGAAAATAGTATAAAATTCAACCTGCCAAAGTGGCTAGTAGGAGTGACTGCGTTACACGCCACTGCTGAAATACACACACTTTTGGCGGGTTGACGGGTGTTAATGTCAAGCCCTGTATACTTATATTATTAACACTGTCCAAAGTCTGGAATAATTCATATTTATTTTTATGTTTTTGAAAGAACTCTCTTATGCTCACCAATTCATATATTTGATCAAAAATAGTTATTTATTTCAATTATTTCAATTTAAATCAACTGTTTTCTATTTTAATATATTTTTATTTAATTTGCTGATGGTAAAGCTGAATTTTCAGCATCATTATGCCAGTCTTCAGAGTCATATTATCCTTAAGAAATCATTCTAATATAATACATCACACATAACATTAAAAAGTACATCACACATTTTATGCACTTTCAATAACAGCTACGGTCAGCACACACTCACCTGAGAAGAACTGGGCCTTGAAGCCCTTCTTGGAGACCGTGTTGTCAGATTTAAACTCAATGCGCATGTTGTTGTACTGAGAGGTGATGGCCTCCGGTTTCTCAGCTCCGCAGAATTTCCCATGCAGTCTGGAGTCGGCAGAGAGTCCGCTCCTCACCTCAACAAAGTCATACTTGCACACCTGCACAGGAGAGAGCAAACCTGAGCCCGCAGTTCACCTTTCAACCATTGCTGGTCAACAGCATGTCTTGAGAATGGTGACCCAAGATAACCCAAAATACTTGCTTTTCAGTTGGGTAATATAATTGCCATTAATTGTACTGTTTTCTGCTTTGTATTAATCACATCTTCAAGCATTATTAGTCACTTTGGATAAAATGGTCTGAAAAATGTAAAATGTAAACGTATAAATCAAAAATAGAGAGGGAAAAGGAGTGGGACATGTTTGTTTTGTAAGAAACAGTTTTCTCAATTAAAGTGTCTCAAAAAGCTCCAAATAATTCATTAAATCACTGCTTTTCATTTGGCAAATTTTGACAGTAATGTTTCACCAGCTGTACACTCGTTTCTGGAACAAATGTTGTTTTTGCATTCTTTCACTCTTTCACTCACACAGGGACAATTCACCCCAACATTCTGTCATAATTTACTCACCCTTAAGTTGCTACAAACCTGTATGAGTTTCTTTCTTCTGTTGAACACAAAGGATATTTGAATGAATGTTGGTAACCAAACAGTTGACGGCACAGAAAAAAACACTATGGAAGTCAATGGGTGCCGTCAACTGTATATTCTTCAAAATATCTTTTGTGTTCAGCAGAAGAAAGAAACTCAAGTTTGAAAGAAACTTGAGGACGAGTAAATGATGACAGATTTTCATTTTTGGGTGAACTATCCCTTTAAACCAGTGCCAGAACACTGAAGGAATGTTCCAGTTAAGTTCTACTGACAGCATTACCACAGACAATATCCACAAAACAAACAGAAATCATATTCACAGTAATGCACTAACAATGTATGTCTACGTGGCAAGACATACCAGAGGGTTTAAAAGCAGAAACGTGCAGCTTGTATTTTAGAAGCACTTGTATTCATTCTGACATACAAAAGGGCCAGAGTTACTATATTTTCCAGGGCAAATTAGCCTGAGAGCGCAATCCCATGCTGATGGGAGTGAACAGTTCTGCGCGAGATCTACTGACGACACACAAATAAAGAACAGACGCAGCCGGATCATTTCCATAATGACCAACACAATCTACCAAGAGCAGCGCAAATTAGCATCTGGTTTAAGACATGCTTTTTGGGGGGGGCGGTAAATAATGGTGCAAATACCAGTAAAATGAGCGCAAACCTTAGTAAATCACCTTGCATGATTTATTTAAATACTCTCCTCCCATAAATTTTGCGTCTGAAAGTTAACCTTCTACAAATACATATGCAATAAGGTCAGCCGCAAAAATAACCCGGTCCATGCCTTTTCAGCGCTAATTTATCACTGCGTTTCTTTAGTTTTTTAACGCCAAAACAGGGTTTGTGCTGGCGCAAGCAGGTCCTTGTTTTGTTTTTTGTTTTTTAACATGTAATTCAATAGTGCGGCAACTATTGTAAGTGGATGAACATTTGGTTAAATCTTCTCACCATAACTCCTATGGATGGAGTTGGCTCCCTGTATTTTGCACTAAAACGTAAAAGGATACCAGAAATGAACATTATGTAACTCTACAGTGCATCCGGAAAGTATTCACAGTGCTTCACTTTTTCCACATTTTGTTCTGTTACAGCCTTATTCCAAAATGGATTTAATTCATTATTTGTTTCCCTCAATTCTACAAACAGTACCCCATAATGACAATGTGAAAGAAGTTTGTTTGACATCTTTGCAAGTTTATATATATATATAATAATCACATGTACATAAGTATTCATAGCCTTTGTCATGCCACTCAAAATTGAGCTCAGGTGCATCCTGTTTCCACTGATCATCCTTGAGATGTTTCTACAAATTAATTGGAGTCCACCTGTAGTAAATTCAGTTGATTGGACATGATTTGGAAAGGCACATACCTGTCTATATAAGGTCCCTTAGTTAACAGCATGTCAGGAGCACAAACCAAGCCATGAAGTCCAAGGAATTATCTGTAGACCTCTGAGAAAGGATTGTATCGAGGCACAGATCTGGGGAAGGGTACAGAAACATTTCTGCAGCATTGAAGGTCCCAATGAGCACAGTGGCCTCCATCATCGGTAAAAAAGAAGTTTGGAACCACAAGGACTCTTCCTAGTGCTGGCCACCTGGCCAAACTGAGCGATCAGGGGAGAAGGGCCTTAGTCAGGGAGGTGACCAAGAACCCAACGGTCACTTTGACAGAGTTCCAGTGTTTCTCTGTGGAAAGAGGAGAACCTTCCAGAAGAACAATCATCTCTGCAGTACTCCACCCATCAGGTCTGTACAGACATGACAGCACACCTGGAGTCTGCCAAAAGGCACCTGAAGGACTCTGAGACAATGAGAAACAAAATTCTCAGGTCTGATGAAACAAAGATTGAATTCTTTGGCCTGAATGGCAAGCGACATGTCTGGAGGAAACCAGCTCATCACCTGGCCAATACCATCCCTACAGTGAAGCATGGTGGTGGCAGCATCATGCTGTGGGGATGTTTTTCAGTGGCAGGAACTGGGAGACTAGTCAGGATCGAAGGGAAGGTGAATGCATTAATGTATAGAGACATCCTTGATGAAAACCTGCTTCAGAGCGCTCTGGACCTCAGACTGGGGTGAAGGTTCATTTTCCAAGAGGACAACGACCCTAAGCACACAGCCAAGATAACAAAGGAGTGACTACGGGACAAATCTGTGAATGTCCTTGAGTGGCCCAGCCAGAGCTCAGACTTGAATCCGATTGAACATCTCTGGAGAGATCTGAAAATGGCGGTGCACCGATGCTCCCATCCAACCTGATGGAGCTTGAGAGGTCCTGCAAAGAAGAATGGGAGAAACTGCCAAAAAATAGGTGTACCAAGCGTGCTTCAACAAAGTATTGAGCAAAGGCTGAGAATACTTATTTACATTTTTTTTATACACTTGCAAAGATTTCAAACAAACTTCTTTCACATTGTCATTTTGAGGTATTGTTCGTAAAATTGATGGAAGAAATTATGAATTTAATCCATTTTGGAATAAGGCTGTAACATAACAAAATGTGGAAAAAGTGAAGTGCTGTAAATACTTTCTGGATGCACTGTATCTGTAGCCTGGATGCCAACAAAACTTAGCCCCACCCACAACATTTGAGGTCGGGAAGTTCGGTCTGGACTTGATCCGTTGTGGAGCAACTATGCTCGATCCAGAGCTGTTGGGACCAATCAAATTGTCATGGCGGGCTTTATATACACTCATCTTCTTCTACTTCTTTCAGAGCGTAACTTGTATGGACCCAAAACATCCCTAGCTTCAATTTATCCAGCAATTATATAGTAGGCTATTAATTTGAAGCTATAAAAAGCTCAGGAAAACGTGCAGCTAATTTAAATGTTTTAGTGAGTCGTCTAATTCAACAGACTAATAGCTATTAAAAAAAAAAAACAGTCTGAGCCAACTGCCTCATTTTCTTTCTTAAAAAACAGTTTTATTTAGCACTAATGTAATGATGTTGCTGTTATATTAAAGCAATTAAAATCTGTGAAATATAAAATAATGAAGCAGAAAGCCAGATGGTAACCTTTTAGCAGAATAGCTTGGTTATAAACTTCCTGAGGGTTTTTGATAAGCACACATGAAGCCAGAAAACTACCCTTCATCTTAAAAGACACAAGCTGAGCAAACAAGTCATGAGTGTATTCGCCATGTGAGCTGCACCAGGCAAAATTGCCCTAGGCTATCAGCAATGAACAAGTGAGAAAGCATGAAGGCAATTTGGAGAAGTCAGTCCCAAAAGCCCTGTGGTGTTTCACACTATCAAGCTGAAATGAACCAGACAAACCCACCCCACGCCAAGGCAAAAACCTAGTGCTCACATCATTCCCCTCAGTCTCGAAGACGTCGAAGAGCAGGGTGATGCGGTACTGTGTGGGCGCCACCAGCTGCCAGATGCAGTTCTTGTTGGGCGGATACTCCTTGGGCCAGCCTGGACTGGTGATGGACCCATTCAGCTTGGTGATGAAACCACCACAGGCAGCTAGAGAAAAAGACAACAGAAAAACATCTTTTAAGACGAATAGTGAAAGCAAATTTCAACAGGATTTTCTTGCTCTTTTGAAACATAACCATTCAATGCAAACCAGGATCTCCAACCTTGCTCCTGGAGAGCTCTAACACCAATCTGAACAAGCTAAACCTCAGATCTTCGGGTTAACTTGAAAACTAAAGGAATATGAAATTCCCCTCACGCTCTAGTTATATACAGAGTTTTTTTTATGTAGAATGTTGGTTGGTTGTTTTCTTTAAAAAAGTCTTTTTATCCTTGGCTTTAAACTTCATCTGAAGGCACCCATGTGTGTTTAATTGGGTTTCTGTTGATCGCTCATGAATCCCCCCCACACACACTTTTTCCCCTCTACCACTATATATTAATGAAAATTCTCGCACCTAAACATCCAAAACACCCAAACAACCCTGAATCCAATTGACATTTTTTTCAAAAGTGCATGATTTGTGCTTTGCAGAATAAAAAAAAAGTCTTGCCGGTTTTGAAAAAAATTGTGAATTGGGTGAACTATTTTTGGGTGAACTATCCCTTGCAGGATATTTTATACCTCTTATATGTCAAAAGACCAAGGCAAATTTGATTTAGATTTCGAAGTTTTGACCCTTTAAATAGGGTGATCACCTGTCCCGCATTTTGCAGAGCAGTCCTGAAATTGGGAGGGTTGTCCCGCATCCTGCAAGATGTGTAAGAAGTATCCTGCATTTCAATTATGTCTGTATCATTTTTTTTCTTCCCTTTAATTACAATACAACATTTAGAAATATGATACTAAAAAATTTGACTTTCGCTTAAAAATCCATTTTTCCATTTCGCTTAAAAATCCATTACACCTTTAGGGGTACAACAGCTTGTCACCGTAAAAGGACAGTACCCTTAAAAGGACATCTTTGTAACTTTTTTTTACCACAAAACGCTTCATCGTATTTGTACTCTAAGGCACAAAGTAAAAAAGAGTAAAAAGATGCCCTTTTAAAGGTACTACCCCAGTGACCAGCTGTTTTACCCCTAAAGGTTCAAAACTACAGTGAACCAAAGCCAGTGAAATCACCCCTGTTCTCTACATCACAAACTTCTTGTAACCAATCCCACGAATATGTGGGCAGGCTTTAGCATATCATTAACTATTCTCTGAAGCAGGGGAGTTGCAAGAGAAGCCAGGTTATCTTGCTATATTTTTCATGAAAACTTGTTTACATTTAGCAATACAGCGGGTGAATTATGTATATGATGTATATTATGATGTTATGACCTATATGCCTTTCTCCACTGACGTTCAGAGTTGTTCAAAGCGTTTTCTGAAGGCAGCTGTCTGACTCGGAGATGGGAAACGGGAACATGGTTTGTGTAACATTAGCAACACATTATTAGCTGTTTGATATCATATTCAAGTCAAAAGCTAGTCATATCAATTATATATTCATATTCATGAATTCTCGTATACTAAATGAAGCAAGGGTGTAGAGTTACAGTCAAGCTATTTTAAGGCATGGCAACATTATTTTCAGAACAAAAAAAAAAAAAAAACTTGTTATTGACTACAGGGGGACTTAAAGGAATTTTCTAGCCTGTTAATCAGTTCATTATATTTAGAAGACTGGATTGGTCCTGTAGAGAAAATTACATTGTATCACTCGAACCCTGGCAAATTGAGTGCCAGTCACAGAGGCAGTCACAATTAATAAAGCTGGTTATCATCCAACATTATGTAAATTAATATTTACATAAGATAATATTAGTACATTTATCTCTCACACACATGTCCTGCATTGTCTGTATAGGAGTCTTAAGTAAATTAACAAGAATAAACTTGATTATTCAGGTTTATGTCAGCTCCTGAATAACATATGAAAAAAAAATGACAAAAGAAAAGGAAAAATGTACAACACAGCCCCTTAAAAACGGTAAACACCAAACAACTCTTTGGAAACTATTGCTTATATATTTGCTGATTGCACACCTAGGTTACAAAGCACACTTAAGCTTTCAATTTATCAAGCTGACCAGTTTGCGGTTTCCGACGCAGGCTACACATAAAATAACAAGAACAGTCCTGTTTAAATTAAAATAAACAGAGAACAACCCCAGGGTTCATATCTCATCAAACACGAAGCAGAAAGACAGATTTAGTTTAGTTTAGTGTGGTACGATCCAAATTAACGAACGGATCCCCTACGGCGATTTCCACTGAACACATGCGCTCAGGGAGAGATGTTTCCATGGCTACCATCATGCTGTTTAGAAGCCTTTGGACAGCCCTTGAAGTTTTAACTTTGTGTACATTTAAGCTCTATCTGTCTCTATTCCCACAGGACTGTCGTGCAGTAAATCTTTTCTACATTGGCTGTTCTGGGAGAAAGAGCGGCACAGTCATTATGATAATGTTGGATTTACTACTGATATGATAGCCACTGGGAAGCTGCGCTCGGCCAATCTTTCTTTCATCTAATGGAGAATCATTTTCCGATCGCTCCAGGCTGTCACGATTGAGCTGTTGAGTCATCTCAGTGCATGTCTGAACAAACAGATTTTTGCTCAATATAGCAGCTGCAGGGTACATGCTGTCCTAGCAACTGCCTCGCGTATCCAGACATTAGCAGACAATATAATATGAGTCAAGACATTAGCTGATAGACAACAATTTACCTTAGAAAGCTTTGACCTTTGACCCAAAGTGTATGTTTTTGTGCTTTGTTCAAGAATTCAAACTTCGCAAATGTTTCCAGCCACTCAGAAACATTCACTCAGAAAAAAAGATCAGCGTTTTGTAAGTGTCGTGCAGAGGAGGGTAAAGAAAGCCAGGCAGGCCTGCTGTCGATGTGAGGAAGGTGCTCATAACTTGCTGGCAGCCTCGAGCCAATAGCAAAAAACAGATGTCGTGGTATGTCAACAGCGCAAGCAGGAGTAGTAATTAAGAGGATGAAATAGCACAGACTGTCCACTAGAGGCAGAATGAGGTCACTGCTGCTAGATGCTTAAAGGTAATTCTTGTGTCACTAAAGCTTCTTAAAGGGGAAATGTGCCATATTTTATGCGTAAATACTAGGGGTGTAACGGTGCAAAGAAGTCATGGTTCGGTACGTACCTTGGATTATTGGGTCACCGCAAAGTCCCTATCAAAGAAAAGTCTGTTCACTTGACTATCAAAGAAAAGTCTGTTCAACGTCTCCGGGCAGCTATTTTGTGCATACAAGACCAAGTTCTATCTATTTGGAATCCTGGAATCTCAAAAACTGAAATTAAATATTTCAATTCAGCAACAAAATCTGACATGAACTGTCCCATAAAAGTTGTTCCCTTTCGTTCAGTCACTCCGAGTAACGTCAGTGACTGACGAATGGGGGTTCGCTTAGAAGCCAATCATCTTCGACCTTAGAAAACGGCCAATGGCAGTGCCAATGCCATGGGTATGCAGAATTTGCATGCGTATCTCCGCCCCACTATGTGGGTATATAAGGAAGTACACTGGCAACATCGCATTATGTTTCTGCTTCGGAGCCAAGAGCATCTCTTCACTCCTGCAATCCCGAATTCTGAAGTCCTCTCTTCATTCTTCGAGGCGAGCGGTTCTCCAGGGAGTTGGTGTGACGGCGCGTTCCAGCGATCTCACATTGCCTGCCTGCCGATCTGTGCAGTGATCTGCAACAGCTGTGTGTGTTTTCACTGGGCGCTTCGGCACTCTGCAGAGCTTTCCTCTCCAAAAAAGACGGTTCGCCCGCTCACTTCCGGGTGCGATCGATCTCCGTTGCTGTCTATGGGCACATTCACTGCTCGACGTGTTTGGGCTTCAGCATGTTCGGGCAGTGTTTGTGAATGTGTCATGCGGGAACGTGACCATCGCGATGTCGCGGTCAAGACTCAGTGATCTCCGTGAGGAGAGAGAGTCCCCTCTGCCACACCCCAATCTACCATCTCCAAATCTACCATCTCCTGTCACGAGTGCTCGTGGTTGCACAATTGGTTTTTGGGGACAGCACCTGACACCTGTTGGGCACCGCGCCTAATGCCTTCGCCCCCGAGGTACATGGGGAGTTCACGCGGTCCCGGAAGTCCCCGTGGTTCACGTAACCGTTCCGCGGCGTCCTCCGCCTTCTCTGGGCAGGGTACACTGGGGTCCCCCGCACTGTTGATCACTCTGTTGCGCGATACGGTGTCCACGGAGGGCTTCGACGTGGCGTGGCTATCCTAAGCACCCTCCCGAAGCCTGTGGGCTCATCTAGTCGGTGGCATGGTCCTGCAGAGCTACGGGGCAGGCCCCAACTCCTTTGTACATGCACGAGTGGTCCACAGCTGTGGTCCGGGAGAAACACCTAGCCTTACCTGGTGATGTGGGGGAAGTTGAGTGAGCCCGCCTCCTCAACTTGCCCATGTCCCAGGCTGGCCTCTTCGGCGGCGCGGCTGAGAACTGCACCCAACAGTTCTCGGCCGCCCAAACTGATGTAACACGTACTGCCCCGGCGGCCAGCTGCTGCACCCAGCCACCGGCACAGTCGTCTCAGTCTGCTCACTGTCGAGGGTGCCCTCCCTCCTCCGGCCCGGCCCCAGCAGCAGCCTTCAAGTGGTTGCAGGATGACGCCCTGTCCACTCCATAGCCTGACTAAACACCAGGCTGGAGGTGGACAACTCAGAGATGGGTTCCAGTTCTTTCCAGGGGATGGTAGCAGGGCCTCTCCTTCCCCGGGAAAATCCTTCCGCTTCTGGCCTCCGGGCTAGCGGCGCATGGAAAGAACTCTTGTCCCCATCTCTGAGGACAAGGAGACCGGTGATGGAAGTGTGCGCCACCCCCGGGCCGCGCCGCTCTCGTCCCTTTCTCTCGCCAGCCTCCACTCAGAGCAGACCCCAGTGGAACATGCGTCCTTCCCTGGTCTCCTCTGTCAGGACGCAGCTGCTGACTGTGCCCCCACACCGGGACGCTACACCTGCCATGTCTGGGCCAATCACACCGCCTCCCTGCCCCACCCGGGGTACGTCTGTGGTTTAAGTGACACCGCGTGTCAGTTCCTGGGAGTCTGGCTACAGCTTCCGGGACTGTCCGCCGGCTCGTGAAGACCACCAGGCTCGGCTAAGCAATTCAGTTCGCTCAGGCTCCTCCCCGCTTCCGAGGAGTCCGCTCACCATGGTGGGGCCCAATGTCCCAGTCATGTGTGAAGAAATGAAGTGCGGCTTCCTCAGCCCCTACACGGGCTGGGGTGCCATGCGCAATGGACGTGCTGCCACGGGCTCCTGGACAGGACCCCTGCGCCTCCTGCCAGTTCAATTGCCTTGAGATGCTGGCAGTACGGTTCACCCTGCACCGCTTTCAAGCGTTGCTGAAGGGTCAACATGTACTAGTCCAGTCAGACTACATGGTAAGTAGCATACATCAACCACCAGGCTGGTCTATGCTCCCACCGTATGTCTCAAATCTCATTCTGTGGAGTCAGAAGCATCTGAGGTCACTTCGTGCTGTCCATATCCCGGGAGAACTGGGCCGTGCAGCCTACGAGCTCTCAAGGTTCAGCCATTTCCTGGAGAATGGAGACTCCATTCCCAGTCGGTCCAGCTGATTTGGGAACATTTTGGCGACTTGCAGGAGATCTGTTGCCTTCCACGACTCTTCCCTCTGCAGCCTGTTTTATTCCCTGACCGAGGGCACGCTTGAAAGCGGTGCAGTGGCGCACAACTGGCCGCGGGGCCTACGTAAATATGCGTCCCCCCAGTGAGCCTTCTCGCACAGCTATTGTGCAGGATTAGAGAGGACAAGGAGCAGGTCCTTCTGGCCGCCCTGTATAGGCATGGCCGGACCTGATTCCCTGAACTCTTACTCCTTGAGAAAGCCCCTCGCTGACCTATTCCTCTGCACTCTGCACCCTATGGCACCCGCGTCCCGATCTTTGGAGCCTCCACGTGTGGCTCCTGGATGCGATGCGGCACGTTTGAGTACCCTACCACCTCTGGTGGTGGATACCATCACTTCCCCTTGGGCAGAGTCAACACGACATGCCTATGCGTTGAAGTGGAACCTCTTTGTCACCTGGTGTTCTTCTCGCCAAGAAGACCCCTGGAAATGCCTGATCGGGTCTGTGCTCTCATTTCTCCAAGTAGAGTTGGAACGAAGGCTGTCTCCTTCCACCCTTAAAGTATATGTGGCTGGAATATCTGCCCACCATGACCTCTAGGGAACAAAAAGGAAAGTCAGCATGACCTGGTCAGACCTGAGGGGAGCGAGGAGACTAAATCCTTCTTGCTCTCCCCTCGTACCCTCTTGGGACCTCTCAGTAGTCTTAGATGCTCTGCAGAGGCCTCCCCTTGAGCCTTTGCGTTCAGTCGATCTTAAGTTCTTGTCTATGAAGACAGTGCTCCTGACTGCATCGGCCTCCATCAAGAGGGTAGGGGACCTGTAGGCATTTTCGGTTGGCGAAGCGTGCCTGGAATTCGGGCCTGCCTTTTCTCACATGATCCTGAGACCCCGTCCCAGATGTGTGCCGGATATCGTGTCCGGCCAGGTGCCCTTATGTGCATGGTTCCCCTCTGTGACCCCCACACGTGTATTTCCAATGTAAGCCTCCTTGAACAAGTGTCTTTCCCCTGGCAAGCCTTGCCACCCCTGGGGTTAAAAATCCACCTTCGGCTGGTCCCCCAGAGTTCTCCATATGCAGCCCGCAGGGGTCATTTGTGTACTCTCTAAGTCCTCCCTATGGGTAGGCATCTTTGCATATCTCCACCTGGAATATGCTCCCAGTGTACCTTGGTATTCCTGTGATAAGTAGGAGTCCTTTGTCCATACTAGCCTTACGACAGGGCGTTCGCACTGGAAGACAGCCGAGTGGCGTTATTATATTGAGACCCCCATTCGTCAGTAACTGACGTTTCTTGGAGTGACTGAACGAAAGGAAACGTCTCGGTTACGTTTGTAACCCTTGTTCCCTCTGGCACATCCGCTGTACTGCTGAAACGGCCAGGAGTTCAGTCTTGGCTCCTCAGCAGGTAAACATAATGCAATGTTGCCAGCGTACTTCCTTATATACCCACATGGTGGGGCAGAGTTACACATGGAAATTCTGCACGCCCATGGCATTGGCACTGCCATTGGGCGTTTTCTAAAATCGAAGATGATTGGCTTCTAAGCGAAACCCCGATTCGTCAGTCACTGATGTTAAGTCTCCGTTCCCTCCTCAGGGAACGAGAGTTACATACATAACCGAGATGTTTCTTATGCTCAAATAGCATTAAAAAGCGCATTTTTCAGGCTAAACGAGCCAATGCATGTACAGTCCTAAGTGCATGTCTCAGGTTTCTATGGGAACCAGAGCTTCTAACAACAGCTGCAGTGACACAATGACTCTACCAATCAGCGATTGTTTTTTTATTTAGAAGGCAGGACTATTTGGCCATATTGTGCGTTGCAGTTTCTCTCATGAGTAATAGGAGTGAACTAGGGGTGGTACGGTACATGAAAAAACATCCGAACCATTTGGTTCGTTTGTCTTGGTTCGTAGAGTGTGTGCGTCACAGGGTTTGTAGCCTCAGACAGTGAGTGTCCTTTTCCCGGGAAATAAGAGGTGTGAAATACAGTAAAAGAAGTAAAAAGACAGTAAAAGTGGAGTGCTGCAGGTCACGTCACGTGTAGAAATAACAAGTAGGAGAGATAATTAAGGCTGCCAGGAGTTGGAGGATGCGCCAGCATCGTATAACGCCGGCTTCACACCGTACGCGCAAGCAGTGCATTGGGAGGCCAGAAGGGAGGCGCACGCGCCTGTTTTGCATTCACACTGGCAGCGTTTGTCTCGCGCAGCTGAACTGCGGCTTGTGTACTGCAAATACAGACAAATATCGTCCATTCTGTCACATTTTCCGGTGTTCTCTTCCGACCCGTCTGTCTCGTGCTTTGATTTATGATTGGCAGCATCTGCTACAAATGCGACGTGTTCCCCTCTGTCCCAAACACACATGCATATAACATGTTGTACATTAATAGTTCACATGATAAATCTAACATTAAAGTTAAGATATGCTTCTAGTTTTTATAATTTAAACAGGCCTTTGAAGTTTGGCCAAAAAGCTGCTCATGCTGAATTAAAGCCAGAGTGCATTCAACAACGAGTCTATGAAAACGAGTCAAAATAGCAACCTCATTTTTGAATTATAAAATTATGACCATTTTCAGATGGATTATTATTATTATTATGCTAATCTGCATGAAGCATAAAAAGATGTCGAACTGTGCATCGATCCGTGAGTCATGGGCAGGACTGCCATACAGTCAGAAAACACTGAGATGTTCTGAAGTAAATATTTGAGAACCTGAGAGCAATTCCACTTAGTAATAGTCTAACAAACATCTTAGAATTTATCTTAAAATATTTTCATACTTTTCTTAAGAAGATGTTTGTGAATCCAACCCTGATCTGTAGAAAAAGCGATGTGCTTGCCCTAAAACTATCAAAATTTTAGATGAATGAATCTGCTGGGTACAGTCCAATGCCATGTTTAAAAGGCAAAGCACTGTTCACATACTGACCCTCGCAACTCCGTTTGTCCGCCGCCAGTTCGTAACCAGGGTCACAGGCACACTTGTAACTACCGAGCGTGTTGACACAGCGTTGCTCACAGCGACCGTTGTCAGGCCTGGAGCACTCGTCCATTTCTGCAACAACAAAAGCAGCAGAACTTAATGAGTTACAGTATCTTAAATGAGCGATGCTGACATCTGAGGAGATATTTAATGCTAATATTGTAGCATTAGCATTATTGGCATTTGACTACACCAAAACTGGAAATGGATAATAGCAGGGCTTAATCTTTTCTTTCTTTTTAGCTTTTTTCGATTTTCATCATATTTTTGATTGGCCAAATGTTGTATATGTGCATTCCTGAATTTCACTGTAAAACATTTTTTTTTTTAAACTTGTGCTGGGCAATCGATTAATTGCAATTAATCGCATCCAAAATATATATGTGTGTACTGTGTATAGTTATTATGTATACATACACACACACACACATGCATGTAAACAAATTATAAATATAAAAATATTTATATACAAAAAAAAATGTTTATATATAAGATTAATTATATAAATATATATATACAGTATATACATGCAAATTATATACATGAAGGATTGTATGTATATATATATATATATATATATATATATATATATATATATATATATATATATATATATATATATATATACACACACACACACAGTACACACACATATATTATGTAAAAACAAACTTTTATTTTGGATGCGATTAATCACGATTAATTGTTTGCCCAGCACAAAAAAACGAGAATAAATACTAGCTATAATGTACAATTTAAAGTTATAAAGTGAATTAAAAGTCCATGCTTTGAAGCCAATCATCAAACCCAAACCTCTGAAATTTCCAAAGATAGAGAACAACAAAAATCAAACCTTACCTTTGAAGAAATTAGCAGCAAATCCAGCCTTGTTGACAGAACCGTCAGACACAAATTTCATCCAGAGCTGGTTGGAACTGGATTTAATATCATCAGGTTTGTCATAACCACAGAATCTGCCCAACAGCGGGCTGCTTTCTGAGTTCCCATCTCGAACCTCCAGGTAGTCGTACGCGCAGTTATCATGCCTCTCAATCTTGGATTGAAAAGACAAAAGATAATGGAGAAAAAGGGAATGGAAAAACAGAATGTAAACCTGAAAGACCTAACATGTATTTCTTTCCTTTCAAAGCCATTTGAATTTGATGGCAACCAACTGTGACTGTAACCAACCTTTTCACCAAAGTCAAGAATATCTTAAGAAAAGAATGAAGCAGAAACACAATTGAATGTTTTTCCCATTTTCATTTAAATGGACAGATCTACAATATCACTGTTTCTAATTCAACGATCATGGGGAGTTTATTTACACCAGCTGGTTAGAGATGAACTAAACCAAACCCAGAACCAGTGCAATGACATATCAGAATCAGCCAGGCAAATGACACAAACACTACATTAAAAATTATTTCAAATGCAATGAAAGGTTACACTATCAAGTGATTAAAAAACATTGTTTGAAAGCAGCTAGTAGCATCTATACTCAGTGTAAATAATCAAAAAATTGTATAATAATGTGATAGGCTTCCAATTAAAGTCAATATTCAAAAAAATGTCATTACATCTGATTGACATTCATGCAGACGCATGAACACTGATGGCATCATTTCTTACTCAATAGCTGATGGGTCAAGCTGCTTTTCGAAAGGGAAATTCTCACATTAAAAAACAAAATCCTAGAAAAAGTACTGTGCAACTAACTAACAATAAAATGTGTTGTCAGTTACTTAATTTTTTATTATTATTGAATTGCAGCCCTAGTTTATATTTCTTGTTTAGGATGCACTCTAAAATTTTGAGAAAACGAAACGACGCTTTGTGTAATTAATGGCAATTAATCTGCGCTATTACGCAATTTCAAAGAATGAGGCAAAGAAGGTGAAGGCATAGAAGACGTAAAAAAACCAAGCAATCATAATTAAGCAGATGCATTATGTAAAATAACATGATCGTCACCATTAAACATCATATAAATCAAAACTGCCTTATGTTACTGAATGAAATGTGGACCCAGGACGAGCTCTAGGACTGTGAAGCTTTGGGGGTATTAATGGACTCGATCTACTCCATCTGTGTTTTGATTATCATTCTGAATCCGATCTGGATGTAGTCTTCGACAAAAACGTGATTTTCTCAGCTTTTTGTTCAAAATGTAGCTTTTTTTATGTAACTTACCCATATTGACATTAAGTGTTGATAAAAGGAATGCACGAAGCCTAAATAAAACGGAGGGTTTGCTCTTTCTTTTGATATACTGCATGCTCAGATATTCATACAACAAAATATTCTATGTGCGATCAGCGCATCAAGAGCATGGTTTGTTTGCACATCAACTCACACATGCTTACTGTATGACTCCTGTACGTCACCGCCATAGACTGTAAAAAAAGATGGACGATGCAACTTCACTCTCTTCCTTTGAAGTAAGTGAAGCCGCCAGTGTCCAAATATGGTGCTGACATCTTGGGTCTCAAATCTGCACAGTAGTGAGCACGAAGTGGAGCCGCGATATCAAGGTCCCGCCTACACTCCCGTCTAACCTGTTTATTTTTAAAATAAATCTCCAATCTCCTCCCGGAGTTCCCAAAAATGTCCGTTGGTGCATCAATGACGACTTCACTCAAAGAAGCTGTCAATCTCAGCTGTCATTCATGACATCACACCCCCGTTTTTATAGCATCAAATAACTAACTAAAACCAAACTTATTTAAAGAACGACCACTTGAATTAACATCAGCGTGATAAAAACTGCATAAAATGACAGAAAACATCTTTGGAAAAAATTATTTGAAGTGTAATTTGATGGTTTAGTTTGTCTGTGTCTCATTATATTTCATGGAGAGGGTGGGGTTTATGACCTGTACTGCATCCAGCCATCTGGGGGCGATCAAGACGCTTTGGCTTCACTTTTCAGGACTTGCGTGGCGTCTTTAACTTGATTGCAATCTTCATCCATCAAAACTTTACTAGCGAGGCGCTGGTTTGCAATTTCATGTGCTTCAGTAATTTATTTGTGTTAAATTATTTGAACTAATTGCTAAATCAAACGCTTTAGTGCAGACAGCCCCAGTATAAACAATTAATTACATGCTTATAATGCAGTAGTAACAACTTTTTTTCAACCATACCTCAAAAGACTGAAAGGTAAGGCCTACGTGGTAGCCCTGAGCCACGGTGACCTTCCACACACACACTTTGTTAGGTCTGTAGTCATCAGGGTAGTTCGGAGACTGAATTTGACCATTGTCTTTCTTCACCTCCCCACCACAAATAGCTGCAAGATAAAAGACAAGTGTTCACTTCATTGTCAACATCATCATTTGGTTTGTAATATAGACCTATAAGTACCTGAAGGACGCTGAGCCTGCTAACATGACAGTAAAGCAAGAAAATCCCTTCTTTCACAACAACAAACTATTGGAAACCGATATTGTTAGGCGTTCACCTAATGGAAACTCTCAGTATATCAGTTACGGTTGGATTTCGGTCTGTGGGGCAAACACTTATTATGAATGAACTTGACAAAGTTTTCTGCTGACAGGTTATTCTGAGCACTCCAGACTCGCCCTATGAAACTGTTGCTTGCTTTGGGCTAATTTTGCCCACTTGCACCGCAGAAAAAATTATGAGAACACAAGGCCACTGCTACAGTAAATTATTCAATATATGAATGTTTACATGAAAATGTCAATGGTATGAGCTCATGGTAGAGGTCTGCATTCCCACGGGAGAGCCACAGGAATGCAGACCTCTACCTTGAGCTCATACCATTGACATTTTCATGTAAACATTCATATATATATAATAATACCTGATCAGATTTCCTGCGGCACGGGTAGTGGTCGATAACTTTGGTGTACTTTGGATCTGACAATAGCCCAGCCGCTCCCGACCTCCTTTGACAACAGCGCATCTGCGCTTGAACTTGTGGTGAACAAAACCTTCTGCAGTGGTGGCGTTCACACAGTTCCCTGTTCACTGCCCTGAGCGACCTGAATGTACAGTCTGTTGTAGTATAGCTAGTAAGCCAAACATTTTTGCTTATTCATATTTTTGGCTTATAATTTTGAGTGACAGATGTCATCCATAATTTAGCCTATTTATCTCTGTGACATTTTTATGGTGTTGACAGTATCATGACTAGACAAATAAAAAATACAATTCTTGTATAGCTAACATTTTATAGTTGTTATGGCCAATCACTCTCTCTATCTTTAGGGGAAATTTATAATATCGTTCCAAATATAAGACGACTCTGATTATAAAAATTGGTGAAACAATATTTTGTAAGTTGTTGTTTAGTGAACTGTTGCAGTTCAGAACATAGCACTTTCTGCTAATTGCGTTAATTGTTTAGGACTAATTGTAAACCGTTTGTTCTTCAATAAACAAGAGCATTTCTTTTTAACAAAGAAAGTATTTTCCTTATTTTTCCAGAACTTCCAGGTTTTGCAGGACAAATTGGAACCCTGAATTTTCGTACTTCATATTGTTCATATTTTTAATTTTTATATTGAAAGTATGGTAAATACTGGTAAAATCTACTAACGATCACATTTAAAAATAAACACTTTTTGGCATTCCATAAAAATAACCTGAATAAACTATTCTTTTTTCAGATGTCATTATCTTATATTCGGAATAATACAGTAAATGTAAGATTCTGGAAACAAGATCAAATTTTAGATTTGATCTTCTATGTGGATAGCAGGTGACAGAGTGAAATTTAAGCGGGAGCATGCGGAATAGAAACCCCACCAGGAATGTTTTCCCAATTGGAACGGTGGCGCTTAAGCTGTACTACCCAAATACAATACACAAATACAATAGATCCTCTTTATAATTATTCTATGTACAATAGTATATTTTAGAATATTTAGAGCAAGATTTACTAAACAGGGCAAATTAGCGTGAGAGCGCAATCCCATAAAAGTGCTAATGGGAGTGGACAGTTCTGCACGTGATCTACTGACGATGTGCAAATTAAAGAACACAGAAGCAGCCGGATCATTTCCATAATGACCAACACACTCTACCAAAAGCAGCGCAAATTAGCATCTGGTTTAAGACGTGCTTTTTTGAGCGGTAAATAATGGTGCCAACACCGGTAACCAGTACTCTCCTCCCATAAATACTGCATCTGAAAGGGAAACTCCTACAAATGCATATGCAAAAAGATCAGCCGCAAAAATAACCCTGTCCATGCCTTTTCAGCTCTAATTTAACACTGTGTGTCAAATCCTGACAGTCTTTTTTAACGCCTGCACAGCTGTTAGTAAATCTGGCCCTTAATCGTTGTTGAATTGGTTGATTGGTGTTTACCTTCATAAACAGCAGAGAAGCCCTTTCCCACCCAGTTGCTGCTACTGCGAAACTCAATCCACAGGCGACTGTCTGTAGAGACTATCGGCTCGGGTAATTTATCCCCGCAAAATCGACCTGCATACAGAGGTACAAGCAAATAATTCAACTTTTATTACCAAGCTTCACTTCGACTTGTTTCGTATTCTTCTTCTGAAATGTCAGAGGTTCGTCTCAAACCTTTCAATGGTGCTTTCCTCCAGTATCCATCTCTGATTTCCACATGATCATACCAGCACAAATGGCTCCGGTATAAATCCATAGATGTGAAGTTCAGAATGATCTTAGGAAATAAAACAAAAATAGTACATTTTTACTGGAGCAAAATTTCAAACTGTGCAAGCGTAATGCATGTTCTTTGGAGCCGGTCCTTTCTAATGATTCAATTAAACCATTCTGTAGAGTGTAAATTACTCCACTCTTGAATAAAAACTATAACTGTAATATAACTGTAAATAACCATTTGTGACACAATATTTTCTTCAATTAGGCCTCTTAAAATTGTATTAATAAAAAAAAATTAAAAATAAAAAGTTAAATGTGAGGAGCTCTAGAAACCTGTTTAAGTCATGACTCAAAGAATCAGGGAATAAGTTTTTGCAAACAGAGTAACCGAAATGATCTTGACTTCCCGACTCCATTGTTGATTCCATAAACAATCCTTAGGCCAAAAAACATTTCTCACAACTACCCATTATCTTCACCTTTTCTCCTGGTGTGACTGAAATTCTCCATATGCAGTGCATATATGCCGAATAACCATTTGGGAAACCAGGAGAAGAGAAGTTCCCACTGCTCTCCTGCAAACTGTCTCCACATCCTAAGAAAGACAGAAAGAAATGTCAATAGCTGTCAATGTTCAAATGGAGTTGAACAGTTCATTACACATAAACAAGATTATTTGACTAGTAACACAACGGCCCACTGCGGTCTCTGTATATTAAACACTGTTGTGCGTCACAGAACACATCAAGGACAAAAGTCCACGAAAAAGTCTGGATTGTCTTTCACAGTGTGCGCCTTGAGCACTTTCATGTTATGAAGCACATCTGCTTCATGATGTTACACACCTGCCTAATATTCACAGCAAAGAAGGAAATAAAAGTGGTGCAAAATTCAAACTAAAAGATTTTTAATTATACGGTGCTGTGCGATTAAAGCGAAACAGTCCAACCACGGGCGTACTGTATTAAATGTGCTGGGTAATTAAACGCTCTAGTGGTCACTGTGGAAATACACATGGCAAACCAGCATTGCTTCATTAAATGTTAAAATACCAGCAGTTTTATGACATATTCATGTAACTAAACATGTGCAATGGATAATGTACAGTCTGCATTATGTCCTGATTTCCCTTTCAGGTCATTATTGTGTGATAATGAGCAGCTGATGGTACATTATCCTGCTTATTACACAACTACTTACTAAAAACATTTTAAATACATAAATAAATAAAATAAATAAATGAAACATTAATCTGATGTAGTAAAATAAGATAAAATAATACATTAAATTAAATTGTTAATAAAATAATACATAAATAAAATATATTTAAAAAAAAGATATATATATATATAGAAATGGGCACTAAGTTACAACTTATGCACTACTAAATATTTTTGCGTTGCACCATTAAACTTAGTTGAAGCGTAACTCTACGTATAAACTAAATATTTACGGAAGCCTCCGATCAGGAATAACGGTTGGAATAATAGCTGCAGACTGAACTGCATAATAAGCTCTTCAATCCTTTACATGTATATTATAATGCTGACATTTACAAGAGGAAACTTTGTTAGCGGCTCTTCAGCACGATCCGGTCCAAAACAGCGCGCCGCTGGGTGCATCTGTCCCATCGCTCCGTGTTGTGCATGTCATGATGTCAAATAAAATCAGTCATAATAGTTTTTTTTGTTTCAGTATTTATTTATTGATCCTTATTAATGTCTTTTAATATACTGAATGCTTCTGAATGTTATTTATATACAAAAACACTTAAGTAATTCATGATTAAGTATCGTATTTAATGGATTTTTTTTTTACTGTTGGTTACGTGAGGCAAAAAAAGTTTGAATAAAGAAGGACAAACTGAAAATCACAGCATTTCTACATAACTTTTGCTCACGTATTTGAAGGCTTCTATTGGATTATTGAGGGTAAAGGTCATATTATGCGACTACGCATTACTTTACGGAGAGCTTACGACCTACTAGCTACGTTCTGCCTTAAGATCAAATGGTGCAACCGAAAAAAGTACAGAGTTAGTTACAAACTAACTAGTAGTTACTAAGCCTCTAGTGAGGACTTTACGTTCAAATTTAAGAAAGATCTTACGAACGACTGGTGCAACCCTACCCTGTAGAGTAATAAAACTAAATTAAACTAAATAAAAACAATTCAGGGCCTTAATACAAGAATACAACATTCAACCCCCACATCATTATATATATGTCTGTCAACTGATCAATTGTGATTAATCGCATCCAAAATAAAAGTTTCTGTTTACATAATATACACCAATCATGCATTACATTATGACCACTGAAAGGTGAAGTGAATAACACTGATTATCTCTTCATCACGGCTCCTGTTAGTGGGTGGGATATATTAGGCAGCGAGTGAACATTGTGTCCTTAAAGTTGATGTGTTAGAAGCAGGAAAAACGGGCAAACGTAAGGATTTGAGCGAGTTTGACAAGATCCGAATTGTGATGGCTAGACGACTGGGTCAGAGCATCTCCAAAACTGCAGCTCTTGTGGGGTGTTCCTGGTCTGCAGTGGTCAGGATCTATCAAAAGTGCTCCAAGGAAGGAACAGTGGTGAACCGGAGACAGGGTCATGGGTGGGAGCATCAGTGGGATGTGCTGAACAAACAAGTCATAATGCATCATAATGTTATGCCTGATCAGTGTATGAGTGTGTACTGTGTATAATTATGTATATTTAAATACACACACATACATGTATATATTTAATAAATATTTGCATGTATATACTATATATATATATATATATATAGTATATACATATATTTATATTATATATAAATATAACACTTTTTTTAATATATACATGCATGTGTGTGTATTTATATATACATAATAATTATACACTGTTCACACACTGTGTTTATGTAAACAAACTTTTATTTTGGATGCGATTAATCGCGATATCTTACTCTTTCCCAACCTTGTTACTCTTTCCCAACCTTGTTACTCTTTCCCAACCTTGTGTCAAATAAAAAGATTAACAACCAGCAATTTTAAAAGAGGTATTGGGACAGAGTTTAATGACTGATCTAGCAGCCAAGCTTCTCATGCACTTTCCATCTCAAGGGCTTATAAATTGACATTGTTTAGCTGTTTACACTCCTTATATTATCCACACATGCTCTGCACGCATGAGTTGTCGGTCATGTAAAACTAGAGTAGCAAGAGCAGAGATTCTCCAGGCCAAGTGTGGCTTTAATGTTTAGAACCATTAACACGCGGTCTGGCAAGCCACAGCAAGTGACAGACGCAGGCAAGGAATGCTGTGCAAAATATCTGCCACACATACACCCTTTTTTCCCTCAAATGTGATTTTCTGCATCCTACTCTGCGTACGGCCACATCATCCACACATTCCGACAGCAGATACGTCATGTGACACAGGCTCCTCCACAACAGGCCTCAGTCAGAACTTTTAAAACCGAGAGCCAGATTTGTAAAATGAGTCACAGTCCCAGATGAGATTATTTATGGTTTGTTTTTTTTCACTGAAGCCATGCTTAAGACAAACCTCTATATAAAATTGCTTAAAACTACCATTTCAGCTCTACGATGTGTTTGATGGTATCAATATTTGTTTTTTTGTGTTGTTCAACTGGTCGAGGTTGATATGGGATTTAGGAAGTAATTAGTAATAAGTAATGCAATTTTTTATAAAGAGAGCAATTAATACATTGATTACACAGTTGAAGATGTAATTAGTAGCTAATTAGTTACTTTTTAGAGTAACTTTCACAACACTGGCTAAAATCTATTTATTTAAAATCTTAGTCTTTCCTTCCTGTGGCAGGACGGCCCACAGAGAAACTACAAATGTTGTAAATGCCAGATACAAAATGAAATGCCAGATGCAGTTCAAAATAACCAAAATATCTATAAAAAGAGTTAACACGTATGCAGGGCTTTTAACCGGAGTCTTATTTTGAAATGTCTATTCTTTACTTACAGCTGCTCATTCAACAAGATGAGGGAGAAAGAAAACTTTAAGCTATTTTATAAACCAGCAGGGACCGTGGCTTGTATTAAGGTTACACTTATTGCCTCTTTGGTAGTTTGTATTTGAACATCTCTGTAGAATAATGTCCTTTACTGCATTTAGTTTCAGTATCCTAGAAAGCATATGTTCTCTTCTCTGTTTTATCAGGGAAAGAAGACAAATTACAAACTTCCTGTGCTTAACCTGTGTTTACTCGGCCTTCCCGAGCCCGGGTGTTACGGAGACTGTCGCCAAGATACCGTACCACATCAATTGTGGATGCAATGTACTTTCCAGATGGCAAACTTGAAGTGTCCCACCCTTTTACTATGAAAAAGGGGCAGATGTCACTGAATGACGCTAAAATGTGTTTTTCATATTTTTGTTTTGTTTTCCATTTAAATGATCTAAACATTCTTCAAACAAAATCTTTTTTAATATTTATGCTTTAACAAAACCATTTGCCATTAGGGGTAATAAGGAAAAAAAACTATTTATTTTTGCCTTGTTGATTTAATTTATAAATTTTGCCTTAATTTGGTAGGCTAATAAACGTAATTTCTTATATATATTTTCCCAGTCTGCAGTGGTCAGTATCTATCAAAAGTGCTCCAAGGAAGGGACAGTGGTGAACCGAAGACAGGGTCACGGGTGGCCAAGGCTCATTGATGCACGTGGGGAGTGAAGGCTGGCCCGTGTGGTCCGATCAAACAGACGAGCTACTGGAGCTCAAATTGCTCAAAAAGTTAATGCTGGTTCTGATAGAAAGGTGTCAGAATACACAGAGCATCGCAGTTTGTTGCGTATGGGGTGGCATAGCCACAGACCAGTCAGAGAGCCCATGCTGACCCCTGTCCACCACCGAAAGCACCAACAGTGGGCACGTGAGCATCAGAACTGGACCACGGAGCAATGGAAGAAGGTGGCCCGGTCTGATGAATCACATTTTCTATTACATCACGTGGATGGCCGGGTGCGTGTGTGTCGCTTACATGGGGAACACATGGCTCCAGGATGTACTATGGGAAGAACACAAGCCGGTGGAGGCAGTGTGATGCTTTGGGCAATGTTCTGCTGGGAAACATTGGGCCCTGCCATTCATGTGGATGTTACTTTGACATGTACCACCTACCGAAGCATTGTTGCATATATACACCCTTTCATGGAAACGATATATAATATATAAACGCAGGATAATGCGCCTGGCACAAAGCAAAAATGGTTCAGGAATGGTTTGAGGGGCACAACGAGAGGCCTCCAAATTCCCCAGATCTCAATCCAATCGAGCATCTGTGGGATGTGCTGAACAAACAAGTCATATCCATGGAGGCCCCACCTCGTAACTTACAGGACTTAAAGAATCTACTGCTAACATCTTGGTGCCAGATACCACAGCACACCTTCAGGGGTCTAGTGGAGTCCATACCTCAACAGGTCAGGGAAGTTTTGGCAGCAAATATATATATATATATATATATATATATATATATATATATATATATATATATATATATATATATATATATATATATATATATATATATATATATATATATATATATATATATATATATATATATATATATATATATATAAATATATATATATTTTTTTTTACTGCTGTCAAATCGATTAATCACGATATATAGTATATACACAGTATAAGTATGTTTTAAGTTTAAGTTTTACTATTTATTTACTTTTAAGGATGTTTAGGATATTTTTAATGAAAATGCTGCCCAGAATACTTGAATACTTGTAAAGTTTGCAGTCAGAGATGTTTTCATAATGTGCTTAAAGTTTCCAATGACCCAGATTTTCTATCTCCACCATCTTTCATTCGTGTCAAGTCTGACAGGAGCTTCGCTTTACTCATGCAGAAGGATGTGCCAGATTACCCTTCTGTAATTCTGTACATCTTATGTTTTATGTCAGTTTCTTACTTGGACACTTGTAAAGTTTGCGTGCCTGTGCGATGTCTCCTTTGCTCAATCTGGTCCTCTGACCGATGGGCGGCCGGACTCCGTTCACATCATATCGTGGCAGAATGGTGTCCAAAAATATCCCCCTGTCAGGAAAACAGAAGACATCGCTTTAATCAAAATGAACAACTCCTTCTTGTTCTTTTAATCCTCTGTCTCTTATTCATTCACTATCTCTTGTTTTCTGGAATGTCTAACAGAACTCTCCACACCCACACACAGAATCATGGGTACTTGTATAAACACAAACGTTATCTCACATTTTAAGATGCAGTGGCAAGTTTCAGCAGATGTACAGAATGTGGCGGTTAGAACTCAACAGGCTATAGAGTCATTTGCGGAGCAGACAACAATCCAAAGGGAATTCAAGCCAAGCTGCGTTATCCGTGGAAGTAGTCATGGAAGTTGCGGCCTGTGGCTCGTCTGCTCTTCAGTTATTGTTTTCAGTGTGACACTATGTACAATGTGGATTATACTTACAGAGCTTTGCCTTGGTTTGCAAAACATTTGACATCTTTGACTCCATTTGGTTGTAGGTGTTACGGTAGTATTGTGATGTCCAAACCTCAAAATACCAGAGGTACCAGTATTTTTCAGTATTTCATGCACTGTAGTATATTTTCACATGCAGTACTCGCTCAGTACTGGCATGAATTATTCAAGTCCAGTGCAAAAAGTGCAGTTATTTGCCTTAAAATAGCTTGAATGCCTCCACTCACTCACACCAGCTCAGAGATCCCCTCGCTCAACTTTACTGTAGTAAACACTGCACAAAAGTATCGCTATTTACAACATCGGACACATAACAGTAATTAATATGATTAGCTTTTTGCATGACTACATTATCAAACAGCTAATAATGTGTTGCTAATGTCACACAAACCATGTTCCTGTTTGACATCTCAGTCTGCCTTCTAAAAATCAGCATCCTTAGAAACGCAATGGAGAACAACAGTGGAGAAAGTCTCACAGTTCATCATAACATCGTAATATACATCATATACATAATTTACCCGTTATATTGCTAAATGTACATGATTTCTTATATCAAAATATAGCGGGATAACCTGGCTTCTCTGGAGACGCCCCTACTTCAGAAAATAGTTAACAATATGCTAAAGCCCGCCCACATGCGGACGTGATTGGTTACAATATGTTTGTGATGTCAGAAACACCAGCGATTTCAAATCGCGTATTTGAGTTCACTGCAGTTTTAAGAGAAAATACTCATCAATGGTATTAACTTATGAATTTGCAAATGGTTTGTCTAAAAGCATATTAAAAACACCACCTAGACATATATAAAAAAACATTAAAAACTTGATTTTAAAAGCCAAAAACATTTGTCTGACACATCTGTATATAAGCAACCTAATTAAAATAGAGGATATGGGATATAACAACATGAAAGTGAACAACACAGATTGATGGACTTTAGAGAGATTGTTTATAATGCTCACATTTGTTATGAAAGACATAACTGCACATTTCAAAATAGTGATGCACCGAAATCAATTCATCACCGAAACCCCAAAAATCACAATGAACGTTCTCATTTAGGCAAAAACCAAAACTGAAAATAAAGTTTTGGTAATTAAATTTGGTTAATTGAACTTGGTACTCTGTTCAGGGTTTCGTGTTCACAGGTTACAAACCAATCATAGTAAAGTTCTTCAGTGACGATGAGCCACCTCTCAATATTTCAACCGAACAAATGTAAAATATTGCTTTAAATTGACTAGCATCCTTTTTTAGTCAGGGTGAAGTGTGTCATGTTTACCTGCTGTAGCTTATCCACACTGTGTAAATTAAAATAGATGAGACAGCTAAACTGGGTAATGGGAGAAGCGCTAATTACACCTCACTGTTTCAGTCAATGATTTTGGCCGTCCAAAAGTATTTCGACCCAAACCGAAATTTTTGTTTGCTGTTTCGGCCAAATATTTTCAGTTCCTGAAATTTCGGTGCAACGCTAGATCAAAATGTCCGTTTGGTCTTTACAGAATATCCATTCCTTTTTTTTTTGTGAAAGTGAAGACATAAAAAAATTGCATAATAGCGTTATATAATTTTTGTTTAAAAATGTTCCAATATTCCAATATTCACTAATTTTTTGTACACTGGAAATAATTATCGTATTGTTCAGAATATAAGACAAGCTTTTACTTGAAAATAATTTTCATACTGCATATTTTTCATTTTTACCATAAAAACAACCTGTAGCCCATCTGAATTATAGTATATGACAATTAGACTATCAATGTCATAGTGAAAACCAAACTGCGCTAGCCTAGAAATCTAGACGCACCCTAGCGGCAGCAGATGTAATTTGCAGCCAGGGCCTTCTAACAACTCTCCGTTGACTTGCGAGCTTGAAAAAAAAAAAAAACTCTAGTCAGGCCAATCACATCGTGTATAGAGTCGGTGGGCGGGCTTAACATATAATGATGGCAGAGTTGCGACGGCTGCGTGTGAATTCCCTGCTACTTGAAAACAAAGAAGATGGCTGCAGCTGGCGAACAGCAGTCAGTCGGCTTTGGCCGCGACTCTGGAAGACTTGGAGTTAAGCTTTTCTTTGAGAAAAGAACAAAGAACGGCACTGAAGACATTCTTTAAAAAAAGGACTACACTTTGACTACGTCACCTTCTTTGTTGCTCTGGTTGGTGGCTGAATTTGAGTGAATTTGAAAGATAACCGTTTATCCCGGCCCTCGGATTGAGCCCTGCCAATGGTGTGTTCCCAGACCCAACATCTTGATGTGGGTCTGACTGGTCAGGCTAAAACTGCGCAGGAGACTGTCACAAGCTAGAACGAAATTGTTGAATGAAGTCGTAATGTTTGTTTGTTTTTTGCACACAAAAAGTGTTCTCATTCATAACATTAAGGTTGATCCACTGGAGTCACATGGACTATTTTAACAATGTCTTCTCTACCTTTCTGGACCTTGAATGTGTTCATTAAATTGCTGCCTATGGAGGGTTCAGAGAGTGAATCTTCATTTGTGTTCCAAAGATGAACGAAGGTCTTACGGGTTTGGAACGACATGAGGGTGAGGAATTAATGACAGAATTTTCATTTTTAGGTGAACTAACCCTTTAAGATGGTCTTTTTTTGCTTTGTGATCTTCTAACATACTCTGAGACGTGGTAGTTCTTGGCACACTCATTTTACACGTATTTGACGCCACCTATTGTTGCGGGTGTATTATTGACAAGTCTAGACCCTGAATATAAGATGAACCCGACGTATTTCTAAAAAAAAAATAGTGTCTTATATTTGGAACAATACGTTAAAAGTATACAGTCCCCTCCAAAAGTATTGGAACAGTGAGGACTATTCCTTTATTTTTGCTGTAGACTGAAAACATTTGGGTTTGACATCCAAAAATTTATATGAGACAAAAGATCAATCTTTCAGCTTTTATTTCCAGGCATTTACATCTGGATCTGATACACAACTTAGAAGATATAACCTTTTGTTTGAACCCACCCATTTCTCATGTGACCAAAAGTATTGGAACATGTGACTGACAGGTGTGTTTTGTTGCCCTGGTGTGTCCTATTACATTGATTATTCAAACAATAAATAGCACTAAATGTCTGCACTCAGTTTCAGATTTGGGTTTTGCCTGTGCAGACTGCATTTATAGTTAGACGTGTAACCAACATGAAAACCAGAGAGCTGTCTATGGGTGAAAAACAAGCAATTGTGAAGCTGAGAGAAGATGGAAAATCAATCAGAGCCATTGCACAAACATTGACCATAGCAAGTACAACCATTTGGAATGTCCTGAAGAAGAAAGAAACCACTGGTGTACTAAGTAACAGACCTCGAATGGGTAGACCAAGAAAAACATCAGCTGTTGGCGACAGAAACATTGTGAGAGCTGTAAAGAAAGACCCTAAAACAACTGTTAGTGACATCAGCAACAACCTCAAGAGGGCAGGAGTGAAGGTATCACAGTCTACTGTCCATGAAGACTTCATGAACAAAAGTACAGAGGCTACACCAGAAGATGCAAACCTCTCATTAGCAAGAAGAATAAGAAGGCCAGGCTGGAATTTGCCAAAAACTACAGAGACAAGCCTCAAATATTCTGGGGCAAAGTTTTATGGACTGATGAGACAAATATTAACCTCTACCAAAGTGATGGAAAGGCTAAAGTTTGGAGAAAGAAAGGATCTGCTCCTGACCCCAAACATACAAGCTCATCTGTGAAACACGGTGGAGGTAATGTCATGGCTTGGGCTTGCATGGCTTCTTCTGGGACGGGCTCATTGATCTTCATTGGTGATGTAACACATGATGGCAGCAGCAAAATTAACTCTGAAGTGTACAGAAAAATTTTGTCTGCCAATTTACAGAAAAATGCAACCAAACTGATTGGCAGATTCTTAATCATGCAGCAAGATAATGACCCAAAACACAGTGCCAAAGCAACAAAGTAGATCATCAGTGGCAAAAAGTGGAAGGTTTTAGACTGGCCAAGTCTCAAGTTCAAGGCCTTGACACTCGCTTATGGATCCACCACAGGCTCGGCACCAGCATATTTCGACTCGCTCCTACGAGTCTACACCCCTACCAGAAGCCTTCGCTCAGGTAAGGAGCGTAGGCTTATGGTACCATCACAGAGAGGCATGAAATCCCTCTCCAGAACTTTTTCATTCACCGTTCCTGGCTGGTGGAACAATCTTCCTACCTCCATCCGGATGGCAGAATCACTGTCATCATTCAAAAGACAGCTAAAAACTCATCTCTTCTGTGAGCACTTATCATAAAAAAAAAAAAAAAACCTCTTCTCTTTTATTCCTTCCTTATTCTAGCTTAAGCTTATTCTATGTAATATCCAAAGCTTGGTATTTAAGGCACTTTTTGCGTTTTGCGCCTATTCATGACCGATCGCTTCCTGTACTCCTATGTTGTAAGTCGCTTTGGATAAAAGCGTCTGCTAAATGCCTAAATGTAAAAATGTAAGTCAATCTCCAGACTTAAACCCTATAGAGAATGCATTTTACCTGCTAAAAAAGAGACTGAAGGGAGTAACCTCCCAAAACAAACAACAACTGAAAGAGGCTGCAGTGGAAGCCTGGAAAAGCATTACAAAAGAAGAATGCAAAAGTTTGGTGATGCCAATGGGTCATAGGCTTCATGCAGTTATTGCAAGCAAAGGATTTTCAACTAAATATTAAATCTTATTCACTTTAATCTATTTTAAGTTAATCAGTTCCAATACTTTTGGTCACATGAGAAATGGGTGGGTTCAAACAAAAGGTTATATCTTCTAAGTTGTGTATCAGATCCAGATGTAAATGCCTGGAAATAAAAGCTGAAAGATTTATCTTTTGTCTCATATACATTTTTGGATGTCAAACCCAAATGTTTTCAGTCTACAGCAAAAATAAAGGAATAGTCCTCACTGTTCCAATACTTTTGGAGGGGACTGTATAACAGTCCGTGAAATAACGAAACATCCTCACAAAAATAGGGGTGTCACCATCCTACTTACTATAATGATTCTTAATAGCTGGTATTGTACCATGAGACACGAGACAACGCTAGTTTACACTGTTTGCTAACATTTGTCTCAAGTGATTCAATCACAAATGATCAGACAAGACAGATTGTTGTCTGCATCTGGTGTTAATACGTATCAAATAAGTCGGTGACCACAATTGTTTCAGGTATATGTGTAGGTTTTTCCAAAAGTTTCCAAAATGACCTAGCTTGTTACACATCAGGACGCATTGTGGACACAGTCTAGACCACCTCTGAATGTGGTTTGAGGGAACAAAATTTTCCAACCCAGCAAAACTACAACTGTGTTAACATCCAGCCAATCAACTGTAGTCTGGATCATGATGACTCAAAACATCATAAAAACCCCAATGGTCTGATGACTCTACCACTGAGACAAAAACAATATGCACTCCTGGGACAGTCACTAAATCCGGCAGGTCTCATAGCCTGCTATACACTGACAGAATCCACATACTATTTGGCATTAACCTCCTGTGTGACTGGGTTCTTGATTGGTCGATCCAGAGTTGAGGCTTCCTCATGACATCATGAGAACGTGGTTGTAAATAAGCTATAAACAAAAGAGAAGTCGAGTAAATATGGATGAAATATGGAGAAGTCACGTTCTCCAGCCCTACTACTGTAACTCAGGCTGAAAAAACGTTTGCTCAGTTCAACAAAGAGTGATTCAGTTTCAAAAACCTGTCTCTTTTCTCGCACTTCTTTTCGTACTTTGACACTCTTTGCTAGTTTATCGTCTAGCTTTTCACTCTGCGGTGGCCAGCGAGGGTCTGCTCATTTGTTTGTTCCCATGGGAACCTTCCAGTCAACAGCAGGCATGTTCAAATAGGAAAGGATGGATTTCCAGAGCTCAAGTACAAGCTTTATATGAAAGAAACAAGCAGAGAAATGCAACACACATTTCAAGTAAATAAACAGTTTAGTGATTTAAATATGTAGGCTACTATCTTCAGATCAAACACATCAAAGAGACACACTTATATTAATCAAAACAAAACAAAAACAATTATCATATCTGTGACTCCCATAAAAGCTTTTAAGATGAATTCCAGGTCATATTGAATGATAAAAAGGGTAGAAGGAGTTTTTTTTTTCAATCATACATTTATTTTACATTTTACATCAGTTTGGTAGAATACAGTACCAGTCAAAATGTTGGAAACATTACTATTTTTAATTCTTTGAAAGAAGTCTCATATGCTCATCAAGTCTGCATTTATATACATTTATATAATATACTTCAAAATATAATTTATTCCTGTGATACAAAGCTGAATCTTCATCAGCCATTTCAGTGTCGCATGATCATTCAGAAATCATTCTAATATGCAGATTTGATGCTCAGTTGTGCTGCCGAATATTTTCTTTGAACACGTGATACTTTTTCAAGATTCTTTGATGAATAAAAATAGCAATCTTTTCTAACAATATACATCTTTACTATCACCTTTCATAAATTTAACACAATCCTTGCTGAATAAAACAATTACTTTCTTTTAAAAGAAGAAAGAAAAGAAATGACTGACCACAACATTTTGAACAGTAGTGTATATTGTGACAAAAGATTTCTATTTTAAATAAATGCTGTTATTTTTTAAACGTATTCTGTTTCCAACATTGATCAGCATATTAGAGTGATCTCTGAAGGAAATTCAAAAGTATATTCAAATAGAATATCATTATTTTAAATTGTAATAATATTTCAGTTTTTTTCTGTATTTTTGATCAAATAAATAAATGCAGGCTTGAAGAGCATAAGAGACTTCTTTCAAAAACATTAAAATTTGTAATGTTGGTAAAGTATGTAGCCTATATATAAATATATATATATTATTGTTGTTTATTATTGACAATAACAATTAAGCATTTTCACTCCTAAAATTCTCATCACTGTAACTCAAAACAAAGCAAATAATATATAATTTACTACATTAATATATATATATATATATATATATATATATATATATATATATATATATATATATATATATATATATATATATATATATATATATATATATACATATATTACAGTATGTTTTACAGTATGTATATTACAGTAATAAGATAAGTAATGAGACTCATTTTTTACAACAATGGGAATTAGAAAAAAAAACACCTTCAAAGTAATGCAAAGTATTGCATTACAGTGAAAATTCGGGACTAAATGTTATTTTCAATTTTCATGAAAGTAATGTTACAATGAAAAACAAGCTTAATTTCATTTATGTAAAATAATATTAGTATCTTTTGGTTTTGGGATAAAATGTGACCTGGCCATGTTTTGTAGGCTTCAGCCTTAGTGTCGGTCTGTGAGTACAGAGCAGAACAGTAGATGTGTGGGTGAGCGCTAGCGCTCGGCTGGTGTCATCTCACACTGAAGACGTACTGCAAGCTCTTTATTTGCTTTTGGCTCAACTTGCCAGTACCAGTTTCAAGAAGAAAAACCTCCTTGAGTAGGGTGGGTGGAATGGGGGCCAGGAGACAAAGAAGGAGGTCGGAAAACATGCCCCAGACAAAAAGCTAGGAGGGCTCACCCGCTTCTCGGGGAGAAAAGTTTCAAAGAAAAAAAACCTGAGGGAAGGCCATGAAATCCTCCCGATACAAGTGCAATCAAAGAACCTGTCTTCCCACGGAGATTTACAGTACGAGTACTCTGCAAACACAGCAGGGATGATGGGAAAAAAGACAACAGGACAAACACAGCAGCCAGTCAGAAAGCAGGGACTGTTAGCTGCTGTGAAGTTTCTGATGTCCTTCTTGCAAAGTCAAGATTCTTGAATAGAACAATAAATCCATGTAACTTACCCTTTAATTTCTGCTGTAACAGACAGAAAATGAAGGTAAAGGAGAGGAGGAATATATGATAAACTCAGAGTAAAATACAACCCCAGAGGCTTCAAGTATTCCGAATCTAGTAATCATTTAATAATTATGGAAAGAAGCCCAGGATGAGTTCTCCATGTAGTCTATATCTGCTCTGTGCTATACTTAACTCTTGGATAGAGTTTTCCAGCACACTCCCAGAAAATGGTTTACAGTAATCAGAAAAAGAAACTATCCCTTGTAGCTTAACCAAACCAGCCCAATTGCTATCCAAAACCCGCACAATCACACTCAACCAAACGAGCCCAGTCGCGTTCTGGGGGAGCTCCCGGTTAACATCGAGTTCCTGCAGACTAAAAGCCTGCGGCAACAGTTTAAAAGTAGCCCAATTCCATAGGAAAATAATTTTTTTTTTAACGATTTTCAAAGTCTTTGAATCACTGTTCTTCTCGCAATACATGACTGTCTGGGGTCATTTAAGCTGCGTTTCCACCGCAGGAACTTTCCCCAGAAACTTTGGACTTCGGGGTGGTACTCGGTGTTTCGACCGCAGGGTCTAAATGAAGTTCCGGCTAAAAATTTCCCCCTCAAAACGTCCCTGCTGGCGAGGTAGTAATTTTTCAAAGTTTAGGAACTTTTCTTGGGTGAGATTTGGGCACTGAACGTGCTGATTGGTTGAGTTCACACAGCATTTTATCTCAACCTAAAAGTCTGTTGCGGCACATGCAGTAAGAGTTGTTGGCTATTCGAATCAACAATGGAGAAAATACTGATGGAACGATGGACCGACAACGAGGTTCAGGCTTTATTAAGCTTATATGCGGAGGACTAAATCCAGCGTGAACTGGAAAGTCGCGCGCATTCCTACATCATTGGACTAATCTTTACGGTACTTTAGGTATATATTGGACATAGTATATTGGGGGCTTAAATGTACAAATAGGTGCAGTAAGTGATTTCTGAAAAATTCTGTTGAAAGTGGATCGGACCGAGCACCAACAACAAACTTGCAGCCAATCAGAGGTAGGGGGCGTGTCCACTCAAGATGGGGGAGGAGAGAGAGTGCGCAAAAGGAACATTTTGTTTTTGATTCTGTTGAAAGAGAGATGGCTGAGAAACATTACATATTAGAAAATGTTAGAGGAATATCACTGGAACAAGAAGGGTTATGATCAGGCAAGTGCTTTAGGACCCACAATAATATTAGAAAAGCTTTCCAGCGCTAGAGAGACCTAAGCAGGAATTCCTGAAAACAGATGTAGGTTGTGTTGTTTCTGCTCCATACATGAGTAACATTGGTTTCTGAGTTTATTCTGCTCGCAACTACAACCAACTCTTGCTAGTATATACTTGCTTGTATGTGTTCTGTATGCTCATGTTTTGTTCTTGTCGCCCATTCGTCATCTTCGCATTATGTTTCGCAAAGCTTTATTTTGATTTGATAAAGAGACATTTATTTGTGCATTGTGTGTTTGTGCATTTTGGGGTGGAGCAATGAAGGCAGAAGTGTGTTTGTTAGGGTCGATTTCAAATATCATGAGTATTCAACCATGATTCTCAGAAATCGCTCATTGCACGTTTTAAGGGCCAAATAAAAAAAAAAACACATTAAAATCAGCACAATCATAATGTTGCTTCGTTTAAAATCTGCAGCAAAATGCTTTGTCTGTTTGTAGCTAAATATTTTATATATACAGGTCCTTATAAAAAAAATTAGCATATTGTGATAAATGTTCATTATTTTCCATAATGTAATGATAAAAAATTAAACTTTCATATATTTTAGATTCATTGCACACCAACTGAAATATTTCAGGTCTTTTAATTCTGATGATTTTGGCATACAGCTCATGAAAACCCAAAATTCCTATCTCAAAAATTAGCATATCATGAAAAGGTTCTCTAAACGAGCTATTAACCTAATCATCTGAATCAACTAATTAACTCTAAACACCTGCAAAAGATTCCTGAGGCTTTTAAAAACTCCCAGCCTGGTTCATTACTCAAAACCGCAATCATGGGTAACACTGCCGACCTGACTGCTGTCCAGAAGGCCATCATTGACACCCTCAAGCGAGAGGGTAAGACACAGAAAGACATTTCTGAACGAATAGGCTGTTCCCAGAGTGCTGTATCAAGGCACCTCAGTGGGAAGTCTGTGGGAAGGAAAAAGTGTGGCAAAAAACGCTGCACAACGAGAAGAGGTGACCGGACCCTGAGGAAGATTGTGGAGAAGGACCGATTCCAGACCTTGGGGGACCTGCGGAAGCAGTGGACTGAGTCTGGAGTAGAAACATCCAGAGCCACCGTGCACAGGCGTGTGCAGGAAATGGGCTACAGGTGCCGCATTCCCCAGGTCAAGCCACTTTTGAACCAGATTCAGCGGCAGAAAAGCGCCCGACCTGGGCTACAGAGAAGCAGCACTGGACTTTTGCTCAGTGGTCCAAAGTACTTTTTCCGGATGAAAGCTAATTTTGCATGTAATTCGGAAAACAAGGTGCCAGAGTCTGGAGGAAGACTGGGGAGAAGGAAATGCCAAAATGCCTGAAGTCCAGTGTCAAGTACCCACAGTCAGTGATGGTCTGGGGTGCCATGTCAGCTGCTGGTGTTGGTCCACTGTGTTTTATCAAGGGCAGGGTCAATGCAGCTAGCTATCAGGAGATTACGGAGCACTTCATGCTTCCATCTGCTGAAAAGCTTTATGGAGATGAAGATTTCGTTTTTCAGCACGACCTGGCACCTGCTCACACTGGTAAATGGTTTACTGACCATGGTATTACTTTGCTCAATTGGCCTGCCAACTCTCCTGACCTGAACCCCATAGAGAATCTGTGGGATATTGTGAAGAGAAAGTTGAGAGACGCAAGACCCAACACTCTGGATGAGCTTAAGGCCGCTATCGAAGCATCCTGGGCCTCCATAACACCTCAGCAGTGCCACAGGCTGATTGCCTCCATGCCACACCGCATTGAAGCAGTCATTTCTGCAAAAGGATTCCCGACCAAGTATTGAGTGCATAACTGAACATAATTATTTGAAGGTTGACTTTTTTTGTATTAAAAACACTTTTCTTTTATTGGTCGGATGAAATATGCAATTTTTTTGAGATAGGAATTGTGGGTTCTCATGCTGTATGCCAAAATCATCAGTATTAAAACAATAAAAGACCTGAAATATTTCTGTTGGTGTGCAATGAATCTAAATTATATGAAAGTTTAACTTTTATCATTACATTATGGAAAATAATGAACTTTTATCACAATATGCAAATTTTTTGAGAAGGACCTGTAATTACAGTTTAATATTTAAGTTTAAGTTTTACTGTACTATAAATGGGAGGACTTTAACTAACAGGAGTTTGATTGGTCAGGAAGTTATGTTAATACCTTGTTTTTTGATGTGAGCTTAAGTGATTATGCAAAACAGGACTGTTAAATATGTCAAAGAACATAATCTGATAAATTTCAATGAAGTCTCTCCCTCTCTTTCGCTTCATCTATTTATGTTAAACTAAATGAGAGCAGTACATGGCTTGACAACAGACTCATTCAATTAAGCAAGGGAGGTAAAAGAAAAAAGAACTAATAAAATTGCCAAACAACTTCAAGTTGCATGAAGCTACACAAAAATGCTCTTTAAATGTACACTACGCCAACAGTGTAAGAGTATGACATGACTAGAAGAAATTGTTGAATAAAGTCAGTATTTTTGTTTGTTTTTTTGCGCACAAAAAATATTCTCGAAGCTTCAACATTAAGGTTAAACCCCTGGAGTCAGTTTGAATATTTTAACAATGTCCTATCTACCTTTCTGGACTTTGAAAGTGTTAATTAAATTGCTGTCTATGGAGGGGTCAGAGAGCTCTCGGATTTCATCAAAAATATCTTAACCTGTGTTCTGAAGATAAATCAAAGTCTTACGGGTTTGGATCGACATGATGGAGAGGAATTAATAACAGAAATTTCATTTTTTGGGTGAAATAACCCTTTAATATATTATTGTAATTCATCTTTTTGAAGCAAAGCTTAAAAAAACAACTTGCCACTTGTTTTTAATAAATAATATGTTAATATAAAGTCATTTTCATATTCCTAATATCCCTATAACATCATATGGGACTGGAACATGAACTTTGGACTAAAACCTGTAATTCTACAAGTATTAAAGTATTAACAAAACTGCAATTTGTTCAAAAAAGTGATACGAAGGCCAAAAGAGAACAGAAGGGAGTGAGAGGAGGGAAAACGAGAACAAAAGAAGAGGAAACAGATGGTTCTCCTATAGAGACTGTGTAGACCTGCGTTTGCGTGTGCCTCGACTCATGTTACCCGTACTCTGGGGGAATGTTGGCTGTCGGCTGTCAAAACTAGTCAGGAAAAACTTATGATAAACACATGAAATGGGAATAACATTCTTAAATCCCATTACTGTAGTAGTGCCTTCCATAACATTTTCTCTGTTTTCCTTCAAGAGAAGATATAGGCTAAATCCTTATATACTGTAGTATGTGAGATGAAGGTTCGTGTGTATTAAGTTATAGTACTTTAAAAATAGCATGTACAAAATGATCAGATGATATATTTTTGAAAAGAAGTCTCTTCTGCTCACCAAGGCTGAAAACAGTAAAAACAGTAATATTGTGAAATATTATTTCAATTTAAAAGAACTTATATTTGAATATTGTGATAAAATAAATATAAATGTAATTTATTCCTGTGATCAAAGCTGAATTTTCAGCATCATTACTCCAGTCTTCAGTGTCACATCATCCTTCAGAAATCATTCTAATATGATGATTAACTGCTCAAGAAACATTTATGCATTTTTTAGAAATAAAAATCTTTTGTAACATGCTGTCGCTTTTGCACAAATGGATTAATCTTTGCTGAATAAAACTATGAAAGGGGTGGTTGATTATGATTTAACTTTTTTAACTTTAGTTAGTGAGTAATGTTGCTGTTTGAGCATAAACAAAATCTGCAAAGTTACAACGCTCAAAGTAAAGGGAGATATTTTCTTTTAAAGAAATCACTTTTTAAGCACTACAACAAACGGCTGGTAGGGACTTCAACGAGCTTCTTCACGAATTAGTGACACTGCTAACCCTAAAATGTACATAAACCGTGCCCCCGGCAACACGCAACAAAGGCCACGTTAAGAAGAGGTTAGCTGAGTTGTCCGGAGAGGTAGAAGAGTTGTAGTAGAGCACATTTGAGAGTCTGCTCAAGCAAAATAAGTGACAATATAAGTTATATCCGTAATTAAAATAAACTACACCTGTTTTATCTTCATGCAGCAGATATTCTCTGGCTCTGAAGGCATCTAACAACAGTTCCCACACAAGCGATTTAAAGATTGTCATAGGTAATTGGAGCTGCTAACACGAGCTCTTGAAGCTCTGCCCTCTTCTTGAAAGGGGGCTGGAGGCACCAGCTCATTTGCATTTAAAGGGATACACACATAAACAGTGCGTTTTTGCTCACCCTCAAAAAGTGACAATTTTAACATGCTATAAAAATTATCTGTCTGTTATTTTGAGCTAAAACTTCACATACATACTCTGGGAACATCTGAGACTTACTTTACATCTTGCAAAACGGGCATTATAGGACGCCTTTAGTATCTTAAAAAAATATTTTCTGATCCAAAATTTTTTTCTAAAAAAATCTATTGTTTCCCTTTTGCCAACTAGGAAAACTTCAACACCCATAATGCACTGGGCATGATGCCATTTAAGGCCACTCCCACCAGTCTGCTATGGATACGCTTGCCAGAGTCAAATACCGCCTTGCTTTAGTAGGAAATACTTCTGAGCAAACTTTTAGTTATAGACTTGTATTGTTCCTGGGTGCAAGAATTCAATGAGTAAACGTTTAGTGGGAACAAGTTACTTCCAGTAAAGGATCCAGCGTGTTGTAGGCAGTGGCTGCAAAGAGTCGTAAATATGGAGATAAAGGTGCAACGGAAAATCGAAGAACAGCTGTGTTTTTAGTCAACATTTAAAGCTGGATGACCATGAACAAATTGTTTTAGGCAAAGCAGAGGGGGGTAAAAACTGCCATTCTGTCAGTTACACCCGAAGCAAAACACCATTGCGTAAAGGTAAGTCTGTTGCCATAGTGTCCCATTTAAACCATAATGCTGTTTAAAGAGCAGACAAAATACAACACCCTTTTCAGTAATAAACCTACCCTTAAAATAACTGTTCTGTTAATAACCCTCTGTCAATCCGACTGTCTGTGGGCAGGGATACAACAATGCAGAAGGTCTACAGATAATCTGTAGTTTTCACTGTAGCTTTTCTGTAGCTTTGTATCACCTGGTGGACTTTTGCTGAAAAATAAAAGTGAATTTCTCGCTTCCAGTAAACACAGAGAACCAGTAAACATTGTTCATTTACATAAACTTACACAAAGCAGGTTGAAAATCGGAGGTTACACTTCAAATTGTAGTCTAGATTAGCATTAGCATAACCAAATGTCTGGTAAAACTTCATTTGGAATATTTTTCTCTTGGAATATAGCTCAAAACATATGGTAAAAAACTATTCCAGAAACAGGTGAATTGCAGAAAACCAAATGAAAATGAAACTAAGTGTCTCAAATAGCACACAAAAAAAAGTTAGTCAGAACCACAGTGATAACAGAGTACTCTTTGCTAAATGACAGGATAACTCTGTGTGGTTTCACAGACGTCATCAACAGAAATGAATGTGTGTGTGTGTGTGTGTGTGTGTGTGTGTGTGTGTGTGTGTGTGTGTGTGTGTGTGTGTGTGTGTGTGTGTGTGTGTTTATCTGAGGATGAAAAAAGAGGTCAGTCAGTCCACCAGGGCACAGTTCAGACACAGATGATAAAACATCATCTCATCATTGTCTTGTTAACAGACAAATACAAATACTTACGCTCAGTGTTGGGCAAGTTACTGAAAATAAGTAATTAGTTACAGTTACTAGTTACTTCTTTTTAAAAGTAAATGAATTACTTTACCAATTACTGTATATCAAAAGTAATTAGTTACTAGGGAAAGTAACTTATAAGTTACTTTTATGTTTGCTTTTTTAAATGTAAATAGGAACAGAACTAATTTTTAGACCAATTTATTGTCATCAACAGGGCAACAGGCCTTCAAAATCAAATAAAGCAGTAGCCTAGTATATGGTGTGTAGTGTCCACCAACAGCAGTGCGCAGCTGGGAGAATAATGGTCTATTGCATTTGACTGTATTCTCTTTAAAACACTTGATGGCACAAAAATTCAGCTCAGCACTTTTCATAAAAAACAATTTTGACAATGCACATGGAAATTTGGCTGATCCTGACAGCAACTCAAAGTTGATTATGCACATATTTGATCTAATATTATATATATATATATATATATATATATATATATATATATATATATATATATATATATATATATATATATATATATATATATTGTAGATTTAGGAAGCAAAATCACATTTTGAGGTGTAAGGTGTTTTTTCAATAAAGGAAGAATATGTAAATGTATGGTATTTGGGGTAAAAGGCACAATAATTAACATGATAATAAACAGCCGGCTGACTTTTCCATTTGTTGACATGACATAGTAAGATTCAGATGGTAAATATCTTATATTAAGTTGGGTCTCCACCTTAGAGATAATACCCATATTTATAATTAAACCATTATATTTAAAAAATATTATATTAATCATATCATATAATTTATTATCATATTTATTTGTTAATATTGTAAAGCTATATTACATTATTATGGGATATTATTCAATGCTTTTAGAAGTTGTACTTTAAAAAAAATAAAAAATAGTTTTTTTATACATATTTTAATGACAGTATATTAAACAAAAAAAGTAAAAATTTTGCTAAACTGATTTCTGAACAAGTATTACCTTAGACATTATTAAAAACATATAATTTTAGCTAAATAATAAGCCGTTTGCCTCATGCTGGTTTTACCCCGTGTGTCTGTGGGGTAAAAGCCCCTCCTCGCCACATCATACATTTATATTATAAAAATCATTTGTGATAACACCACCATTGAAATGTTTGTCAGTAAGAGTTTTTTCTTTTGAAAGAAATTGATGCTTTTATAAAAATATTTGAACGTTCTATTCATCAAAGAATCCTGAAAAAAAATCAGTTTCCACAAAAATATTAAGCCACACAACTGTTTTCAACATTGATAGAAATGTTTCTTGAGCAGCAAATCCTCATATTAGAACGATTTCTGAAGGATTATGTGACACTGAAGACTGGAGCATTGATCAGCTTTGATCACAGGAATAAACTGCATTTTATAAAATATTACAATAGAATACAGTGAATTTAAATCATAATCATATTTCACAATATTACCATTTTACTGTATTTTTGAATAAATAAATACAGCCTTCATGAGCTTTAAGACATGTATATAGTTGAAACAAAATCATGCAATGAGGTTTTGTCCTACCGCCCACCTTTAGTGTCACAGAGACATGAGAAGAAACAGGAAGTTAATTACATTAAGCTGACATTGAGATCGGATCATCAAACAGAACTGAAGCTAGATGATGTCTGCATCGAACCTTTCCACACACACCAAAACCCACTGGCTCGGATTACTCTACGAACAACTGACAGGCACGCGAGAAGCACAATAGCGGCGTTGTGAAAGCTCAGCAGAAAGAGTGTAAGAGGAGAGAGATGCTCAGATAGCCATGCCCGCCTCAAACTGCTGATGCCACATTCAAAGGTCACCCTGAGAAAACTATTAAGAAGTCTGAGCGTGAATAAATCAGAGTGTATTATGCTTTTTCGAATATAACCTGCAGTGTGTAATATAGCAGTTTGTGAATGTAAAAGGTCTGCAAAGATTTAAAGATCAAAGTGATTGTCCCTTAAAAGGAAGAATCAATTCTGCACTGCCAAAACGAGTTAGCAATTCCCGTTCCACTTCCTGTTACAAACCTGCGTAACAATGTAGAACATTTACATAATGCCAGCCACCCCTTTACCCTAATGCTCAAAAAAAAAGTATTGGTTTGAGTAGGGAAAACTTAAATTAAACAAACTAGTATTTTAAACTTTCTTTTTATTTTGAATTCATAAAACTGACACATTTTAAGTAATCAGAATTGTTTCATTGTTATGAGTTTTATGACCATCTTTATGAACAGATATACGTATGTTAACTGATCTATATTTCTGTACTCTTTCAGCAACTGATATTTTATGCTATTTCTATCAAAGCATTGCATTACCAAATAGCAAGTTAACAATTATTGAATTAGCTATAGTTAAATATAGCCAAATTTCCACTACTAAAAATATTTAAGTTGAGATTACTGTAACAAGTATACCCTGTTCTGTTGTTTGCATTGTGTTTTTGACTCTGTCCTGTGATCTAGGGCCCTATCATACACCCAGCGCAATGTGAAGTCAGGCACGACTTGATGTTTTTTGCTAATTTTAGCCTGATGCAGTTATCATTTTCATGTCCAGTGCCACTTTATTTAAATAGCAAATGCACTCGCGCCCATCTGTTCGGCCATGCTACATTTTGTTGCATGTAACATCCAAGTTGCTATTTTGAGGAACTTGAAACGATTGTGCCATTGACCAACAAAAACCTGGTCTAAAGTCAATAACGCAGTATTTTTTGTGTTATTTAAAGGGCGTGTTAGTAATATGAGCCTATAGGCGGTGCACAACATGCTTACACTCTGCTTATTACACACACACAAATTCTGCCATGTAAATAGCGAATCCACCATGGTGCAAGCCCGACTGGCTTTTAAAGGGAATGGGAGATGAGACTCTGATTGGTTTATTACACATTACACCCAAAACACACCCATGACACATTAAGAGACTAGGTACAACCCTTTTGGACCATGCGCCTGGAGCAGCGACTGCTTTTTCCGTCGTTAAACTAGCAAAAGTGGATTTGGACACCCTAAGTGCACCTGCACCATGCGCTCCAGACCATGCATTCAGATCGTAAGAATAGGGCCCCTAGTTTAATTAGTCATCACATTCACATGTGCCTTTTCAATATCCTCGTTAATTATCTCATTAGAGTCTTTGTTTGATCTGTGTACTTAAGCCTTCAGTTCTCCCTCAGTGTTTGTCCGTCTTGGTCTATAGTAGCTTGTGTGTGAAGTATATTCTGTGAGATTTTCCAGAGTTTTTTTTATTAATGATCCTGTTTCCTGTTCTTCCTCGTCTTCGCGAGCTTTTACCAGCATGTTACGGGACAATTACATGATCATTTTAAATTAAATGTACAAAAATGTACAAATGTACAGCTTACTTTCAAGTTAAGAGCAACTGAAATGTGTGAGTAGAAAATAAACATCTGCCAGTCATGCTTACTTAAACATTGCATTTCATAACTTTACTGTTAACTGTTATTGTTAAAATGTTACTGATTACCTCAAATGTTTGCGTTTTGCCAACTTATTAGGGTTTACAGTCTTCATTGGCTGCCTACAAACAGTCTACTTTGCCCCGCCCTCAAACACTGTAGTTGTAGCTGAGACATGTCAAGAAGACGCTGTTTTCTGCTGCCAAAGAAAATCCACTTTGATGCTCTTCCAAAGGATGAGGACTTGGGCTCGAATTGATGTGGAATAACGACACCATTGTTCCTTTTCGTATCGTATCACTGTTTATACAGCGCTAAGGAAGATCTGGAGCGTTTAGTTTCTAACATGCGCTGTAAGCAGTAGACCAATCACAACAGACTGGGCCATCTGGCCAATCAGAGCAGAGCAGGCTCTCGGAATGGAGGGGTTAGAGAGACCGAATCTTCAAATGAACCGTTTTCAGAGAAAGGAGGTGATTTGTGATATATATTATGAGAAAATGAAAGTGTTTTTGACATTGGATGCATGTAAACCTATTGTCGGACCTCTCAAAAACAAAATTAGGAACATTTAAAATAGCACAATAGTGGATAGACGACGGTGAGGAATAATTGAGTTAAGTGAGGAATCCTCAACAACAACAACAAAAACATTCAAACAATGTGAATAGCTGTTTAAACTATGACTATTACAAATATAAAAGTACAAAATTATTATATTTTAGTTTTGTCTGCCCGTCAAACATTTGCTGGATGTTTGCCAGGATGCTGTTACACGTTATCTAAGTGTTTTTGGCATGATGTTCTGTAGTTGCTCGAGTGTTCTGGGTTCATGCTAGGGCGTTTCCAGGTGGTTCCTTACCCCTAAGGGGCCGTTCACATTGAACATGTTCTTGCATTTAAAAAATGAGAGCTGCAGAGCAGAGAAATGCAAGGTCTTAAGATCCGTTTTTAACATTTCCGCTTCTTTTAACTTGGCATGCCATAACAAAACTGACAGTTGCATCCGGTCTCACTGTTTTTTTCAGAGACATTCGTCTACCACATGTTTATGGACAAAACTATTAAAGAGCAGTGCAGTGGAACACAAACACACATTTTTAATAGGAATTACTGTGTTATTTATTCACCCTCATCGTTCCAAACCTGCTTGGAAGAATTGTTATGTAGCACTCATGCTATATCCCTGAGCTCATATGATATATGATATTATATAGCTGATATAATATCGCATTCTTCTGAAACTCATGTCCTAGTCCAGATCATGGTCAATAAACTATTGTAATTTTGAAAGAGTTGCAAAAAATATTTACTTTAAGGTGTCAGTGTTACAGTGTAATTATATATTTAAGTACTGAGTAATAATAATTAACTGCATGTACTTACTATAGGATTAAGGTTTGGTTTAGGGTTAGCTGCATGTAATCATGCATAATTTACGCCAATTAATATAGTATTTATAGTATCATTAACTACATGTAAAGTGAGGGCACTGTAAAATAAAGTGTATTTTAGATTTATGTTTATATCATTTATATTTAGTATATGATAAGTTAAGGACCGGACATTATTAGTGAAAATTATTAGTGAAAAATAAGACAATATTCCTGAGAGAGGATTCTAACCTGGAAAAGGTGTTTCTTGCATAGTGCATGATGCTGTCGAAATCATAGACCTCTCCGAGTGAGTCCACCTCCCCAGGCTCCATCTTCAGGAAGTTGTACTCCTGTCCTATGAGATTAAACCAAGAATGAGACTGAGGCAGGAAGTGATGTGAACAAAAGAGGCAGTCTGATTTTTTTTCAAAGAATGTTTTTATAGCTCCATCATTATTACATTATCAAATGTATGGATTATTCCCTTTGTCATAAACTCAGCAAAAAAAAAAAGAAGAAAAGAAAAAAGAACAGAAAAGAAACCACTTTTTTCAGGATACTGCATTTAAAGTAAGGGATAATCGACAGCTACCTGTGCATTAAACAATTGTAATGCACTCCGCAGGGACACGTGATGGAAAGAAGATATGAGATGGGAGGAAAATTAATTACAGTCAATGCTTTTGCATTCTCTTGCAAACGTTTTGAGCTCGCAAGTTTTTGCGAGTTAACGCAAAGATTCTCAGAAGAATGCAAAACATTTGTGAGAGAACGCAAAAGCATTGACAAATATTTTTTCCTCTATCTCATATTGTTTCAGTTCCTTTAGGGATTCTTTGGGTTCATGTTGTGCATTTAAATCGTTTACTGCATAGCTAGCTTTGGATTATCCCACCTATACCATAATCATTTGCCAGAATTGACAACAAGCTGTTGGAAGCACAATATTTGATCGGAAGGGTAAAATGAATGGTTATTTTCATCAGTTATGGCTCGTTATATCTAAAAATCTGCCCTCTTTAAATCAGACACAAAGATAAAGTAGTGTGTAAGATAGGAATTTTAGCATTTATTTTAATTAATTATTGAGAGAGAGAGAGAGAGAGAAAATTACTGGTAGCCCACAAACAGTCTACTTTGCCCCGCCCGCCCTCAAACACTGTAGTTGTAGCTGAGACTGGAAGAGTTTAGTTCGTGTTGTCAACATGTCAAGAAGACGCTGTTTTCTGCTGCCAAAGCAAATCCACTTTGATGCTCTTCCAAAGGATGAGGACTTGGGCTCGAATTGATGTGGAATAACGACACCATTGTTCCTTTTCGTATCGTATCACTGTTTATACAGCGCTAAGGAAGATCTGGAGCGTTTAGTTTCTAACATGCGCTGTAAGCAGTAGACCAATCACAACAGACTGGGCCATCTGGCCAATCAGAGCAGAGCAGGCTCTCGGAATGGAGGGGTTAGAGAGACCGAATCTTCAAATTAACCGTTTTCAGACTCTTTGAGAAAGGAGGTGATTTGTGATTTATATTATGAGAAAATGAAAGTGTTTTTGACATTGGATGCATGTAAACCTATTGTCGGACCTCTCAAAAACAAAATTAGGAACCTTTAAAATAGCACAATAGTGGATAGACGATGAGTAAAGTGAAGAATCCTCTACAACAACAAAACATTTAAACAATATGAACAGCTGTTTGAACTATGACTATTACAAGTATAAAAGACACAATTATTATATTTTAGTTTTGTCTGCCCGTCAAACATTTTCTGAATGTTGTCGGCATTTGCCAGGGTGCTGTTACACGTTATCTAAGTGTTTTTGTCATGATGTTCTGTGGTTGCTCGAGTGTTCTGGGTTCATGCTAGGGCGTTTCCAGGTGGTTCCTTGCAAGCTGTTAATGTTTAATATTTGAAGCACAATATTTGATCGGAAGGGTAAAATTGAAGGTTATTTTCACCAGTTACGGCTCGTTAGATCTAACATTCTGTCCCCTTTGAATCAGACACAGACAAAGATTACACTGATTTGAAGGAATTTTAGCATTTTTTTCAAAATTAATTAACGAGAGAGAGAGAGAGAGAGAGAGAATGACAGATACGTGTGTGAATTACCTGCATCTGTTCAGCGTCTCTCTTGCTCTCTATTAACAACAAAGCTGTGAGTTGAATTACATCAAAACCAGCAATTTTACTCCTCGTTTCTGAGAAATATAATGTATTCAGTAGCAGTTGATTCAGTAGTGAATCAATTTTATTAATAAAAGTTGCAGGGCAGCGTTGACAACAAGATTTTGTGTGTGCCCACCGCAATCTCTGACATTGTATGCCTGACTACAACAGCTTTCTGTGTCATGGCGAAACATCAGACTTTGACAGGCTGCCACGGACACGGCCTTCAGTGAAAACTCAAGATCTTCACAATATAACATCACCAAGGCCTTTAGATTAGACTGACCAAATATGACGTTGATCTGGTTACATCTCAATGAGCAGTTAATCACAGTGTAAAACAAGGCATTTCCTGTTGCCCCCAGGTGGCGCTTTGACTGTCACTGAATATTGGCATGTAGAGGTGTTCAGATCAGAACTCTAATAAAACATGTGGCGTTTGGGGCAGATCGGACATTGTATGCCCGTCTTACAACAGCTTCCTGTGTCATGGCGAAACATCAGATTTTGTGGCGCTATGACTGTCACTGAATATTGGCATGTTGATGTCTTCAGACAACGACTCTAATAAAACATGTGAAGTTTGGGGCAGATCAGACATTGTATGTCCGAGTTACTACAGCTTCCTGTTTCATGGCGAAACAATTACGTTTCTGAGGCCGCCACGGACACGCCCTTCAGTGAAAACTCAAGATCTTCGAAATTTAACGTCGCAAATACCTTTAGATTAGACTGACCAAATATGATGATAATCTGATTAAATCTCTAGGCGCCGTTGATTAAAGTACAACGTCTGGAAATGGCAAAATTTGCAACAATTTTGCAAAGATAATTAAAATCGTACCAAGATACTTTTTTGTAGGTATTGGGCTTTTACATGTGTCTACCGAATTTCATAGCTGTACGTGAAACGTAGCGGGAGGGGCAATACGTTAGGTGGTGCTGTCGAGCAATTTTGCCATGCCTAATTCTGAATCCCATAAAAGACGTAAATTTTCGCCACTTCTGACACGTGTGCAAAGTTTCGTGAGTTTTCGAGCGTGTTTAGGCCCCCCAAAAAGCAATTCATTCAGGAGAATAATAATAATAATAATAATAATAAACGGAGCAAATCCAATAGGGTCCTCACACCATCGGTGCTCAGGCCCTAATTAATTGATTATTGGGCCCCACTTTATATTAGGTGGCCTTAACTACTATGTACTTACATAAAAAAATAAGTACAATGTACTTACTGTGTTCATATTGTTTTGCAAAACACCTTTGCTGATATTGAGGTGGGATAGGGTAGGGTTTGGGGACAGGTGTGGTGGGATGGGTAAGTTTAAGGGTAGGGTTAGGTGTAAGGGAAGTGTCAACAGTGTAATTACAAATGTAACTACAGAAATTAGTTACAGATGTAATTACATGAAGGTATTTTTAAAAATGTAAGTACAATATAAAACATGTATGTACAGAATAAGTGCAATGTATCAAATTATTAATTAAAATGTTAGTACATAGTAGTTAAGGCCACCTAATATAAAGTGGGTCCCTACTGGAGCCAGTTTGTTATGTTTCAAATGAATATTTAACAGAAAGCACAAACTGTGCAAAAGCAGCAGCCCCTCCGGCACACCCAGTGTCTCAATTCACTCACTCGTTTTCATTCACTGCTTATACTAGTGGAGTAATGTAGGGAATAGTGAATGAGTGTATAGGGGGCAGAGTATGTTCAGTAAACCAGAGCACTGTGCGTCCAGTATGCACTAGGAGTATTCCTGGGTGGTTAGCATAGCAACACATTTCTTGTTTGTAAAAACAATATTTTATATAATTAAGAGAGTAAAACTGTAACAAATAATATTTTTATAAAGTTATATCATTAGCTTTCTAAAGCCACATTAATTACTAATAACATTTCCAAGCACATGTCTGAACGCGCGCCTCCGCTGAGAATCAGTTTGTGCCATATAATGAGGATGTAATGAGATCCATTTCCACAGATGTCTAACGACAGTCATTATTTCAAGATATCTTGTTCATTAATGGCACCTAAAAGGTGTGAAGGATTTGGGGCTCTACATCAGACAGATGTTGAGGTGCACAGCTGGTCGATTTCAGAATATGCCATGGTTGAGATATTTCTATAGGGACTGCAGAAATATTTGGACACCTAATTTACACTTAATTCAAGTACTGAACTTCTGCATTTGATACAAAATGTCATAAAACAAATGGCAAATTTTTAGTGGATGTATAAAGACAGTTCCCCTCCAGGTAACCAGTATGCAGAGGAATGTGTTGCTTTATCATATAAAGTGTTGACCCTGGACCACAAAACCAGTCGTAAGGCGCACGGGCATATTTGTGGCAATAGCCAACAGTACATTTGTATGGGTCATAATTATTAAACGAACACTCCACCGTTTTCAGAAATAGGGTTTATTCAACTTCTTTCCTACATTTAGATATGTGGGCAAATGCATTTTTGTCTCAGTGCATGCATTGTTTTAGTTTGGCAGGGTCGCCGCTAGCTTAGCTTAGCATAATGAATGGAATCCTATGTTGCCAGCTAGCATGTCCCGAGTAAAAGTGATTTAGACTGGTCACATATAGTAGTGGCCAAAAGTGATTTTGTTTTTAATGTCAAAGTTTGATTAAACCATCAAAATATAAGGAAAATATATATCTTTACATTTTTTAAATATGAGAGGAAAAATACACGTGGCAAAAAAAGGCAAACAACAGCTACAGATTGTATTTTACTATGCAAAAAAAGGTGCATGGAAATACAAAACGTGAAACAGGTAATGATATTCTCTATATTTCTCTATATTCTCTAATATTTTCAATAGCTGTTGTCTGAAGTTGTGAAACCAACTTCCAGTTGAAATTAAGGAGGCACAGTCTCTTTGAATTTTTAAAACACATTTAAAAACATCTTTTTTTTCAAAGTTATCTTAATGTTGATTACGGTAATAATTGCTGCTTTCTTGTTTATTTGAAGCCACCTATGCGCGTTTGTTAGATTTATTTAGTATTTATCTTATTACTTAACTCATATTTTATTAGACTGTATAGCACTTGGAGAAGCTCCTTCAAAGGCGCTATAGAAAAATAAAGTTATAATATTATTATTATTATTATATTTAGCTGGTTCTCTCTTGTTTTTGCATGTGTTCATAATTTCCTTGTATTACAGCCTGGCCAAAAAATCTTTGCCAAAATGATGTACGCACAATTTAGTATGTGTCATTGCGATTTCACAAATAAAAAAATTGACTTAACTGCACAATATGCTTACAAAATCTAACAGTACTTGAATAAAGGGTGAAGATGTCAAATTTCCTAAGCTGGATATCACTTTTGGCCACTACTCTATTTCTAAAAAAAAAAAAAAAAAAAAAAAGAAGCCATTTAGTGTGTTATTTTGTTATCAAATTCAATTATGCATTTGTGCCAGTACATTAGAGGCCAACTGTATATTAATCATACAGCTGGAACCAACAGTTAGAGGGTTATTAGGTAAAACTAACAATATTTTGTCCAACATTCATGATAAGAAATGAGAACACAATCTGCACACGGGCCGCTGAACCTCGAGTACAGATCATTTCAGGCAAATGTGAGCAATATTTGATAGTTTTTTCCTACCTGGCTGAATGTTGTCCCGTATAATACTGACATGATCGTCTCTGTCAGGTCGCGTGTGCTCATGCCAGAATCCGATCACATGACCGAGCTCATGCACCACAATTCCAAACTTATCACAGTTCTTCCCGATGGATATAGCCTGCGGACCCCCTCCTCTCCGGCCAACATACGAACAGCACCTGCAGGGGTTCAACAACATCACAGTTAATACAGTTAAAACAGTTCATGCTTCATGAATCAAACAACCTGATTTAAATATTAAGAAAGAAAATGTAAATTGATAAAAAACGTCTTGTTGTGATTGACATCTCTGACATTTTCTTTCAGACATTTGTCATTGTGTATAAAATGTGAATGCGTTTATCATGATGATTGGGTGAATATAACACAGATATGTCTGGGTTATATTTCACATACATACATACAGGGGGTATGGAAAGTATTCAGACCCCCTTACATTTTTCACTCTTTGTTATATTGCAGCCATTTGCTAAAATCATTTAAGTTCTTTTTTTTTCTCATTAATGTACACACAGCACCCCATATTGACAGAAAACACAGAATTGTTGCAGATTTTTGCAGATTTATTAAAAAAGAACAACTGAAATATCACATGGTCCTAAGTATTCAGACCCTTTGCTGTGACACTCATATATTTAACTCAGGTGCTGTCCATTTCTTCTGATCATCCTTGAGATGGTTCTACACCTTCATTTGAGTCCAGCCGTGTTTGATTATACTGATTGGACTTGATTAGGAAAGCCACACACCTGTCTATATAAGACCTTACAGCTCACAGTGCATGTCAGAGCAAATGAGAATCATGAGGTCAAAGGAACTGCCTGAAGAGCTCAGAGACAGAATTGTGGCAAGACACAGATCGGCCACGGTTACAAAAGGTACCAAAGAGCACAGAGGCCTCCATAATCCTTAAATGGAAGACGTTTGGGACGACCAGAACCCTTCCTAGAGCTGGCCGTCCGGCCAAACTGAGCTATCGGGGGAGAAGAGCCTTGGTGAGAGAGGTAAAGAAGAACCCAAAGATCACTGTGTCTGAGCTCCAGAGATGCAGTCGGGAGATGGGAGAAAGTTGTAGAAAGTCAACCATCACTGCAGCCCTCCACCAGTCAGGGCTTTATGGCAGAGTGGCCTGATGGAAAGCCTATAAATAAATATGATAACATTTATAATAATAATAATAATAATAAAATATATTTATTATGTATGTAATGTATTATAAATGTTATCATATTTATTGTAATATTATTATTCACATAATTAATATATAGTCTGTATAAATATTGTAATTAGTGCTTGGCAATCGATTAATCATGATTAAATCACATCCAAAATAAAAGTTTGTGTTTCCATAATATATCTGTGTGTACTATGCATAATTATCATGTATATGTATATGTATATGTATATGTATATATATATATATATATATGTATATATATATATATATATATATATATATATATATATATATATATATATATATATATATATATATATATATACATATATACATACATATATATACATATATATATATACATATATATATATACATATATATATATATATATATATATATATATATTACTTATATATAAATATTTGATATACGAATATAACATTTTCCTTAAATATATACATGCATGTGTGTGTATTTATATATACATGATTATTATACATAGTACACACACATATATTATGTAAACACAAACTTTTATTTTGGATGCGATTAATCGCAGCACTAATTGTAATTGATATAGTATTCATATTCAATGTATAAAATTACTTAATACATATTTGTTTTAAAAAAAATCATGACAATCAAGCACAATATTCAACAAAAAAATGCCATAACTGTAAAAATAAATAAATAAAATGTATTTCATTACCGACAGGACTAACTTTTTTCTTACAACATATTTAATATAAAGTACATTTTGTAAAACTAATACAGTAATACATGTCACAATGTATAAACACTTGTAATAATCATTGTTTGAATAAATATTTTTTCACATAACACTGAAGCTTGTTTCATTTTTTTTATAAAATAAAATTGTTTAGCTAAAATGTTCCTTTTGAGTGAAATATTGTTCTCATCCTTCATCACGTAACATGTTTATGTGAGAACTGGCCTCTTTTCGATCTCTTTTCAACAACACACAAGCTAGCAGAGATTACAAACTGACACAGAACACAACGTGAACTCGAACAAAATGTCATGCATCGTTTGTTTTGTAAGTTTGCTTAGAGCTACGTGTTGCAAAATCCAGAGAGAAACGGGGTGCCCGTGCACGATGCCACAGCGGTAAGACACACCGACACACAAAACACACAATCAAACAATCCCTTTCTGAAAGCGCTGGGATATGTGGGAGAAAAACTGCTGAGAGCTGCTTGCCTGCGATCTGCGCACACACACACAAACCCACATGAGCAGCATGTGTGGGTGCAAAAGATCAGTCTTTAATTATGGAGCATCCAGTGGCTCACTCCAGAAACTCTGCCTTGAACTTTGCACAGCACAGACAGGAATCGCCTAAACACACACACACACACACACACACACACACACACACACACACACACACACACACACACACACACACACACACACACACACACACACACACACACACACACACACACACACACACACACACACACAGTGTGCCCATCACATAAAGGCCCCCTGTACTTCCACAGAACTGAAACGCTTGGCACAGCCTGCGCAGTGGTATAGTTTATGAAGTTTCCCCTCGCTGCCCGACCGCAATGGCACGTCTACTTAGACAATGAGAAAGCAAACAGTCTGTTACATTTGTCTCTGTCAGTATGACTTACTTTCTTCATTTCATGAGGAAATCATTAATCAACCTTTTATTTTAAGGTGTCTTTATTACACTTTAGTTATACATTAATTACTTAGTAATATTAAGCAATTACATGTACATACGGGTTAGGATTAGGGTTTTGGTTTGGTTTAGGGTTAGTTGCGTGTAATTATGCATAATGTATAGTTATTACTACAGTAACAACATGTAACATATGACACTGTAAAATAAAGTGTTACCAGAAAATTGCATTGATGTTACTCTTCAATACACTTTGCTTCTCCTAAAATTGATTAGGAGTTTTGATTAGGACTCTTCTGAAACCAGAAACATGAGATTCCTTTTTCATTTGAGAAACATTTTTATCTTAAATTTGATCTCCATTTAATCTAATTTCTGCCTATATATTTTAGTACCATGGTAGGTTGCCACCTATGAAGTCCATTCGTGAAATGTCCTCACTACTAGATATTCCATGGTCAACTTTTAGTGGCATTATAAAAAAGTGGAAGCAATTGGGAACAACAGCAACTTAGTCAGGAAGTGGTAGGCCACGCAAAATCACAGAGCTGGGTCAGCGCATGCTGAAGTGCACAGTGTGCAGAAATCACCATCTTTTCTTTCTTGGAGTCAGTAGCTACAGACCTCCAAACTTCGTGTGGCCTTCAGATTAGCTCAAGAACCGTGCGTAGAGAGCTTCATGGAATGGGTTTCCATGGCCGAGCAGCTCATCCAAGCCTTACATCACCAAGTGCAATGCAAAGCGTCGGATGCAGTGGTGAAAAGCACGCCGCCACTGGACTCTAGAGCAGTAGATATGTATTCTCTGGTGTGACCAATCACGCTTCTCTGTCTGGCAATCTGATGGACGAGTCTGGGTTTGGCAGTAGACAGGAGAACGGTACTTGCTGACTGCATTGTGCCAAGTGTAAAGTTTGATGAAGGGGTTCAGGGGTTGGGCTTGGCCCCTTAGTTCCAGTGAAAGGAACTCTTAATGCTTCAACATACCAAAACATTTTCAACAATTTCATGCTCCCAACTTTGTGGGAACAGTTTGGGGATGGCCCCTTCCTGTTCCAACATTACTGCGCACCAGTGCACAAAGCGTCGGTCCATAAAGACATGGATGAGTGAGTTTGGTGTGGAGGAACTTGACTGGCCTGCACAGAGTCCTGACCTCAACCCGACAGAACATCTTTGGGATGAATTAGAGCGGAGGATGCGAGCCAGGCCTTCTCCTGCTCCTGTGTGTCTTACAATGCCATAATAAAGTTATAATTTTAAGGTAACAAATTGTGTAATAATACACTACAAACTATATTTTTTTTCTTTAAGGTGGAAAGTAAAGGTCAGAATTGTACAGTAGGAATCTACAATAGGTTTTTCTTTTCAGTGTAACTTGTAGTTTTCTTCAACAGTGTTTGTATAATTGTAGTTATTAAAGGGGTGACATTCTACACTTATGTAATATTTTATAAGGCTTATCGAGGTTTCTTGCACCAAAGATATAATTTAGTCATTTTGTTTTTCATGAACACTTGCACCCTCTTTCAGCCAGGTAACAAGTGTTTTGCTACTAAGACCTTTTTTTCTAAACAACCTTACACACTGCCTGGCCGAAAGTCTCTGTTTGGATTTTAATAGGCACATGCGCTCAAGAGTCTATGATTGGATCATTATTGCAGTGATTATTATGTTTCTAGCATGTTATATGTTTGGCAACAGTTCTTCTAACTCTAATTGATGGAGTGTGTAGCTTTTCATTTCTCAACCATGTAGGAAGACACATCATGGCTATATTCCAGACCTTAAATTCATTGAAAGTCTTTGGGATGTGCTGGAGGAGAGCTAAACTTGCATTGTCAATTCAAGATCTTGGCCAAAAATGTATGTACCTCTTAATGGAAATAAATATTGTGATGTTATTTCCATGCTAGAAGCATAACAATCAATGCAATAATGATCCAATCATTGACTCTTAAGCATTTGCTCATTTAAATCCAAACAGTGACTTTTGAACACGGAATAAACAGTGATTTTTTAGCACAGCCGCAAACACAGCTCCTACATCTATTGCTGTTCATGATGATTTCCAAATGACACATGCATTTGCATCTTAGGGTCAGATTTACTAACAGCTTGCACCAGTGCAAACGCTCTTTTGGCGTTAAAGAACTGCTATCAGGATTTAATAACGACATGCGGTAAAAAAATTGCGCTGAAAAGGTGTGGACAGAGGTAGCCTATTTTTACGGCTGACCTTATTGCATATGCATTTGTAGGAGTTTCCCATTCATATGCAGTATATATGGGAGGAGAGTATGAATCATGCAAGGTGTTTTACTAAGGTTTGTGCTCGTAAATTTACTGGTGTTGGCACCATTATTTACCACCCAAAAAAAAGCACGCTAATTTGCGCTGCTCTTGGTAGATTGTGTTGGTCATTATGGAAATGATCTTTAATGTGCACATTGTCAGTAAAATCACCCACAGAACTTTCCACTCCTATTAGTGCTTTTATGGGATTGCACTCTCACGCTAATTTGCCCTGTTTGGTAAATCTGGCCCTTAGTTTCCAAAAATGGTCTGTGTGGTCTGGGGAGGAGCTTTGAGTTATGAACATTCATCAAACACGTATTTCAGAAGAGCAAAATAAATCCTGTTTTCCAGCAGACAAAAGCAGCTTAAGAGCAAAACCGACATGCCAACACGGTATCCAGGGCGCTGATTTGTCTCCAGCGGATGTGATTGTCAAGCTGGGGTCTGAACTTCTGCCATGCTATTGAAGCATCTACAGGGAGCCATTGTGCAAGAATAAAACACGCATGTTCAGGTGACAGTCCCATGGCGAACAGTGTGAAACAGTGGGATGGTGCTTCCTCAGCGATGCATAGAGTAATCGTAAGGTCAAGACATGAGGGCCCACACACACATAAACACACAAATCCGTCTGTTGGCACACAAAGCAGATAAGCAGGAACAGAAGAACAGATCGGATGAAGAGGATGGAAAACCACTTGAGCGATAAATCAGGAAGAGACTGAAAAGAAAGAAGAGAGACGTGAAAGAAAAGAGTGAAAAGCACAGGCTCCACATGAGCCAGAGAAACAAGCTTGATTCCTTCCTGGAAGAGTCAAAGGTTTTGTTCTCCTGCTGTGGAAACCCTCTCACACTGACACAAGACATGGACACACATCAACACATACACACCCCTGTGAAGCTTCACACATCCTCTAACAAGCTCATTACGACACGCACACTTACCCACACGGCCGGTAGGTGAAGACGATGTAGCTCTCCTCTGTTGTTCTCTCAATGAATGTCACACATGCGTGTTTTTCCCAGTGTCTCATAGCCTGTCTGAATATGGCTCTCTGGCTACCTGTACCACACACACACACACACACACATAGACTAGGAGTGAGCAGGGGGACCAACTTTTAAGGTGCAATCACATTAGCTAAATATCTGCATTTTTTTCAGGGGCAAAACATTGCAAGTTTGTCACAGCATTAACTGTCTATTGATAACTAGCATTTGCATGTATTTGTCCTTTCAACTGTTCTAGGTGGTTTGTTTTATGAGAAAGAAAAATCATCAAAATAATGTGGAAGAAGTAAAATATGATTGCATTTACAGCTTTCAATAACACACAAAGACTAGGAGTGAGCAGTGTGACCAAACTTTAAAAGTCACCATGAAAAAAAAGACACTTCTTGTTTTTTTGTGGAATATTGCAGTATTTATCATAAATTATTTATCTGTGTACATCATTACTTTTTAACATATATGTAATCTCCTAATCTTTAATCAAAATAACTTCCCCTCCCTCTTGAAATGACATCTGATGACATGTTTACTGGCACAACCATCCAATAAATTCCCCATGGACAAAATTAAGACCCCAAAACTAAGATTTGTTCTTGTTCAAGAAGCCGTTTCACTCAGATTTATGTCACAATAGGGAAGACAAGACTATCACAACTTCTGTTTCATGACACTTTAATGTGCGGTCACCGTTAGCACACTTTCAGTAATTTTTTGCAGGCAAAAAAGGTCATTGTTTATTGTCAATAGTGTAGTGACATATGAAACACAGCTCACACAAAAGTCCCTTTCAAGCGAAGCAGCTTTATTTTAGTCAACGTGGAAAATTTGTATGACCATCTTGAACTTGTTGCAAAATCTGTGCAGGGAAATCTCATGTAAAAAAAGATTCTTCAGTCTAAAGCAATTTATATAGGGACTTAGGGATATAAAGAGCACTTGAACTTAGTTATAGGAACTAACCACCAGGGTGGTTCCCAGAGAACTAAAAAACTTCCCCTAGGGCCATTTTCCTGTTTGCATTTAAACCACCAGTAGGAACTCTGAAGTGACGTAAGAAGCACTTGTTGTTGTGACTTTTATTTTGATGGCACTGAGAATGCCAGAGCTCTCACATTTTCTGTCCTCATTAGTTTACAATCTGTTTAAATGTCCTTTTTAACTGTCCATATGTTATTTGATAGAGCTGTTACATAAGTAAAGAAGACAGTATATGAAAAGTATTAGCATTCGCCATGTGGTTGATGTCCAGTGTCGCTAGCTGAGCAGAAATACATAATCACGTCTCGCTCAGTCCCCTCAAAGTTTGGTTGGTTTTTCTCTTTAGCGTAAAGGTTGAGAGGTCCATCTATCACGGTTTTCCATGTTGGTAGACTTAGTTTCTGGAGTAAATATAAAGGCTATGGTTTGTGTGTGTAGAAGGCTTTTTTTTAAAATGGTGGGTGCTGCCGTGTGTTTGGCCAGTCAGCGTACACTTACATAACTGGTAGTTCCTATTGTGCTGGGTTAGACCTGACTCTAAAGCAGGAGCTAAATTAGTTCCCTCAAAAGGAGTTTCTAGAACTAAAATGATTCCTAGTTCTTCCACAAACCCTTTCTACCAATGTGGCAAGCAGGGCGGGGCCGATAGCCATGGGAGCAGAGCGAGGCCTTTGACGTAAATGATGCTATTGAACATCACCTGCACACCTCACCGATTACGAGTCCCATGGAGTAGCTCCGGAAGGATAAAAGGAGTATTGACAACAGTTAAGGGAGGGAAAGAAGTCCCATCTTGGTTCTCTCTCATCCTTCACTCTCATTCTCCTCCTTTTATCCTTGCTGAGCTCCTCTGTGGGACTCCACCCTGCTTGCCAGAACCTACAATACAATGCAATCATATGCTGTTGTTTTTCACTAAAAATAGCTGTTTATGAGTACATGACTTACCACTGAAGTTTCCACTGATGACATAAGGAATGACACCCTCAGGCCACACCCTCTCAGGTCTGGACGTTGCTGCCCTCTTCCTGCGATGGGATCCCACATTGGATGCTGTATTGTTTGGACTTGTCTCATTGGAAAGTGAACCTACCATTTCCAACGTCAAAATGAACAAATGGCTGATTATGAAACCGTTAGTCTGGAAGATCCTCATCACATCATCACAAGTTGCAGAGAAAGAGAGATTACATTTAAACTTCTACATCTTACACTTACATTTAAATAAATAAGCTGTCCTTTCAAAACCACTTATGTTTTTGGTGCCCGTTGTATGGGCCTGTTCCACTAGCATGTGGCAAACAGAAACAGTCCAAATATTCTTTTTACACTACACCGTTTTCAACTAAAAACAGAAAACTTTTATGCGGTTTGGCTGTTCATTTACACGTCAACAGTGTTTTGGGGGCCTGAAAGAGAGGTCTGCATTACCGCGGGACCCGATCAGTTCTCTTGCGACGGGGAGTACATTTTAAAATCAAAGACGGTAGTGGTCGGTAACTCTGGTCTAGGCTACCTTGGTCTGGCAATAGCCCGGCCGCTCCCAACATCCTTTGAACAAAACTTTTATTTGTATTTCTGTCTTATAATTTTGAGTGACAGATTTTATTATTTGATTTAGACTACTTTTCTCTGTGACATTTTTACGGTGTTTACAGTATCATGATAAGACAGAAATAACTAATAAAATTATTGTATAGCCAACTTTTTATATTTGTTATGCCAGTCACTCTCTTTCTTTAGGGGAAATTTAAATCTGGAAACGATGTCTTAATTTAGCGGGATCAGTCGGGTCAGGAAGAAAATCATTCTAAAGTGGTAAGCGGGTGAACAGAGGGAATTTTAAGCGGGAGCAGGTGGGTGCGGAATACAACACAGAAAACAGTCCCGTGCAGAGCTCTAGCCTGAAATAACAAACTTTGGAAAACAGGAGTGCAAGTTCATCTCAGTGTAAACTAAAAAAAAAAACATGAATTTGTGAAAACGGTTACGTCAAGCACATTTGTATTACATGTTCGGTCTATAGATGTGGAGTGTTTCAACAAAGTGAGATTGCCAACTACTGGACTACAGAGTGTTTAATCATTTTCGCAGAATCGTGAGGACGGGGATCATTTTAACAACTTTGTCATCTGTGTGCGAAAAACACAAAGGAAAAGCCTCTCCGTTTTTAATACGTCAATGTCGTGTAAACGTACCCTAATCTAAATCAATGACATTCATCATTTTTACTGTGGGTCCAAATACTTTTCACTAATTCATATCTGTTTCAACATTCACAGAAAAGCATGTCTTTTTTCTATTGTTTTTGAATTTTGAACGCTAACTCCTACACACACATATTGTATTGGCATTCAGCTAAACAGACTTGTCGCATTTGAAGTTGAATTCTGTCCCTTGTTCCCATTTCCTCATCATCTCTTGCTTTTTCCCTCCCTCTGCAAACTTTTTGATCTTCTGTGGTGAAAACATTATAAAACTAGTGGCTAATTATGAGAAAAATCACTGTCATTTTTTCAGCAACCAGTTGTTGTATTTGAGAATGTGGGAATTGTTTCTTGACAGGCTTTTCTCTATTGGTTTAATAACATATGGCTTCAAGTTCTCTTTCTGAATCTTTGAGTGCCAATTAAACTTGACAAAAAGTTAGAATATCAACTATTCCCATACACGCAAACACAAACACTCAAACTCACACATGCATACACACTTACCTGTATCGGTGTGATTCAGAATTGTGACCGTTCTCTGGGCTAAATTCACAATGCGGTCCACTGTAAACATACGCATATCTTCCTCATCCAGTGCAATGTCTCCAAGATAAGCCACTGAAACAAACATAAAGAGCGCTTTTAATTTCAGAAGCAATGATTGTATAGATGATTCATTTTTCAAACAATGATTATATGGAGAGATGTTATGGTATAGAGAGATTTATGGTATATATGTTGCCAATATGACAAACATTGGTTTCAAATCAAATAAACAAATCAAAAATTTATTTGGTGACAGGATCCTGACACTCATGTGTTTGTCTTGTGTTTGTGTGAGCATATGGCTTTGGAGTTGTTCTCTGGGCCGTACGGTCTTATGTCTGTGCTGTGAGTGTTCGGGGAATTTTGTCTGGATCCCGCCCCCCTTGTTACCTGTTCATTAGTTAATTTGCCCACCTGCTCTTCCTGTTTACACTCCTCATTTCCTTCCGAATTTTTACTCTTTTTGTTTTCTGTCCGGTGCCAAATTGTTGTCTATGGGTTCTCATTTATTATCTGTGCATCCGTATTTCTTTCCCTCTGTTTGTTTCCTCACCCCTTAGCTCCACCCCCTTAGGATGCAGGGGAAGGATACACTTGTGTATCCTCACTCATGACTCCTCAGTTGGTGCTAATGGTGTGATAAGAGAATTGAGATGTCCTTCAAGATGGCTGAGTTCGATTAGTTTCCAGATCACAGACTTGAGGAAGTATGAGTAAAGTAAACAAAAAAGCAAAGCATCTTAAGTTATTTGAGTATTGAGAAGCACCCAATCTTCCTTGTGTACGGATCAAGCGGCAACCTCTCCCAGTTTATATTGAAGCCAGTACGGAAGTGACTGCAGTTCATCGATTGGCCACTAGAGACAGGCTCCAGAAGGGAGCAGAATCTTATTGATGGCAACGGCCAGCTCGACCCTACTTTACGCTTCAAAACTGCTCTTCAGGATCCTATGGGTGACGTCACGGACACTACGTCCATATTTTTTTTACAGTCTACGGTACAGATGGCTTGCCCATGTGTCGTGTCAAGATAACAAGTTACCAAGTCCGATGTTTTCATCTTTCCAGTGGAATTGGTCTACAACACTGTTGTCACAAGTTGTTTTTCTAGACCGCGGGTTGAAGCAACCACAAATCCGGGGGTAGAAAAACCTGAGCAGGATTATTAACCCCGCGGAACGTAATTGACCTAGATTTAATTAGCAATAGGGCGGGTTTTGTTTTCCAGGCCTGTTGTCCTGGACTGTGTTTTCTCCCCATTGGGGAGGTTTAAGTTGTATTTGGGTGATTTGTTGGTTAGTGGTTAGTTCAATAATCACTAACCTCAAATATGAACAATTGTAATAGTGATACTTGCTTTACTAAATAAAACTATTGAATGATGAATCAATCATTTGTATTCAAATAATTAATTTAGCATGATCTGAAAATGACAGTCTTTTCACATTATTTATCTGAGGTTTGTAGCGGATGGTGTGAAATCTAATTTATCGTGTACTTTGTAAAGAGGGCGCACATCTTCAAACAGTTATTTAAAAACAACCCCCTAAAAGCTTGCAGGGTCCAGCGAGCTGATAGACACCTTGTCATTTTTTAATGATCATCCATGATGCCATTTATAGCTGGGGTCATCACTCGTGCCATGATAAATAAATCATCCCTGAAAAGAGAGAAGCTGATTAGCGTTGAGAAGTTAAGCGAGATATGATGACGACCGCACGCCTCTAATGATCTACACAACGGGATGCTGGTGACCTACATGGAAATGGATGCATTTGCAGAGATTAATTAGCTCGACAGGGACTAATTGCATCTTTAGAAGCATTGCCGCTTTGATTGGGATTGAGAGACTCAACAGAATCTTCAGATTCAAGGGTGGCTAATTAACACAAATGTGTGCGATGATGGAATAAATGAATTATAATTGATTGTAAACATATTCTTCACATTATTGGCATTTATATTTTTCCCCTTGAAGTCCAATTTTTAAATGCTTTCATTTTGTTGTAGTGTCTGATTGTCGTCAGAGTTCAGTCTGTTTGTTTTTTTCTGAATTCGAGCGTATATACTGTATATACACACAAACACACAATCAGGCATAACATTATGACCACATAACATTATTGTCCTAATATTGTGTTAGTACCCCTTCGAGGTATAGAGTACACTAGACGCCTGAAGGTGTGTTGTGGTATCTGGCACCAAGATGTTAGCAGCAGATCATTTAAGTCCTGTAAGTTGCAAAGCGGGGCCTCCATGGAATGGACTTGTTTGTTCAGCACATGCTTGATTGGATTGAGATCTGGGAAATCTGGAGGCCAAGTCAATACTACAAAATCATTGTTGGGTTCCTCAAACCATTTCTGAACCATTTTTGCTTTGTGGCAGGGCACATTGTCCTAGGGGCCACAGCCACCAGGGAATTATGTTTCCAACAATGCTTAGGTAGGTGGTACGTGTCAAAGTAACATCCACATGAATGGCAGGACCCAATGTTTCCCAGCAGAACATTGCCCAAAGCATCACACTACGGCTTGCCGGCTTGCCTTCTTCCCATAGTGCATCCTGGTGCCATGTGTTCCCCAGGTAAGCGACGCACAGGCACCCGGCCAGCCACGTGATGTAAAAGAAAACGTGATTCCTCAGACCAGGTCACCTTCTTCCATTGCTTCATGGTCCAGTTCTGATGCTCACATGCCCACTGTTGGTGCTTTGGCGGTGGACAGGGGTCAGCAAGAGCACCCTGACTGGTCTGTGGCTATGCTGCCCCATACACAACAAACTGCGATGCACTGTGTATTCAGACACCTTTCTATCAGAACCAGCATTAATGTCTTGAGCAATTTGTGCTACAGTAGCTCATCTGTTTGATCGGATCACATGGGTCAACCATAGCTCCCCACGTGCATCAATGAGCCTTGGCCACCCATGACCCTCTCACTGGTTCACAACTGTTCCTTCCTTGGACCACTTTTGATAGATACTGACCACTGCCGTTTTGGAGATGATCTGACCCAGTCGTCTATCCATCAGAATTTAGCCCTTTCAAAACCTTATGTATGCCCATTTTTCCTGCATCTAACACATCAACTTTGAGGACAAAATTTTCACTTGCTGCCTAATATATCTCACCCACTAACAGGTGCCATGAATCCCATGATGAAGAGATACTCAGTGTTATTTACTTCACCTGTTATGCCTGATCAGTGTGTGTATATATATATATATATATATATATATATATATATATATATATATACTAAATATTAATATTCACATTGCATTCAGTTAACATTAAAATCTTTTTTAAAACAATTACAATTTTGTATAGCTTTTTCCAGCCCACAATAACTATTCTTGAAAGCGGTTTTACAGAGAACATTGCTTTAAAAGCCCCAGTGAGTAAGTTTAGGGTGACACTGACAGTATATCTGCCAGTTAAAGGCACTGAGAAAAACATATGAAGCCTTTCAAAACATTGAATGGTTTTCCAGAACTGCTCAAAGATGGCCTTGAAAATTAAAACATCATGTACATGAACATACACTACTGTCAAAAGAATGGGGTCAGTAAGATTTATGAAGCAGCACAACTGTTTTCAACATTGATAATAATCAGAAATGTTTCTTGAGCAGCAGATTATCATTTAATAATGATTTCTGAAAGATTATGTGACACTGGAGTAATGATGCTAAAAATGTATTTCTTTTTCATTTGTATGTATACAAGTTATCAACTGTTAGATAGCAACGATATGAAAAGTATCCAAGGTACTTCCTTCAAAAAACATGGTTTTACCATGGTAAGTGGTCTCAAATAAATGTGTATCTTAGTCATAATCGCAGTAATGGATACCCAAATATGTTTGGGCAATAAAATGCTACACACTGTTTAGTTAGCCAACACCTGGAAAGTAGAACACATTCTTTTACTTAATGAGGGCTGAAAAAAAAAATACTGAAGAGAAAGCCTTTACGAGAGTCATAACACAGGCTATTTGCTTCTATATGAAAAGTGTTGTGGCAGTGACAGAGTGCGTGCGTGTGTGTGCCTGTGTGGTTCAGGTACACCCCAAATTATGGGGAATGTCCAAAATCCTTGTCCTCTTGGGGACATTTTTTGGTATTCAATGATGGGTAGGTTTATGGGACAAAATATACAGTTTGTACAGTATAAAGTACAGTAACTATAAAATCCTTATGTCTATGGAATGTCCCCATAAAACATGGAAATCCAAAGTGTGTGTCCGTGTGTGTGTGCGTGTGTGTAAGAGAGATTGAGGCCCGAGGCTGGGTTATTTTTAAAAGCCTATGAAAATTAGCATGTTTGGAAGATTTACTGTCTATTCCCGCCAGGAGGCAGTTAGTAAAAAGGAAGGGCAAATGAAGTGTGTGTGTGTGTGTGTGTGTGTGTGTGTGTGTGTGTGTGTGTGTGTGTGTGTGTGTGTGTGTGTGTGTGTGTGTGTGTGTGTGTGTGTGTGTGTGTGTGTGTGTGTGTGTGTGATCAAACAGGCTCCAGTCACCTCATAACCCGGCCTGAGGCAGGAGGGCAGTGGGGCAGAGACCTGTAGCTTCCTGCACAGCACAATGAGCCAATTATTATTTCACGAAACAGTCTGCTGCCACCGTGTTGTTATAACAGAGTATTTTGATACTTTATTTATTGGTGTCACACACATAACACTCATAAGTAAATCTGAAACTCTAGCTTGACAAGCTATGATCTACTAATGCCTTATTCTGACCCAGTTTCCTAAGACAAGTAGGCCTACTTTGTCCAAAAAATAAATGTCAGTTAGAAAATATAAGCTTGATACATTACTCTTCAAAAGTTTAGTATAATTTGTATTTTATTTGCATGCTGTTCTTTGGAACTTTCTATTCATCAAAGAATTCTGAAAATAAATGTATCAGGATTTCTACAAAAAAATATGAAGCAGGCAGCACAACTGTTTTCAAAAATGGTTTCTTAAGCAGTAAGTCATCAGATCGCAGAAATAAATTACTTTTTAAAATATAAATTTTAATAAAAATTGAACCAACCCCAAACTTTTAAACAGTAATATACAGTATGTGGAGAAGGATTTTGAACCAATGAAATATCATGGTGGGTATCAATAGTGTTCTATTGCTCTTTGCTTGTCTGCACAGAAAGTACATAACATATTAGTTGTTTAACAACAGTCATGCTGTGCTTTAAAAAAAAGTTATAGGTTCAAAGTACAAAAAGAAGCAAAGGGGCGATTTGTTTTGAGCTACATACTACAATTTTATTTAATAAAGCCGAGGAGGCTACAGTTTATCTCATACAAAACCGATGAGTCAATGATGCAAGAAAACTAGAGGTGTAACGGTAGCCTACACATATTCGTACCGAACGGTACAGAATATAATCTTTAACAGTTAACAGGCTTGTTTTCCAACACGAACATAATACGTATTCTGTCCATTTCATCACGAATTTCAAACGATAAATACCGCTTTGACGCACTTTAATGAAACGCGAGAGATCCCTGTACAGGTGGCAGTGCGACGCGTGAGTGAACACGATCATCTCTTCCTAGTCAAAGAATAAACATGAATCAACATCTGAAGGTATGTTAAGGAAGCATTACTGAAACGTATCATATGTCGTGTAATCGCTCAATCAGTGTTTCAACAGCGGAAAGACGTCAAACACAGCTTGTAAACAATATGACTTAGCATTACATTTACCTCAGGCAGTCATTCAGAGTCCACAGTTAGTTCACTAGAGAAATAAACTCTTTTACTAAATACATGCACTATATTAGCCTTTATATTCATTATATATTCGACTGAACCTGTAAGTGATGTCTTTATTATTTAATGTATGTTTAAATAAATCTGTCATGAAAATCACAGCCACTGTGTATAAGATTATATTTCACCAACTGGAGTACACATTTTATAATTAGATTTACAAGTTAATCCAAAAACGGCCTTATTTGAAGTTTACATTTTTGCGAAAATTTACTAACATAATAATAAAAATGTATTTGATTATGTAAAAAAATAAATAAAAAAATAATGGTAACTGAATTTAGCCTAATTTGGGCTCTGTTGTTAACCTTTAATGTTATAGTAATGTGCAAGTAATGGCTCCCCTATCGTTACAGCATTGTCTTTAAAAAAAAAATAGTTATAAATAATTGAATTAAACCAATAAAAATAAATAAAAGGCAATTTTATATTTAGTTCTCTCCCCTGTTGTACCGAACCCGTAGGGTGAATTCAGGGTGATTGGGACACTTTTTACCATTGAGATGACTTAGAAAAAAAAGTGTCCCAATCACCCAGAATTTACCCTAACGAACCGTGACTTCAAAACCGAGGTACGTAACGAACCGCCAGTTTTGTGTACCGTTACACCCTTAAAGAAAAACTAGAATAAAAAAATAAAACTACATAGTAATAAACAGCAGTAGCCTATTTAATGTAACATTAATTTTGCCACACACACACACACACACACACACACACACACACACACACACACACACACACACACACACACACACACGCACACACAAAACAACAACTAAGATGCAAAATCTTGCACAGAAATCTGGGAACACAATTGAGTGTCACCAACGCAAATGACTCAATTAATAATTTTTTTAAAGAGACAGTTCACCCCAAAATGTAAATGGTCATCATTTACACACCCTCAAGTTGTTCCAAACCTGTATGATTTTCTTCTGTTGAACTCAAAAGAAGATGTTTTATAGAATTTACAGTTGACGGTAACCATTGACTTTCATTAGTATGGAAAAAACATTTGTTGACTACCGTCAACATTCTGCAAAATATCTTCTTTTGTGTTCAACAGAAGAAACTCTTGAGTGAGTAAATGATGACAGAATTTAATTTTTTTGTGAACTATCCCTTTAAGGACAGAGCACTCAATCTGAATCAATTGCTGTCTGCAATCCCATAGGTAGTTGTCACATCGCATCACAGCACATTTGCATAAAAGCTAATGAGCTTGATGTCAAAAACTTCCACAGAAAATAAATGACCTGTGTTCATTGTGTATAAAGCGCGGTCATTGTTAACACTCCTACGGACGTTCAAGTGTTAAAGAACGTGACAAAGAAGCATTGTTACGGATACCTGTTAGAAACATTCCTAATGTGATTTCAGTCTCTCCTGAGCTCTCTAGGTCTGCAGACACACTTCACTGAACTCTCGTCTAAAAACAGAACTAAAAACAGTTGACAGAGCTGAAATGACAGGGTTTTACTTCTCAAGCTCCACATCCACACAGACAACCACAGGCCATGAGAGGAGAAGAGAATCCACACTGACGCAGATCCAAAGACAACAGCTGCGAGAAGAACAGTTTGATCATATCGTAAATTCTGTTGCATTAACTGGAGCGTTTTTAATGGTTTTCATCAACAAAACCAAACTGGCAAAATGAACCAAATAGGAAACAAATCGTCTCATAGCATACAGATGACCTGTGTTATGTCATACATTTTCATGCTGAATAACCCTTTCGCTCGAAAACAAACATTATGGAAGTAAAAGGGTTTCAAACCATATTTTCCAAACTCATTATTACTTGTATTACTACAGTCAAAGCAAAAATTCAGACACCATGTATAATTTTTAACAATGTGTGCAGGACACTATAGTTCATTTATGTAAGTGAGGATAGCAAAATAAAGTAAACTGTGAAATACTATTCCCAAAAATTCTGCATACAGTGACTATCAGTAAATGACCAAATGATTCAGTCACTTTGACCTGACCATCAAGCCTTTTTTTTTCTTGAAATGCTAAAGCAACCTTTGACACCACAGACTGAACAAAATGAAGCATTGCTTGGTCATTGGTTGACCTAAATTGGCATTATCTAATAGTGTACTTGAATGTATCAGCTGACAGCTGATTGGTTGACTGTAATCCATTACACTCCTTTCTATCAAAGTTATCTGACATAATTAAGATGAATTTGTTCTGACTCAGTTTAACTCTGAGTTCTTGTCATATTTATTACAATTTTCTAAACTGTAGTGAATAAACTGTGATAATGTGAGAAATATTGAAGGCGTCTAAGTCAATTTTTGTTTGACTGTACTTGAAATATCAATACAATTTAGATATAATTCAGATCATTAATGATAGATGTATGCTTAAAAATAATGTGTTAATGAGGCAGGAAATAATAAACCTAATAAAAAGTTATATTTTCTGAAAACAGTTCTACATTTTTTTATGCAATTCTGCTTCACATTTAAATAATTAAGTTTTTAAGAAAATATTAAATATTTGGTCTTACTTTTTATAAAGTCCTTAAAGGGTTAGTTGAAATGTATCCCATGATGTAGTCGCCCTCGAGTCACCCTAGGTGTATATGACATTCTTCTTTCAGACGAACACAATCAGAGTTGCACAGATGCACTTTTATGGACTTCAAAAATGACCCAACAGTCACTGCCATTATCAAGCTTGGAAGAGCCAGGACATTTTTAATATAACTCTGATTGTGTTCGTCTGAAAGAAGAATGTCATATATATACCTAGGACGGCTGAGGGTGAGTAATTTTCAGTTTTAGGTGAACTAACCCTTTAACTTCTATGTAATCATATTTAAATTAATAATTTGATACAATGCATGTGTAAATACATGTTTTTACATTGTAATTATGTAAAAAAATACTGCATGTAATAACATCTATTATTACACTGTTGACCCTTGACCTACACCTTAACTGACCCCTAAACCGACCCATCCCACCAAACCTGTCCCTAACCTTACCCGTTTTCATCTTAACAGCAGTACAACATAAATACATTGTACCTAACCATTATTTTTTATGTAAGTACATAGTAGTTAATGACACCTAATATAAAGAATGAGATGGTATTTACTGGAAAACTTTACAGTGCTCTCTCTCTGTGTCTCTCTTACATGAGAATAATTCTAGCGAATTACTTTATGTGAGATTGCATTCTAACACTGACCAAAACAAAGGTGTAAATTCTCCCTGACAAGACCAGACAAGCTCAGAAGACAGATCTGGAGGAACATGCCAAGACCAGAAGATCCTCTCGCTAACCCTAACATGCCTCCCAAACACACACACACACACACACACAGATAAAAGAGTCTGATGAAAGAGAAGGAACTGACAGCGAGTGATTACGCCATATAGCGTGGCATTAATAAATCTGACTGCAAAAGTGTGTGAGATCTCCAAATGGTTTCAAAACGTGTTCTAATAAGAGCCAGCTACCAGATGTCAATGAAAACATGGAGACGCTCCAGAGGCCGTAGATGCAGGCAGATGTCTTTCGCTCTTTACTGTGTGAAATGATGAATAAATCCTTATCTGGTGATCACAAACAACGACCGAGATTGGTCCAACCTGAGAAAAGTAGGTACCACATAACAAATGTCAATGTGCTGCTTCAGTAATCATTTACACATTAATCAGTTATGAATACACACACACACACACACACACACACTTTACAAAATGAGCACACAAAACATTATCAACAAATATCATATTATGTGAAATAAATGCTATGCATTTTATTTATTTAATGGAATAACCTCTGACCCCAAAATTACTTTGGATGCTAATATCCAGACACCTTACCTTCCCTGTCTAAAATAAAATTATATTATTTACTAACATCACAATGTTAATGGTTTAAGAATTGTATATATTATAACTTTTGACAGTTGCAAGAAAATCAGCTTGTGATAAAAGCATAAAGAAAAATAATTAATTTGGGTGTTAAAATTTGTTCTGGCAATATATCTGGCAAACAAGTCAAATTAGTTTTCTGTCTAAAATAAAATGAACACACACACACACACACACACACACACACACACACACACACACACACACCGTATGACTAGTAAGTCAAAGTCCAAATCACAGTCCTTGCTGTCACACACACCCTTCTATTAATGGTGCAAGACTAGACACACACACACACACACACACACACACAGAATCATGAATGCATATATTTTTCAGAATGGTTTTTCTGACCATTATTTTGTCACGATTGATTTTAATATTATCAAAGAGTCACGTCCAAATTATTATTGGCATTTTAATATTAAATTATTGCAAGATAACTCTTTTTGTAAGAAATTTTGTTTTTTCAGGGGGAAATGTGGAAATTGAACAAGAAAATTTTTGGTGACTCAATGGTGGGAGATTGTGAAAACACAGATCAGGGTTTTTTGTCAGGATTATTCTTGCAATTCCACGGTCAATATAAAAAAGAAAATAATACAGTTGGAGAAAGACATTTTTGATATGGAACGTAAGATTGATGTTAATGATGTAAGCATAACTAAGGGTTTAAAGGATAAGAAAATGGATCTGAAAGTTCTTTTGGAGGAAAGAGTCAAGGGTGCTTTGATTAGAGCAAGGATAATGTCTATTAAAGAGTCTGATGCTCCTACTTCTTATTTTTTTAATTTAGAGCATCTGAAGCAGTTCAACAACTCTCGACTGGTCGAGTAACAGGAATTGATGGTCTGCCAGCAGAATTTTATAAGAATTTCTGGTGTATTTTAGGCAGGGATTTCTATGAAGTAATTTGTGAGTGTTTTGAAAAAGGAATACTTCCAACTAGTTGTCAAAGGGCTTTGTTATCCCTACTTCCCAAAAAAGGAGATTTGGGTTTGTTGAAAAATTGGAGGCCACTGTCTTTAATGTGTTTAGATTATAAAATTATATCAAAGTGTTTAGCAAATATAGGCTTAAGAACTATTTACAAATAGTGGTGAAGAAACAACAAAAATATTGCATTCCTGGTCATACGATTATGGACAGTTTGTTTTTAATTAGGGATGTCATTGATGTTTCAACTATTAATAACTGTGATATCAGGTTTCTGTCAATTGACCAAGAAAAAGCCTTTGACCGGGTTGGGCATGCATAACTTTTTAAGCTTTTAGAAGTTTTTGGTTTTGGAAATAAAATTATCTCTTGGATAAAGTTGTTGTACAATAAGGCCTCTGTATTGATCAAGGTAGGGGGGGTTTGAGTAGCCCAGTATTTGTTGAAAGAGGCATTAGGCAGGGATGTCCTCTTTCAGGGCAGCTATATAGCTTAGTAATTGAGCCACTTTTGGGGGATTTAAGAAATAAATTGAAAGGTTTTCAGTTTTCAGATCAGATAAAATGTTCTGTATCTGCATATGCAGATGATGAAACTGTTTTTATAACTGGGCAGGAAGATATTCAAATGCTCTGGAAAAGCTTAGCCCTGTTCGAAAAAGCTTCTTCTGCAAAGGTAAACTGGGGAAAGAGTGAGGGTTAATTATGGGTGATTGGAGGAATGGTGGGATACCTCACATTCCAGGAGGTTTAAAGTGGGGAAAAGTAGTAAGTAGCAGAGGAATTGATCAACCACAAGACTGGATTATGGGGGAACCTCTGTTTTACAATTCATTGATTCAGATGAAATGTCTGTCTTCAGGAGGTTTGAGGAACTGTCTGATTAAAGCTTGATGTACAAAGGTTGAGAATCTCAGAGATGACAAAGGATGAAAAACAGCAGAATCACTACAGAAAGATACAGGAATAAACTCTTTACGCCTCTTGTCTCAGCTATTGAAGGAAGTGAATGAAGCTTTAACAGGAGTCTGCAGAGAAGCTTTAGAACTTCAGCAAGGACTAGAGAGCGGGAAAGTCTGCAAGATCCCATTGATTTCAGTGTCTGCTGCGGCAAACGAGGAGTACCAAGAAGAAAGTGGCTCAATATTGACTTTTAAAACACCAAAATTGGAATGTCCTTTTCAGGATGTCAGCAAAAAAGCAATATATTCAGTGAGAGTCAGGGCGTGGAGGTGGTCAGATTCATTTGGGCCAGACTTTAAGGGTTGCTGGAGATCTCTGTACAAGCCTCCTATAGAGAAACGTACAGAAGATTTACAGTGGAGACTGATTCATGGCATCATAGAACAGACACGTGGCGCACCTGAATCCAGAAGTACTGAAACTTTGTCCCTTTTGTGGAATAGAAGAAACCATAGATCATTTGTTTATTTATTGTGAGAGATTAGGAGGTCTTTTTGACTTTTTAAAAAGTTGGTTTGATGGTTTTGGTGTGAATTTTTCTCATAAAGGTTTTATTAGTGGTTTGAAATATAATGTTCAGGAAAGAAAAAAAAGTGTGTTTAATAAACTATTTGTTAGGATCAGCAAAGATGGCAATATGGGTAACCAGGAAGAATAAAATATTAGGTACTGGATCACTTGATGTAGAGATGGTATTGAAAGGGTTGGTTGCTGCTCGAATTAAGATTGAGTTTTCTTATTTTAATATGGTTAATAATGTATTAGAATTTGCAAATATGTGGGCTGTGGAAAATGTTTTGTGTGAAGTCGGAGATGAAGAAATGCTGATTTTACATTTTTAAAGTGTTTTTTTTCACCTTCATGTTTTAAATGATTTTTTATATTTATTGTTTATTTGAGGTCATATGTTGAAGTGAAGTTATAAAGAAATTGTTTAGAGATATAATAAAGTTTTGTTAAACCTCTCTCTCTCTCTCTCTCTCTCTCTCTCTCTCTACCTCTCTCATATATATATATATATATGATAGGTAGAAGAGAGAAGAAAAGAGAGAGAGAGAGAGAGAGAGAGATTTTCAAGAGCATTAGGGTATATAAAAGGAACCCAAAACAATTATACGGGAAAAAGCCCCCTTCACTGCCATGACTGAAAACCCAAACAAACAGTTGCTAGGCCACCACCCTCTGTTTGATTTCACAAACCTGGACTCCAAAGGCACCAACACCAGCAATGCCAGCGCCACAGTCTCAAGGGAGAATGCCAGCGACACATGGCACAAACAGACAGGCAGATCGGCCTCCACCAGTCCGCTAGAGATCCTTAATTTAACCCTCCCGAGGGAGGGATGCAATCCTCCGTATCTCTACAAGCCCCTTAATCTAGCGTGTAATTTTGCCCCATCAGATGCCAAAACTAGCAAGAACAAGTGCAGCCCAACCTCCCTGGTTTCATTTCATTTCGACGTATTTTATCCGTTTGTCCTTGAGGGATTCCCGTTTTTAATCCTCTCTGTCTCTCTAGCTCGAATTCCTGCTTTCTATACACCGAAATGAAAAAGAGCTTATCGGAGCGCAAGGCCTAAACAGTCACAGAATCTCATCGCACGAGGCCTAAAAGGATTCGCGTTACAAATCTGGAACACAATGGCCATGAACTAATGAACTTCAGTGAATGTACCAAAAGAGGGTCTATAAATGACACAGAGAAAAGATGTGGCGTATTTGATGAAGTGGAATAAAGGAGTGCGGTGACAGATTGGGGTTTGCTGTTGGTCTTTATCCAGACACATTCATTACAGAGACACTCAACAGCTGCAGCAGAACCTCAGAATCCACTGCATGATCTTGAGTGAATGTTTCAACATAAAAAAAGACTATTTAGCGACGTGATTGTTCAATTTGTAGGGTTCAAACTACCAGGAGCACCGCACAAAAACAAACAGTTTTTATAATAAACACATATATGTATTACACAAGCGGCAACCTCCCGCTGTCTCTCTTGAAGCCAATACGGAAGTGAATTAAACTGCAGTTCATCGACTAGCCACTAGGGACAGGCTCCAGAAGGGAGCAGAATCTCATTGAGCCCCATGTTAAAATGCCCAACTTTACAGCAGAAAAAACATGTTTACAGCCTGGTACAAATTCTAGTTTTGGTCTAAACGGCTAGTTTTGCCCTTCATGACAACTCTGAGGTGGGTGAATTTTTTTATAACTCATTCGTTTACATTATATTAAGCCTTAAAGTTCTGCATAATTAAGGGTGTGGCCACTTTGAGTGGCTGGTGGGTAGCCATTTATCTGTTGTTTGTTAGTCACGCGTCACCTCAGCTCCGCATCCGTCCCGCCTCTTTGCCCATTTTCTGTTATCTGGGGGTGACGGTTGATGACGCGCTGCCAAGATGGCAACGGCCAGCTCGACCCTACTTTACGTTTCAAAACCGCTCTGCAGAATCCTATGGGTGACGTCACAGACACTACGTCCATATTTTTATACAGTCTATGGTATTACACTACCGTTCAAAAATTGTGTAATGCTTTTGAAAAGTATTTTCTGCTTACCAAGGTTGCATTTTATTATTAAAATACAGTAATATTCAGATTTATTATTAATATTTACAGTAATTGTTTACTATTTTAATACAGTTAAAAACGTAAAGCTGAATTTTCAGTATCATTACTCCAATCTTCAGTGTCATGATCCATCAGAAATCATTCTAATATGATGATTTGCTCATAAAACATTTATTATTTATTTCAAATATGAAAACAGTTGTGCTGCTCAATATTTTGTTGGAAACAGTGATATCATTTTTTAGGATTCCTTGATAAATAGAAGGTTCAAAAACATAATTTATATAAAGTAGAAATATTTTGTAACATTACAATAACATTTTTTACTGACTTTTGATCCTTTCCTTGCTGAACATAAGTATTAATTTCTTAAAAAGAAAAAAAGTCTAGACTGTTTGAGCTCCAGAAATGAACTCCAAACAAACTTCTGTTTGGCCTGGTTTTGATCAAAACTATGTCATGCCAGTTTGGAGAGAGAGAGAGAGAGAGAGAGAGAGAGAGAGAGAGAGAAAAACTGCTAAAATAATCACTGAAATTTAAACTAAAAACATCCGCACGTCCTTTGACTGAATGATGATATAGATTTGACCGTCTCTACAGAGCACCATGGATAATATACACAATTTATGACAGCAAATTAGATTTACTCAAAATTTCTGAAAGCAACTGAAAAGAACATTTATTTTACAAAAGATTTACTCAAATTCCACAAAGGCATTTATCCACTGACAAGGCTATCAAAGTAGGGGTGGTAACACTTCTGATGCCAGTGAAGTCAAAATGGCAGACATATCAGTCTAAAACTGACACTCAGGAAGCTTAATTTTCCATTTAGAAAGACCTCAATATGTGCAAGACATTTTAATCATCTACGCAATTATGACTGTCACTCACACTCTCCACCACCCATGGAGAGTAATTTGTTGTTGGGACAGCGACTAGAAGCAATTAAAAGAGGACAACAGAAGCTTTACTGTAGATGGATTAGGATTGAACGCTTAAGACTTGATACTTTAAAGTGTGCCGAAGCACCAGGTCCAGCTGGGTAAACCTTTCTCTCACACGTTTTTCATTGCCTGGGCCCTCTCGACAATCACCTTGGCTCCAAACACAACAGCACTTTCATTAACAAAAGCCAGTTTGGCACCCATTTCACCTAGACTGGTTTCTTTTCAAAGCCCAGAGGGGATAACATGTGAGGTCTAGACAGGTCTTAAAGTTACCACCCACAATATCAGCCCTTCAGCATCTTTGAGGAAAACAGTGGGAAAGTCTAGCCTAGGGGTCTTAAGGCAGACGCATGTTAGACTACAAGCCTGCTGCGAATGATAATACCTGTCATGGTAACTACCGTGAAACCTCCTGAAATGTAAACGCACTATTCACATTCATGAAGACCTCGTCTATTAGGCTGCTCTGTGCTCACAATCCCGGTTTTACTTAATGTCTTCTTTAGGTGTATCAAGCAGATTAAAGTGTGTGTGTGTGTGTGTGTGTGTGTGTGTGTGTGTGTGTGTGTGTGTGTGTGTGTGTGTGTGTGTGTGTGTGTGTGTGTGTGGTGACCCTGCAAATACCGGACTTACACTAAGGAAAAAAAAAATGCATATATTTAAATATATATATATATATATTCTTTATGTAAAATTTATATTTTACATACACAGGCTGTCAACAAGGCTGCAGTTATTAAATAAAAAATACAAAACAAACAAATATTTTGGAAATATTTATGCCTATTTAAAAAATAATAATAATTGTAGAAAGCATTCCAGTAAAAATATTGTATTACCGTACTGTGAATTTTATTATTAATAATAAAGTGAGGTAAAAGTTTATTTTTACTCAAACGTAAAATTTCTAGATGCATTGTGGTAATGAGAATTTAGGGAGGAAAATAAATGTTGTAAAATAAATAAATAAATAATAATATCACAATACAAAAACTTAAAGGTTCTAGACTAAAATAATATTTGATTTGATTTTGAGATGAATTGTGACCTGGACATATAATAAGCGAGATTCACCCAGATAGTCAAATGTCCAGAGGATTTTTGTTGATTTAGACAAGAGTGTTGAGGAAATATTTACAAGCATGTGCAAATCCAATAGTAAACTGACATTTCCCTGGAGGAAATGGTGTTTTGTTTCTTGTAAGAAACAAATTTCTCCTCTGGACAGACCCAGATGGTGTAAAGCATTAGTGTTGGGATCGTGAGGATGAGGGAATCTTGTAAACACCACGGCTCCTTCACTCGTCTCTCCTGTAAAAACACTTCCAGCTGTTCTTCCTTAGCAAATGCTTACCTTGACATTTCCTGACACTGTAATTTAGATATCAGGCGACAGAAGCCCACGCGGCTACAGCGTTTGAAATGGCTAATCATAGTTTGTTTTCCTGACTAGACTCCAGCCGTGGACTAGGGAATGGGCTTTATTCCCTAACAAGCTGTGTTGCCTTCAGGGATTGTCAGAGGGAGGTCAGGGATGAAGAAAGTGCGATAGAAGGAGGTGATTGTTTTCAGTCGGCTAGACTCTCAGACGGCCTGGGGGGAATGATCGTTGACTTCTGAAGACACATGACCAAAGAGATCCCTGCCATTTGGAAAACAAACAGGTAGTTCATTGCACTCATGATCCCTCTCTATAGGCACATTAATAATAATAATAATAATAATAATAATAATAGTAGTAGTAATAATTTGTTACATTTATAAAGTGCATTTCTAGGTACTCAAAGTGCTTTATATGTGGAAGGGGTCAATCTCCTCAACCACCGCTGCAGATCAGTCGCATGTCTTTAAAGTAAGCCATATTATATATAAATGAACAAGACCTCCCATAGCTGAGAGAGAGAGAGAGAGAGAGAGAGAGAGAGAGAGAGAGAGAGAGAGAGAGAGAGAGAGAGAGAGAGAGAGAGAGAGAGAGAGAGAAGAGAGAGAGAGAGAGAGAGAGAGAGAGAGAGAGAGAGAGAGAGAGAGAGAGAGAGAGAGAGAGAGAGAGAGAGAGAGAGAGAGAGAGAGAGAGAGAGAGAGAGAGAGAGAGAGAGAGAGAGAGAGAGAGAGAGAGTCTTCTTTTTGATGAATGCCTCAGGTTGCTCTGTTGTAAGGCTGTGCAATAAAATGTAATATACAATTTACATTTTAGAGAGCGCGTTACTCCCTAAAAAGTAACTAATTGCGATATTTGGTTACTTTTTATGGAAAGTAATGTGTTGGAAACATTGATGTGTATGTTTTACAGATCTTATATTGAGTCTTTCTTATCTTTTTCATTATGGTGTTGGTTCAATTCCATAAACACGCAAAACTGTCTGGAAAAAATTGTAAATCAGGGAAGTAAAATAATTGGGAAGAAGCAGATGAATATGGCTCAGTTGTATCAAAGGTTGATGGGAAAAACGTATATATTGATGGTATAAAAAAGTATATTGATGGATAAGTCACACCCTATGCACTGAGAGTTTCACCTTCTCCCCTCTGGTATTCGTTTTAGCAAAACAAATCGGTTTAGACAGTAATTTATCCCTTCAGGAAAAATGTTGTTTGATTTCATTTTTGTATTATGGTGTTGTCTTTTGCTTGTATGCTGCAACCAAATTGCCCTCAGGAAATTAATAAAGATGAAATGAACATTACTCTTCCGATATTTCGCTAATTCGTATGATTGAATTGGATCATCAAAGGTCAGCAGCACAAACATTGGTTAATAAAGTGAGATCAAATACATAAAGTATATTTGTGTTATTTAACATATTTAATTACTGCAGGTTTGAATTTCATTTATTCATTTTGAGGAATACTAAATCTGTTTTTATGCAGGTGAGATGAGTAGATGCCTGCTCAAATTTAGTCTAAAACTACAATTACCATCATGTTAACACAACGTCTCTAGACTTACTCACAAAATGAGGACAGGAGAGCTACATGGGAAACCTGGGAAAACGAAGTAACTTCCATTTTGAAAGAGTAACTTTAAATTTAGATTTAAAAGTAACGTGTTACTTTATTAGTTACTTGAAAAAGGTAATCTGATTACGTTACTTGTAATGCTTTACCCCAACATGGTATATGATGAATATTAACAGTTTTACTAAATTATTAGTGCCACAATATCCAATATATACCTATACTAATAAAAAAGTGATAAATATCTTGCAAACTTTTGTGTCTAAAACAGACTGGGAGAAACAAAATTTATTCAAGCATATTCACCAGGTTGGGTATGTGTGACTTGCATGTGCACAATTAAACACACACACAAACGTGTGCATGTGTGTGTTAAATGGAAACAGTTGCTGTAGGGTAGCAGGGGGTCAGAACAGTGGCTGCGGTCTGTCTAACCATAACAAACCAATTACGGTCTACAAAGAGCTATTGATTCAACCATCGGCCAAACCAGCCTCATTTTACACACCAATATTAATGGCACCTGATGAGCGGAAACTGCAATTAATGAATTCAAGGGCTGTATGACCAATTTTTGCACTAAAGTTTCCTTTTTCAGTGCATTTGCTGCATTGTTTCGATCTAAATGTGTGAATAATGGCTCCTCTAAGCATCCAAACACTTAACCACTCATCACATTTGCATTTTTAAACCTAGTAGCCTTAGTACAGTCCCTGACAAAAGTCTTGACGCTTGTGTACAAATTGAACTGAAGTGCCGCTGAAATATATTTCTTATCAAGATTTTTTTACAAGAAATGGCTAATTTTAATCCCAACAGCTTTTGTAATAATGTTTCAGTGCAAAATGAAACCGTCAAAAAATATTCTAATATTCACAGCTTGGTAAACCCCATTGAGTCAATTTTTGCAAAGACATAAGTGTTGTCGCCTTGTCATATGAGCTTCACCTGTGACTAATAATGGATCCATTAGGTCTCAGGTGTGTATAAAAAGAACCCCAGTAAACTAGACCTTCACATCAACTGCAACTAGACCTCTGCACACATGCCTAAGATTCACCCTGAGACTAAAGTTTTGATTATCAAGAGACTGAAGACCAGATCCACTGCTGATGTGGCAGACACCTTCAAAGTGTCTCAGCGTCAAGTACAGAGGATAAAAAAAAGATTTGAAGAGACTCGAGACATTTATGACAAACCCCGGTCAGGCAGACCCTGAAAGACAATTGCTCGAGAGGACCGTTTGTTGGCTCGAAAATCCAAGGCCAGCCCATTTTCCACTGCAGCAGAGCTCCACGAGACCTGGTCACCTGAAGTCTCTGTGTCAACCAGAACAGTTTGTCAGATTCTGTCTCGAAATGGCCTCCATGGTCGAATCAGTGCCCAGAAGCCAGCACTAAACAAAAGACAATTGAAAAACCGTGTGGCATTTGCCAAAGCCCACAGCCTGCTAAAAGGATGGACGCTGGAAAAGTGGCAGAAGGTGGATTTTTCAGATGAATCTTCTGTTGAATTACACCACAGTCGCCGCAAATATTGCAGGAGACCTACTGGAGCCCGCATGGATCCGAGATTCAATCAGAAAACAGTGAAGTTTGGTGGCGGAAAAATCATGGTCTTGGGTTACATCCAGTATGGGGGTGTGCGAGAGTATCCAACTTAAATAGTCTAAAATACCAAGACATCTTAGCTACCTCTTATATTCCCAACCATAAAAGAGGCCAAATTCTGCAGCAGGATGGTGCTCCATCGCATTCTTCCATCTCCACATCAAAGTTCCTCAAGGTAAAGAAGATCAAGATGCTCCAGGATTGGCCAGCCCAGTCACCAGACATGAACATCATTGAGCATATGTGGGGTAGGATGAAAGAGGAAGCATGGAAGACGAAACCAAAGAATATTGATGAACTCTGGGAGGCATGCAAGACTGCTTTCTTTGCTTTTCCTGATGACTTCATCAATAAATTGTATGAGTCCTTGGATATTTTATTCTTGGATATTTTATCCAAGATATTAAATTTGGATCTCACAGCACCACTACTTAATTTGCTGACATATTTTTGTATTTGCAGTAAATTTGTTAAATTTCTGTTTAGGCGACAAAACTTTTGTCTTGCCAAAATTTGACTTTTCTGTCTTGATTAAATGATAAACTAATTTTTTTCAGTGCATTAAACATCATTTGGGAGGGTTTTAGCTTTTCATATGAGCTATTTCTAACACCAATTGATGAATTAAAAATCATGTTAATAGCAGGTGTTTCTACAAAATAGATAAGCGACATGACTTTTGTCAGGGACTGTACTCTCCAAACAGTTGTGTGCATGTAAATAATCTACAGTTGATTGAACTGCAGTTCAAATACATGCCAAAGGTTACATTATATTTGTTTATCCTTCAAAGTCAATGCTAGATTGATGGGATGAAATATTCTGAGCTACATAAATGTGGCAGAGGTGTCACTAGCTTAGTGAGCAAATGAACACCCGCTTTTCATGGTCAGTTTGAGTTCTCATTATTACGGCTAATTAGGTGTGAAAGAGATGAATGGACAGAGCACTGCCAAGGTTTTTGTGATTTTATTGTTCCCTCTAATGCATTATATTCAGGACCCATCTTTATTTAGAAGATAATGTGCACACTCGTGAGGCTAATTAGCTGAAACCTTCAGAGAATGTGGACAGACAAACTGCAGGGACAGGAACCGCTAGTTCACAATTGCTAATAGTAATAGTGTTGAGGAAGCTACTTTGATACTGTAGCTAGCCATTCTACAAGCTGCAAAATGAATTGACGGATTCAATGTGGTTTGCAAGTTGCTAACTACTAAACAACCTAACAAAAAGTGCTAGCTACATTGAACTACATATTTTTTAATGTGTAATTTAACTACACAATTAAAAAACATGGGAAGATACTTTGAAACTGTAGCTAGCCAAGATATCTAACAAGCTCATCTTACAAACTTAAGTTATTAGTTGCTGAGTTCAGTGTATTTAGCAACTTTTGGTTAGCAACTTGTTGTGTTGCTAACTGCTTGCTACTTGTAAGTTGTAAGTAACTTTTAGACGCATTGCAGACTCCACATTAAATCAAAAGTGCATTGCAAGCACCCTAGAAGTGCACATAAAAATGTTTGTTAAACTTTTAGCACAGTGTCACACCAAACTAGCATGTGCATTCTGAGCCTGCATGCAAGGAAATAACTATAGAGGCTTATGTCAGTTTGTTTCAATAGTCTATATTAGCTATTCAAAAAGGTAAACCAAAACTAGGACCGCAACTATACAAACTGCATACAAAGCAGTGCTTGCTTAATATTGTGATTATCAATCATGCTCATCACAAGCCATGTTGTTATGAAAATATTCACATATTGAAATGCTAATTTAAGATGACATCAAATTAGAACACCCTTCTCTTTTTTGATGCTTTTATCACTTTCGAATTTAATCTTGAGACCTGAGGCCGACTACAGTAGATGTGTGAAACACACCGAAAAAACAAACCCGACAGTCACTCACCAACGGCCAACGGCTGAACGTCAGCTTGGTGTTTCACGCCCTTTAAACAGCTGAACTATTGTCATACTAGTAAAAATGTGCTTAAGATAGTACTATTGCCACTTATAGTTAGGGTGTGTTCACACTTGGCATGTGTGGTTGGATTCAAACGAATGCTGGTGTGATTGCTCTGTTCATGCAGTTCCTTTGAATAAGTGTGAACGCTGCCATCTGAACCCTGGGTGTGCACCAATCAAGCGAATCGAGACAACTGAAAAACATGGGTCTCGCTCCGCTTCCAAATGAACTCTGGTGCAGTTCGACTGAAATATGAACGGAACACGGACCAAACCATGTGAACGAACCAAAAACCAGACATGATATCACAAGATGTGACCCTAAAAGGACAAAATGCTCAAGCACACCTGTTTTTCTCATCATAGTCATGATGTTTGCTTCCATCACAGTTCAGTACAGGCGTCAGAACCTCATCTCCTTGCAGCAGATCTTCGTTTGAGTTTGTGTGTGTGACGGAGGGATTCCTGCCACTGTTTTGACTCCTTTATACATTTTATAAGCTCTTCACGAGTTCCTAGCTGGTCAAAATACCAACATATGTAGCTACACACACACAACGAGCACATTTAGCCCAGCACACAGCATTGTTTTGGATGTTCCATCATAAAATATACGTCATAAAAGCCGACCAATCAGATTGTGAACATATCCCTGTGCCTTTAGGTTCTGTGTTAGAATTCCAATCTGAACGCTAAGATGACCAGGACTATATGTTTTGGGGGTTGGTCCGGACCAAACGAAACCAAACTATAAGTGTGAACACACCGTTAAGTTAGTTACTCTGCAACACTGTACAGATCCTAATAGTAGAACCTGTAGAAATGAAGGGCACATTACAGTAGACTACAACGGTAGCATCCTGTAATGTTTACATGTAACAGCATAGATGTGTGGGAAGATATCCGCCTGGGATGAACAAAATATTTTTCCAGCATAAAGCTCGGGCTGAGTGCTGAAATTTGCCAAAAGCGAAATAAAAGTTGACCCGTGACCCTGTGTTACAGAATGCCAATGAACACACATTGAAATCTGCTTACCGCACGTATAACACCCACATCAACGAAATGCTCTCAAGCCTGCTTAAACACTTCCCTGAGGAAAACATACCTCACTCTTCAAATCACTTCATTACTCACTGCCTGCTCACATCAGGACGGCTCACAAAGCACTCTTCACACATATATAAACATCCGTACATGCTCCCCAAGTCTGTATACACACATGCTGAAGACATCTTCATGGCTCATGTTGTTTGTTGGATCCTGCTGTGTCATCATTACTGGAACAAATGGAGTGCAATGCCGGAGGTGGCGAACAGGCTCGTACTAGTGAATTATGTGAAGAGCGCCTTGAGACTAAAATTTGTCTCTTTTTCATATTCTCTACTCATTTGCTTTATAAAAATTGGAATTGTGAGTGTTCATTGGTCAATTAATGCACTAAATATGCTACCAGGCAGACTAGATTTGTTTGTCATGATCTAAAAAAATCTTTGCTTTTAACTTCTTCTGGTACAATGCTAATTATTATTTCAAATGGTATAAATTCAAGAAAACAACAATAATATTATTCACGAGTCAGGACAGAAAAAAAAATCATATTTGAAAGAAAAAAAAAGTATATATTTTTTGAGTAGCCTATATGTTTAAACTAGGGCTGTCAAATCGATTAATCGCGATTAATCGCATCCAAAATATTTACATAATATGTGTGTGTACTATGTACAATTATTATATATAATTGAATACACATACATACAGTACATGTATACATTTAAGAAATATTTGCATGCAAATACTGTATATACATTTATATTATACACTCACCTAAAGGATTATTAGGAACACCTGTTCAATTTCTCATTAATGCAATTATCTAAACATCCAATCACATGGCAGTTGCTTCAATGCATTTAGGGGTGTGGTCCTGGTCAAGACAATTTCCTGAACTCCAAACTGAATGTCAGAATGGGAAAGAAAGGTGATTTAAACAATTTTGAGCGTGGCATGGTTGTTGGTGCCAGGGGTCTGAGTATTTCACAATCTGCTCAGTTACTGGGATTTTCACACACAACCATTTCTAGGGTTTACAAAGAATGGTGTGAAAAGGGAAAACATCCAGTATGCGGCAGTCCTGTGGGAGAAAATGCCTTGTTGATGCTAGATGTCAGAGGAGAATGAGCCGACTGCTTTAAGTTGATAGAAGAGCAACTTTGACTGAAATAACCACTCGTTACAACCGAGGTATGCAGCAAAGCATTTGTGAAGCCTCAACACGCACAACCTTGAGGCGGATGGGCTACAACAGCAGAAGACCCCACCGGGTACCACTCATCTCCACTACAAATAGGAAAAAGAGGCTACAATTTGCACAAGCTCACCAAAATTGGACAGTTGAAGACTGGAAAAATGTTGCCTGGTCTGATGATAATCAGGAGGCAGGATGGGATGGTAGAGTCAGATTTTGGCGTAAACAGAATGAGAACATGGATCCATCATGCCTTGTTACCACTGTGCAGGCTGGTGGTGGTGGTGTAATGGTGTGGGGGATGTTTTCTTGGCACACTTTAGGCCCCTTAGTGCCAATTGGGCATCGTTTAAATGCCACGGCCTACCTGAGCATTGTTTCTGACCATATCCATCCCTTTATGACCACCATGTACCCATCCTCTGATGGCTACTTCCAGCAGGATAATGCACCATGTCACAAAGCTCGAATCATTTCAAATTGGTTTCTTGAACATGACAATGAGTTCACTGTACTAAAATGGCCCCACAGTCACCAGATCTCAACCCAATAGAGCATCTTTGGGATGTGGTGGAACGGGAGCTTTGTGCCCTGGATGTGCATCCCACAAATCTCCATCAACTGCAAGATGCTATCCTATCAATATGGGCCAACATTTCTAAAGAATGCTTTCAGCACCTTGTTGAATCAATGACAATGTATATAATATATATATATATATATATACACACACACACATTTTATACAAACACAAACTTTTGTTAGATGCGATTAATCGATTTTACAGCACTAGTTTAAACCTAGAAATACACTCACATTTAAACTTAAAAACACCTTATGGTATAAAGTGAATAAGAAATTCTTGACTTTAAATTAAAGACATTAAATTAGAAAAGAATGCCAAATAGAAGCATTTTCACAGACTTTTGGACCTCACTGTACTTGGCAGAGGAGCTTTTGGATTTAGATTCATTAGAGTTAGTTTTAACTCATTCAGCAGAAAGTAGCATAGTTTTTATATCCCATCTTGGGACAAGAGAAAAGAAACAGGAAGTTGCTTCTTGGCTTAAAAACAGTATCACAACATATATAGGTTCTTAGAAATGGCAGATGTATGAAAACCAGATGTCCCCCTCCTCCTCCTCCACATGATTGTTCCATGTTCTTCTCACCTCTCTTGACCTTCTCTTATCAGAGACAAATGTACAAACTAAAGCTGTGTGCTAACATCGCTGGAAGGTTACACCTAAAAGCAGTTGCACACATACTCGTGTGGACCATATTTATGCTACCTTTATGTTTTTTTTGTTCTACAACATTAATGTAACTGAACGAAAAATGAACTCCTTTTTTGTGCTCCATGGACAAAAGTGAATATAAAATGAGGGCAAATAAATGATGACAGTTCAGTTGTTTTTAAAGTAACAAGCTACTTTTTCCAAAAAAAGAGCAGAGTAGCGTGACAAAAGATTATAGCCTGTCAAATTGTATATTACATTTTATTGCACAGCCTTACAACAGAGCAACCTGAGGCATTCATCAAAAGAGGTCTCTCTCTCTCTCTCTCTCTCTCTCTCTCTCTCTCTCTCTCTCTCTCTCTCTCTCTCTCTCTCTCTCTCTCTCTCTCTCTCTCTCTCTCTCTCTCTCTCTCTCTCTCTCTCTCTCTCTCTCTCTCTCAGCTATGGGAGGTCTTGTTCATTTTAGCAAATCGTTTGGTTTGGACAGTTTGTTTTAGGCAACTGTTTATCAGACATTTCCATGAACTGGCAATTCAAACAAAATAGATAGGGAACTTGATGTACCCATCAGTTCCTGTACACTATTTGATTGATTTTGAATTATTTGTTGAAATAAATATATAGTTACATTTATATTATAATTAAAATTATATTATAGTTAGTATTAGACAGTAAATGTATGTGTAGACTGACTTTAATTTTTTCTGGGAAAATCAAAAGGATGTGATGTTTGCGCACACCCTCCCTATCTCTCTTCCATTCAATGACACATGAAATACATTTTTATACAATATTCAGGATAATTCTGAACAAACCATTCTGTATACTGTAATGCAAAGAAAAGGGATTAATTCAAGCTATAGTCTGATATGATATAGTCAGGGTTCAGACGTGCAGCAGGGTGATGTATGGTTCACGGTTTCGCTGCCAGAGGGCTCTGAATGTGCCACAGTCACATCAGCTGGCAGACAGACGCAGAAACCCGCAGGACTGGGCCATGCTGGCATGCACTGAATGACCTACAGTCTGCAGGCACACTCACCTCACCTCATCCCACTCTCCTATATCTAGCCCTCATTTTCTGTGATCCTCACCCAGAAGGCGAGAGGGGGAGGAAAGAGAGGAAATCTCTATCTCAGTTACAGTTATAAATCCGACAGGCTCAATGAACCAATGAGAGCAGACAGGAAACAACAGCGCTAAGACAGTTTGTGGAAATGGTCTTACAAATTAAACTTTCTCATTTGTTGTCCTGAGGCTGGATCATGGAAATAATGTTGACAGACAAATGTTATGCAACACAGCTCTCCAATCCCTTTAGGAGCAAGACACTGCAGTCGGAGAGGCGTACAGTAATTGTGCGTGACTGCTTCTCATTCATTTTTAATTCCATAAACGGTTGAATTTATCTAGATGAATGCTCCAAAAATCCCGGGAGGGTTTTCAGGTTAGAAATACAGCCTTACATTTTTAAGCAGACAACTTCACTATTCAAATTCCTGAGATTGCTATAATACTGAGAGAGATTTTCCTAACAGTCAGGCCATGTACATTTGTCACCGTGTCCTGTAAAAGCCATAATTAAGAGTCAGTGTTTTAGTGGGGTTTTTTTTTAAATCATCATCACAAAGCACTTGCAAAAAAGACATGGCATGGATTTTAGCAGTTAAGCTCAAACAACTGCATTTAATATACACTGCCCAGCCCCCCCCCCAAAAGTTGCTGGACCATTATTGCAGTGATTATTATGTTTCTATCATGTTTTATGTTTGGCAACAGTTCTTCTAACCCTAACTGATGGAGTGTGTAGCCTTTCATTTCCTAAATAACCATGTAGGAAGACACATCATGGCCATATTCCAGGATGACAACGTCAAGATTCATCAGCTCAAACTGTGAAAGAATGGTTGGGAGGGAGCATGAAGGATCTTTTTTCACCTCTGAGTCCAGACCTTAAATTCAGTGAAAGTCTTTGGGATGTGCTGGAGGAGACTTTACAGAGTGCTGGACTCTTGCATTGTCAATACAAGATCAAGACCAAAAATGTATGCACATCTTAATGGAAATAACATCCCAAAAAAGAGGTGCATACATTTTTGGTCAAGATCTTGTATTGACAATGCAAGAGTCCAGCACTCTGCCAGGCAGCCACATATATATTTATTTCCACTTTTATTCTTAAGTCTCTCCCTTCTATTCAGTTTTATAGTTTCGCTGCCATGACAATATAATGCCTAAAACCGTGAAATTTCACAACTCAAATAATACACTTCTTAACAGGAATATTAATGTAGGTGCTTTTATAAAATTATTAGCTTTACATTTGTGCTTCTTTTCTACTTCCATTGTAAATGCCTCACCATACCCTTGTTTTTTTGCTTTTATCTAAATCTAAAAACAATCTTGAACTTGGAATATTCCAGGAAGTGTGTTTCTGACAGAATGGGTTAGCCAACTAAATAGTCCCGCCTCCAATTTCACACCATTGGTTGAGCCACTGTTGCTATGCTGGGACGGTACACAAATTTGGGCCCTGGTAAGGACAGTTAAGGACACTGGCTCAATACTCATTGCACTGTAAAAAAAAAAAAAAAATTAGTTGAGAAAACTTAAAAGTTTAAGGCAACCAGCTGCAGAACATTTTTGCGGTTTTCTCAACTTATTTGTTTGAGTTATCTCAACTTGTTTCATGTTAAATAGTTGAATAAACTTTCAAAGCTGAATTTGTCATACAAAACATAAGTTGGATTTTTTACAGTGTGGGCCACTGATGATTTCCGACGATGTGACAACGTCCTCATTGTACAACATCATTACTGGTATTTATGAACACCAGCAGAGCTGATATCTATCTGATATTACTTGTAATGTTATTTAAAGTACATTATTATAAATACTTTGCTTGTTACATATAACTGCAACAATTTAGCCGTCAATAAATTATAAATGTTAGCTAGATTGTGTTCATTACCTGTCTAACGATGTATGTTTATGCTGAAATATAATAAAATAATGCTTTCTATTTTTAAAAACACATATTGCGTGTCGTTATCCGTCGTTCTGTGTAGTGAGTTGGCTCACGTGATTTAAGTTTCATGGTTCAGAACTTCTATTAGGGGAACACAGTGAGGATCGATGCACCATGGGTTTTGCGGTGCATTATGGGACTTTTTAGGGAGCAAACGTTTCAGTGCACTGGGAGGATTTTGGATTGAGAGAGCCCTTAAAATGTCCGACTCCCTGATCAGTGCCCTGAATACTGAACTAGGGAGCTCATGGAGACGCACACACAGTTTTGATAAGACAGAGCCACACGTGTCTTACTAGTAGCTTACTTAAAGTTGTGCATAATAAGGATAAGAGATAAAATTTAGACACTGAAAATATTACATCACCATGAATGAGAAAGAAAGTGAGATTTGAATAACTATCCATATCCAATGGAATGGAGTTTTAACACTCCATTCCAAATACGTGCCTACATTTCACTCATTTTTCTAACAGATTCCGACTGTGAAATTGTTTGGAATTATGCAGAATCACTTGAAAAGTCATTAAATAACCAACAATCCTCCCCAAAAGAAAAATGAACCATGGGAGTGTATGATGTCACCAGCTGTGCATGTATGACAGCCTCTGCGATCGGCCAGCAGCTCCAGCTGAACCGTCTGTGCTTGCGGTTTTCCTCGCCAAGCTCTGAGAAAGACTCTGAAGACGCAAAGAGAAGGAATTCAAGCACCACCACATTTCTTGGTGAGTGGTGCAACGGGGAATCAGGTCAAAGAGTGCTTTATTAAAACCATGCTGGGGAAAGAGACGGAGAACAACATTTGCCATGTGAGAGCTACAGATGAGTGCAAGCTAGCAGAGGCCTCTCTGTTTATTTGTTGTCTGGTGTTTTTCATGGAAATTATAAGTTAAGCACTTAAAGAGATGAGGACAAAGCTACAAAATTATCTTCACAATTTGAAACGGTCACATTTTACGTCAACAACATTCATTCTATTTATAACATGGTTATATTAAATATCGTTTTGTGAGTAAATATCCATATTTATAACTTTATAAACTATAATCACTAGCGAGTTCTGGTGAAAGAGTGACCTCTGACCCGACGCATGATGTATTGACGGACACAGAAGCGCAGAGGATAGAGAAAAACAAAACACCGGACATGGAAAAGTCTAAAATGAGAATTTTTAAAGAGAAATGTGGGAGGAGCTTGAGTTTGTTGCCCGGCTCTATTTGTTTCAACCGCGAGAGGCGTCTACTCTCACCTGAGCTTACGCTACTCCTACATCCCACATCATGTGTCTGGTCAGAGGTTCCGCCGGAACTAGACTTACGTACGGCCGTTACCGGAAGCCAGTGATTATAAAGTTAGAAAAATTGCATTGTATGGCTTCGCTTCATGAGGCGGATCTCTGGATCCGTATGAATTTGTTTTATGATGGATGCGCTTTTTTGGGCTACAAAATCTCAGTTACGATTTACTCCCATTATAAAGCTTGGAAGAGCCAGGATATTTTTTATAAAACTCTGATTGTGTTTATTTACACCTAGGATGGAGGGTGAGTAAATTATGGGATACTTTTCATTTAAAGGGGCAAATTAACCCTTTAAGCTCCACAAATGACCAAAACAGGAAAAACAGCATCACAAAAGAAGTCTATACCACTCCTGCACTATATTCCGAGTGAAAAAATGATGTAAGGTAAAGGCCAAAATGTAAGTAATTATACATGATAATCTTGCTTCCCAGTGAGTGTTAAAGTCGCCATGAAACAGGAGTAGCGACAGATCTTTTTTTCCATATTGTGATGCACATTCAAAGGAAATGCATTATCGACAAAGAAAAAATATAGGGCGGGGACTTGTTTCTGTGCATCAGTTGTTGATTGGATGTTGAGATGCAGGCGTGGCACTCAAAAGCGGATATAAAACGAAAGCAGACAATCTCGAGGAGTGGGTTTACGCGGACTAAATGATTGGAGAATCCTGCGTACGCCACCAGAGAGAAGAGCAAAAATAGATAGTGTACATTTCCATTTCATGCCGACAATCCTATAAGATCACACTGGATACACACATGGATCTAATATACTTGGGTAGGACATGTATGTGGACGGTACGATGATGACACCTATTGAATCGTAGGATACGATACAATTTAATATAGAAGAATAAAACATCATCGGTATGCACTAGTGGTTAACAAATAGAGCAAGATGAATCGCACTTTGGCAATTGTGGTTTTTATGTGGATGAAAAAAGAAGAAGCGAAAGAGGAGAATATTGACCAGGTCATGGCTAGGGAAAGGCATGGCTTGGCATGCCAGTTTTGCAAATTGAGCTTGAGGCAAGTAGTTTTAAGTTCTAGCGCCAGGTTGATCAATATGCCATTTCACTGACACTGTCAGAAAATCATCGCAGGCTATCTTTGGTCGTAATACCGTGACAACGGCCATCTTTGAACCTCTCTCACCGTACAACGTTGATGCCACAACCACAGAAATCGCCACAATTGATCATCTTTTATCTGGGACAACCCAAAATTTTACAATGTGTAATGAGCATAACGTCAAAAGTGTGCTTCATTTTTTTTAATTGCACTAATTGGAGGGTTCACTAGGTGGCAAAACTCAAAACTCAAGATCCTATGAAAAATAGACAATGCAAATAAAGATAACAGAAGAGTAAAAAAAAAAAAAACGACAACCATTGATATCTGAGGAGGTCAGAATGATTGTACGACTTCAGTAATAAAACAACACATTAACTTTGTTATTTTCCTCGAAAGGTCAGGTGAATTACCACAAGTCGCACACATTGGTATCAGCTCATGGTCATTATGGGAATATTTTGAAAGCTTCAATGCTAGACAGTGCATGAGACATAATGGCAAGATAAATTTCCCATTTTCATTGAGATAGCATACCCAAAAAAGAGAATTATGTTACTCACCCTGCACGTTCAAAAGAAGAACATTTTTGAAAAAAGGCCTCCTTGTTTTGGACCCAATTGACTTTCACTGTATGGACAAAAACTGTTCTTCTGGTGTTCCACGGAATAAAGCCAAACATGTTTGAATGAAACAAGAATGACAATTTTTCATTTTTACTATGCCTTAAATATTTCCAATCAATTCATTTCAATATCCTAATACCCTAACCCTTTCCTGAAGAAAAATGGATTCATAAACGAATAATTCATTTTGCTAGTGTTAATGTATCATGAATGTAATGTGATTCAGATCAGATAAGTGTCGAGTTTTAGCGGCAACCCTGTTTGACAGCATGAACGTCTCTTTGGATGAAGTGTAAACATAGCACATTACATCTGTGTTCCTGCTCCTTTCTCGCACACGCAGACCTCTCGTCTCGCATAATCTCTGCTACAGCTGGGCGGTTGGGCCCCATCCAGAACCAATCCCAAACCCCGTCCTCTTCTACCTCTCAGATCTGAGAGGGATGAAGGGTGTGTTGTTTAAAAAGGCCAGCGGTCTCTAAAGTTATAGACATGTTTACAACAGTCCAATCAGGTCAGAGAGCAAGGCACTATGGGTATTGACATCATAGTTAAGGTATTGGGGTAATGAAAGATTGGGCAATACTCCTTCCAGACCAGTGCAAACCACTGTTATGAGGGACTTTCACAGACAAAAATTAAGGGCATCACTTCCACAGTGGCGTCACCTTGCAAAATATGTTTGTTCAGAGGTTGCGTCGACTGAACTATTCAACTGCGAAAACTTGTTTATAAAAAAAGGAGATTAACAGCTGTGAATGAACGGATAATCAGTGTATCGCGCCATAACGGCCACTGAACTCTGACTCACAACAACTCCTGTAAATACACTGCTTCCTTTTTATTCTCATGTACCAAATATGCAAACACAAATAAGTAGAGAAAGCCAAAATATGGCCACTTCTCTTAGCTAAGCTAACTCGAATGATGCATGAAATGCGATAGCGAGGAGTCACACACCAAAACAGAATCGCTTTGGCTTAACATCGCTGGAGAGCCTGAATCACAGAGTGACAGAACAATCCGGGAAGTTAATCCTATGAGATCGACGGCCCCCTGAGCCTTTGCGGGTCACCAGCCTAATCTGCCTGGAATACCAATTTCAGCTGGTGGGCTGCGTTATTGTCCTATAGCCACTTGTTAAGAGAAAAGTCTGTCTCTCAGAGGGGTGAAAATGTAAAAATGAACAGCCAAGGACCCCCATTCATCTGCAAATGAGGACAAGGAAAAAAGCTAGGCCTGAAAGAGCGAAAAAAGGAAGATGAAAGACAGGGAGTTAGGAAGGAGGTGGAGAGGAGTAGCAGACAAGTTAATAGAGACCAAGATCTCTGAGGTTTTACACGTCTCCGGAGTGACCCTTATGTGAGCGCTAACAAACCTGGATTCATTTCAATCCACCCACTTAAAGGGACAGTTCACCCAAAGATGAAAAGTTGTTCCAAACCTGAACGAGTTTCTTTCTTCTGTTGAGCACAAAAGAGGACATTGTGAAGAATGTTGGTAATCAAACAGTTGACTAGTCAATGGCTACCAACATTCTTCACAATATCTTCTTTGGTGTTCATCAGGAGAAAGAAACTTATACAGGTTTGGAAAAACTTGAGAGTGATTTTTGAGTGAACTATCCGTTTAACAGCGTAAAAAACAGTCAAATGTCATCCTGCATCTGGCAAAACACTGATGACAAAAAGAAACAAAAGGAAAACCCATAAAAACCCACCACAAGCTGAAGATTACGGTCAATGTTCTGTAGAAACCTAAAGTTAAGGTTCTATTCCTCAATTTCATAATAGATCAGTTGCAGATCGGCGCATGATCTCTTAAAGCAATAGTTCAACCTATAAATGAAAGTTCTGTCATCATGTACTCGCTCTCAAGTTGTTTCAAACCTGTATGGACAGACTCGCACCTAAAATGTTTACTTATTGATCACAGCTCTCAAATTCTATACTGTCACAGAATGGCAAAAAAAAAAACTGGTTTCTCAGAAAACTCTACTCCTCTTGCATTGGTTGGCCAAAGAGATAACTCCGCCCCAATCTTGCACCATTGGTTGAGCCACTTTTGCGCTGTTTAGGGTCAGGATGTTCAAACAAAGCAATGTTTTAATAACCCCACAGAGTCACAGTGTTTAGCTACACTTTTAAAGAGCTAGTTCACCCCAAAATGAACATTTTGTCTTCATTTTCTCACCCTCATGTTGTTCCAAATCTGTTTGACTGTTTTGAAGAATGTTGGTAACCAGACTATGGAAATCAGTGGCTACAGTCAACTGTTTGATTACCATCATTCTTTGAAATATCTTATTTTGTGTTCAACAGAAGAAATAAACTTATACAGTTTTGGAACAACTTGAGGGTAAGTGATGACAAAATGTTCCTTTTTGGGTGAACTATCTCATTAAGGGAAATCAACTTAATGCTGTCTCTGAATATTAAACTGGGATTGGAGAAAGTACTTTAGCATACAAAAATGAACACTTGTCACCTAAAGTTGAGGAAGGCACCTAATCAAGAGAAATTTCAAGCACTAGTCAGATGCTGAAAGTTTGGCGCTGCCATATTTGGCGGCATTCCTTTCTAGTAAACATTTTCAGCTGTGAAACTCAATAACCTCTACTTGGCTAACAACAAAATAAGGGTGCTTGCCCTAAGAACACGACATGTGAAAATAGTCAGTGCTTCTCTTGGGACCCAAAGAATTAATCACCTCCCTCGAGCTACTAAACCGTAATTATATCAAACATAATTGGATGAATTTAGGTCAAGATAAAGTTATCCTCGGGAATTGGTGGGTATGCGGTACAAGTCTGGTCTAGCCATGAAATTGGGGGCATCAGGCTAAGCACTTTCTCTAAGTATGTTTTATAACTTTGGTCACATGCAAAATAGCATACAGCTACACTTACTAGATTTGCTATGTGTACGGTGCACATATATTTTTCATTTATGTAACAAAATTAACCATGATTTTTACAGTTTACCGCAAATCATTGGTCTGCCAAGTGTTTTTTTCTTCACATTTACAAATGCAAAATAACCAGATTTATGACAAAACCTAGAAAGTTGATGTGACAACAATATAGCATACTCTTACAGTTTCACATATTAAAAAAAATAATGCAGTATTAACTCTTATTTTCGAGTAGTGGCACTGGGATAAAACAGACCCCCCTACGTCATAGGGCAACTACTGTGATGACGTAGAGCACCTTGAGCAGGAAAATCGAGCCGGCCGACCACTACGTCATTAAACAGAGTGACATGGCAAAGGGGAGGATGTTCCAACACCAAAACTGCAACACTTTCTCAGGAATAAAGATATATAGCTATAGCATTCTGCAACTTTGTTGCAAACCATCTCAAACTCAAAATGAAAAGTTTCGTAAATACTTTTTATTGCAATTTCACTTGTATTATAATTCACGCAATATCAATGCTGAATTTCAACCGTTCGCAAATGCAAACTTGCGCGAAACTTCTTGTAAACAATCTTTAAAAAAGAAAAACTTTTCGGCTGTGATTTGAAAAAAAGAAACCCCCACCAGGTAAATATTCCCGAGTTGGGTGTCAAAACATCGCGTAATCTTTAAGACACCTTTGTGTCAACATGTACACTTTGCGCAAAGTATTTGTTGTTTACTGACGCCGTGGATCGCGTGTTTATTTTGCGCTGTCATCCACAGTTTATAGTTCGCACAGGATCACAGCAGCCTTACGTGGCTTGCGCGAAAGCTCGCATCTATCAAAGCAGTGTAAATAAATGTCTTTCATGCTCACCAGCTTTGCAGGGATCTTTATAGTCGATCACATCTGATGGGCTGCTGGTCTCCACATAGTAGCCGGGATCAATCGCGTCAAAATCGAGCGCTGCGAGCACGGCGAAGCTGGAGAGCAGGAACGCACACCTCGCTGCGAGCTCCATGATTGGGCTAGTGGAGCAGGAATAGAGGTACAGACGGAGAGAGATGATCGGCGGAGGGTGGGTGGGAGGAGGCAGGAGGAAAAAATGGGAGGTTTTAGGGGAAATGAGATCCCTCTCGAGGGCGGGTTTAAGCACGGCTCTGCCTCCACACACACACACGCACGCACGCACGCACGCACGCACGCACACACGCACACACACACTTTGTGTTCCCGGAGCGGTGAAGTGATTTGTGCAGCTTGGCGGTGTACCACTGCATAGGTTACAAACTTTGCAGGAGAGAGGTGTTGGTGCTTCTCACACTGGTTTGTGACATGCCTCTGTGTGTGTGCCGAGTTCCAGATGTATATTTTGCTCTCTATGTTGCGTTTCCAGTGTATAATGTTTTCTGTGTGTTCTCTCCGTGTATTTTGTTGTCTCTGTGTGCTGTTCGCTCCATATCTTGGTGTGTTTTCTGTAGGTTATCTTGTGTTCCCTGAGCTGAGAGCTCTCTGTTTGCTGTGTAAATGCCATCCAAATGAACAATACTTTAAAGGGGACCCTTTTGTATTGTTCATTTAGTTGGCTATTGTTCATTTGGACGGCATTATTAAACACTAAATATACTAATTAAGTGTACAAAAGGGTCTTTTTTTTAATTATTATTATTATTGAGATGTATACATCATCTGGAAGCTGAATAAATAAGCTTTCCATTGATGTTTTTTAGAATATGACAATATTTGGTGAGATACAACTATGCCATCAATGAAAATCTGGAATCTGAGGGTGCCAAAAAATCTGAATATTGAAAGAAAATTATTTAAAGTTGTCCAAATGAAGTCCTTAGCAACCCATATTACTACTACTAATATTTTTATATATATTTACGGTAGGAAATCATGGAACATGATCTTTACTTAATATCCTAATGATTTTTGGCATAAAAGAAAAAACGATAATTTTGACCCATACAATGTATTGTTGGCTATTGCCACAAATACCGGTGAGACTTATGGGTTGTTTTGTGGTCCAGGGTCACATATAAGTCTCAGGTGTCCCCAAAATATGTCTGTAAAGTTTTAGCTCAAAAATACTATGTTGTAAATTTTTGAGTGGAAGGAAAAACAAGTTTTTTGGTAAATGTATCTTTAAAGGGTTACTTCAGCGATTAGCATTAAGCCTTGTATCAGTAGAAACCCGGGAGTATATTCAAATTATCATACTCCCCCCCCTCATATGACCCTGAGACAAGAGAATTCTGTATTTTATTTCTGGAAAAATTCTTCCGATGACGCAAATATCGTCATTTTGCTTCATCGGAGGAGTGTTTGTCCAGAGGCTAAAGACTACAGCCAGCAGGAGGCGCTGTTTCCACATGTTTTCAACATCACACTCAAAGCACTCGGCTCGCGGAGCTGCGGGGATTCATGTAAACGGAGTGGTGGAGACCAAAGTGAGTGTTTTAACTTTTAAACTTCCTATAAAAGTTAAGCTTCCAAAGACATGACCTGAACACGTGCTGTGAATGCAGCCGCAGCCGCGAATCCCGCGATTACCTCAGCTCATGTGATGAATGTAATCCGATCCTGCTGCGTTTGTGCCGTGACGCTCAATCGGCTCACTCGCTTTATATCGAACAGACACGTTCAGTTTTTAATTGTAGTGTCTCTAAATGAACTGATTTTCTGAAAATGAACACGGTGGGCAAGTGATCCAGTAATCCAGTAGCCGATTAGCCGTGGCTAGAGTAGGGCAGTGAAGCAGTGCGTTCTGGGAATTGTTGTCTTTCATCCCCATGAGACAAAAATACATTTTCTGTGTTTTCTCAGTCTAGAAGGCACCAAATTCAAAAATAATTTCACATTTCTACTACATTAATGACCCAGTTTAAATACAGATTCATCTTCCCAGCGCTGAAGTACCCCTTTAAATGCAAATTAGTTGCTGTTCCCTGCCCCTTATCCAGAAGAGGGTGGAGCCTGTACAGCTCTTGCCTCAGATTCTCAGATCACTCAAGGGGAGGAGCTAAGATGATTCATGGGCGGGGCCTGTTCCAATGTGTCATCACATTCCTGAATGGCTGATTTTGAGATTTATGGGAAAATAACAAACGGAGATGGATTTTTACCATAGGGTGGTTGTGTTCACACACTGGGGACACCTAGTTATGTTGAAAAAATAAACAAATATAAAAGAGAATGGTTTAATGAAATATATCAGTATTGTGTACATTGTGTTCAAAGCAAGTTGAGATGACTCCTGTGTCCACTATCACTTGATCTGGCTCTTTGAACCACAGAATAAGATTCATTGATTCGCTCACCACCATTATATCAGTTCACAACATCAGAATGGATAATATCAAAAATGAGCAGATTTAGTAAAGTATCTTTAATTTTCCCGATATTTGCCCTTTTTTGCGGAAAATCCAAAGTAACGGATTATTTTAATATGAATTAATGATTCACATAGCCTAATGTAAAAAAAAAAAAAAACCTTAACTATGGCAGGACGTTATCCTAAAATATCAGGTTTTTATTAATAGCTGAATTGACTTTTCACTTCGGAATTTACTTGTCGGGATATCTATATTTAGGCAAGAAAGTGTGGACACATGCAAAGATTCACAGCAAAGCAAATATTTTAAATGAAAATGTGTTTTTGATGTTGAATATTTTCTATATTTTTTAAATAAGAAACATAGGCTATTAGAGCTGTACAATTCTGGATAAATTGAGAACCACTATTTTTTGTTTCAAATAAAGATCATGATTCTCCCACGATTCTAAACAGATAAACTAAACTAAACCACCAGAGTTTTTTTTTTTTTTTAAGTTGCCAGCCACCAACTATTTTTGATTATTTTCATAAAAGAATATTTTGTTGAATGAATATCTGAATATGCAATACATTAAATTAAAGAACAGAGCCTCTGCTTTTAAACAAAAACCTCAGTTTATTCTAGCTTTATGCATCATTTTTTATCAACAATTTTCAACAAGTTTCATAAAAAACAACATTCTGGAGATGGAGTAGATCGAGTCCATCAATAACCCCAAAGCTTTAATGTTGGTGATTAAGTTATTTTACATATACATTTGCTTACATATCCTATCCATAGACTGTTAAATAATATGGACGTACTGTCTGTGACGTCACCCATTGGATTCTGAAGAGCAGTTTTAAAGCATAAAGTAAGGTCGAGCTGGCCGTTGCCATCTTGTCAGCGAGTCATCGCAGGTCACTCCCGGATAATAGAAAATGGGCAAAGAGGCGGGACATGGGCGGAGCTGAGGTGACGTGATGTCTAACAGAGAGCAGACAAACGACTATCCACCTGAAAGTGGCCACGTCCTTAATTATGCAGAACTTTAAGGCTTTATATAATGTAAACGAATGAGTTATAAAAAAAATCACCCCCTCACAGTTGTCATGAAGGGCAAAATGTATTTTAGCTGTATAGACCAAAATTACTATTTATACCAGGCTGTAAACATGTTTTTTTCTGCTGTAAAGTTGGGCATTTTAACATGGGGCTCAATGAGATTCTGCTCCCTTCTGGAGCCTGTCCCTAGCGGCCAGTCGATGAATTGCAGTTTAAGTCACTTCCATATTGGCTTCAAGAGAGACTGCAGAAGGTTGCCGCTTGATCATATCGCTTGTTTCTGCTTCTTCGTCGTCTGTGTTTTGATCTGAGATTAAGTACTCTTTCTGAAGAGATCCTGTATAACAGTGAAAACACGAAAAGCCGTACATTTCCATCAATGTCAGGGAAAGTTTTAATATGTCATTTACTAGAGGTTCTGACAAAATGTTAACTGCTGCAGTCTATTTAAAAATGTTTCATTAATTTGATTTTTTTAAATGAATGATTCAATGACTCATAATACTTAACCCATATCATTACTGGATGAATCAGTGTTTTTGAACAAATCTCTTGAATGAATGATTCAATGACGAATACATTTTTAACAGTCATTTGTTGCCACCTAGTGGCATAACGATGTAATTGGTACAATCGTTATACATTTGAATGTTCTGTAATTTTGTCAAAAGTTTAATAGACACAACCCCCCTTTCTTATCATAATTTCTACATATTTTTAGTCATTTAATTTATTTGTTTATATTGACTCCATCTCAGTAATCAATGTTATAGGTGGCATCACATTGCATAAACGACACACGGTCGTTTGTCGCAAGTCATCATACAAACTAACAGCACATTTCATACTGCAGAGGGATGCTTTTCATTGAGTTGGAGCACCCAAGCATGTAATTTGTTTCAGCTGAATGTTTTTTTTTTACAGATATTACAAGATCCATTTGTCTAGTCCTGTCCATTTGGCTCTTTGACTCTTTGTCTGGAAATACCATTCTTCATTCTGATTCTCTCATGTAGTAAACTGAATGATTTAAGGCGGATGGAAGTTCAGATACTTTTGCTAAACAAAACAACAGCTTTTCTCACTTATGAATACTTCAAGTCTTTTCTCATATCTAATCTCAATGCATTATACAGAAAACCCCATAATCCAGGTATGTAATAAACACTCTGGTTACCATTTTTTTTTTTTTTTTGTGAAATATGGTGTTCTTTAAGACTACATTTGTATCCAATTCTTTTGTTTTTTAATAAAGGGGAATTCCATATTTTTTGAACCTCAGAGCCCTTGTGAAGTGAAATAGTGGAATTCCCCCTGCATGCATCTGTTGTTGGGATAATTGCAGTTTCTCTATTATGGATGTAATGATGATGTTAACATCTGACTCCCACTGAATCCATGAGTTCACAGTATTGTTTGCATGGATCTTATATAAAATGAGATCCCAGATGACATTAAATAAGTCTTTAGTCACTTCCTTTCTTCACAAAAATTCATCATAATGAAACTCAAAGGAGACTCCCTCCTGCATTTGACTGCATGTCAAGAATAGAGTGAAGTTTAAGTTAGGCTATAAGGAGTATTTCCTCCACTTCTTGTTGTGTTGTTAATCTGGTCATGGCTATATATTGACATAAATACTTACAACAGCAAGGTCATGGTTTCGATACCGAGACCTATATGATGAAAAAAGCCACTGCCAAATGCAAATCAACTAATTGACTACATACGTTCGACTCATCGGCTTATGTTTAATATTTAATTGTGGCGGGGTAGACGAGCGAGTGAGACCGGTGCGTGATTGAGAATGAGCGTCACCTGCAAGGCATACCGGTCTCGAGACCTCTCATGAGGGAGCTCGGAGGCATATAAGGACGAGCGACACCAGTGAAGGACGAGAGAGGACCAGGCCTGGACTTTTTGTTATGTTTTGTTTATGTTTTATTATGTGTGTTCAGGGCAGTCCACCATGAGGGGCTGCCCACATTACTTTCGTTTTGTTCATTTATTTGATTAAAGTCTTTTAAATATTGTCCGGTTCCCGCCTCCTTTTTCCCTGAACTAAGAACTGTATTACATTGGTGCCGAAAACCCGGGAGGAAGTAGGGACATGCTGTCGAAGAGCCCTTGCTGCTGAGAGGGATCGCGGTGCTGAGGAGGTCAGGCAGCGCGGATGGATGAAGACCGCAAGGCGGTGGTGCTAGAGCAAGGGAAGATCCGGTGGGACGGAGAGCTTGCTGCCGTGCCCCTGGTTTGAGGTGGGGTGGCTACCGTCCGAAAGGGAGCGGAGGAGTAGCTTACGCTTCCTGTGAGCCGGAGCCTGCGGCCGTCCGCCATTTAGGGGAGGAGCAGGGAGGAGCTGCTGGTTCCCTCAGTAGGAGGAGCCACTGCCGGGCGGCAGGGGGCGGAGGAGGATTGAGCCGTCCACTGAGTGTCCAGTACAATCGCATGTACCCCCCGGCCTGTGAGGGGCAATGGGGTTATGCGAGGTAGACGAGCAAGAGACATGGAAGGAGCAAGCGAGTCCAGTGCATGATTGAAGAATGAACATCACCTGCGAGGCACACCAGTCTGGAGTCCTCTCATGAGGGAGCTCGGAGGCACATAAGGACGAGCGACACTGGTGAAAGACGAGAGAGCACCATGCCTGGACTTTATGTTATGTTTTGTTTATGTTTTATTATGTGTGTGCGGGGCAGTCCTCCGTGAGGACTTTCAGTTTGTTTATTTATTCATTGAAATCATTGTGAACGTTCACCGGATCCTGTGTCCTTCTTCCCTGAACAAAGAACTGTATTACAATAATATTCCTGTATTTTTGCCTCTCTGAAACCAATACAGTATTACAACAAGACAGTAATATTATTCAGCTAATAAAAAATATATTTTATTAGGATTTATCAGCCCATGCATCAAAAATGTATTATTTGTATACTCACCTAAAGGATTATTAAGAACACCATACTTATACCGTGTTTGACCCCCTTTCGACTTCAGAACTGCCTTAATTCTACGTGGCATTGATTCAACAAGGTGCTGAAAGCATTCTTTAGAAATGTTAGCCCATATTGATAGGATAGCATCTTGCAGTTGATGGAGATTTGTGGGATGCACATCCAGGGCACGAAGCTCCCGTTCCACCACATCCCAAAGATGCTCTATTGGGTTGAGATCTGGTGACTGAGGGGGCCATTTTAGTACAATGAACTCATTGTCATGTTCAAGAAACCAATTTGAAATGATTCGAGCTTTGTGACATGGTGCATTATCCTGCTGGAAGTAGCCATCAGAGGATGGGTACATGGTGGTCATAAAGGGATGGACATGGTCAGAAACAATGCTCAGGTAGGCCATGGCATTTAAAAGATGCCCAATTGGCACGAAGGGGCCTAAAGTGTGCCAAGAAAACATCCCCCAAACCATTACACCACCACCACCAGCCTGCACAGTGGTAACAAGGCATGATGGATCCATGTTCTCATTCTGTTTACGCCAAATTCTGACTCTACCATCTGAATGTCTCAACAGAAATCGAGACTCATCAGACCAGGCAACATTTTTCCAGTCTTTCTGAGCTCGTGCAAATTGTAGCCTCTTTTTCCTATTTGTAGTGGAGATGAGTGGTACCCGGTGGGGTCTTCTGCTGTTGTAGCCCATCCACCTCAAGGTTGTGCGTGTTGTGGCTTCACAAATGCTTTGCTGCATACCTCGGTTATGTAAGTGGTTATTTCAGTCAAAGTTGCTCTTCTATCAGCTTGAATCAGTCGGCCCATTCTCCTCTGACCTCTAGCATCAACAAGGAATTTTTGCCCACAGGACTGCCACATACTGGATGTTTTTCCCTTTTCACACCATTCTTTGTAAACCCTAGAAATGGTTGTGCGTGACAATCCCAGTAACTGAGCAGATTGTGAAATACTCAGACCGGCCCATCTGGCACCAACAACCATGCCACGCTCAAAATTGCTTAAATCACCTTTCTTTCCCATTCTGACATTCAGTTTGGAGTTCAGGAGATTGTCTTGACCAGGACCACACCCCTAAATGCATTGAAGCAACTGCCATGTGATTGGTTGATTAGATAATTGCATTAACGAGAAATCAAACAGGTGTCCATAATAATCCTTTAGGTGAATGTATGTTACTGTAATGTTATTGTAATGTTTTATTAATGCAGTAATAACATGTCCAAACCAACATGATGTGACAAATGGTGCACTATACAGTATTTCCAAATGTATTGGGACACCCGTCCAAATCACTGAATTCAGGTGTTCCAATCACTTCCATGGTGTATAAAATCAAGCACTAGGCATGCGGATGCTTCTACAATAATTTTGAAAGAATGGGTCACTCTCAGGAGCTCAGTGAATTCAAGTGTGGTACCTTCATAGGTTGCCATCTGTGCAATAAGTCCATTCGTAAAATTGCCTCACTACTAAATATTCCACAGTCAACTGTTAGTGGTATTATAACAAAGTGGAAGCAATTGGGAACAACAGCAACAGAGTCAATAGCTACAGACCTCCTCCTTCAGATTAGTTCAAGAACAGTGTATAGAGAGCTTCATGGAATGGGTTTCCATTGCCGAGCAGCTCATCCAAGCCTTACATCACCAAGTGCAATGCAAAGCGTCGGATGCAGTGGTGTAAAGCACGCTGCCACTGGACTCTAGAGCAGTGGAGACGTGTTCTCTGTGACTGATCACGCTTCTCTGTCTGGAAATCTGATGGACGAGTCTGGGTTTGGCGGTTGCCAGGAGAACGGTACTTGCCTGACTGCATTGTGCCGAGTCTAAAGTTTGGTGGAGGGGGGACTTCTTTGGACAGTTTTTTGCCTTCAACTTTGTGGGAACAGTTTGGGGATTACCCCTTCCTGTTCCAACTTGACTGTGCACCAGTGCACAAAGCAAGGGCCATAAAGACATGGATGAGCGAGTTTGGTGTGGAGGAACTTGAATGGCCTGCACAGAGTCCTAACCTCAACCCAACAGAATATCTTTGGGATGAATTAGAGCGGAAACTGCAAGCCAGGCCTTCCCATCCAACATCAGTGCCTGACCTCACAAATGCACTTCTAGAAGAATGGCCAAAAATTCCCATAAACACACTCCTAAACCTTGTGGAAAGCCTTCCCAGAAGAGTTGAAGCTGTTATAGCTGCAAAGGATGGGCCAACTCCATATTACACCCTACGGATTAAGAATGGGATGTCATTAAAGTAAATGTAAAGGCAGGCGTCCCAAAACTTTTGGCAATATAGTGGATCTTCTCTATCCTTCCAGAGTTGTTTTCATAATACGCAACAGTGACCTGTACACGGCTGACAGCTCAATGATTATCTCAAGTACTTTCAGTAGTTTGAATATAATTTGTTTTGTGTAACTTTAGTGGCAAATGATAATTTACCTCAGATCTTGAAAATAACTAAAAGGAACAAGAATAATTGCTAGTGTGGTGCTGTTCTTTTAACTGTTTTAAGAGATAATTGCAACTTTTTATCTCGTAGATCTGACTTTTCAACACAGTCTCACGGCAATTCATAACTATGTAAAGTTTTGTTGAATTGGTGGGTAATTTGTACAAATTCGTGCAGTCTCATTCGTGTGTTTTAGTATGATCTGTTTAAATGAGGGATTAGGGGTGGTCCTTCATAATGAGATTTGTTTGATCTTCCGTTTTTACAAATCTTACGAATTCATACAGAATCGCCACATCTTCGGTTTTCTGTGAGATCGGGTTGGAATTTTTCTCTCACAATTGCGAATTTACATATTTTGATCATTGACTCATAATTGCGAGAAAAAAAGCCATAATTGCGAGGTATAAACTTGTAATTCTGACTTTTTATAATGCATGTTTATATCTCGCAATTCTGACTTAAATAATTTCCAATTGCGAGTTCAGTCTCAGGAAACAATTCTGACTTTATAACTGGCAAAAAGTCATTTCTTTCATCAGAACTCAGACTGAACATAGTAGAATAAGGAATCAGTAAAACTGGTTAATCATTACTTTCTGGGTCTCTGCCCTACGTTTAATAGAGTTGATATCAAAACAAATGAAGGGGTTGAACTCTCGGAAAATAGGCGTCATAATGTGAAAACATTTTATCATGATTTCAGTGCGTCAGAAATGTCACTGACTTTAAGGATGTGGAAAGAAAGACACAATGATTGTAAACAATTTGTGCTTTCTGTGACTTCCCACTTTGAGTCAGTGTTTGGACAATAACCCATCTTGATATACACTGTTGTTTTTTGTAATTAAGTATGTATATCCTGTTTGATATGAGGAAAGCAAAATTAATGATTTTTATTCCCCTTCTAAAAGATTGTTACGTTTCTCACATGCAAATCCACTGTGCATGGAGCATGTGATGTGATTTATGTTTCATCTTTATCCTTCAGGTGGAAATGTCATGTTTTGAAAGCTCTGATAGATTGTAGAAGGACTGCGACATTTCTGAGATTAAAACCATCATTGTGTCACGTATCAAATTTCATTATGAAAATCCCCCATTGGAAACATGACTGGGAATTCTTTGGAAAGTTTAATCAATTTTCTATGTACACAATCCTGTAAATAATCTTAAAAGAACCACTCTTGGATGTCAAACTGTTATAATGCTTGGAAGAGAAACTGTCCTGCCCTGACCATCCAGGAATGCCCCTGAGCCCTCTAGGCAGACTGGAAATGAAACAATGGCACCATTATATCATATCCGTTTAATTTAGTTAAGAGGGACATGATGGTAAACCAGGACAGGTGGTTTTAATAGTAGCATGCCCATAGGATTTTTGTGGACTGAAGACAAGAGATGGAAGGAACAGGGAATATGCAAGACATGAATGTATGGAGGATACTAGCACTTCTGTGGCCTCACACACACACACACACACACACACACACACACACACACACACACACTTTCATCACACACACACACACACACACACACACACACACACTCTGATTTACTATCTTTGTGGGGAGGACTCTCAATTGGCATAATGGGTTTTATACCCAAACTGTATCTATCCCCTACACTGCCTGCTAAACCTACCCATCACAGGAGACATGCTGCATTTTACATTTTCAAAAACTCATTTTGTATGATTTATAAGCTTGTTTCCTCATGGGATCAATTTACCCACGGTGACACAGTCCCCATGAGTCTGTGTGCAGTCAGGTTGAAGTCCCCACCAGGATAGAAAAACATGAACACACACACACACACACACACACACACACACACACACACACACATTGTGTTTCCATGTTTTGTGGGGACATTCCATAGGCGTAATGCATTTTATACTGTACAAACCGTATCTATCCCCTACACTGCCCCCTGCCCTAAACCACATCACAGGAGACATGTGGCATTTTTACTTTTCAAAACATCACTTAGTGTGATTTATAAATGGGGACCAATTTCCACAAGGACAAGGATTTCAGCTATCTTTCTCTTTGTGGGGATATTTTTCCCCCAACAACCAGGGATTAGCCACACACACACACACACCACACACACACACACACACACACACACAGAACACACACACACACACACCACACACACACACACACACACACACACACGTACACACACACACACAGACACACACACTTTCATCCCTAACATCTCTTACCATTCAAAACATAATCAACTTAAACACACGGTTGTATTAGTTAATGCATTAGTTAACATTAACTAATGATGAACTGCACTTATAAAGCATTTATTAATCTTTGTTAATGTTAATTTCAACATTTACTAATGCATTAATAAAATCTTGTTGACATTAGTTAATGCACTGTGAACTAACATGAACAGCTGTATTTTTAATAACTAACGTTAATAAAGATTATTTAATGCTGAACAGAGGTGTTGTTCATGGTTAGTTTATGTTAACTAATGCGTTAACTAATGTTAACTAGTACAACCTTATTGTAAAGTGTTACCAAAATTCCTAACAGATCATTTAATATACCATGTTGAAAATGCCAATTTTGGGGTTGAAGAAAAATGAGCTGTTCAGTGTGTGTTTCCCCTTAAATGCAAATGAGCTGCTGCTCCCCACCCGAGAGGGCGGAGCCTTCACAGCTCATGAACACCAGAACACGTGAATGAAAACTGAAACATGATATCTGTGTGTTTTGATGATCATATATTTTGCAGACAGGTTCATGTGACATTGCAGTTCTTCATCATCATGAAATATTATCATCTGTGTGCGTTTTAAAGCCTTATCGCTATCAACTTAAACAACACACACACACACACACAGACACACATGCCCATGACGCATGCACAGAGAGCTGGATGGTGAGTAGTAATTAAACTAGTTCTCTTGCATATGTTATTGCGATTAAACTGCCAAATGTTCACAAGGTAATGGCAGAAACACACAAAGTTCAGATGAAAACAGTTGGTTGTGTCTGTGCACGTATGCAGTTACAGAAATCTCGTGTGTATATTAGATCCATCTGTCGTTACTAAAGTGAAAGCAGTGTAATACAGTATGTACTGCTCTATCAGCTGTTAATATGAACCGAACAATAGAAATTCACTCACTGCTCTTGACTGACTGAACTTTAGTAGCTTTAATAAGAACACATCTCTTACTTGAATGCTGCTGTTAATGCTCTGGCGAGGAGATAAACATGGAGGACTGTGTACAGCTCTCTGAGGGCGGGGTCTGTGCTAGTATGTCAGAGTCCATTAACACATGTGGGCGGGGCCTCTGCAGTCACACTGCAGGAATCTGGAAACAGCTTGTGTGAGACACTGCTTATGATTTATGGGGATTAAAAAAAAGGAGTGGGTGGATTTTTACCATTATAGGGTGGTTGTATACACACACTGCCAACACACATTTATGTTCAAACACCTTATAAAAGTGAATTTTGCATAATAGGTGCCCTTTAAAGTAACAGTTGCCTAATATTTGTGCTGCTGTTTTTAATGTTAATCAAACAAAAAAAGGAAGAAAAAAATCACTCACTGCTCTTGACTGAATAACTTTGTAACTTTAATAAGGATGAATCTGTTTAATTTATACAGTGAAGACCATCTAGTGTTTTTTTTACATGTGATTATTTTATTCAATGTGTCTACCTGAAAACTACTGTTACTTGTCTTTACTAATGTTTTAAATGTATATTAGTTAAGCTAGTAGTTTTAGCTGTGGTATCAAAACTGGAATAGAGAATTGTGAATTTTCTGATTTCAGTTTAATAGCTAAAAAAAAAGTTTTTCACATGTCCATGTGCAGGTGTGTCAAAAAGTTTGTTTTAGGCACTGCCTGTGCATTAACGTGATATAGCTTAATTCTGCATTGACAAACAGTTTGATATCCTCTGCCCTATGAACCTCCCGAGCCTCCCGTTAACTATAAACATAGGAATAGCTCCTCATGTAATCAGTTTGAGTGCTTCACAATCCTCTCATGTATTATTCTTCTTTCTAAAAACATAATGTTTTAAGGACATACATCGCCGCATTAATCAGCGTCTATCATTTCAAGCTTTTCCACCTCCACTGGTTTCCCTCATTAAGAGCAATAAAAGCAATCAGCAATCAAAACAATTGTGAGTTAATCAGGCAGACACATTATTATCCCTGTTGGCATAATCATAACGGTTATTTGAAGGACAGCTATATGCTGTCATGAGGAAAGACATGCAAACATGCATTGGATGATTGATGCATGATGAATGTAAAAAAATCTGTTAAAATACTCTCACATCATCTTTTAAACATTTTGAATTTATTATCTTTTCTTGACAGTTTAATGATCCTTTTCTCTCAGGCTCTTTATGGCTGTAAGGAAATAATGTTCAGGATCTGCTGGGGTTTTGTGCAAAACATTTCAACAACAAACTATTTTTTGCTAAATCAACTGAATCAAATATTCTGAAGTGGCCAGTCTTTTTTTCTTTGAAGTAGCCTAGATGGCAAGAAAAAAGCCTGTTATATCTAAAGAACAATAACAGTGTTTGTGAAATTTTCCAATAAATATATTTTGAATTGCTGTACGGAAAAATATATTAAAAGGGGGGGGGTGGGGGGCAAATAAAAAAAAAATACAAAAGAAACATTGCCGCAGAATAAGGAAAATAATACAAATAGACAAATGCATGAGTGTAAAGTCAAGTTTTCAGTCCATGTGTGCAAGACACTGTCTATAGAGGGCGCTCTTGCATGTTGTGAGGCAAATCACCAGTCTTTGAGTCTTTTTGAGGGTTTAAATCCATTTGATTCCTCTGGGTTCATCTGTTTGTACTGCTGGAATTCAGTGATGGCCATTTCAGCTTCACATTTCATCCATATCCATGAGCTTCTGGTCACTGCAAGGTAAAATATTGATTGAACGCATGACCATAACATACAATTCAATTCTCTAGATGAACGCAGTTCCAAAATTGCTCGTTTTTTTATTTTTTAAATAAATATTTGGACTAGACACAGTATTGTCACTTTGTTTTCACTCTGCTAGTAAAAAGTTTTAAATGAAGCCAATACAATCAACTGTTTCACATCTCAGAATAGCAGCGATTCATTTTCAAATGAATCAGATTTTCAAACAAATCTGTTGAGGAAATGATTCAATTGGTGTGTCTCAATCAGCTCCCTAGATCCCTAGCTCATGAATCAGTATATTGTGTACACGAATCGGGGCACTGGTAAGGACCCTGGTTCACTACACAATGGGACACGGATTACTCATTTCCAGTGACATGACTATGTACAATCTATATCTTTTTAATATAATATTTTATGCTGATTAAAGGGTTAGTTCATCCAAAAATTCTGTCATTAATTACTCACGCTCATGTCATTCCAAACCTAAAAGACTTTCATTCATCTTCAAAACACGAATGAAGATTGTTTTAATGATATCTGAGAGATTTCTGTCCCTCCATTGACAGCTATGCAACTACCACTTTTAAGCTTCAAAAAATTCATAACGAGGTCGTAAAACTAATCCATATGAATTGAGTAGTTTAGTCCAAATTATCTGGAAATACTTGATCGCTTTATATGATGAACAAATTAAATTTAGGTTGTATTGACATATATACATTGATCAGCATAAACAGAAGCTCAACCGAACATGCGTAACACGAGAATGAATCCCATTGGTTCTTGCTGAAGCTCAAACGTGTTCACACTTACAAATAAGTCAATAATAAATGGATCGTGTATTTGGTGTGCTGTCTGAGGAAAAGGCAGGGAACTCGGTATTTGGCCAAACCCAGAGTACTCCCCCCGTATTCCTGGCTGTGGTCAACTGAGTATATAAATATATAGGCTTCCTCTCATGCTGATAGGATAGACATGGTAATTGTTCTTTGATGAGTTGATTGGATTGATTATTTGAACGTGCTCCTCCCGAACTTTGTTAATGGAACATCATTTCACAAGTTCACACATCCAAATAAGTCAGATAGAATTAATGGTATGCATATTTGTTGTGCTGTCTTAGGAGTGGGCTCCAAGCTCTGTATTTGGCCAAAACCCAGAATACTCCAAAAAGTTGCAAACTAATGTGGGACAGTAGCCAGAAAATTATGTTGATACCCCTCAAAAGTTGCACAGCACGAAGCTGATGGTGTGGCAATTGAAGGGAGATGGTCAGTCACTGGATCGGCAGGGCTTCTTTTGTCATCGTCTGAGATTTTGATGGTCGTGGCATCAGAAGGGTGAGCCATGCTGGTAGTCAGTTGAGAATCGTTGCACATGGGGGAGCTCCTATGGGAGCAGAGGATATAGCACTGCTACAGCAGTGGATACAACTTGCGTTCCCAACTATCTAATAAGCTAGTTGTATGGAGAATTGGGATCCTGCGGAAGTAGAAGAGATAACACTGCTGTGGCAGTGGAGCAAGTTTGGATGGAGTAACAGAGCTCCTGCGGGAATGGAGTTGATGATACTGCTGCGGCAGTGGAGATGAGCCGTTTTCAACTTGCTTTCCAACTATCCACTGAGCCAGTTTTATGGAGAATTGGGCTCCAGCGGGAGTGGAAGAGATGACACTGCTGCGGAAGTGGAGATGAGTCATTTTCAACTTGCTTTACAACTATCAGGTTAGCCGGAAGGATGTAGAACTGAGCTCCAGTGGGAGCATGGAGATAATACTGCTGCGCCAGTAGAAGCAAGTTGAACGGAAAAGGAAACTCCTGCAGGAGCCGAAGCGGTACTCCTGCTACAGCAGTGGAGGCACTTTGGGCGGAGAAACTGGGCTTCTGTTGGAGTGGAGGAAATAACACTGCAGTGGCAATGAAAGCGGGTGGATGGACAAACTGAGCTTCTGTTGGATCGGAGGGAGTGGAGATGTGAGATGAAAGGGCAGCCTTGCAGGATAATGCAGATTGCAAAGTTTAAGTATCCGAGCAAAGATATTAGCTCATGTTTAGAACAATGTCTAGGAGGGTGGATGCAACAAGAATGATCCTCTCAATTTTTTTTCCTAGGCAGTGAGGCCTGGAAGTTAACTGTATTCAAGTTAATGCCCAGATATCCAAAGGATGTGGCTGGACCCATGGTTTTATCATGGGCGATTAGAAAGCTCAGTGAAGACCTTTTGGACTATAGAGAAGATGCATGGCTGGGATAGTCGGGCGGTGAGATGATTAGGAAATCATCTAGCAAGTGGATTATGTATGGAATTGTGTAGTTGTTAAAAGGATTTCTTTTTCAATTAGAATATCAGCTGTGTCAGGCTCAGCGAGCTTGGACTGGAGATTGTCACATTTGATACTTTGAGTGGGGAGACTTTCAATGCTGGGTTTGAAACTGTGCTCGAGACCAGACAGTAAAGTTAGTGTTAGGGTGGTGAGACAATTCAGTAGACACAATAGCTGCAAATATGCAGGTAACAACAACACTGCCGTGAGCATTATCCTGAGTTAAAGTTATTACAAAGTGACCTGTTGGACGAGAAGGTGGTATTTCTTTCTTTTGGAATCTATGGCTGAGTCGTTGAAATTAATGTTTGCTGGCCGCAGGACATAGCTAGTAGATTTACCTTATGGTAAATCTGGGAAGGGGGAATTATAGGGTTAATCAAGGGACAAGCTGTGGTGAAATTAGAAACGTATCTGCAGATCTGCGCAGGAGATATTACGGAAGCCTAGGAACACTCTGTTGTGTAATTCTGTGTCAAAAGCGTCCCAGTAAGGGGGAAAGGGGTAGCCTAGAAATCTAGACGCACCCTAGCGGCAGAATTCATTTTGCCACGAGTGTAGTCTAGCAACTCTCGCTAGACCTGAGAGCTGGAAAAACCAAACCCTGGTCAGGCCAATCACAGCATGTGTAGAGTCGGTGGGCAGGCTTAACATAATGACGGTACGTCACGGCAGAGTTGCGGAGGTTCTGCGTGCTACTCGTAAACAAAGAAGCTGACGAACAGCGGTCTTTTGAATCGGCTTTGGTAGCGACTCTGGAAGACTTGGAGTTAAGCTTTTCTTTGAGAAAAGAACAAGGAACGAAAGAAGATGTGTTCGGAGTTTTGCCGACCGGATACGGCAAAAGTCTATCAACTAACGTTAGCTCGGCTTCACCTTATTCTTCGCTCTGGTTGGTTGTGGCGCTCTGGCGAGAGGAGAACTGGCACTCCGACTGAGCCTGGTTTCTCCCAAGGTTTATTTTTCTCCATTAGGTCCCCTGATGGGGTTTTGGTTTCCTTGCCACTGTCGCCTCTGGCTTGGCTTGCTCAGTTGGGGAAAAACAATTTTTCAAATAAATTTCAAAATAAATCTAATTATTAAACTAAATTAACCATATAGACCAAATTACTGATCTAATTATTGATCTAAAGCCCACATTGTCACTGTATGATAATCAAAATATATTCTGTTGCATTATTTTTCTGTTTAACACTGTGAAGCTGCTTTGAAACAATCTGCATTGTTAAAAGCGGTATATAAATAAAAGTTGACTTGACTTGACTATCCAATTGCATGCAGAGGGAATTTGAAAGACAACCGTTTATCCCGCCGCTCGGATTGAGCCCTGTCAATGGTGAGTTTCCAGACCCAACATCTTGATGTGGGTCTGGCTTGTCAGGCTAGGAAAGGGTGGAAGCTGGGGATGAAAATAGGGCGTCTGGGCCAGCACCGCTAGTGGAAGCAGCTTGAAGTCTGATGGTGGGGTTGCAGGCCATTGACAAAGGCAAGGGTTAGAGAAAGTGACAGGGAAAGGCTGTGATAGCTGAGCCTGCAAAAGCATACTCACACTGAAAGGGTGGCCTGTGTCAATGGAAGCTGGCATTGTGACGTGAGGCAGCGCTGGAGAAAGTGGAGCCTGGCTGTGGTGGAATCTGGGGTGCGGCCTAGACTAGCTGAAGGCCTGCTGCTGTGACCTGATGCTCGAGGAAGAACTGGTCCTACGAAGGAGGGAGAAGGTATTTTAAGGGAGTGCGAGTCCGGGGCCTTGTGATTACTCGACTTGTCAGTGGCTTTGGAGGGTGGAATGGATTTTGGAGATGAGAAAGCTGCTTGGAGTGAAATGTACAGGTTGTTCAGTTGTTTTTTTCATCCTCCTAGAAAAATTTACAGAAATCGTGGGTTGTGCTGAGGTGTAGGAGGATGCTTGTGTTGCTGGAGGTTCGGTTGCGATGTCCTGTTGAGCATGGGTGCTCCCTGCATAAGTGGGATGCGGCAGAGGATCCTGGCCAGCGAGGGAATCGTTGTCGGATAGAAAAAGTTAAATCTCGGACATTGTAAGAGATGGGACCAAATTCTGAAAACTGTCGAGGAATGGAGGTGAATTAACTAAGTATATACTCATGCTGATAGAATAAGACGTGGTAATTGTTGATGACGATTGATTGTTTGAATGTACTCCTCCCGAAAATGAAACATCATTTTTGCAGTACATTGTGGGATTGTTTAGGGAGTTCCAGTGCACTTTTTTTCCAATTGAAACATCCCTTAAAATGGCAGACTCCCTGATCAGTGCCCTTAGAACTGAACTAGGAAGCTGATTGAGATTCACCCAATGTCTTGCTCAATAAAAACAGGATTGTTTTGTTCCTGAATGTTTTTATTTTATTCAAATGACTTGTCGTCACCTACTGGTGTAATGATACAATTTGCAGAAAGACTCACTGAAAATATTCACCACCACTAATGTTTTTAAAAATCTCGTATGATCACCAAGGCTGTATTTATTGGATCTAAATACAGTAAAAATAGGAATATTGTGAAATATTATTACAATTGAAAATAACTTTTAATATTTTAAAATGTCATTTATTCCTGTGATGTGAAGATGAATTTTCAGCATCATTACTTCAGGTGACACATGATCCTTCAGAAATTATTTTGTGATTTGCGGCTCAAGAAACATTTCCTATTATCAGTGTTGAAAACTGTTAACATTTTTGTGGGAAACATGATGCATTCATTTCCAGGAATCTTTGATGAACAGAGAGTTCAAAAGAACCGCATTTGTTATAACATCATACATTCTGTCACTTTTGATCAATTTAATTAATCCTTGCAGAATAAAAGTATTAATTTCTTTAAAAAATATATATTTCTGACACCCAAACCTTTGCACTCTTGCTCGTGTGATGTTGCTTAAATACACAGTGAAACATCTCTAAAGTTTATTTAACTAAAGTTAAATGTTGTGGTCAGACACAAATAGCTGCAGTAGTGTTTTTTATGAATCATAAGCATTACTAATACCTAAGTGATCCAGATCCAAAATGACAAGCATATAATTATGCTCTTCAGAGTGATTAAGCAAATAATTACACTTCATCCCTCTGCATGGTCAATGAGACGGTTACTACAGCAACACTAATTGCTTACACTGCACAACACTAAAGGCGCTGATCGAACTGTGTGGGCTGCGAGTAAACATCATTTAACACAACAAGTTAGGATAAAAAAAAACCCTAAACGGACTAATCAATGTTAATGAAAATCCTAAATGACTTTGATGAGCTCTTCTAATTTGTCAAGCGCGAGATAAAGCAAAAGGGAAGCCTAAAGCCAACTGTTCTGTTTTGGCTCTGGTACTTCAAGCAAATAAAGTGAAACAACAGACAGGATTTTGGTGTGTAGACTAGAATTTGACTGCCGGGTCACACACCTGGTGGTCAGGTGCGCTGTGAGAGGGCACTGTCGCCCCCGTGTGGCTGAGGGCGGGAAATCTGCTGGGCTGCCCTCGCAACGTCACCGTGATGGTGGTAGGAGCTTTCAGCCCTGCGGACGACACACACATTACAGACATGTCCTAATTAAAAGAAAAATGTAAAGACAAAAAACATGTTTGCCTTTTCTTTTCCCTAAATATTATAATCACAAGTTGTTTAGAAACGTATGTATTGTGGGATATTTAAATAAAAATCATTAGGTGAAGGAGGCATTGCTATTGTACATACAAACATGTTATTCTGTGTTGCTTATTAATACAAATTTAATACAACCTGTTATGTTTTGTCCATAATATATAATGTGATAATTCAGATTTACCATTTACCAGATTTGGCAAGTTAGCCTAATGAATAAATGAATGTTTTTAGGCTATGTAATGCAGGTGAATGAATCATATTAGTTTTTTATTCAAATCTTATAAAGCTATCTAAAGCTTATCTATTTTGTAGAAACACCTACTATTAACCTGACTTTTAATTCATCAATTGGTGTTAGAAATAGCTCATATGAAAAGCTAAAACCCTTCCAAATGATGTTTAATGCACTGAAAAAAATTAGTTTCACTGAAAAAAGATTTATCATTTAATCAAGACAGAAAGGTTAAACTTTGGCAAGACAAAAGTTTTGTCGCCTATACAGAAATTGAACAAATTTACTGCAAATACAAAAATATGTCAGCAAATTAAATAGTGGTGCTGTGGGATCCAAATTTAATATCTTGTATGACTTCCATGAGCTTGAAGGACTGGATCCATGCGGTTTGGCAAGGACTCATCAGGAAGTCATCAGGAATAGCAAAGAAAGCAGTCTTGCATGCCTCCCAGAGTTCATCAATATTCTTTGGTTTCGTCTTCCATGCTTCCTCTTTCATCCTACCCCACATATGCTCAATGATGTTCATGTCTGGTGACTGGGCTGGCCAATCCTGGAGCATCTTGATCTTCTTTGCCTTGAGGAACTTTGATGTGGAGATGGAAGAATGCGATGGAGCACCATCCTGCTGCAGAATTTGGCCTCTTTTATGGTTGGGAATATAAGAGGTATAAGATTTCTTGGTATTTTAGACTATTGAAGTTGCCTTCCACCCTGCAGATCTCTTGCACACCCCTATACTGGATGTAACCCCAGACCATGATTTTTCCGCCACCAAACTTCACTGTTTTCTGGGTGAATCTCGGATCCATGCGGGCTCCAGTAGTTCTCCTGCAATATTTGCGGCGACTGTGGTGTAATTCAACAGAAGATTCATCTGAAAAATCCTTCTGCCACTTTTCCAGCGTCCATCCTTTTAGCAGGCTGTGGGCTTTGGCAAATGCCACAAGGTTTTTCAATTGTCTTTTGTTTAGTGCTGGCTTCTGGGCACTGATTCGACCATGGAGGCCATTTCGAGACAGAATCCGACAAACTGGTTGACACAGGGACTTCAGGTGACCAGGTCTCGTGGAGCTCTGCTGCAGTGAAAAATGGGCTGGCCTTGGATTTTCGAGCCAACAAACGGTCCTCTCGAGCAGTTGTCTTGCAGGGTCTGCCTGACCTGGGTTTGTCATAAGCGTCTCCAGTCTTTTCAAATCTTTTTTTTATCCTCTGTACTTGACACTGAGACACTTTGAAGGTGTCTGCCACATCAGCAGTGGATCTGGTCTTCAGCCTCTTGATAATCAAAACTTTAGTCTCAGGGTGAATCTTAGGCATGTTTGCAGAGGTCTAGTTGCAGTTGATGTGAAGGTCTAGTTTACTGGGGTTCTTTTTATACACACCTGAGATCTAATGGATCCATTATTAGTCACAGGTGAAGCTCATATGACAAGGCGACAACACTTATGTCTTTGCAAAAATTCACTCAATGGGCTTTACCAAGCTTTGAATATTACAATATTTTTTGACAGTTTCATTTTGCACTGAAACATTATTACAAAAGCTGTTGGGATTAAAATGAGCCATTTCATGTAAAAAAATCTTGATAAGAAATATATTTCAGCGGCACTTCAGTTCAATTTGTACACAAGCGAAAAGACTTATGTCAAGGACTGTATATATAGTCAAAATCACAATGATCAATAACAGCATTACTATTTTTGTTAATCTAAATAGATGTATTTCATAGTTCATATTCTCTTTTATCCCGAGTATTGACTCCTTTGAACCCGATCTCATGAAAAACACTATTTTATGAGATGGTGATTTGGTATAAATTGTATATTACTATTCATAGAAAACATTTTTATCAAGAAGGTTCACCCCTGAATACACTGCCAGGACAAAAAATAATAATAAAAAAATTGCTGTTTGGATTTAAATAGGCAAATGACTGAAGGGTTAGTTCAGCCAACATTTGAAGCCCAACAAAGTGCATCCATCCATCATATTAGCTGGGACATTTTTTAATATAACTCGGATTGTGTTTGCAAGCATGTACACTTGACGTGCAAGAACCAATGAGGTTCATTCTCGTGTTACGCAGCACGATTGAGCTTCAGCAAGAACCAATGAGGTTCATTCTCGTGTTACGCAGCACGATTGAGCTTCAGCAAGAACCAATGAGGTTCATTCTTGTGTTATGCAGCGATTGAGCTTCTGCAAGAACCAATGAGGTTCATTCTCGTGTTACGCAGCACGATTGAGCTTCAGCAAGAACCAATGAGGTTCATTCTCGTGTTACGCAGCACGATTGAGCTTCAGCAAGAACCAATGAGGTTCATTCTTGTTACGCGCGATTGAGCTTCTGCAAGAACCAATGAGGTTCATTCTCGTGTTACGCAGCACGATTGAGCTTCAGCAAGAACCAATGAGGTTCATTCTCATGTTACGCAGCACGATTGAGCTTTGGCAAGAACCAATGAGGTTCATTCTTGTGTTACGCAGCAGGTTTGAGCTTCAGCAAGAACCAATGAGGTTCATTCTTGTGTTATGCAGCAGGTTTGAGCTTCTGCAAGAACCAATGAGGTTCATTCTCGTGTTAAGCAGCACGCTTGAGCTTCAGCAAGAACCAATGAGGTTCATTCTCGTGTTAAGCAGCACGTTTGAGCTTCTGCAAGAACCAATGAGGTTCATTCTCGTGTTACGCAGCACGTTTGAGCTTCAGCAAGAACCAATGAGGTTCATTCTCATGTTACGCAGCAGGTTTGAGCTTCTGCAAGAACCAATGAGGTTCATTCTCGTGTTAAGCAGCACGCTTGAGCTTCAGCAAGAACCAATGAGGTTCATTCTTGTGTTACGCAGCACGCTTGAGCTTCTGCAAGAACCAATGAGGTTCATTCTCGTGTTAAGCAGCACGCTTGAGCTTCAGCAAGAACCAATGAGGTTCATTCTCGTGTTACGCAGCACGTTTGAGCTTCTGCAAGAACCAATGAGGTTCATTCTCGTGTTAAGCAGCACGCTTGAGCTTCAGCAAGAACCAATGAGGTTCATTCTTGTGTTACAGCACGATTGAGCTTCTGCAAGAACCAATGAGGTTCATTCTCGTGTTATGCAGCACGCTTCAGCTTCTGCAAGAACCAATGAGGTTCATTCTCGTGTTACGCAGCACGATTGAGCTTCTGCAAGAACCAATGAGGTTCATTCTTGTGTAACGCAGCACGATTGAGCTTCTGCAAGAACCAATGAGGTTCATTCTCGTGTTATGCAGCACGTTTCAGCTTCTGCAAGAACCAATGAGGTTCATTCTCGTGTTACGAGCACGATTGAGCTTCTGCAAGAACCAATGAGGTTCATTCTTGTGTAACACAGCACGATTGAGCTTCTGCAAGAACCATTGAGGTTCATTCTCCTGTTACGCAGCACGCTTGAGCTTCAGCAAGAACCAATGAGGTTCATTCTTGTGTTACGCAGCAGGTTTGAGCTTCAGCAAGAACCAATGAGGTTCATTCTGTGTTACGCAGCAGGTTTGAGCTTCTGCAAGAACCAATGAGGTTCATTCTTGTGTTACGCAGCGCGATTGAGCTTCTGCAAGAACCAATGAGGTTCATTCTTGTGTTATGCAGCACGATTGAGCTTCTGCAAGAACCAATGAGGTTCATTCTTGTGTTACGCAGCACGATTGAGCTTCTGCAAGAACCAATGAGGTTCATTCTCGTGTTACGCAGCACGCTTGAGCTTCAGCAAGAACCAATGAGGTTCATTCTGTGTAACGCAGCACGATTGAGCTTCTGCAAGAACCAATGAGGTTCATTCTCGTGTTATGCAGCACGCTTCAGCTTCTGCAAGAACCAATGAGGTTCATTCTCGTGTTACGCAGCACGATTGAGCTTCTGCAAGAACCAATGAGGTTCATTCTGTGTAACACAGCACGATTGAGCTTCTGCAAGAACCATTGAGGTTCATTCTCCTGTTACGCAGCACGCTTGAGCTTCAGCAAGAACCAATGAGGTTCATTCTTGTGTTACGCAGCAGGTTTGAGCTTCTGCAAGAACCAATGAGGTTCATTCTTGTGTTACGCAGCAGGTTTGAGCTTCAGCAAGAACCAATGAGGTTCATTCTTGTCTTACGAGCGATTGAGCTTCTGCAAGAACCAATGAGGTTCATTCTTGTGTTATGCAGCACGATTGAGCTTCTGCAAGAACCAATGAGGTTCATTCTTGTGTTACGCAGCACGATTGAGCTTCAGCAAGAACCAATGAGGTTCATTCTCGTGTTACGCAGCACGATTGAGCTTCAGCAAGAACCAATGAGGTTCATTCTTGTGTTATGCAGCACGCTTGAGCTTCTGCAAGAACCAATGAGGTTCATTCTCATGTTACACAGCATGTTTTGAGCTTTGGCAAGAACCAATGAGGTTCATTCTCATGTTACACAGCATGTTTGAGCTTTGGCAAGAACCAATGAGGTTCATTCTCGTGTTATGCAGCATGTTTGAGCTTTGGCAAGAACCATTGAGGTTCATTCTCGTGTTATGCAGCATGTTTGAGCTTTGGCAAGAACCATTGAGGTTCATTCTGTTATGCAGCATGTTTGAGCTTTGGCAAGAACCAATAAGATTAATTCTTGTTACGCAGCACGATTGAGCTTTGGCAAGAACCAATGAGGTTCATTCTTGATCTGTTCATCATATAGGGATGTCTCTTCAGAAATTTTGGACTAAACCACTAAATTTATATGGATTAATTTTACAATTTCTTTATGAACTTTTTGAAGCGTTAAAGTGGAAGTTAAGGAGTTAAGGAAGTGAAGTCAATGGAGGAACAGAAAGTTCTCAAATTTCATCAAAAATCTTGATTTGTGTTCTGAAGATGATGGGAAGATGTCATGGGGTTGGAACAAAATGAGGTAATTATTGACATAATTTAAATTTTTGGGTGAACTAACCCCTTAAATCAAGATACATTTACTGGAGATGTAAAATTACATTAAATATTAAGTATTTCTGTGAAATCAAAATAAAGCGAGTTTATGATTAAAACGAACAAATACCAGCCAATGGACTCAAAATCAACTTAATTCAAAGGGAAGTTTTTATAACTCATTGACAAATATGTGTTCTTGTTTCAAGTAGAATCTCATTTTAATTTTTCAAGACTTCATTTTAGATTAAGTAAATGGACCTTGATTTAAAGATGTTTAGATATTTGTATTGGAAAACAGGACAAAAAATACTGAGGAAGACATACATTTTTTTCAATGCATGCAAAAATAAGACTTTTCAAGCCCAGCAGAAACAGCAGAACATTATACTGGCTACTACATACTAATAAAATAGTATGTGTGCATATTTAATTCACTAAGTGCAGTCTATTTAAATTCCCAGTTTATTTTGCATTTTGAATCAAATTGTTTAAACGTCTTAAATCTTGTCAATCAGATAAATCAGTGGATGTTCAGACAAGAATACTTCTTAATGCGGAGTAGAAACTGCCTAACATAAAATAAAAAAAATATATAAAAAATACAATTTACAGAACATTTGCATAAAGTAGACAGTCTACACACAGCAGAAATAGTCTCAGTATTGTATTTGACCAAACAACTATGGATTAATAATCCATAATTGGGTTTTGTTTTTTATTTGCACTGCATTTAAATAACTTCTGCAAACAATAGAGAAAACTCATGCAGTTTGGGAGAAGATGAAACACAGAAAACAATAATAATGACACAAAGAAGAGGTAGGAAAAAACATTTGCTGTTGGGGATTTAATGAATGTCTTTGTGAGTAGAGCAAGCCAATGATTTACATACAACTCATCCAACAGAAACTGGTAAACAAATAACATGAAAAAAGAAACCAACTGAAAACAGAAAAATGGAACAAAACAACAGTGAGGTTGTCACAGTAAGCACATCGAATGAAGCTGGTGATGTGGGAATTTATCACAGCTGTCATTTTACAGCACTGCCATATAAATATTTTGGTCCTTTGTGCATAACAGCAGCTTGTGTTAAAGGTTGACTCCTAGAATGCCCTAAAATGAACAACTTGTATAAAAGTACATTAGTTTGCAAGCGGAACTTAATCAGCCCAATAACTATAGATCACCCAAACAATTCTTCTTACATGCATAAAAAAAAATGTGCAAATCTACACAAATGTTTGTTTATGGTACATATTTACAAACTCAGCTGGATGTTTATTGCTCTTTCAGAACATTTACCTGCCCAACACTTTTTTGGGTAATCCTTTTCATGGATTCCACCTTTGACCTTACTGATACTCTAGTCACCTGAATCCCTACTCATCGCGGACGCCTCTGTTTGGAACGCTGTGTCATCAGTGGCGACGATGACGTACCCGTGCTCTGACTGGAGACGTGGGCCAGTCCTGGCAGACTATTGGCTAGTTTGGCCAGGCCGCCGTTGGTGAGGAGCTGATGGATCGCTGTGGTTTTGGTCATCCCGGAGCCAGTAGACACGACCGGCACCGCCCGCACTAGCGTCCCGCTTCCCGAGCTGAGAGAGCTCAACACCTGCCCCTGACACTGGGGCTTCCCTCCTGACATCTGATGAACACGACACACAGACAAGATGGAAATATGCAAGCATGTTTAATATAAGGGATGCAAAAGCATGTATTTCTCAAGAAAAAGATGTGCGTTTAGGGTGGCACCTGGGTGGTGGAGGGAACGCCTGGTGATTTCGTGTTGATCTCCTGCAGACTGAGACTGAGTCCTTGCAGCAGACTACTGGCAGAGGGAGCTAAACACACACACACACACACAAAGGATTCAAACTTTTTGGATTCAAAAATATATTCAAAAGAGTTACTTTTGTCAGCATTTTTTTCATTTAGGACAGTCTGCTGGTCAGCAACCTCTTTGGCTCTTATGACGTATATTTCACGACAGAACTTACCGAACATCCGAAACAATGCTGTGTGCTGGGCTAAATGCACTCGTGTTGTGTGTGTAGATGCATATGATGGTATTTTGACCAGCTGAGAACTCGTGAAGAGCTTATACGATCTGCTGCGAGGAGACGCGGTTCTGACGCCTGTACCGAACTCTGATGGGTAACATCATGGCTATGACGAAAAAACCCTTTTAGACCCTTTTAGGGTCGCATCTTGTGACATCAAGTCCTGTTTGTGGTTCGTTTACATGTCTTTGATCCGTGTTGTGTTCATATTCAGTTGAACCGTATCAGAGTTTGTTTGCATCCGGACCGAGACCCATGTTTTCAGAGGTCTCGTTCCTCTTGTTTAGTGCACATATGCAGATTTAAAATGTTAAAGCTGATGAAACAATGCTGAGAATATTGCTTCAGAATAAATTATATTTACACCACAAAAAAAGCAAATAGAACCCATTATAAATCACTGACGCTGTCTACAGTGATACCGTATACAGATGCCTGTTCACTCCACGCTTAAGTCTGACCAACAACAGGACAAATTGAGGAGTAAAAGAAGCATAAAGGAACTTATTCTTTGACGCATCCTGTTTCAACAGCTTGTTTGCGTCCCTGTAAAGACTTCGGAAGGATCCCAGTGTCAGGAAGAAGTGGTGGTCTTTTGTTGAAAGTTGAAGCAGCCAACTGTATTGGATCTGACAGCACAAACCGTAAGTAAACCATTTCATAATGCTTTGTCTGTAAATAATGGGTTTATAGTGTTTTCAAAACACTCATGTGCAACAGCGAGTGGGAAATGATGCCGTTTCCTATGCAGTGACATTAGCCAATCCCATGCTTCCCACGCTTCTTGAAAGTCCTCGAATTTGAGACCCATGAGCCCAGTTTCCACTGAAATTACCCAGAAAATTTTGTCCCAGGAACTTTCCCCCCCCAGACCTGTTGGTGTCTGCGTTTCCATCGGGGGCTAAAGTACTGTGAAGATTAGTCCGGTGACGTACGACTGCACTTTCAAGAGCCCACTGGATTCATCTAATGCAAATACACCTAATAAACCCTGAATCTAGTCGTCGGTCCATCGGTTGTATTTTTTAAACTCCATTGTTGATTCGAATAGCCAACAACTCTTACTGCACGCAAAGCAACTGACTTTTAGACTGAAATAAAATGCTGCGTGAACTCAACCAATCAGCACATTCAGCACCCAATACCACCCCCGAAAGTTCCTGAACTTTAAAAAAGTACTACCTCACGAGCAGGGCCGTTTTTAGGGGGACATTTTTACCCAGAACTTCCTTTAGACTGCGGTCAAAACACACCGAGTACCACCCCAAAGTCCCTAATTCCTGGGGAAAGTTCCTGCGGTGGAAATGCAATGGGTTCAAGCCTTGGAAAGTACTTGAAAACAAACATAAGTCCTTGAAAGTGCTTGAATTAGGCATGAACTGCATTTTGTTAGAGTAGCATGGTGCTATCACAAAAATTGGCCTTTATGCGCTGCCGAATCCAGAAAACAAAAAAACAGCGCTACTGATTGAAAGAATGCTGCGCAAGCGGCTGGACCGTGATCACGTGCAGGCAGCTCTGCATAATGAGCACATAACGTGGAGCTTTTTAACTAGCTTAGTGACAGGGAAGTGCAAAATCAGTGATGCTTGCCTCAGTGTTAAGCTACATAAAAATTGGTTTATCAAAGTTCCAACGAATAACGCTTGATAAAAGTAGTGTTTATCAGCAGCACTCCTTTGTTTACAGAGGTTACCAGGGAAACCAATATATTTCTGCTGTTCCATAAGTGCCATCTACTGTCAAAGAGTGAAATTGCATTTCCAGCACATTTGTACAGACTAATGCATATTAACCCATATTTTTACACAGCTTACACACTGAGTTGTAAATGTTAACATGTGGATCGATGAGAAGCTTATGAGCTTTTAAAAAATGTAGAATAATAATATATCTAGAATATTAAGCATAATCATATTAATATGTATAATCACTTCTCATTTAGATTCTTCCCTTTTCTTAAAGTTTGTATATATATATAAAAATATATATTTTATAAAACTTTCGTTTTTCTATAGTAATTTTATGGTTTAGACTCCGGTACAGTAGGCATTTGATATACTGTCCATATTGGCAGTAACAGTTTATCGTATTTATTGTGCTTTAGAAGTCCTTGAAAGTCCTTGAATCTGGTGTTCATGAAAGAGTGGGAACCCTGCAATCATAGCAGTGGCCAATTACTGACAAGCCTTAAAGGAGCCGCCCCTTAAAAACAGTTTATTTCAGACAGAGGGTTGAAAATGTGCTTTTCCAAACACATATATATTAAATATATGTATGCAAAAACATGTACTTTTTTTAGTGTTGTTTCTGCTCCATATGGGAGTAACATTGGTTAAAGGGGTACTTCAGCGCTGGGAAGATGAAACTGTATTTAAACCGGGTCATTAATGTAGTAGAAATATGAAATTATTTTTGAATTTGGTGCCTTCTAGACTGAGAAAACACAGAAAATTTATTTTTGTCTCATGGGGATGAAAGACAACAATTCCCAGAATGCACTTCGCTGCCCAAGGCTGCTCTAGGCACGGCTTACTGGTTTACTTGCCCACCGCATTCATTTTCATAAAATCAGTTCAGTTAGAGACACTACAATTAAAAACTGAACCTGTCTGTTCAATATGAGTGAGTCGATTGAGTGTCACGGTTGTCACGGCACAAACGCAGCAGGAGTCAGATTACATTCATCACATGAGCTGAGGTCAGCACGGTCTCCCCGAGCCGAGTCCTGCGAGTGCTGTGAGTGTGATGTTGAAAACATGTGGAAACAGCGCCTCCTGCTGGCTGTAGTCTTTAGCCTCTGGCCAAAAACTCCTCCGATGAAGCAAAATGACGATATTTGCATCATAGGAGGAATTTTTCCAGAAATAAAACACATAATTGTCTCGTCTCAGGGTCATATGAGGGGAGAAAGTACGATCATTTGAATATACTCCCTGGTTTCTACTGATACAACGCTTAATGCTAATCACTGAAGTAACCCTTTAAACGTATGCAAGTGGCGACTAACAACAAACTCTTGCTAATATATATTTGTGCACTGTGTTTTTTTAAATTGTTCATTTTCTTTTCTTTTTTTCACAAAGCTTTATTTTGCTTCTGCTATAATAAAGAGACCTCAACTCTTGCGTGTTTGTGCATTTTGGGGGTGGAGCAATGCAGGGAGGGTGTGTTTGTTTGGGTTTTATTTCAAATAACAGTGTTCAACAACGACTCTCAGAAATTCGCTTACTACACCTCAGGGCTTGACATTAAGCCTGTTAACGTGCTTGTCCTTCGGACAAGTAAATCTGTCATTCACTTGTCCGAGTAAAAAAATTGCTTGTCCGGAAATTTTTTTGTGTGTATGTATTTTGTTCTGAAGCAATATTCTCACCAGTGTTCAATCAGCTTTGACATATTTTAAATCTGCATATTTGTGATATTTTTACCTTTTATAAAGGGCATTTTTCCCTAATCTTATTTGTGGCGAGGGGGGCGTGGTTTAGCGAAGTCTGTGACGGGAGAGAGAGTCAGAGGACGAGTAGTAGGTCAAGTGCAAATGAAGAACACCTGTCTCTTGTTGCAGTAATTGGCGTGGAGAGACAGGATAAAAGCCTGCAGGAAAGGAGGATCAAGGGGAGAGAGAGAACCAGGAAGAAGACGAGGGGTCTGCGTGTCTGGGACTCGTGATTTTCTCTTTATTGGTCTTTCAGTAAGCAAAACATCGCACCTCAACATAAATTCACAAAAAGGTTCCTCTCTAATTCAATCGTCAGTTTTTGGCAGTTCCTCTCTGTTACATTATTAAATATAGGCTATGCTTCAGCTTTCATTTTATATTCTTAAATTTGATCAATAAATTAAACTAGATTAAGACACTATAAGGGTGTTACCAATCAAATTAAATAATTTATACTGAAAAATTACAACTGCATTAAATAATGTTATGAGATTGTTGTAAATATTTTTTGAAAATACAAATAAGAAAAATTGTAAAGAATGTTTAAACATGAAACTAAACTGCCAGTAGGTGGCGGCAGGTCTTAATGAGCGAGTTATTGAGTCTATTTGTTCAAACGGCTGATTCATTCAAGAATTAGGCGGTTGTTTATGAATCTTTGATTCAACTGATTCATTCAAATTGCTGAATCATTCAATAACACGCTGTTGCTGTGAGATACATTATGGTTCTGCTGTGACCTTTTTTGGGAACTATTTTCACTGCTGTAATAGAACAAAAACAGTCAATATTGCATCTAAAATGTATGTGATGATGTTAATTAATTGTTTATGGAACTGTCATATCAGTGTCACATCTTCAATCGTGCTGGTGATCAGGAAAACAGCACTCGTTGCTCGTGTGGTGTTGCTTAACTGTACCATATGTTATAAATATAAAAACTCCACATTTTGAATTTTTACTGCAGTATGTGACTGAGTTTCTCTGTGTGAGCGGCGCACATTTGTTTTGATTTCTCCTCGAGAGGCAGCGCGACCTGAGTCTGGATGTGGTCCACATACTCATTGAACTTCGCACAGGGGCATATTTTTCCATTGCAGACTAATTTTAAATATTGCAAGGGAAACAGAAATCTAATAAATTATCCAGGGTGAGAAGCCACTTGATGTTGTAAAGTGTAAATGCACCCCATCTGCTTCATCAGATCATGGAGATTGCATCTTAATGCCAAGTGTAAATGCATCCTCTGTTGGCAGAATTTGAAGGTTGTGGTACCTTGCGCAGTGGAGGGGGCCTGAGCCTGGACAGGAGAGGAAGAACCCGACATCACGCTCCCCTGAAGGCTGTGAAATGACCCCTCACTGGAACCCAAAACTCCAGACACATCTGCCAAACCTCCTGACCTAAAAGAGCACAGGATACCAGCTCCGAATCAAGCCACCATAAACACAGATGCAAATACAATTCGTCAAGAAAACTTTTTTAAACTGATCACATTCTACAGTTTTGTGGTTTGTCTTTTCTCCAAGGTTCTATGTATAAGTGGAAACTTACAAAACAGTCTAAGTGCAGTGTAATGAAGTTATGCAAGTGTGGGTCCATTATCTGATCTGATACAGCATGATATTGCATAAACCATGCAAATGTCACAATAAAAACACAGATCTTAACCTAACCATAGGGCAGGGTTGCTAATCTGCAAAAACAAGAACACATTACACATTTCCTCAAAATTAAAGTGATAGTTCACTCAAAAATGAAAACGAAATTGTCGAATAAAGTTGTTATTTTTGTTTGTTTTTGTGCACAAAAAGTATTCTCATCGCTTCATAACATTGAATTTGAACCACTGGAGTCGCATGGACTATTTTAAGTATGTCTTTACTACCTTTCTGGGCCTTGAAAGTGTTAATTAAATTGATGTCTATGGAGGGGTTAGAGAACTCTTGGATTTCATCAAAAATATCTTAACACGTGTTCTGAAGATGAACGAAGGTCTTACGGGTTTGGAACAACATGAGGGTGAGTAAAGGATGAAAGAATTTTCATTTTTGGGTGAACTAACCCTTTAAAGGCCTGTCCATACCAAGTTAAAAGTTCAGTGAAAAACTTTGGTTAATTTGAATGAACGCCTATTAATGCATCTGTTCAGAATGACGAACATTCGCATGGCATCAATTCAACATTTTTTAATGGTTCTAATCTCTTTTCCATCACACTGTGAATAAAGCTGGCTATCCAGTAGGATTCACACTTTTGGTCACAAGCCCAGAGCCACTGCTGTTACATTAAACTATGACTTGGTGGTGTTTATGAACAAGACTATCTAGCTAAGTGACATTGAACAGCAGAGGAAGAATCTTGAAGAGGGTCTTTTCTCTGTACTCTTGTATCTGGTGTTGTTTGATAAACACCATAGCGAATACTGACTCTGAAAGCCTGCAAATACAATGTTTTGCTTTCCTTTCTTCTCCATGCCAGAGTAATACTGCTCTTCTGTAAGCACCACCTACTGTGAGTAAGTGAAACTGCATTTTCATTCAGTTCATCTGCTATTTTTTACACATTGGTCAGAACAGATAAATTGCATGTATTGCTGTTTTGAACAGTCGTGTTTGTATGAACCGGTCTTAAGAGTCTTTTTTCTTTTCTGTACAATCTATCTGGTGTGTTAGATAACGGTACCTTTGTGCACTGAGAAGCTCAGACAGCTCTTTGGCCCCCGATACCGTCTGGCCCACTGTGAGTCCCAGGGGTTTTCCTGACAAACCCACTGCACAGAAAAACAGGAATACAGCTGTAAACACCTTGAGATGGCAAGATACAGTCTGAGACACCTTTTTCAAAATTCATGTGGGACAATGCATCTCAAGATTTAAAGGTTTTAAAGGTAAGAATTGGTTAAAAAACTTTTTTTCCAAATTTGTTTAAACTTTCTTTATATATCAATACATAATTAAAATGTAAGTACTCTGAAAAAGAAAGTATACAAATTGAGTGCCTGTAGACCTCTCACGACTGTTTTAGAGACAGCTCATTATTTCCATTCACTCCACCTTCTCCCTTCCGGGCTCTTTCCAAAGCCATGCCCCCAGAATACATGAACGCGCTCCGCCTCTCATCTGGAAGACGCATTATTTACCTGAGACGAGCGGAGAAGAAGGAGCGGACTGCATGTAGTGACATTATGTCAGAATCACATGTAATAAAGAAATCTAACTTTATCAGTATGAATACAAACAAATAAGATGTATTTTAGTACTCACTATCAAGCTAAAATACCGATCCTGGTAAAGTTTAAAATATATTTTTGTTTGATTCGGTAACAAGCTAGTTATATTTATAAGGCAAAGCTAAAAACGGGTAGCATTGATAGATGTTTTTCCAATAACATCAGTTATACTGTGAAGAAGATGAATTTCGTGTAAGATTCATAACAAAGGTATACAGTGTTTTGCATGTAAGAGTTTCCATGATGAAAGCATTGCTGACTCTGATGAGGACTACACTCCGGAGACAAGTACCGCATCGTCGGCCCGAGGACAAGGGCGGGGTCAAGGTGGTCATGCAAAAGGGCGGGCAACAGGTTCCGAGGAAGCAGAGGTGCGCGCATGTGGGCAGATCCTGTAGCAAAAGGGGTGGTAGCCATGGTAGCGAGAGAGAGTGACAGTCGCACAAGCCAATCACTTGATTCGTCCCGAACAAAAATGAGCTGTGTTTATTGCAGATTAAAGAGTCTAGAGTCACTCGATTTTTATACTCTCTTTTTCAGATTACTTACAATTAAATTATGTATTGAGATATAAAGAAAGTTTAATCAAATTTGGACAAAGGTGTTTTAGATAATTCTTACTTACCCTACCTTTAATTATATAATGGATTTACTGAAGAAGTACACTAACATTCAAAACTATGGGGTCAGTAAGTGTTATTCAGCAAGGATGCATTAAATTGATCAAAAGTTACAGTAAAAACATTTATGATGCAGAAGACTTAAATAAATGTTGATATTTTGTACTTTCTATTCCTCAAAGAATCCATAAAAAAGTTGCAAAACAGTTTTCAAAATTGATTATTATAAATGTTACCTGAGCAGCACAATCATATTAAAAGGATTTCTGAAGGATCATGTGACTAAAGACTGGAGTAATAATGCTGAACGTTCAGCTTTGAATACATTCATTAATTACATTTTAAATTGTAATAATATTTCAAATAAAAATATCACTGTTTTTAACAAATTTTTGATCAAATTAATGCAGCCTCAGTGAGCATAAAACATTTCTCAAATCATAAAAGAAATCTCACCAACCCCAAACTTTTGAATGGTAGGGTGTCACTGCATCAACCAGCCCAACTAATGGGGTAATGATCGTCAGGTGATTCATTCAACATGACACACAAAGAGAAGTTAATGTTTTAGCGCATGTTGTTTGGATCTGATATCTAAAAACCTAGCTTATACAAGCAAAACAATTTAAGAAAATTGTTCACTCGCAAAGCAAATTAAACTATTCAATCTGGATGAAACTGCTTAAATCAAAACTCCTCATTCTGCCTAAATGCATCAATATGTAACACATTGTTCAATCAGAGGCTCAGTGGGCTGAATGAGGGCTGTGTTTTCATTACCTTCCTGAGCAGTGGAGCCAGCCGTGCTTCCTGCCGTGTCTCCATGGGAGACGATGGTGACTTTGATCTTGGCTCTTTTGGAGGCTTTGGTGGGAGTGGGACTGGGAGTTTGTCTTCTCTTGAGGTGGAGCCTCATGTCGTCTCGGTCCAAACCCTCCGCCTGCTCACTGGGCACCGGCACTGAAACACATGATGCTGACGGGTTAAGTGCCAACAGTCTCCTATAGTCTCAAGCTCAATGAGGGGTTCACAAGGTGCCAATACAGATCACATGAAATGCTGCATTTTGATGTCAGTGTTTGGCTTGTGTAAAAGATGCTGTCCACTGGAAGGGATGGGATTAAAAAATAATAATAATAATAAATAAATAAAAAAGGTGAAAGGTAGTTATAAAAAAAAGACCTGGGGCCTCGTGTAAAACTTTCCGTAGATTTCATCCAAAAACCCTTTGCGTATGGCAGAACCTGCGCAAAACTCCCTTTATAAAACCCAGTCAATGCAAGATTGTGCGTACAATACATCTCCACCCCGAAGTAACCATATACGGACCTTACAACGCCTAGTTTTACTATGCATAACGTCATCTACATATCATTTCCAAATGAATAGTCCCATCCATGTGAGACCATGTTTAACAATTTTAAGAAAGACATTAAGAAAATATATAACTCTAAATGCTTTAAATTTGTGCCATCACATTACATAACTAAAAATAATTCAGTATCCTTGTCTTGTTTTAGAATAAATTAATCAAAATATTTTAATACTGTTCAGAGGTTTTCAGAGATGTGTTATTCTCATTCTTTTCCACTGGCCAAAAGGTACTTTTTGCATAATTATTTTAAACATATTTAGGACGTTTATGTTTTATATGCCTTATATTTGCATTGTAAATTATTGTCTGACTCAGCACATCACTGACAAATCATTTGAACAATTCACTTACCATTTCCTTGAAACTTTATATATTTCATAATATTGGAAAGACCATTACGCTACTGTCTGCCTGTGCACAATACCAAAAGCACCAAGCAAGTGCTACTGCACACACAAAAAATGTAAACGTTTGAAAGAATAGTGTGGTAAAAATTCAAAAGCGATAGCAAATTAATTTAGTGTTTGCACTTCCTGTAATTCGGCATCATCCTCAGTAGTGAGACAAACTCACTTATTAGTCTATCATTAAAAAGCCAATAAGTGCAATCTAACTAAATCTCATTTCAGCCCAGTGCATTGAATCAATGCCATTGACGTGAAACATCAGCTTCAACGTCACCCGTTGATTGAGCCTTGTAAATCGTTTCATTCATGAATGAATCAGTGTTTTTAAGCGTAATAGTTAAATTAACAGTTTAAATGATGACTAAATAAAGACAGTCCCATAACAATGTAACTGCACTGCAATCAAGTTCAGTTTTAAAGTCTTGTAGGCTCTTTAAGGGTGCTTTCACACTAGCACTTTTGGTGCGCACCCGGGTTCGATTGACGTCAGAGTTCGGTTCGTTTGGGACTGGCTGTCGGACTACTGCAGACACTGGACATATCCTAGAGGGGAAACAAAGGTGGTCTGGGGTTCAGTTCATGTGAACTCCGGTACGGTTCGCTGCTGATGTGAATGCAATTGCACTAAATCGCGGAAGTAAACCACTATTAATGACTTATGATTTGATAAAAATGTGTTTTCACTCATTTTCCTGACGAGCGTGACTGACATACTGCAAGCAGAGAGCTGTAAACCTCATTTCTGCTCATCTTCAGCGTTCTTTACAGCATTTGCAGTACATTCGCAGATAGACGCAAGTGCCATAACGTACTGAAGCTTTGGTAACAAAACCAACGGTTCAAAAACAAAAATATAAAAGTGAGGTGAGCAACGCTATTCATCTTGCCACCTTCTCGCTCGCAGTCGTTACCAAGCAACGGGGTAAACAGCTGCTGCTTTGATGACGCATATAAATGAACACAGTCCAGCGGGGGCAGTGGGAGGGGGAGCTATCGAACTCATTTCGATTGCCTGGACCGAACCCAAGTGGTAAAGCACCCTTACACTAGCACTTTTGGTGTGCACCCGGGTTCGATTGACCTCAGAGTTTGGTTTGCTTGGATGATTTTGATTTTGCCGCCTTTTCGCTTGCCGTTATTGCCAAGCAACGGGGTAAACAGACAAAACAGCCAAAAAACTGCTTTGATGATGCAAATGAACTGCAGTTCGGATCCAAATAATATAATATAATGTGAACACAGTCCAGCAGGGGCAGGGGGGGGAGCAATCGAACTGTGGTTCGGTCCAGGCAATCGAACCAAGAATCCTAATATGGACCGTGTTTTGCGTAAGCTGTTTTTAAAAGGCCTATTTAAATTTTCATTTTAAAATGAATATTTGTTGTGCTTATGTATTTGATTTTCAATTAAAACAACAATTACAACATTACTGTAAATAATATAACCACAACAACATCTGTGTGGTATTACTTTATCTAAAAAAAAGAAGGTTAACAGTGACAGACAACAGAGAGCTTACATATCACTATAAAGCTTGAATGATCGAGATCTGCATCGTATCGGCTAATCATGATAAGAAATCGGTAGTCAGTACCGATTGATCGGAGAATCTGTCTTCTTGGTATATCTAAATTATTTGATTATTAGACAGATCTGTTCAGAATCAGGACATTAAACTAATGAAGACAGAGAATGGGATCTCCTGTGCATCTGTTCTTAAAGCTGTCAAGTCCCACTACCAACTTTAATCGGCACAGAAAAACTTATACAAATAAATAGGCCTGGGCAATATATCAATCAAATAATACCTTAAATGTGTTGACATGTCAAAAGCTAAACAAGGCAACTACTGTTAGGGGAAATAAACAATGACAAACGTGTTTACTATTATGCAAGAAAATGCCTATTTTTACACACACAACAATTTATGTTAGATTGTGTCAAGAAGAACATACATTTGCAAGCAGTCATTATTTGAAGCAATAACTATTGTTATTGCCTTTTGCAACACAAGCTGGTGAAACATTAAAAGGGACATGTGTGATACAGACATGACAGACAACACTAAAGACAGACATGAGAGGGACAGACAGACAAAAGACAGAAGGAAAAAGAGAGGGAGAGATACTCACCAAAGAGACATGAAGGGCTGCCAGGAGGAATGCTTTTCCTCACCAGCATATTATGTTTCATAAAAGCAGCGAACTGAGCTGTAGCGAACGGAAGACAAAGATGGAGAGAGAGTGAAGAAGGAAAGCACAGGGGATAGAAAAGACAGGAATCACACACAAAATTACTGCTTGATGGGATCTGGGATTTCCCTCAATATAAGGATGATGAGACTATACATCCCAGATGGTTAACATCAGCTCTCTGATCAAGGGTTAACTGTGTAGCCCTTGACATTTAACATGCACAGGCATCAGCAGAACAGCTCAGGGTTAAGAGAGGCCCATCAGGCTTAAACATGATTTAGTGTTCAAGTTATGCAGATACACATAGGACACACTCTTCAAAAACAGAATGGAACAGAACACAGGGGCCGTGAGGCAAAGTTATGTTATGTCAAGGCTAAAATAACTTTTAATAGACAAAATGTGAAAATGCATCCTGCATGTAAGCTTTCTTAGGGTTCTGTGAATTTCACCTGGAAAGATACACACCTTGTGCTTGCTTGTGTGTGAGCACAGTGCCCGAGCGCTGCATATGGGTCTTGAGTAGCTGGGTGGCAGTAATGAGACTGGATTTTTGAGCCGGCGAAAGCCCGACGGTCTTGGGTTTGGGACTGGCTGTCGGACTACTGCAGACACTGGACATATCCTAGAGGGGAAACAAATTGGTTTAGATTAAATATATTATCTACACGTTCTGATTGGTTTTAGGCATATTACTATGCATTTATGAGTCTACGTAATTACAGATAACTGTTTTAAACTAACACTCACATTACACACATCTGCTGCTTTAGAGTGCTACAGTGATCACGTCATTTTGAACTAGGGATATGACAGTGAGGTCATTTTACCACTGGTTAGTCAAAGTGTGACAACACCAGTAATACCATTCTCCCTCTTTTCTACCTCGCTTTTAAATCGCTTATGAATGCCAGTGCGCATTTTACTTTTGGCAATTGCTTGAATAGTGGGTTCATTATTATTGAATATATATATATATTAATGAAAAACACAACAAAACAATGACAAACTTTTATTAACAAAACGAATAAGCACAGAAGCCTCATTCTTGTGGTGGGTTTGAAGGTGTGTGTGTGTGTGTTTCCACCATAGTCTTGTCAGTCAGCTCGCCTCACTTTCGTCACGTGATAAATGAAATGATCTGTGCTACAACTCTCATTCGGCTCACGCTGCATTGAGCAGATGCGTTCAGTTTTTAACTGTAGTGTCTGTTCTCTAACTATATTATTGTTATTACTTTAAAAAAAACAATACAAGAGTGGATTGCGGTTTCATGGTGGGCAAGTGATGTAATCTGTGTACTGCTGAATACCGTGTTACACCAGTAACATTAAATACACAAAATACATTATATTCAACATTATATGTAGTAATTTGATGTAGTAATGTCACTGGAACTCCATTCACTTTATTTATTTATTTGTTCCATCATGCAGTCCTCGCATTTTTGATATCATTTATTGGATCAAGCTTGATTCGATATAATGATTCACAGCGCTTGTAGCTTCAGGAAGATGTGTTTCGAAATCTCCCGCTATTAATGCACTATATATATATATATATATATATATAGATAAGAATAAAACAAATTTAAAATGCTTTGAATAATCATCCTACTAAAACTAAATGTGATCTGATGATTTAAATGATGTTTGCACATTCACTTTGAGGAGCGCGTGTGCTTCAGATGATCAATACAATCAATCACAGTTCTAATGGCAAGAAAGCGTGTCAAAATGACTATTCCCAAACTGTAAATGTTCAGCTCATCCAAACATTTTAAATACTACATTTTTATGATGCCTTTATGAAAAGTTTGGATCTTTTAAGTTTTAGAGGAATGGACTTTAAATGGAGGGACAGAAATCTCTCAGGTTTCATTAAAAATATCTTCATTCATGTTTGGAAGTTAAACGAAACGACATGAGGGTGAGTACATGATGACAGAATTGACATTTTTGGGTGAATTATACCTTGGATAAAACAACTCTATATCCCGAATCATAGTGTTTACACCAACTATACATATCGTCACATTTTTATATCACAATATCTCGATTAACAATGTATCGTTACACCCCTAGTTAACCACAGAACTTATTTCAGGCATTTACCCAAAAGCCCATTCCAAAACAACAGGGTGGAAGATGGAAACTCATTTCCAGGTTTTTGCCAACAAAAACTTAATCCCTGCAGCACTCTACATCCTACATGTTTAAGCAGTTTTGTTTTCAAAATATTCTTACCTCTGAACCAGATGGGGAGATGGGTACCCTCACAGCAGGTGAAGACGGTCGTGACCGCTCAAGGTCAAAGGGCAGCTCACGACGTGGTTTCTTCTTCTTCTCGGCATCCAAATCTCGTGTTTCACCAGAGCCATGACCATGACTCTCAGTACGGGTCAAAACTCCTGTCAGAAAATCAACTATCTCGTCCTAAAAACAAAGGGAAAAAAGATTAAGACTAAAGAGGTCACACAAGCCAGAGCTTAACTTTTATCAGAGCTAACGTTTAAGGTCAGCTTTCCCTAAAAATAGACTTTAGTCTCTCCCTCAATGTCTTAAGAAATCTCTCTTAAGGAAGTGATTTTAAAATCACGATTCATTGGCTTTTAAATGATTATCGTGTGGTGAACACAAGTGAAAAGTACTAACTTGAATACAGCGATCCACCATGGTCTGGGTCAGGCCTTCTGTCTTCATCTTAGTGGAGTTGATCCTGTAAACAAAGCCAAATGTTATCAACTAGTCTATACAGTGTGATTCCCAGAAACACATGTGAATGTTTTAAGACACAAACGCAAACCTCAAGTTGTCATCTGCCCCTCCAACAACTACCATGCTGTTATCAGCTCGAATCTTTTCCCGGAACTCCTCCATGTTCTCAGTACTGCACTGTAGTGCATTCTGACCAACCACAAACAGCACAGGAGTCTTCATGTCCAACAGCGGATCATCAACATCCTGACAAACAGAATACCAACATTACATTTCAGCCAGCCATTTTAAAAGTATCTGCTGAATGATTTCATGTAGCTCATCATGACAAAGAGCAGTGTACACTGAATGAGAAACTATGCACTGTGTTTCCTCTTACCCCTCGTGGCCCACTGACAGTTTGGAGAGGGAAACCCAAACACACAACAGCCGTCATGTACTCCATAAGGGAAACCTGTACGCAAAAATAGACATCTATCATTAGTTTTCAGCGACCATAGACATGAAATTAGAAAACTTATGTTGAGAGAGACTTACATGACAAGAGATCAATGACCCCACATTCCAGCCCACCAGGATGATCGGTTTATGGGGAAAGTGACTATGAACCTAGAGCAAGTACATACAATTTACCTTCAAATATACTTCATTATAAAAATTAAATATTTTTTGCCATCATCAAAGATTATTTCCACGGAAAACTACACAAGATATTTTGATTTAATACTTCCTTTTTTTTTCATTTGAAATAAAAAAAATATATTTTTAAAATATTTCTAAATCTAATGTTTTCCCAAGTGATATTAAAAACAGACCATTCTATTAGAAAATGACAAAAAATAAATGTATGCCTTTGTTCATCTTCAGAATACAAATGAAGATATTTGTGTTGAAATCCGATGGCTCAGAAAGGCTTCCATTGACAGCAATGACATTTCCTCTCAAAACCCATTAAAGGTACTAAAGACGTTGTTACAAAGTCCATCTCACTTTCTACAATAATTTTATGAAACAACAAGAATGGTTTTTGTGCACAAAAAAACAAAATAACGACTTATATAGAGATGGGCCGATTTCAAAAAACGGCTTCACAAAGCTTTATGAATCAGTGTATCGAATCATGATTCGGATCGCGTCTCAAACCGCCAAACTGTTGAAATCACGTGACTTGGCGATCTGAACCGCTGATTCGATACAATGATTCACAGCGCTTTGTAGCTTCAGGAAGATGTGTTTTGAAATCGGCTCACCACTATATAAATCATCATTTAGGTTTTTTTTGTGCACAAAAACTATTCTCGTCGCTTCATAAAATGATTGCAGAACCACTGTGGTTAGATGGACTTTGTAACAACGTCTTTAGTACCTTTAATGGGTCTTGAGAGGAAATGACATTGCTGTCAATGGAGGCCTTTCTGAGCCATCGGATTTCAACACAAATATCTTCATTTGTATTCTGAAGATGAACAAAGGCATACATTTATTTTTTTGTCATTTTAATAGAATGTTCTGCTTTTAATATCACTTGGGAAATGTCATTGCTGTCAATGGAGGCCTTTCTGAGCCATCGGATTTCAACACAAATATCTTCATTTGTGTTCCGAAGGTGAATGGGTCTTACGGGTCTGGAACAGCATGAGGGTGTGTAACTATTTTTTAATTTTGGGGTGAACTAACCCTTTAAATGAAAATTATCTCACCTAAATGTTTGCTCACTCAATGTATTTGTATTTTTACAATGTGTTTTACAGTGTTTACTTTATGTATTGAATTATACTTGCATTGTTAGGAAGATGTTTACAGAAATTACAACTTTTGTACAAAGCTGGTGTTATGGGGTAATTTGTAACTTACACAGCGCAATGAAGATTGCTTTTAAATTTTTAATTAAATTTGTTTGAACTTAAATATATAGAATGTATTTATAAAATTAAAGTGAAAGTGGCATTGTCTAACCAGTGCTGTGTGTCGTTTTGTACCTCAATGACCTTTCCTCTGACTGTGCCGATCATGTGCTCTAAACACTGCGTGATTCCAATGTTGGCTCCACTGCCCACATGAACGTTAATGGGAATGACCTGAATAACAAAACAGACACAAAATACAGACTTTTAAAAAATATTTTTATTTGAATCGGAAACTGAATAATCTCAATGTAACTAAGCCACCATCAGAAATGATTGTGGAGAACACCAAAGTGTTTTGCTTACCTTCCCTAGACAGGAGAGCTGAGATTGCCAGAATCTCATCCGACGAGAGGTAGAGAGGGCAGGGTTGGTTGGCCCTGATGGAGCTATCAGGATCAGTGGAGATCCAGGAAGTTTACTCTGAAAACATAAACATGAACACTCAGTTTAGAGTCAGACAGCAATCAAGATGTCCATCAGGAGTACACCAGACATTTTCTGTTAAAGACCTTTTATTATAGAACCACAAACTCTTTCTCAATAGGAAGAAATAAACCAACAAAATAAAGCCTGTTTGGTACGTACTGGTTTGTTGTGTGAGAGTACACCCACAGCAGGGTCCCATGGGCGCTTAAGGAGCAAAGAAAGAGCCTCAGCCCCTGCCGCTCCTGTTTTTACAGAGGATGACAGCAACATCCTGTCAATCAGGGATGGTACCTAAAAGGGTAGATGTGGAGATATCATAAAAGAAGAATAAAAACAGTCTTCTGTAACCTCCTGCTATGGACTCTACACACCGTGGTAATATGATAAGACGACCCACCTTGCTTTTGAGTGTTTGCAGTACATCAAGGTAAGCCGCCAGCATAGCAAGACTCAAAGACTCCACAAGTGTGCTGTGCAGCCACTGGGTCAGCTTTAGGTCCCAGCTGACACTAGCCAGAGCATGGCGTACCTTATGAGCACATTTATCCACAGCTATCCTGCGTGAGACAGGTTCATTGCAGGCCTGTGGAGAGCAGAGACAGAGACTGAGAGAAAGCGACGTGCCAACTTTCACAGAAGAATTTCATTCTAATAGACTGTCACTAGACTGTACTAAACATAAATCAATAATAAAGTAAATTGTCAAACTGGTGTGTTGTTTTTCTTAGTTATTGATCAGAGAATCCTTGTGAGAGATATTATATATATAAAAATAGGATGAAGCAGTATGCGGTCTAAGACTGCTATCAGTGATAATACTACTTTTGATTTTTAAGAAACAGCATCTCATGGATTTGACTGATTATAAAACAGATCTTGCAAGATAAACCCAGTCTTAAAAACTCACACCCTCATTGGCCAGTCTGCCGAGTCTTTCAGCCTGTAGGGCTTTCAATACTTTATTGAAGAGCTTGTTCTGAGCCAATGACCAGCCAGCCCTAAAACAGAACGGAATAAAAACAGTCCTATCAGACACATATCAAACACGATGAATATGCAAAAAGAAAAGTTTTCTTCAAACATGTAAATCTCCTGCAACAGTCAGACCATATAAATAATATTCTCAACTAAAAAATTGGAGATTTGCTGAAAGATAAAATATGAACACCCTCATTGTCAAACATCTGTGATCTTGTAGTTAACTGATGGTAGTTTCTTACTTGTTGATGTGTTCTTCCCAATCATCGGGAGGAGGTGGTCCATCAGCGACGGTTCGGGCAAACAAAACGTGACGTTCACACTCGTTCATCACACTACGAGCTTTCTGATTGTCATAGAGAGGCATTGGAGTGGGTGTGACTGTCTCCACGTCAATGGAAATGTCCGAATCACTGTAGTGGATGACATCACAACCCATTATATATTACTACATAATATATTTTCAATGACAGAGATTATAGATTATATAACTAGCTCAATAATATCTTAAAATAGCTTATTTAATGCCTTTATGATTACCACAGTTTTTGGATAATAAATCCAGAAAATTCCAGAAAAATGTAAACAGAAAAACTGAATTTATAGGGTGCAACATTTATTTCAGCCAATCTGATGACAAGTGGACAGTGCTAAAACATTAACAGGCATATTTGTGACCCGTGCTGGCAAAATGACTCAAAATGAGCCAAATCAATTTTGGTCGCATTTGAGGTTCATTCAAGTGATCAAAAGCTCATCTAGCTAACCCAATGCTCCAAATAGTAATTAAACATCTAAAATTATCTTTATTTGTACATTTCCTTGTTTTAATAATCCATGAAAAATTGCGTGTGACATAACATAACACATTATAAGTTATGTCTTAAATGAATGTTTGGTTAACTTTTGGGGAAAAACATCTGATGTGTAACATTATATTAAATCCGGGGAAGCTGAACTTGAACACATGAGAGAACTAATGCCAACTGTCAACCAGCATGCACGTTCTGCATCTGTGTGTAAATGAGAACACTGTCTATGTCTGCAGTAGGGCTGTAATCTACTGTAAGGTACTCACACAGAAGGGTCCGGTTGCCGTCGAGGGGTGACGAACAGCATGCGGGTTGGCCGCGCGCTGCTGGCATCTGGGTGGGCGTTCCAGGGTTTGGCATAGCTGTGGTCAAGGAACACGAGGTCCAACTCTCGCTCATGAACCGACAGCTGGAAGAGCAGGGACGTTCCCATCCTGCGAGCCGACGTCTGGAAGTCTCTCTCTCCTCCAGGACGGAACATGGTCCTCTAGCCCCACAGAGAGGCTCTGCCGTTCCCGCAATAAAGGGGCACTTGCACCTCAAACATGAACCCTAGAATCAAACAATCTATCAGTATCAAGCCTCCTAATAAATAAAACATTTGGGTCATTCCATGCTAACACAACCAGAGGTCACATGCTTAACATTTTTTATCTTCTTCTTCTGGTGAAAGAAATATATAAATGAAGAAAGCCAAAACATTAAATGTCATGAATATATATTTTTGTAGACAGGGGCCTAATTACAGGTAAAATGACTTTACGATGGCAGCATTATTATTTAATATGTCACAGAGATTGGTAGGTCTAGTTAAACCAGTTTACTTTAGCAATCTTTGTTGCATTATATGCCAACGTTGACAGTTCAAAAATGGGGAAAAGCACTTGTGTTTTTACCCCAAGTTAGTTTGCATGCCTGTCACTCAAAAAGTATTAAAGATATCTTAACGATATCCTTAGATTCTATTTTTAAAAAACATTTCTGATAATAAACTGAATGTGGTTCACTTTGCAAACAGCTGATACTTATTGCATTTAAAGTGTCTGAAGGATACATTTGGCTCCAAACATCAGGTAAAAATTGTCATTTTGACCCCCTAAACAAAAATAGTGGATTACTCAGTCAATATACATTCATGATATTTCATATTTTGGCATTCATCACTATTTATATTTGTCTATCAGAAAAAAAACATTAAGAAAATTTGAGCCGGGGAGGTTTCCAAAATTGAGTTTAATTTGACATGGACCCATTTGCACTCATGTGATGTTGTTAGTGTCATCATTATGTACTTTACTCAACTTTATAAAATTACATTGTTTGCCATAACAATGGAGAATATTATATTCATGCTAAATTGTGTAGGGGACCCTGCCTTTTAAACATCAAGAAAGCCTAATAAGCTGTTGCTACCACTACAAATGCAGCAAATATAGTTCATAAATAACTACATACGGAAGGTGAAAGGTGTTGCAGCGCTTAGTTACATTTTCATATAATGCAATAACAGTTCCAGTTGGTGGCGACGCCAGTCGCGAGGCTTCACGCATGGGCGTGTTTAAGGGCCCGCGCCACACAGTCCGTCACATACATGCCAGTTTGCAACAGTTGAGCTTTTAAACCACAATAATCAACCTGAAATATCCCCTGTGTTACTTGCCTTATGAAGCAATACGCAGACAACCTCACACGTCCACGTTTCATCAATACGGTGTTATAATACGGTCTTGTAGGCTTTTAGCTTTGAGGCTAGCTCGATACACAATACTCACTGTCCGCTATAAGGCTCCTTTCATGTCATTTCGGTCCAAAGAATGATCTTCTGAATAGTGTAAATAATATTGAAGAGCTCAAGTTCATAAGAGGAGGAAACAATAAACTCCAGTCCACTCTAATAAGGGTTTAGCTACAGACGACTATCTTTTGTTATACTGTACCGCGCCACAACGGATGAACGGAAAACCCGGACTGGAGCACTTTCGGCGTCAGGGTAGCTGTTGGGAGCAGCGAGAAACCCGGACTGGAGCACTTTCAGCGTCAGGGTAGCTGTTGGGAGCAGCGAGAAACCCGGACTGGAGCACTTTCGGCGTCAGGGTAGCTGTTGGGAGCAGCGGGAAACCCGGACTGGAGCACTTTCGGCGTCAGGGTAGCTGTTGGGAGCAGCGAGAAACCCGCCGGACTGGATTTCACACTGTCACAGTGTTACCACTGCAGAAGCTCCGCCTTTGAAGACGTTGTTGACCTTTGTTGAATTATTTTCCTAGTAAAGAGTACGTTTAATTATTATAGTGCTTTGTTGTGATATTTTTCACATGGTACATATTATTACTATATGCTTTATTTAGCTAAATTTGGATTGCACTTAAATGCAATAACTATAATGAGCAATCCATTGGTTTAGTTAAAATGCTGGATGTATTACTTAGTGCATAAAGGATACGCTCCGAGTTCATTCATCTTTTTTTTTTTTTTTAAATGATGGTCTGGCATTTTAACTAAAATAGTAGCATATTTCATATTAAGACTGCATATATTAGGTCAAATGGATTGCAGAATAATAGAAGAAAGTTCAACACTCTTACTTAAGCAATGCAACAAAAAAAATTAATACAAATGTGATGTTTATCTGAAGTTATTTTTGCTTATTGATATGAACGGAATAATCAAAGGTCATCTGCAAACACATTGGTTAATAAAGTGATATTAAATAAATTTATTTTATTTGTCCTTTCCATGAAAGGTCCCATTGGGATTAAACACAATCTCTTCTCACAGGGAGTCCTGGCCAAGATGGCGTACTAAAATTTCATATAAAATTCATAAAAACATATAACACACAAGACAAATCCTAAACAGTCAAAGCAAAAACATTAATCATAAATCAACACATTAATGAAAACAGTGACGTTTCATTCATTTTACACTGTAATTCATTTTTAAACTTATTAAAAGAAAGTATTAAGATCATTCCACTGAACAGCTGATTTTCTGTGTTCTGAGTGTATCCCAGTAATTTAATCCCATTTGTATTGTATTGTATTGTATTTCTTTATTGTCCACCGAGGTGGAAATTTGTCTTTGGCTCACCAACACATAAAACAATTAAAACAGGCAGTAAGAAGAAGAATATAAATAAAAGATACAGACAGTATCACAATACATATATATAAAAATACAATTCATGTCACATCCATGTAATTTATCAGTCACTTACGGAGTTGAGAATTTTAAAGGAATTCGGAAGGAAAGAAACATTTTTTGATTGCTAGAGGGGTTCTGTACCGCCTTCCTGATTTCAAGGGCTCAAATTGATTAAAGAGAGGGTGAGAGCTATCTGCAAGAATACCTCTCGCCTTCTTCTTTGTCCTTTCGGTAGAGTTGTGCTAGTGGCTTCTGTGGCCTACCAACTATTTTACTTGCCGTGTACACAACTTTGTTCTTAGATCTACAATTTGAATGATCATACCAGACAGGAAGATGAAAAGTTAAAACACTCTCTACGATGGATTTATACACCAGTTCTAAGATGTGCTGACTAAACCCCAAGGCCACTGAGTTTCCTAAGAAGAAAAAGTCGCTGCAAACATCTTTTGAAAATGTACTCTGAATTTTCAACGAAGCTAAGCTGTGAATCCAGAATCGAGCCCAGATATTTTAAGTTCTTCACTATTTCAACTCGTTCACTCTTAAGTGAAATTGGCTGAATACTCATGTCTCATTTGGAACACATAAGTAATTATTTTGTCTTTGCGACATTCATTTCTAATTGGCTAGCATGGCACCAAATTTCCAAGGCCTTAATGTGAGCCAGATATGCAGCATCAAGTGTAGGGTTTGTCTTATCTAGTAAACCAACTAAGGCCATGTCATCAGCATATTTAAACAAACTAAAATTGTTCTACTTAATCCTGATATCATTAGTAAACAGAGAGAAAAGCACAGGAGAAAGAACACAGCCTTGCGGACAGCCTGTGCTTAGACTGAGCACATCAGACATAATCCCTCCAACACAATCATAATCAGACATAATCCCTCTGTGGACAGCAAGAAAGAAAGTGTCTGATCCAGAGGACTAATCCTGTATTGATATCAAGATCAAAAAGCCTTTTTAAGAGAATTTGTGTCTTCATAGAGTTAAATGCCGAAATAAAATCTACAAATGAAACCCTGACATGTTTTTGGATACATTAGATGTTTTAACTGTGTTAAGTAAAGTCATTGTCTGTGCCTCTATTACTTTTATATGCAAACGGAAGTGGATTGTAATGGCAATTAAAATAACTCTGTTGCATTACTGGATAAGAGTCAAACCTTAGCCAATTGTCTTTAAAAAGATTGTATACCCTCGTTGTCAAAACAATTCTTCAGTAGTTTTCCACAGAAGTGCCCTAATTAACATAATTAATAATTCTTCATCAGTGATTAGAATTTTTCTACTTCAGGATCTAACATAGGGGCCACATAAAGTTAAATGATTAGCTAAAATCCACTCCAAAGTTTTACACAGAATCAAATACTATTGCAATTGGCCGGAAATCATTTAGCATACTTGCACCTGGCTTTTTTGCCACTGGCCTGATTATTTAGCCTGGATGCCAGTCAAATTTAGCCCCGCCCACAACATTTTTGCTCGGGCAATCCGGTCTGGACTCGATCCATAGAGGAGTAATTCTGCTTTAGACGATGATGGACAGATGATCAACAGTAACGTAATCATCCACGTCATCAAAGGCGCTTTGGGTTGAATTTGCTCTTATCCTAAACGGAGAACTTGTTCGTATATGCATTCACCTTCACTATTTCTCTCAGAAACGACGATCGTGTTGGTAAGTACTCTGTGTATCCTTAAATTCTTTTTTTACAACACTGGCAAAGATCGTTTACACTCATCTTTTTTTTCTAACGTTACTTATTCCAGCGCGTGTGCAGACAGGGTTGCCAAGTTTTTTTGCAATGTCGCACAATTTCTACTCAAAACTATAGCCCAAATAGCATACAATACAATCCCAATAGCTTTCCATGTATGCACATACATATTTATCTGTCGTCACAATTTCGAGAATGAATACCGCATGTATATGCAGATTTTATGTATTGACATGTGTATGTGGCCGCTTGTCAAGAATGGAAAACAAAGTTTTATTCAAATTCTGAATATATTATAGTCTTATTTCACATTCTGTCTTAACGTGTCAAATCTGCCATAGAAGTTATTCAAGTCATTTAATAACGGTTTGGCTAGCCTATTACTTACAGAACTATCATCTTTTTTATTAGACCTACCCATTAATACATTTAATCCCTCCCATGCCTGTCTAACATTACCAGTCTTTGACTAAGCAGGTTTTCCTTCATTTGTTCATTTACCATAGAAAACTTTTGCTTAAACTGGAAATAATGTGATAATTATTAAAATCAGAGGGATCTCCTCCTTTTAGTAGTGGCATAACCAGTTTTTGGGAAAGTTACTCAGACATTTTGTTGTAAATTTAAAAGCAATGCGTTACTTTACTAGTTACTTGAAAAAGTAATCTGATTATGTAACTCAAGTTAATGCATTACCCCAGTGGGCATAACCATAACTGATTTCCAAGATGGCGGAATACATTAGTGGATAGTCTCAGATTAAAAATGTACGTAGTTCGGCAATAATATCTGCAGACACTTTTAGAAAAACTGGTTCAATCTTATCAGACCGACCTGATTTCTTACAGTCTAAATTTGAAAGTAGTTTATGAACTTGGGTGGGCTATTTATGGGTAAAGGAAAATAAATCTGATTCACTATAGTTAGTCGACTCATCAGTTCACTGTTCATCAATGATCGACGAATTACTGGTGTCTGTTACCAAACCTGTTGAGGTAAAATTATTTGTCAAAAACTTAGATGGAATTTAAGGAATATTGAAATTCAGGGATATTTTGATCTTGGCGGAGACACAATGCTCTTGGAGAGTCAATTTAGCAATGAGGCGGCCCTCCTTGACTTGTTTAATGGCCACCTCATGGTTGACCATCTTCCTCCTCACTGACCGTATCATGCTGCGGTTCTCTCTGTTGATGCCCACCATAATGGCATAAGAGAGTTGGCAGGTGGGCGGCGGGGTCTCAATGTACTTTAAAAACTGACATACATTTTCAAGTAATTATAAATAGTGGATTCAACTATCTTGGCCTGGTTGAGAGAAGTCAACCAGGACCGCATTCTTGCAGTCTGGTTGAGGAATCTTAATCTTGCTAAGTCAGTCGAAATATCTTCAAGGCCACATTGTTTACAAGCTTTGGTGAGGGGTTGGCACCCTCCTGGTGCCCCTTGTATTCCTTCGAGGGTCTGAACTGCGAAAAAAAAGCACAAGGAGGATCGGGTCAGGGCGAGTGGGCACAGAATAAAGGAAAGAACCAACAACGTGATACTCACTTAGTGTGGCCACATTGTCTGGGAAAGAAAGTAAAAGCTCAGGAGAGTGGGGGGATTTGCTAGCCGGCTCCCCTGAGTGCCCGGCGATTGGCTCCTTTGAAGATCCCTCTCGCTGGGCTGCCTGGTGAGCTCTGTGTGTGTGTCTCCTTCCCACACGCTGGAATTGGACAGGTGCCCTTGTGGACATTGATTCGGCCAGATGGAATGGCCAGAAGATGCTTGCGTTCCTGTTCAGGAACAAATTTTGTGAGTGATCCGCAGGTATTGACTAAGTTAATGGAAGCTCCTGAGACACAGGGGGCAGTCCTCAGTCCTTGAATACTTCATTAACAATACAATACTTTGACTCTGTCTGTAATGTGTTTGCAGTTGTTTTGTTAAAGGTGCACCATGCAACTTTTCTGTCCTATTCAAAACAAAGGCATAGTTTGATGACGCCAAGTTTGAGTTTGGTGCAGAATCTTGGGACATGTGGGCTGTGTCCGAAACCCGGACAATGCTGCCTTCGGAGGACACATTTCAAGGCAGGGAGGCACCAAGGCACGTCGGAATCGAATAGCTTCGCTTTCTGTCTCCTGAGATACCTTCATCTGATCGATTTGTGAAGGCAGCATACATGTATCCTTCGCTGCCTTTGATATCCCACAATCCTGTGCTTTCCATTCTGTGACAGGTGTGCGAGGCAACGAGTCAGCTGCCTAGGTTTTCGGACGCAGCCACTTTCTCCCAATTTGAGCGCAGCATCTTGGGACATGTGGTCTTCACTTCACAGCCGGATGTGATTATTAACATTACTGTAGTATGAAGTAGAGCAGGACCGAGTGTTGAGGGAGCTGAGCAAGAACGCTGTAGCGATTTTTACGCAAAACACACGGTTCGCGAGTAGCGGGACTTTTATTATAACGGGACACAGTCGCCGGCGCAATTTCAGCTTTTTCGGTCATGAGTATGAGGTAATGCAGCTCTGTTTATCATATTATATATATTTGAGTGTGTTGAAAATGACATTATAACAACGATATGCTCTGTGCGTTCGCTCGGCAACTGCTATGACACTTGTTGCACACTGCAGTGAGAGTAAAGCGTTTCTGCTAAATAAAACCGGAAACCGAGGGTAACGCAGTTATGGCGCAACTGATAGGCAACTCCCTCACACGTCCCGGTTCCTTGGTTAAAATAGTGATTTTCTCACAATTTACAAATAGTTGGAAACATCTGGGATATTGTAAGAACTCAGCTAAACTAAATATATAACGCTGGCCTGGTGGTTTTTATATATTTTAAAGCAAAAATCCTATATAGTGCACCTTTAACATTTTTGTGTTTATTTTGCTAATAACAAAGAAGAAGAGAACTGAATGATATTAAAAATAATACTTTTTAATTATATAGCGCCTTTCCCAAGCTCAAGGTCGCTGTACAAGAAAATAACATATACAGCATCAATATAGAACATACAGGTCCTTCAAAAAAAAATTAGCATATTGTTATAAAAGTTCATTATTTTCCATAATGCAATGCTAAAATTAAAATTTCATATATTTTAGATTCATTGCACATCAACTGAATATTTCAGGTCTTTTATTGTTTTAATACTGATGATTTTGGCATACAGCTCATGAAAACCCAAAATTCCTATCTAAAAAAATTAGCATATCATGAAAAGGTTCTCTAAACGAGCTATTAACCTAATCATCTGAATCAACTAATTAACTCTAAACACCTGCAAAAGATTCCTGAGGCTTTTAAAAACTCCCAGCCTGGTTCATTACTCAAAACCGCAATCATGGGTAACACTGCCGACCTGACTGCTGTCCAGAAGGCCATCATTGACACCCTCAAGCGAGAGGGTAAGACACAGAAAGACATTTCTGAATGAATAGGCTGTTCCCAGAGTGCTGTATCAAGGCACCTCAGTGGGAAGTCTGTGGGAAGGAAAAAGTGTGGCAAAAAACGCTGCACAACGAGAAGAGGTGACCGGACCCTGAGGAAGATTGTGGAGAAGGACCGATTCCAGACCTTTGGGGACCTGCGGAAGCAGTGGACTGAGTCTGGAGTAGAAACATCCAGAGCCACCGTGCACAGGCGTGGGCAGGAAATTGGCTACAGGTGCCCCATTTCCCAGGTCAAGGCACTTTTGAACCAGAAACAGCAGCAGAAGTGCCTGACCTGGAGTTATCAGGAGATTTTGGAGCACTTCATGCTTCCATCTGCTGAAAAGCTTTATGGAGATGAAGATTTTTTTTTTTCAGCACGACCTGGCTCCTGCTCACAGTGCCAAAACCACTGGTAAATGGTTTACTGACCATGGTATTACTGTGCTCAATTGGCCTGCCAACTCTCCTGACCTGAACCCCATAGAGAATCTGTGGGATATTGTGAAGAGAAAGTTGAGAGATGCAAGACCCAACACTCTGGATGAGTTTAAGGCCGCTATCGAAGCATCCTGGGCCTCCATAACACCTCAGCAGTGCCACAGGCTGATTGCCTCCATGCCACGCCGCATTGAAGCAGTCATTTCTGCAAAAGGATTCCCGACCAAGTATTGAGTGCATAACTGAACATAATTATTTGAAGGTTGACTTTTTTTGTATTAAAAACACTTTTCTTTTATTGGTCGGATGAAATATGCTAATTGTTTGAGATAGGAATTTTGGGTTTTCATGAGCTGTATGCCAAGACCAATAGCATATCGTTTGTCAAAGAGAATATAATGATTGACCATGTCAAACCCCTTAGTAAGGTCAATAAACAGTGCACCAGTTGAATAGAAACTGTTATCTTGTGCAGAAAAATATATAATTGGTAAATGTTGTAAAGGCTGTTGTTGTAGAGTGATTAGGTTTAAATCCAGATTGATTTGCAGAAAAAAAAAACACATATATATATATACATATATTATCTGCACCGCAAAGTGGTTTTATATAATTTCACTGTAGGAAATTGGCAAATAGGCGCCCTCTGCAGCTGCATTATGCACACAGAGCAGCTGCACGTAAGCGTTTTAAGTCAGATGACCGTAGCGAACGAGGAGGAGAATAATAGTGCTGAGGTTCAGATATATGATGGGGAGCAAGTCCATGAAGACATTTAAAAGTTAACAATAGAAATTTATACTGAATGTGGACAGAAACAGGTAGCCAGTGTAGATTTTAGAGCAAAGGGGTAATGTAATCAGATTTCTTGACTTGATTGATGACTCTGGCAGCAGAATTGTGTACATATGTATTCTAGTGATTGTTTTAGAGGGCAGCCCAATAAGAAATGAATTACAGTGGTCGAGACGAGAGGTTATTAAATCATTAATTAGAGTTTCGGTATCTTAAGTGCGGAGAGCAAGCCGCAGTCTGTGGTAGAATGCAGTCTTGGTAATATAACTTATACGAGCTTGAAATGTAAGTGAAGAGTCAAATGTTACACCCAGATTTTGATAACGCTTTAGATTACAGCCCGGAAAGTACTTTACATAACGCAAATTTACAGCGTAACTTTCTGTAATTATAGTGTAAGTATATGTAGGTATAAGGGAAATAACTAATTATTTATTCTGTAAGTATTTTTTAACTAAGGGGTAATTATTACAGGGTAAGTATGAATCTATGGGCTGTAAATTAAAGTGGTTCTTGTTCCCCTCTTGTTTAGTTACAGGGTAAGTGTAATAAAACACATACACAATCTGACGATTTTCTCTGATAAATATTAGCCTAGTTTTGTTTTTGTTTTGTTTTGTTTGTTTGTTGTTGTTTTGTTTTGTTTTTTTTTTTGGGGGGGGGGGTTCCTATAATGCTCTAATTAATTTTTCTAAAGCCTACTATTGAGTGATTCCATACTTTTTTCCTCTACTTGATCTAGAAAAAGACATGCCATTAATATATAGTGTCAGTGACTTTTTTTGAAGTACGTTTCATGAAGCCAGAATGTTAAGCTATTGAACAAAACATTTTTTGTGTCATATCTGTGATTTGTTTGTTTGCTATGAAGTAAAAAAGCTGGGTACGAACATCCTGTGTGGTGATTCCATAATTTTTGCCAGGGGTTGTATAAATGTATATATGGTAAATATGTGTAAATATCTTTGCTATATGCTCTCTCCTCCCCGTCGTCCATTTCTCCCCGTCCTCCATGTCTATTTATTTTTGAAGATTAATTATAGATAAAGGTTTATTCATTATTCATTTGAATATTAGAAGTTTGGCACATAAAATTGATTTGCTAAGAGCTTGGCTTTCTTACAATAAGCCCAGCGTCATCACACTTTCTGAAACATGGCTGAATAGTGATATATCCGATGCAGATGTTAAACTTGATGGTTATACTCTGTACAGAGCAGACAGGGGTACTCGTGGTGGGGGAGTAGCCACTTATATCTCTTCTCATTTATCCTCTGAACTCATTATTCCAAAGGAGAGAGCTGTACATTTTGAATGCTTATTTATTAATATTGCTTTTCATGAAAACAAGCAGATAACTATAGGTAACATCTACAGCCCTCCGAATTCCCCTGTTAAATCAACAAACTGTATTCTTGCTACTATTCTTAGACCATGCAAACAAGTTTATTTTACTGGGTTTATTTTAAATCGTAATTGGCGGGATCATTCATCCTCTCATGAGGGAAATTGATTTAATGGTCTAAACCTTACTCAACTCATTACTGATCCGACAAATCTAAGTCTCTTCTGGACTGGATTTTGGTTCTCAACCAAATAGAATATCTCAATCTGGTGTATTACCTGATTGTTTTAGTGATCGCTGAAATGTTTTTTGTGTTGAAAATAAGACCATGTCTGCCACCTAAAGTAATTAGGATGTGGCAATGTAAAAAACTGAACACAGAGGCCTTCATCCAAGATTTAAAAAGCTTTAACTGGAACAGATTTGAAATAATCCTTCATGCACAGATGCGCGCTTCAGTCCCATTGTGGAGACTTATTCGCTCCAGTGTAAGCACAAAATAAAATGCACACAAACATGTTCCTGCCCTTGATATACAATCACTGATGAACATATTTGGTTTTAATGAGTAAAAAAGACTACTCAAAAAATATTTGAACTCAAAACCTGACGAAACCTAACAAAAGTTCTACCACCTATTATTCGTCTCGCACGCATTCAGCTGCTCTGTGTGCATAATGCAGCTGCAGAGGGCGCCTATTTGCCAATTTCCTACAGTGAAATTATATAAAACCACTTTGCGGTGCAGATAATATATGTATATATATATATATATATATATATATATATATATATATATATATATATATATATATATATATATATATATGTGTATGTATGTATGTATGTATGTATGTATGTATGTATATATATATATATATTCTCCTTGACAAACGATATGCTATTGGTCTTTCCAAATCAGCTGTTCTCTGGTTTAATTCATATCTTCATTACAGACGTCAAAGCGTGTCTTTTTTATGCTGCTCTATCCCAGCCCAGAATAATGGAAACGAGTGTCCCTCAGGGTTCTTCCCTAGGGCCCCTTTTATTTTCCATTTTTATAAATGATCTACCACAATTATGCTCCGACTGTCAGATTCATCTATACAAGGATGACACATTTATGTATACTTCTAATCACGATATCAAACCTGAATTTGATTTCAATCTTATTTAAACATGGTTCTTGTCACAAACTGCTCCAAGACACAAAGGTTGAGGATCCAAAAGCAACTTTATTTAAAGGGTAATCCACAATCGTATAAAACCAGGCAAGAGGTCATACACAGGTAGGCAGTCCAATCAGGCAAACAAAACAAGGGACAGCGGCAAAAGGGTAAATCCAGGTACACACTGTGCGATTTATAATGGTCCTTTAAGATTGCTTCTTCTCAGACTGTATGAACATGATCCCTTCTGTAAGCCATGTCACACTGTAAGATCTAAGTTATCAGACTGTATGATAGTTGAGTTTTATATCATCAATGAATTACGCGTTCGGTGACAGTGAGCTGCATTACACGCAAGATTTAAATAGTGGCTATACAAAGAAATCTCTAGCGCTCATTTTGGTCATAGTTTGTCTTGAAAAACAAAGCTAATTTGACGGTCGTCATAGGAGAAGTCACACTGCAGGACTGTGCGCCAAATCTTCTGACACTGCCAGAACTCCGTCTGAGGTCAAATTTGATCGCGGCGGTCATTAATCGGCTGCCGGTAAACATGTGAAACTAATGATCAAAGACTTCAGATTTTAGCCTAGGATCAGAGGAATCTTTTAGGATTTGCAAAATTTTCTCAGATGGCCAAATCGTGGCCAAAATCGCACTGTGTATACCCGGCTTAACGTTCAGAAATGCAGTGTGTGACCAAACAAGACTTCGCAATGAATGACTGACATGACCAGGCTTATGTAGTGTGAGCTAACAAGGTCATGAGGTGCAGGTGGAAGTAATCAGGAAGGAAGTCTGGGTAGTGTGTGATGTGGGAAATGTAGTCCTTGGGGAAGAGACAGTCCGGGATGGAGTGCCCTCTGGTGGTAACCACGGGCACTCTCATCTGTATTCTTTACAGTCCTCTTCTAATCTCAGTCTCATAGCATGCTTTTTTCAACCAGATCTGTATTTCATAAGCAAAATAACCATTCTCTTGAGGTTAAATTCATGGATGGTACACCTCTAGAGAATGTTGAGGAGTTAAATATCTGGTCCTTTGGCTCAACTCCCAACTTACCTTCAGAACTCATATTGATTCTATTGTGAAAAAACTGTAGCTTAAGTATGTTATACCGCCCAATTAATTGTTTTACAAAAAGGATTGGATAAAAAATTATAACTCAACAATTATTGCCTTTAATTGATTATGCAGATGTTGTTTATAAGAACACAGCCGATACCAATCTTAAACCTTTGAATGTGATTTACAAAAGTCTCTGCAGATTTGTTCTAAAGTGTCCATTTAGAACTCATCACTGTCAAATCTATCAGTGTCTTCTTTCACTAAATGCTAGACAACAGTTTCACTGGTTGCAGTTTGTTTACAAATGACCATCTTTTCTTTTTGGTACCAAATATAACTAAAGAATTGGGAGGAGAGCCTTTACATTTAAAGCCCCTTCTGATTGGATTGGCTTACCTAGGTCCTTCAGATCTATCTCCTCCTTTCTCCAGTGTAAGATGTCTCTTCCTAATTATTTGCATACAAGCTGTTTTCCTCATGCTTGATGTATTGTTTTTTTTAATACGTTGTCCATATGAATGACCTTATCTGTTTATTGTCTAATATCTAATGGTTGTATTGGGGAACTTAAGGGTTTTGGTGTGATGGAGAGCTTCTGTCTTCGTTCTGTTAGTATGTATGTAGGCTATGGGAAGTATGTTTTCTCTGAGGTCCCCTCAAAAACGAGATGTCACATCTCAAGGTGTTTTCCTCGTAACAATAAATTTGAAATTCAGAGATTTTATTAAGTTACTAAGGTTTTTACTGTGATATTTACCTGGCTTGGCTGGACTAGCTTGTGTTTAAGGTCATAATGTTGGCTATTAAATATGCAAAGAGCAAAAAGAGTTCAACATTTGTTAATACACAGTGAGAAAACCACTCGGGCTGACACAATCATGATATAATTGAGAAATATGTAAGAATATCAGTTAACATCTGGTGTTGTGAAAGAGATTGTGAAACTGCTGTTGATACATTAGCTTTAGATAACATTTTCACAATGAACCACAAATTCATCAACCGATAACCATACAACAACACATTTTACATGCTCTATAGCTTATTCGTAAGGTACTAAGAGGCCCATCATGCTTACATTCACTGGTGAAAAAATATTCTGTGGTGAAGTAAATACTACAGAAAAAATATATATATGTATAATTTCTACATGAAAAAGTTAGTTCAGGCAAGAATTTCCAAAAATTCTATAGTATTCAATTGAAGCTTGTAGAAATGTAAGCGTAAAATTAAGTAAAACCTACTCAACGTTTTTGATACTGGTGTTCCCATCATGCACTGGGGCATGAATAATTAATATGGTTGTTGTTCGCTGTTTTCCAGCTGTATTCACACAGTGTTATCATTGATTTTATTGTAAGGTTTAGTAACTTGCCATTTTGTGACATACAGTATGAAGTTCATTTCAAAACCGTTCAGCTCAAAAACGATCCATCAAACATTACAGTCATTGTGTATGAGGTCTCTGTGTTCGGGTAGGTAATGCGTCACTTCGATATGTTGTCTACACAATATCTATGGTTTTATTTATTTAGATGTTTTAAAGTATTTAAAAGCATTGTTTAATATAGTGTTATATTAGGCCCTGTTTTAATGATATAAACACATGGTCTAAAGCGTATGGTGCAAGTGTACTTAGGTCGTTTTCTTATCTACTATAACAAAGGGTAATGGTGGGCACGTCCGGCACATGGTTGTCCCTAGACTCTTAATAACTCATGGGTGTGTTTTGGTGCGTAACGTGCAATAAACCAATCAGAGACTCATCTTTCATTCCCTTTAAAAGCCAGTCGCGCTTGCACCAAGGTGGATTCGCTATTTTCATGGCAAAGTTTGCGAGCGGAAAGACTGAACGCTTCTCCAGAACGGAATCCTTTTATTTTTAATATTTAAATATATGCTGCTGCGCATCCCTGTGCGTGATAAGCAGGGTGTACACGCATTGTGCACCTACCTATATTGACAAATATTACTAACACGCCCTTTAAATAACACAAAAAATACTGCACTAATTACTTTAGACCAGGGCTGGATTTCCTGAAACCTTCTTAAGACTACATCATTCTTAAGTTACAACTAAAGGTGTATCGGAAAACACTTTACAATACGGGTGCACTAATATGCATTAATTCATGCTTAACTAATGCACAGATAATAATGAGTTAATGTGTTACTAATGGTGAACTAACCCATTTATTAATGATTACTGCATCAGCAACTAATGAAGAGTCTACATGATTAATAGATTAAGTAATCATTAAATTGTTATTAGTCAAATGTGTTATAATGTATTAATTCCTTAATAACATATTATATGAACTAATAATGTAAATTAATGTGTTAATTACCACAATGGGTCAAAGCCATGCATTTCAACTTCCAGTTGTCTGCTTTAATTAATCATTAGCTAATGATTTACAAATGTGCCATTATGTTATGACTTTACTTGTTGGGGCACATGACTAACTAATTGATTAAGTAATATGTAATTGTGGTTATGGGTTTTGAATTAATTTGTAATTAGTTAATAGTCATGTGCCCCAACAAGTAAAGTCATATAAAATATAAAAAACAATAAAATCACAGACTAGCCCTTGTGAATGATGAAAATACCTTACGACCCCACAAGAAACAATTACAGTCCGAATAGGGCTTTAGACAGATTTGTGAACAATATTTTAGAGAAATAGATCTTTTGTGTATATAGAAAAAGTCTTAGATCTGTGAGTTCAGCTCATGAAAAATGAGGGCAAAAACAAAAGTGTTGTGTTTATAATTTATTTTACTGCATAAAAGTGCAAATGTGCTGTTAAAAGTGGTAATCAAACAACTTGTAACTTTGCATTTCCACTGTTCTGAGTAGCAGGGTCACCAGCGTGTGGCGTTTCGAACACTTCGAATCATTTAGCGAAGCAATTGGTTCAATTGATTCAGAGCTTTGAAAAGCTTTGTTTCTCCTTTTTTTTTATTAACAAAAAACAAACAAACAAACCGCAAAATACAAAACTCTTGTAGGGGAAAGATAATATACATACATATATACATATATACAAATGTTGTCAGATAGTAACTAAACAGAAAATAACAACAATAAGAAAAAATTAAATAAAAGAGAGGGTGACTTAAAAACACAAGTCAGCTTTGTTTCTCCTATCAGTAGAAACCAGCGGATCATGTGGTTTGGCCAGATGTTCCGCCCCTCTTCTGTTCTGTTTAAAATCACCCATTGTGCTCTGACTGCATGCCTTTCATCAGATCATCATCTGTGCTAAACTTGCAAAAATGGTAAGTTTAATAATAGAATTTACACATTTACTGTTGTATAGAATGTTTACTATAATAAGTTCCTAATTTTCTCTTTACAGACGTCTTTGGCTCTGGTGTTGGTATTTTGTGCCTTTGTCTCTTTAAGCGATTCTGCCTGTTTCCATGAACTTCCAAAAAAAGGTAAATACAAAATATACATGACACCATATTTTGCACTTACATATTGTAAAGAATAATTCTTTAAATACGTCTTTTAAAATAAACATGGTCAACATTTTTAATACAACTGCATGATTCGTTGGAGAAAATTACTTATCGCTCTGTTGTTTTATATTAGTGGGCATAGATTAATTTTTTTAATCTAGATTAATCTCACTGTGATCTTGGAATTAAAATGGCTCATTTGAATTCTGCCGAAGGCATTCAGAGTATGTGTGCTACCCAAATAATGACTGGTCTATAATTTTTGATGCTCTGAGTACTACTCTTTCCAACCTAGTTTTGTCCTGAGCGGTTGTGTGACCGAACCAGACAAGCATGGAAAAAGAGAGCACGCTTTCAATAGTTGACCAATAAAAGTGGGTCATGGCAACTCGGCTGACTTTAAACTTTTTGAGCTGCTGCAGAAAGTGGAGTCGCTGGTGAACTTTACTGATCTTAATATTAGCGTTGAGCTCCCATGATAAGGATTCCTGTATTGTGGTCCCAAGGAACTGGAAGGAAGTGACCCTCTCCACCTCCACCCCATTAATGGAGAGCGTAGGGAAGGGACTAGGGGTCCTTCTAAAATACACTACCAGTTCCTTGGTTTTTGAGGTGTTGAGCTTTCACACCATTTCATCAGCCCCTGCACTTCTCTGCGGTAGTCAGACTCATCTCCATTAGTAATAAGACCAACTACAGAGGTATCGTCAGCAAACTTAAACAACAAAACTGAACTAGTGTCTGATTGACAGAATTGTGTGTATAAAGAGTACAAAAGTTGAGAAAGGACGCAGCCCTGAGGGGCGCCAGTGTTCAAAAACTTTGACTGTGAGACGTATTCCCCCACTTTAACCACCTGCTTCCTATCGCAAGGAAAGTAGAAAATCCATTTGCAGAGTGATGTACTAACACCTAGCTCCTGTAGAGTGTTAATCAGCTTCACAGGAACGATGGTGTTGAACGCAGAGCTAAAGTCCACAAAGAGTAACCGAACAGTACAGTGATATGGACCAAACGCTACATGGCTTAACCCACCATTTTACTGTTTTCATTTCATTTTGAGTGAATCAGTCTTCAAATGCAATAAAACATAATTTTATCCATTTTTTATTATGACATGTGTCATGTCATGATTATGAAGGTGTCATGTCATTCTTATGCACACCCCTTAAAGTAAAGTGTTACCGCATGGCACACTGCAGGACATACAGCTTCCCAAAGAATATATCATGTAAAAAAAAAAAAAAACTTGACTCTGACTATTTTTCTTATCTGGAACAGCTTTTTTGAGTTTTATTTCCTCCCAAAAGTTTACTTTAGATCACATTTATAATTTTGTAAAAATCTATTTGGAAAATAAAATAATAATATATATATGTATATATATATATATATATGTATATATATATATATATATATATATATATATATATATATATATATATATATATATATATATATATATATAATTATTTTTTTTTACAGTGAATAGAAAATATTCAACTATAACCATGTTTGTAATTCACTCAGCTACTTATCACACTGAATATATTTAAATATGGTGTAAGTGTAACGTAAGTCCGTATTTATTAACTTCCTACATACAACAACAGACTTGACTTGATTTGATAAGAGACAAACCGACAATGGTACAGGGATAACATGACAAGAGACAATGGAAACATAAGGAATATTTATACAGGACAATAGGGGAACACATGACTATGACAACCATTTAACAACCAGAAAGCAACCACATGACAAGACAATGAGAACTTTGGACACATGACTAGCCCAACCAATGAGAACATGACACATTGACAAGGCGTTTGATACTGTTTCCGGGTTAAACGACACTCTTCCTGGAAACGGTGCATGTGCAACAGGTTTGAGATGCGTTTTCTCTTGTTTGGGAACACAGCACCATTTTCATTTAAAACACGTTTTTCAATGTTTTGTCTGGGCTGAACCATAGACAGTAAAAGAAATGGACACAGCGACCCCATAGACTTCAACAGCGATAAGTGAAGTCAGTTAGAAGCACTCACTTCCTGATGGCTGAGCGTACTGCGCAGACTCAGACTGAGCTTGACCACGAGATGTGATGTGAGCAACCTGTCTCACAGTTGTAAGTCTTCTAGAAGTTGTGCAAAGTGAAATCTGAATTACGTTGTTTAAATGTTTTGTCCCGTTGCTTTTGGCTCTCTATGGGCTTCTCCCCATGATTCTCCCTTGATTTTATCAGACTTTATGCCTCCATGATTGCCTGCGACCGTCTCCTCCTGTCTATACGGTAATTTTTCTACTGTGCGACAGAGAGTCGCGTGGTTGTGATGTAGTCGTTAGCCTATTTTTACAAAAACAGCTTCTAAGGGGCGATAGTGTAAGATACAAGGTAATGGAGCCTTTTATACATTGCTGTGTTTCTTTAGAAATAAACAATGGACAAATGGAGTCTTTAAACGCCTCAGATGTAAAGTTATTCGCTGCCAAAATGAATGGGATGCTAACAGCAGGTGATGGCTTGGTAAGCAATGGCTGCCCCTATGCAAGGAACGCTTTCCGGGGGCTGGATTACCCCCTTGGGCTGAACGCAGACCTGGACAAGGGAATCACATGGCAAATAGAAAACCTGACAATGAAATCTAAAATGAAAGACATAAAAACAAACAAAACCCAAAAGCAACCATGACAGTATATAGGTAAAAAACACTGTATTTCTTCATAACAACTCTTCATTTGTTTGAATTCATTTCATATAGGGGCAACACATTGTGTGGATCACACTGATAAAACCGTGCATGCAATGGGAAGTACTTGGACAAACAAACGATGCTTCAGATGCGACTGCTCCTCCGACGGAACAAGATGCTGTGACAAGTAAAAAATTTAACCAAATCATTTAGACATGTCCCTCAGTTTCAGCCACAGAGAAACCTTTAGACAGTAACAAAATAATAATAATAATAATAATAATAATAATAATAATAATAATAATAATAATAATAATAACAATAAGGTAATGCATTTGGTATCAAAAATTAACTATACATTTTTACAGCATTGTTTATGTTAATTTAATAATATACTAATGTTTATTGTTAGATCATAATTGTTCCTATTACATTAAATAGTAATTTATTAATAACTTGAAATGTTTAATGTGCTAGTATATGTAAAAAGTAACAATAACCAAGAAGTAATAAATGCTGAAAATCATTCTCTTGTAAAAGTGTGCTTAATTGAATGTGCACTTGTAGTTTACACCAAACCTTAAAAGTATTTTTTACAAAACTGTAAAAATATATAATATTACTTGCAGGTATATAATATTAATGAAATAACAACTTAAGTGTACTTAAAGAGAGTTCACTTTCATGGCTGTTTAAGTACACTTTTAAAAAGTGCACTCTGTAATAATGTCAAATTAGAATCTTACCTTAAAGTACACGTTTCAATAATCGTTTGATATGCAGAAGTACAGTTATTTTGATGTGTTGACTAATATAAAGCAAAAGTACTTTTTTTTTTTTACTGTAGCATGTTAAATGATATTACATTTAAAGTTGCCACTTCATCATTACAAATATTTGAACACGACATACAAGTTTCTCATAATCAACAACCACATTGCAATACATAATTATGAAATAAAATGTACTTAATTCCTACTTAAGTATACTTCTTTTTCACAAGTGTTGTTCATGTTGCATTCACCTTTTTGTTTTTAAAACAGCTTCATATCACAGTTTTAAGTGCTGTGTTTTAACATCACTTTCATTCATGTTCGCAAACTGGGGGATGTGCTTAAATTTGTTTCTGTGATTTATGGACAGTATTTTATGCGTTTTAAAAAGTTTCCATAAAGTAATATGTGCTTTTTGTTATAGGATGGGAAGAGCAATTATCAAGACTAAAGGCTGCATTGTGGAATATGATTACAGCACATGCAAATTTAAAGTGTTTCATCCAGAAGATCCCACTATTAGGTGTTCCTATGGTGCTGTTGGAAAATAATTTCCAATTATTGAAAATACAAATCAGTGATGTATGTATTTAGACTAAAATCAATATCAACTGCTTTTGGATCCAAACTGAACTACGCTGCCAACTGTAATTAATACACAACTGGCATTCATGGCTTTTCTTACTTTTATCACTAACAAAAACTCATATTTTTTAAGTTAAGCTAATTCGAGAAATCTGTAAAAATGGTTACTTACATGTATAAAGACCAATGCATGCAGGAAGAAAGTTTTACTGTAAAATTATTTTAAAAAAGAGGTCATTTTAAGAAAAAGTATGGATAACTTTCAAGTTACCTTGTTGTTTATGATTTGTTTGTATTGTTTACTAACTAACTAAATTGTTAAAATTACTAAATTGAATTAAGATTTTTGTTTTTCTAATGATTAAATAAAATGTTCTCATTACACATCACAATAAACGTTTGTGTGAAAGAAATACTACTTTTAACCCCAAAACCAAAAAGAAAAACGTCTCTGGTTACGACTGTAACCTTAGTTCCCTGAGAACAGGAACGAGACGCTGCGCCGGAAAGACGCCACGGGAAACGCCTCAGCGTGACCGGTGTCTGAATCGCTATCCAATCACATCAATCCTATTGACCGCGACAGCCTCTGATGTCATCACCATGCGACCAGGAAGTATATAAGGGCGCCATGCAAACACAACACTATCCTCTTCGTCTGAAGGGACTGTTGGCGGGCAGGCAGGCCCCGATGGCATGGCAAGCGACGCAGCGCCTCGCTCCTGTTCTCAGGGAACTAAGGTTACAGTCAGACCAGAGACGCTCCTTCGAAGGGAACTCGCGCCGCGCCGGAAAGACGCCACGGGAACGATATACCCACGCCCATGCCGAGGGGAGTGCATGCCCACTGGCAGTGACAACTGTCAGGACAAGCACATTCAACTGAAATGCCTGAACCACTCCCCCTCTGGTCACACCAGGCTGTCAGTGACAGCATCCCCTATCGGTCAAAGCCCAAGCTATAAGCCTTGGGGGCACCTTCGCAACCGCATGAAGTCCTCCCGGCCGCTCAAAGGCCTGGAACCAGCCCATTCAACAGAAGGGGTTCCTTTAAGGAATGTGGCTAGGGGACCCGAGGGTGCCCCAGCCAGTCACTATTCGGGAAAACCTTCACCGAATGCCACCAGGAGGCCAGACCTGGCATTCACTAAAGTGGACGCTTCCGTCGGCCAGCCCTGTCTGTTGAGAAACAGAGCCTCTGGAATGCGCCTCCGGGGAGGCGGCCAGCCTGGGGACTGCAAGACTGGCAGTGTCCGCCTCAGGCCAGACCTCAGAGACGGGCCATCCTGGAGAGCAGCGCCAGCTTAGTGCTTTCCGACCCTTGCTAGCGAGGAGCTCAGCCGCTCGATCCTAGGATCTACCAAGCGCATCTCTTATGGCGCTCGGGAGGCCTAACAGGCCTACATGCCGATCTAACTGGGGAGGCCCCAGGGCCTACACCGACAGATCAGGCCCAGGCGGCTGTAAGCTCACATACGACCCTCCCTTGAGGGGAGCTCCTAGGCCTGCCCGGTAGGTACTCATGCTGTAGGCAACCTACGCAAGTCCCCGTCCTGTAGGGACCGCATAGCAGCAGCGCTGCGTCGTGCTAGGGTATGCAACCGTCTTTCAGGTGATGCCGGCTAAAAACCCGAACCTGATAGCACGTGACCACTAGCTGTCAGCGTAAGCCAGTTAAGTGTTCCCATCCAGGCCAGGTGTAATGGCAGCAGGGACCCGGCTTGATTCGTCCTCAGGGAGGCCTAGGAGGCCGATATTACCGAGAAGCCGACCGTGCTAACTGCACGAGTGTTGGCCCCAAGGGGCTCGCCCTCAGGGAAGCCGAAGCCTCCTGCCATCTGACCACAGTTGAGCTAGCCATCGAGGTAGCTGTAAACGGCACTCACTCCCTCAGGGAGGCCTAAAGCGCCTACCACCTGACGGCCACCTGCTAACCGCGTGGGGCCCTATACCAGAGGAGTGGGGACCAGGACTCATTCCTTCCTGCGGGCATGTGAGACCTACGCAGGGGCTCGCCTCCAGGGAGGCCCGGCGAGGCCTACCACCTGGCATCCATACTTGCTAGCGACCACGCTAGCTTGTCACCAGGACCGAGGCCGGGAACTTCCTACCCAAGGAAGCCCAGGAGGGCCTACTCCTCGAACAGCGCATATACCGGCCAACTGAGCATACAGCTCAGGGGCTCATCCTCAGGGAGGCCTTACTTTGGGAGGCCTGCTACCTGCTGGACGTGCGCAACGTCTGAAGTCCCAGCGCTCGCCTCTGGGGAGGCCCAAAGAGGCCTCCCGTGTAATGGCGAGTCTCAGGGCGGCCTGGAGAGGCCTAACGCCTAATGGCAGCCCACCATTAGCGGTCTAGTGACTGAAGGCCAGGAATGTGTCCCCAGGGGAGGCCAGGTGAGGCCTACTACCCATTGGTGAATCTCACAGGAGGCCCCGCAGGACCTGCTACCTGTCAGCCGTCCATACTACCTGCCTTGGCGTTGGAAACCAGGGAACGACCTCCGGGAGGCCCGGCAAGGCCTGCCACCTGATAGCAGAACGTGCCAGCTGTACTCCCAGCTAGCAACCGTGCTCCCTGTCACAGAGGTTGGGAACCAGAACTCACCCACAGGAGGCCTGATTTTTTTTTTTTTTTTTTAAAGTACACATATGACCCGCAGGGGCTGCATATGGGAAACTCTAGGTACCAGCCGAAGGTGGACTTTTAACCCTAGGGGTGGCAGGGACATGCCAAGGGAAGAAACCCGCCACTGCGGAGGCTTACGGTGAAATACACGTGTGGGGTCGCCGGAGGCGTAACCATGCACACGGGCACCTGGCCGGCCGTGACCGAAACCCGGGAACACCTCTCAGGGGAAGCCAGGCGAGGCCTGCTGACCCACGGCAGACCCTCAGGAGGCCTAGAGCGGCCTGCTACCTGTCATCTGGGTGACTGAAGCCCAGAAACACCCTCGGGAAGGCTAGACAAGGCCTGCTACTCTTTTTTCCTTACCGCAGCAGGCCCTCAAGCCAGCTATGGGCATCTTGCAGCCCACCTCCGGGGAGGCCAGAAGCGCCTACTGCCCGGCAGCGAGTTTCTGAGGAGGTCTGCAGGCCTACTGCCTACCGGAAACTGACGAAGAACTGTTTTGATTCATACAGTTATCACCTGGGGACTCATCCCCAGGGAGGCCAAAAAAGGGCCTACTAGTCGCAGGTTCTGCTGAAACTGACATCGCTGAGGGAAATCCTCCCAGGCCCACACGGGCTGTGATGTCGGGACTCTCGCAGGGTGGCCTAACGAGGCCTCCTACCCGCCGGTGTCCGCTGCCGAGACTGCCGGCACCAGCTGCTACCAGCCGGCTGCCTTCACACGCCCTTACCAGGGCTGGTTCCAACCCATGGTCTCTCAGAGTCCTCCATGCGATGGCGCAGTCTCTCCGGCAGTGCCTACAACATAGACCTAAACACATTGCACATAGCAGTGTACTCAGCAAAAGTGCCCTAAACCCTCTAAAGCAAGGGGAGTACAACTTACGCCACCTGCTTCGGGAGGCCGCTGCCCGCTTATCCCGCGGCCTGCCATTCATGCGAGGGCGCAGCCATGGCAATGCTTCGGCTTCCAGGGGAGCATCCGACCAAACCATACGGGCACGAGGTTGCGAAGTGCAGCTCACCCCAAGCCCTAAAAGGTGGAGCAGAAGATACAGAGCAGACAGCAAAACATTTCATAAATATGCTGATCGCTGGCCAGACATCCTCCAGGATGGCTAGGCCGCCAGAAGATGGCGGCCACAATAGCTCTGGAAAGCGGGTTAGCAAAAGCAGCCTGCGCGCGCATGCGGAGGGCGCAAAAACCCCGCCCCCACCACTGGCTGAGTCGCTGTTCATTCTGCTACACACCCACCTGCATTACTATAACCCCAGAACGCAGAGAAGGGGGGCGGGCCTTGGCCGGACGACTCTGTAACAAGAGGAGGCTGAGCTAGGGATACACAACACACTGATTTTAAATATTTAAAAACAGGCTCAGGGCGGACACCTAACCATTTGGGAACGCCCTATCCCATAGCAAACTGCCTAGGCCAACCGTGCGGCGCCCTCACAAACCGGGCCAGCCTGCACTAGATCTAACAAAGCTTGGGAAATATACAGAACCCCGCCAGTCCCACAAAGCCCCATAGGGCTGGGCATAGATCCCGCTGTAGTTCACACAACAGCCCCACACACCTGTCAAATCTTCCACAGGGAGAGAACCACTGTTTTATCCGGCGGTGGCTACTGGCACTCAGCTTCAGCTAGGAAAGCACTCACCCAAGGACGCTACATCCCATGGGACTGTAAGCGGAGAAAACTCGGGTTATTTATTTATATATATTTATATTTATATTGCGGTTATGCTCTCGCCGGAGCTAACGGCCCAAAACCGAACTACTTCGTAAATCAGATCGTTTAGCCACCGCCGGGGAACTACAGGCCCTGTAGTATCCCGCGACGATCAATCCATAATCCCTCGAACCCGCTCAGGGAAGCGCCAGAGTCCTTGTAATAAGAGAACAATTCCTCTCAGAGGGGACTCACCAGTTCGCCTCCGTGCTCCATGATAATCTTTTTCTTCCATTAGCATGTATAGGTGCACCACCAACCTGAGGGGGCGCTCTCCAACCAGGCTTAGGCGGTGCCAGAGTCTCACATCCGCTCATCATGGGCCCCGCCCGGCCCGATGTTAGGCGCCGCGAGAAAAGTGGGAGGAAGGGAAGTCTTCTCTACCTGCGCGCTCTAGGGGGCGGAGACTTCTTTCCCCGCCAGCGCTGGTTCCGGTTCTCACCGCCGCCTTCCTCGGTTCCGGGTGTCCCGCCTCTTCTGCGCCCTACCCCGAGCCAGAGGGGGCGCACGAGAAGCGACGCTCACGCGCTGGTCCTGCCTCCGGTCCTCAGACCGTGGCGGACCAGGGACACCCGCCTGCCTGGGCGCGGCCCCGACCTCAGCGGAATACATGATTTAAATGCCGCTGAAGCGCGCCGCCTCCTGAACCTTCCCACCACCGCCGACGGAGGTGCCGAAGAGCTCAGAGGGCGAAACCGGGCATCGAGGAGAAATGCCTTCTCTTTCTCCCCGATGTCCGCCAGGTTCAACCACAGATGTCTCTCCGTGGCCACCATAGCCGCCATCGACCGCCCGATGGCGACCGCTGTCTGCTTGGTGGCCCGGAGAGCAAAACTGGTGCGGCGCAGCTCGCCATCGCATCAGGGGCAGGCCCTCCTGATCGAGGTCCTTCAGCAGATCAGCCTGATATGCTTGCAACCCCGCCATGGTGTGCAACGCCGCCGCAGCCTGACCCGCTGACGGTACGCCTGCCATTCAAGCGGAAGTCGCTTTAAAGGTTTAGACGGCAGGGTGGGAGCTCTCAGTGTCGATGCCCGCCAGATGCGAGATAGTTCGCAAACGCCTCGCCAATCGGGCGCATCGACACATACCCCGCTCGCCACTCCTCCACATCAGCGTTAGCCCGCTGATGGTGATGGAAGCGGGCGACACGGGACTTCCATGCCCCCGCGATCTGATCATGGAGATCGGGAGGAATGGAAGACTCGAGAGCCGGGGCCATGGCCGGAAAGAAACCGATCATCCAACCGACTTGAATGAGCGGCCTCCTCCCTAACGCGCCGCCACGGCAGCTGTAGCCTAAAGACGGCGCTGCTCCATAACCTCCAACAGCTCCTCAGACACGGGCAGGATGGCTGGGAGGTTCGGCCTCGGCCGCGCCACCACCCTCCACTTCCATCCCTTGCTGAGGTGGAAGTACTGCAGCTGACGAAGAGGAGGAGTCATAGTCCAGCTCCTCCTCCGACAGCTGCCCTCGCGATCTGGCCGCCGTGAAGGACAACCTCCTTCTCTAACCGATGGGCCAGATCCAGCTGGGAGCCCCAGGACAAACGCCGCCAGCCTCGGCATGAGCGGGACCGCCCCCAGCCGCCGGCCCTTCTTCCCTCAAGAAGAGGGCCAGACGAGAGCGGAGCGTTCTCAAGGGAAAACGCTCACAGTTTGCACAGGATCCTCTCCCAGGCAGAACACACAGAGAGTGTGTGTGTCCTCAGGCGTGAGAAACCTGGGACACGGATCCGCGCACTTGTGAAAGTTGCGCTTCTTCTCTGTGCATTTCTTACTTGACATTTTTTCTTTAATAGCCAACTCAGACAAACAGTCCCTGAAGACGAAGAAGATGGTGTTGTGTTTGCATGGCGCCCTTATATACTTCCTGGTCGCATGGTGATGACATCAGAGGCTGTCGCCGGTCAATAGGATTGATGTGATTGGATAGCGATTCAGACACCGGTCACGCTGAGGCGTTTCCCCCGTAGCGTCTTTCCGACGCAGCGAGTTCCCTTTCGAAAGGAACTGACATACTTTAAGAAATGAAGGTACACACACCCTGTAATTGAAACACACACACACACACACACACACACACACACACACACACACAAACTGACATACTTTAAGAAATGAAGGTACACACACACCTGTAATTGAAACACACACACACACACACAAACACACACACACACACACACACACACACACACATGTTGTGTTTCCATGTTTTGTGGGGACATTCCATAGGCGTAATGCATTTTATACTGTACAAACCGTATTTTCTATCCCCCTACACTGCCCCTGCCCCTAAACCTACCCATCACAGGAGACATTCTGCATTTTTACTTTTTCAAAAAACATCACTTAGTGTGATTTAAAAGATGTTTTCCTCATGGGGACCAAAAAAATGTCCCCACAAGGACAAAAATTTGGATATTGCCATCTTTGTGGGGACATTTTGTCCCCATACCGTAGGGATTACCAGTCCACACACACACACACACACACACTCTCACTCACTCACGACAAATTAACTTAAAACACAAATGTATTCATTTAAGAATGAGAACAGAAGCAAATAGAAAGTTTGTGAATTGCATTATAAAAGACAGTTACATTATATAAACAGGTGAACTAGATCAGATGTGAGGTTAGTGGTCATTTTATGTGTTGTAAGCAGGGCCAGACTGGGACAAAATTTCAGGCCATTCCTAAACACTCACAACAAATTTTGTAACCATGGAGATCCATATCGTTTGTATGGTCATCATCACATAATAAAGGTTTACATCCTTAGGCTGTGCAAAATAATTAAAGGTTCTATCTTGAACTGCACCTTCGCTTTCCTTTTCCTTTTATAGTTTTTTTCTGAATGCATAAACCCTAACCGTGATTCTTATAGCACAATTTCTAAAACTATTAATACGTATAGCAAATCCACTCACTGAGTTTGCAAAACTAAAAGCACAAACACTGCTTTGCACTCAGTTTACAATTTGGTAACACACACTTTGCAAAACTGTAGGAACAATCCACTGCACAACACTCTTTTTGCAGAACTGTAAGCACAACTCATCTAGCGTATAGCGTTAGTTCTGGCAGGGCACGTTAGTCAACCTTGCATCAGTGATGTCAGCTGACCTCGTCTGCCTATAGGAATACGGTGCCTATCACAGCATGCATATTTAAGCTCATTCAGTATTATCAGCTGCGATCGCGTTCTCCAGAGCTAATTACCCTCCTCCATCCCCAGCTCTCCTCTCGTCAGTCAGGATTTTGCATCTGATTCCCCCTGAATCAGACTAAATTTCCCAAATGAGGTTGTACATTTTAATATTGACATTACTGTTTTTGCCTATTGCTTACACACGTTTTGCTAAATTTGGCTTATTGTGTCAAAACTCTATACACAAGCAAATAAGACACAACATTGGGAAATAAACCATTCACATATATGTCAAATTGAAACTCAATTTGACAAAAATGATACCCACTTGCATCATATGAATACACTTTCAGATCAGCAGCAACACACTATAGTCTACTTTATATAAAAACTACAGTCTTTTGTTTTCAATGTTTTTATTCAGTTCCATAGAGGGCAACTTCAAAAATGAAGTGATGAATTCAAAATCATTACATTAGTATGTTTTACAGTACAGTCAAAAATAAAACAAACAATACACTACTGTAAACACAGAAAAACACAATTGTGCGAAGTGGGCTTATGGATCCTGCCGCCTGTTGGGATCTGGCCACAGGATCTCATCAACATCACAAGCAATGTCTTCTCTTGCTAAGCATCGGGGAAAATATCCCCTTGTTTGCCGAATCCATCCCTGGATTGACCTCACCTCAATGTCTCCGCAGGCCTGTTCCATGGCCTGCAGAAGAGGCATACGGGCATGTGGTTGGCGGACATATACGCGCCATCTCCAAGCGGAAAAAAATTCCTCTATAGGATTTAGAAATGGCGAGTAAGGGGGCAAGTACAGAACTTCAAATTGATCATGGTTGGTGAACCAGTTCTGGACCAGAGCAGCCCGATGGAAACTGACATTATCCCAGACAACAACAAACCTGGGCTGCTCTGGTCCATCCTGTACAACTGCATCATGAAGTGCATCTAGAAATGTGATTGTGTTGCGCATTATAGGCACCCAGTTTGGCATGATGGTGCAGTAGCCCTCGAAGACTTATGGCAGCACACAGGTGATATTTCCCCCGCGCTGCCCCGGTCTGTTTTTGCTAAGGTTGAATCCAGCCTCGTCAATGTAAATACATTCATGCGGCTGGGCAGCTCCATCCATGTCCAAGATTCTCTGTAACAAAAAATACATGTTGTGGATGGCTTTACTCAAAGCACACACTTACACTGATACATTTACAGAACCGACCCATCCGACCACACAGGTACCAGTGAAGCTTTCTGAATGAATCTATGTGGTACTAATCCAGTGGTACATATTCATCTGTTGCTGGACTGCACCCATTCTTTATTGTAAATGTAAAGGACGGAAACACTTACCTGTACATAATCATGTCGCAGTTCTTTGACCCTGACACTGTTCCTCTCAAATGGGACCCTGTACAGTTGCTTCATGGTCATGTTGTGCTTTACCAAGATCCGTCTGATAGTTGTGATGCTTACTCGATTTATGTTGTTGAATACTTGCCTATCTGCAAGTATTTGTTGCTGTAGCCGGAGGAGACGGATTGCATTATTTGCTCTGACTAGGTTCACTATGGCAAGTTCCTGCTGTTCGGTGAACAGGCGTCCACCCCCAGCAGGTCTTCTAGCCCTTCTGTAGAAAAATGCAACCACAAATTGTTCTCGTTTGCTTCTTTTACAGTACTGTGTATACTGAACTTTACTGTATTTACTATACACAGTACTGGAACATCTCAACACGTTATCACGGCATGTTTCACAAAACTACCACTTTTGTTGAAAAAGGAGCATTAGCCACCCTGGAATACAATACATGTGATACAGTAACGTGATATGGTACAGTACTGTAAATACTCTAGATACAGTCTGAGTAGAGTAGAGAGTTGAAGACATACCTGTTTTCCAGTCAGAATGTCCTTATTATTGATGAAACTGTGAAGCGGCTTAGATTAGGATGGACTCTCTGCCCAGCTTCCCTCATAGTCAGGCACGAGTGTCCAGTGAGGGCTCCAGCCCGCGACGAGTGTCCAGTGAGGGCTCCAGCCCATGACGAGTGTCCAGTGAGGGCTCCAGCCCGCGAGTGTCCAGTGAGGGCTCCAGCCCATGACGACTGTCCAGTGAGGGCTCCAGCCCATGACGAGTGTCCAGTGAGGGCTCCAGCCCGCGACGAGTGTCCAGTGAGGGCTCCAGCCCGCGACGAGTGTCCAGTGAGGGCTCCAGCCCATGACGAGTGTCCAGTGAGGGCTCCAGCCCATGACGAGTGTCCAGTGAGGGCTCCAGCCCATGACGACTGTCCAGTGAGGGCTCCAGCCCATGACGAGTGTCCAGTGAGGGCTCCAGCCCATGACGAGTGTCCAGTGAGGGCTCCAGCCCATGACGAGTGTCCAGTGAGGGCTCCAGCCCATGACGAGTGTCAGTGAGGGCTCCAGCCCATGACGAGTGTCCAGTGAGGGCTCCAGCCCATGACGAGTGTCCAGTGAGGGCTCCAGCCCATGACGAGTGTCCAGTGAGGGCTCCAGCCCGCGAGTGTCCAGTGAGGGCTCCAGCCCGACGAGTGTCCAGTGAGCTCCAGCCCATGACGAGTGTCCAGTGAGGGCTCCAGCCCATGACGAGTGTCCAGTGAGGGCTCCAGCCCATGACGAGTGTCCAGTGAGGGCTCCAGCCCATGACGAGTGTCCAGTGTCCAGTGAGGGCTCCAGCCCGGCGAGTGTCCAGTGAGGGCTCCAGCCCATGACGAGTGTCCAGTGAGGGCTCCAGCCCGTGACGAATGTCCAGTGAGGGCTCCAGCCCGTGACGAATGTCCAGTGAGGGCTCCAGCCCGCGACGAGTGTCCAGTGAGATCTCCAGCCCACGACGAGTGTCCAGTGAGAGCTCCAGCCCACGACGAGTGTCCAGTGAGGGCTCCAGCCCGCCATGGGTGTCCAGTGAGGTCTTCAGCCCAACACGAGTGTCCAGTGAAAGCTCCCCTTTCTCTGAGTCCTTGTCCTATCTGTATAGATTATGTTGCTGCCTACCTGTATGACTCACCTGAGTATCCTTTATCATTAAACTTACTTATTGTATTTACCTGTCTTCGCCTTCCTGCCTGCACACACCCGTGACTAACTACGGAAAGCACAAAGTGTCCGACCTTGTGGCCGTCTCTGTACTCCTCCAACTCCTGCAACTGGCAGATCTGGTCAAAGGGAAAAACATGTCAGCATTTATTGAGTACACTGTAATAAAAGAATGTATATACATTTATTTGTTTAAAATTGTCACAGTAGTGCTGGTCTCCTCATTGCCATTAACTTTTTTGAATATGATGTCTGGTGATTCTTTGATCTGTTATAATGATTCAAATCACACTGAACAGAATGAAAAAGTTCCTAGTCAAATTAAGAAAATACATTAACTGTGTTAATAATGTCATTTATACATGTATATGATAATCTAATCCAATAAATTAACTTTGCATTTACTATTAAACAATACACTTTGATTTATGCCATGAGGGCTATAATTTTATGTGTACTTTGATATTCATGGCAAATTAATAACATTATGATCCAACCTCTTAACTCAGATACAGGCTTGGATTTTGATTCTCACACATTTTTAGTTTATTTATTATTCATAAGTCAAAAAAAAAAAACAAAAAAAAATCTAGCATAAATGTGTAAATTTCAACACAAATGCAGTTTGGAACGAACATGAACAACACACACAGAGAGAGAGAGAGAGAGAGAGAGAGAGAGAGAGAGAGAGAGAGAGAGAGAGAGAGAGAGAGAGAGAGAGAGAGAGAGAGAGAGAGAGAGAGAGAGAGAGAGAGAGAGAGAGAGAGAGAGAGAGAGAGAGAGAGAGAGAGAGAGTACATTTGGATTATTAAATCACTGGAAGAGAGAGAGAGAGAGAGAGAGAGAGAGAGAGAGAGAGAGAGAGAGAGAGAGAGAGAGAGAGAGAGAGAGAGAGAGAGAGAGAGAGAGAGAGAGAGAGAGAGAGAGAGAGAGAGAGAGAGAGAGAGAGAGAGAGAGTCAAAATAATAGCAGTACAATGTGACTAACCAGAATAATCAAGGTTTTTAGTATATTTTTTATTGCTACGTGGCAAACAAGTTACCAGTAGGTTCAGTAGATTCTCAGGAAACAAATGAGACCCAGCATTCATGATATGCACGCTCTTAAGGCTGTGCAATTGGGGTATTATTTGAAAGGGTGTGTTCAAAAAATAGCAGTGTCTACCTTTGACTATACAAACTCAAAACTATTTTGTACAAACATTTTTTTCTGGGATTTAGCAATCCTGTGAATCACTAAACTAATATTTAGTTGTATGACCACAGTTTTTAAAACTGCTTGACATCTGTGTGGCATGGAGTCAACCAACTTGTGGCACCTCTCAGCTGTTATTCCACTCCATGATTCTTTAACAACATTCCACAATTCATTCACATTTCTTGGTTTTGCTTCAGAAACAGCATTTTTGATATCACCCCACAAGTTCTCAATTGGATTAAGGTCAACCAACTTGTGGCACCTCTCAGCTGTTATTCCACTCCATGATTCTTTAACAACATTCCACAATTCATTTTGTTGGTTTGGAACCAAGAATTTGCCCGTTTACTAGTGTGTTTTGGGTCATTGTCTTGTTGAAACAACCATTTCAAGGGCATGTCCTCTTCAGCATAGGGCAACATGACCTCTTCAAGTATTTTAACATATGCAAACTGATCCATGATCCCTGGTATGCGATAAATAGGCCCAACACCATAGTAGGAGAAACATGCCCATATCATGATGCTTGCACCTCCATGCTTCACTGTCTTCACTGTGTACTGTGGCTTGAATTCAGAGTTTGGGGTCGTCTCACAAACTGCCTGTGGCCCTTGGACCCAAAAAGAACAATTTTACTCTCATCAGTCCACAAAATGTTCCTCCATTTCTCTTTAGGCCAGTTGATGTGTTCTTTGGCAAATTGTAACCTCTTTTGCACATGCCTTTTTTTTAACAGAGGGACTTTGCGGGATTCTTGAAAATAGATTAGCTTCACACAGACGTCTTCTAACTGTCACAGTACTTACAGGTAACTCCAGACTGTCTTTGATCATCCTGGAGGTGATCATTGGCTGAGCCTTTGCCATTCTGGTTATTCTTCTATCCATTTTGATGGTTGTCTTCTGTTTTCTTCCACGTCTCTCTGGTTTTGCTCTCCATTTTAAGGCATTGGAGATCATTTTAGCTGAACAGCCTATCATTTTTTTGCACCTCTTTATAGGTTTTCCCCTCTCCAATCAACTTTTTAATCAAAGTACGCTGTTCTTCTGAACAATGTCTTGAACGACCCATTTTCCTCAGCTTTCAAATGCATGTTCAACAAGTGTTGGCTTCATCCTTAAATAGGGGCCACCTGATTCACACCTGTTTCTTCACAAAATTGATGACCTCAGTGATTGAATGCCACACTGCTATTTTTTTGAACACACCCCTTTCAACTAATTCAACTAATTCAACGAATTGCCCAATTGCACAGCCTTAAGAGCGTGCATATCATGAATGCTGGGTCTCATTTGTTTTCTGAGAATCTACTGAACCTACTGGTAACTTGTTTGCCACGTAGCAATACAAAAATATACTAAAAACCTTGATTATTCTGGTTAGTCACATTGTACTGCTATTATTTTGAACAATACTGTATATTCACAAAATATACACCACATTTAAATTAAAGCTTAATTTTCAGCAGCCATTATTCCAGTCTTCAGTGTCACGTGATCTTTCAGAAATCTGGTGCTCAGAATACATAATTTTAAATACAGTTATTTAAAACTGAAATCTTATGCAACATTATAAATGTGTATACTGTCACTTTTGATATGTCCTTGTTAGGGTTTGATATGTCCTTGTTAAATGTTTGAACGGTACATCGGGTACACTGGAATGCTGCTGAGCTTGTTTCAATTTCAAAGTCCAAACAGCACTTTACTTAACAGATAAGGCTGTTTTTCTACTCAACTTGTAGAGAATAATGAGCAGTACATCTCTTCAATAAAACTACAATTAGCTATTTGTGTAAAGTTTCCTTAAGGAAATATACCTCATATATCTTGCAAAATTAAGCACTACAACCAAAACTACACATAGCATTATCAAAATCAAACTTTTGCTCAAAATGGCACATATTACCAGATTTTTTGTCTAACCAACTACACACATAATGAAAAGCACTCTCATCTTTAGTGTGCTGTGCCAAAATACTAAAATATTCAGATTGTTCACATGCACAGAAATATTTGCAGATACACACACATGCTGTTAAAACATTTTTTTGTTTTAATGTTCACCAAACAAGTCAGTGTGACAAAAAACTGTAATCATTTATATATTGCTCCACCCTCGTCTGTTCACTTAAATACAGGCATTTGGCTTCATATGATCAGATCACTGTCTGCAGAAACATGGTAAGCTTTCATTACAATATTGCTTATGTTTTTGTTTAATATAAAGATTTTAGGATTGTCATATCCTAATAATAACAATTTTAATTTTCACAATTAATTACAGGATTCATTAAATGTGTGTCAGTTGAATGTGGTATTTTATACTTGTTTTATACAATGATAATGCAATTTCACAATACAATCACTGCAAATTACTTTACTTTTGTTAAGCAAACATGCTATTATTATTCATTGTTGTAAAATAAATTCACCTCAATACTGCAGCTTACAGGTAAAACTATTTAAAGTTTAACATTGGATCAATTGCTTTATTTGCTTGTGTTTGTTGACTGTGAAGAGGTCTGTGGCTTTGGGTTTGTTTCTGTGCGTTGTCCTTCCTCTGGTCAATGCTGCATGCTTCATGGAGGAACTCAAAACACCAGGTATATACACACATAAACTTTCCTTTGCTTTTATTGCACGACTAAAACGTCTGACCCATTTTTTCTGAATTCTCTGATCCTTGATAGTTACGTTTTGCCAGGACTCTACAGATAAGACTTGGCATCCTGTTGGATCCACTTGGAGAAACAGTAAATGTATTGACTGCAGATGTTCTCCTAATTCCAAGAGCTGCTGTGAAGCGTAAGTATATTTTATGTTTACTAGTGACATCACCTGTGGTATTGATTTCCTCAGAATTGAGTTGTTAAAGTAAATGGGATCGTTTTGGGAGGATTTAATAGAAATGTGAAGCTTGTTAAAAAAAAAAAAAAAGGACTTACAACAAATCTTTTAAAATTGTGAATTACTTGAGCTGTAAAGATTATTCTATTTTAGGCATGAATTTGAGGTTTAGGTGTTACACTGTCATGGCAAGAATTATTATTATTATTTGATCCATGTGCAGAAATTTAATAGAAAAATACTTTAAGACCCAAGGCCATAGTGGGGGATCACTGTTGCTCTCTATCACAAAAGCATTAGGTTAAAGGTGTTTTTGCCTTATTTGGAAGGGTCATGAATATAAATGTTGAGCTCTGCTCTGATTGGCTTATTTCAGCAGCTCACACAAGTGCAGTAGTTCAACACAATCGCCAACAGCACAAGCGGCTCCTGAGTCCAGACAGAACACAGACCGACTGAATGACAATTTAAAGGGTTACTTCAGCGATTAGCTTTAAGCGTTGTATCAGTAGAAACCCAGGAGTATATTCGAATTATCGTACATTCCTCCCTCATATCCCTCTGAGACGAGAGAATTATGTATTTTATTTCTGGAAAAAATCCTCTGATGACGCAAATATCGTCATTTTGCATCATCGGAGGAGTTTTTGTCCAGAGGCTGAAGACTACAGCCAGCAGGAGGCGCTGTTTCCACATGTTTTCAACATCACACTCACAGCACTCAGCTCGGGGAGCTGCGGAGATTCATGTAAACGGAGCGGTGAAGAGCAAAGTGAGTGTTTCAACTTTTCAAATGAATTCCTATGAAAGTTAAGCTTCCAAAGACATGAACTGAACACGCGCCAGACTGAACACACACTGTGATGTTATGCCTCGGCCGTGCTTACCTCAGCTCATGTGATGAATGTAATCCGATCCTGCTGCGTTTGTGCCGTGACACTCAATCAGCTCACTCGCATTATATCGAACAGACACGTTCAGTTTTTAATTGTACTGTCTCTAACTGAACTGATTTTCTGAAAATGAACGCAGTGGGCAAGTGATCCAGTAATCCAGAAGCCGTGCCTAGAGTGGCCAAGCAGGGCAGCGAAGCATTCTGGGAGTTGTTGTCTTTTATCCCCATGAGACAAAAATAAATGTTCTGCCTTTTCTCAGTCTAGAAGGCACAAAATTAAAAAATAATTTCACATTTCTACTACATAAATGACCCAGTTTAAATACAGATTCATCTTCCCAGGTCTGAAGTACCCCTTTAAGCAGAAAATCTCAAATGGAGGTCGCTGAAATACAGTTTACTTGTTTGTCTGTGTTTTCAGATCATCCGCACATGTGAGAGAGAGTTCGCATACATATGGTTGCCAGATTGCACACGTTTAAGTAAAACACCAGATAGAATACGCAAGCACGCAAGCACCGCAAGCACTAACGCTCCTCATTCCCCCAAATTAAGAACTTTAAATTAAATTGGTGCTGTATCCTGTTATAGATAAACATCAGCCATGCCTGTTGACAGTTCTGTTCTGTGGGAAGGCTATGAAAAGTGCTCACAATGGTATTCGCCCGTTTTCAGTGGTCTTTTTCAAGCACAAGATTTACCTATGAAGGAGGAAACAATGGGGTTTGAGGCTAATGGTATGTTAGTTCCATATACAGAACTCTTATTATTCAACTATGCCAAGGTTGTATATGCCAAATACAGTTTTTCATTCTCGGGCACCATTAACTCATTCATTTTGGTTCCCTTTGAAGGAACTCAATGGTGTGACAGTTGCACTATGGGAACACTTTCAGCGTGTGCAGCACATCTCTGAATATAAATCACCTTTAAATCTAAATCACCTTTAAATCAAATCACCTTTATTTATATAGCGCTTTTACAACTCCAATTGTTTCAAAGCAGCTTCAGTGTTAACAGGAAGATAATGCAACAGATAATTCTACTGTCTGAGGAAGTCATATGACGCCACTCAACGCGCTGGCATGACCTGGCATTCTAAAATTGGTTGACAGATTATTTTTCAGAGAGCCCAATCACGAAAATATGTAACAATAATATGTGGAATGTATATGCCAAAATGAGTTTTGGCATATACATTCCACGACATTCACACTCGTACTATTGATCATTCTCATGTGATCGTGTTGTTTTCAGATTATTTTTGACCGCATTACAGTTCTGAATATAACTTATACATGTTGCTTTGCAATTATATTCATTGTGGAAAGTGATACATCTGAAATTAATTATTCATCATGCAACTGGGTAAAAACTGAATATGAAATAAATATTTCAAGATAATATTTTCTTAAATTTGCTTTGGCATTAGTGGCAATACAAAAGCCAAGTATTCAAGGGTTTAGTTGTGGTTTTTTGAACATTAGCATTTTATCTTTACATAGAGGAAATATAATAAAGGCCATCAAAACTTGCATTTCCTAAAATATATATACATTTGCATAAATACTTTAATTCAAATAGCCTAATTCACCTTCTTTCCATCAAGAAACCTGTGTTGCATGCTGTGTTTGTGTGCTTTCTACTTCAATAAGCAGTCAAACTAACTTAACAGACTTAACGCTTGTCGGTTAGTCGGGGCCATCTGATCATTCTGATTGGCTGTTCAGCTAGCGAACCAGTGCACGAGAAAAACCTCCCCCAGAAGTGATCGTCTGTGGTGAGCGAGATTCTGAGGTGCTCTGTTTATATCCTTGTAGCTCTTCCAGGTTACCCGCTTTGAGTAACAAAAACAGACCACTGCCACCAGCTGGTACGGAAAGCTATTTACTCTTACGCAGGCGCAGAACGGACGTGCTACTTGGCCGTCTGATGTCGAGTGTCGGCTTGGTGTGTCAGGGCAACTTTGGACCCAGACGCTGCTGATGTAAGCCAGCTCCGCAGTCTGCTTCTGCTTCGTCTTCGCCACTAGTTGGTCGGCGTCGGTTTGGCGTATTCCTTGCTTAATACTTCTTCTATCCTCCTTCTAGGAGGTTCGGGTTTGAGCAGGCAACTGACAGTATAGAAGAGATGGACTGTATCGCCATGGGCGTACCACCCCCTAACCTGTCAGGACTATAAGCCCCCCGGTTGGGCTGCTTTTTGGAACTTTTATAATGCTTGTAAAGGTGGAATAAAAGTGGTTGATTGCCACAGGCAACCCACTCTTTGATAGGGTGAACATATTTTGATTACCGAAAACCAGGACACTCTGCCCAGCAATGAGATACTCAAATGATACTCAAAGTTTACTCAAAGATTTAGTATGCCCCCTCTGTCTGGATAGAAAATTGTTATATTAGGGCCAGGACAGGACAGGACTTGAAAACAGAACATGTCCTGGGAAAACAACGTTTGGTCACCCTACGCTTTGGTCTATTTACTCACTTTCAGTTGAAAGATGTAGCCTTTGTTCCCAAGGACTCTAGAAGTTCAGTCAGCATTGAGCTGAGGTGAGTGTTCGTGCGTTTAGCAAATGAAAGCTCTAAAAACATTCTCTTGGTAAGCATCTACGCAGAACTGAAAGATCACCCTGGGCTCAGATCCCTGGGCTATATGCTTGATTCTCTTGTAGTTTCTATAACAGCTTGAGGCCAGGCATTTTTTCAGTATGGGTATTAATGTTCCCATAGTGTCAGCAACTGATACAGCATCAAGTTCCCTTAAAAGTGAGCATCTCTGGGTTAAATATGTAACCCCGCTCCCTGAGAAGGGAATGAGACGCTGCATTGCATTGCCATACTTTAGGAAACCTGCGCTTCTTCCTTCAGACAAATAAAAGTTGATGATGTTTAATGCAGGCGCCATTTTATAGTCATGCCGGTGCACTAAATGACATCATATGACTGCCTTGGCCAATATGATTCACCCTTCGCTGAAAGTTTGATTGACAGGCGATCTGAAGAATCACATCCCCGAATCTGCCGTTTCGTCCAATAAAGCAGTCAAGAGAGTTAGTAGATTAACGTCGGTGGACTTGAACTTGAAAAACTTTGTGTACTTTTCACAGTTGAAACAACATTTCAACTGTGGAATGGAAGGAAGAGATGATTGGTTCATGAGCAGCTTTAACTGAGGCGTTACAGCGATCACGACACATTAAAAAGCCACAAACGCCATTTATTGTTTAAATTTCTTTAAAATATTACAATTTGAAAGTTGAGACTTTGTTTCATATCAAAAGTTACTTGCTCTGTCCTGTCTGTCGGCGTGTTGTCAGTGTCCTCTTTGCTCTGCTACGTAAGGAAGTGTATGGTGTGAGAGCGCCATGACGTGTTTGCACACATGCTTCAGACACCGGTGCATGCTAAAGGCGTTCCCATCAGCAACTCACGCAACATCTCGTTCCCTTCTCCGGGAATCAGCTTACATACATAACATTTTAAAATAAACATTTTGTGAGAATTTTGGATGGATATAAAACATTACAATTCCTTTTATTTTGTTTCATTTCTGTAGAATGGCGAGGCCCACTCGTTATCCTGACAAGTGCACAGTGGAGTACGATTACACTACATGCACGTATGAAGTTTTCGAGAAAGTTCCATGTGCTCATAGTGCTGTTGGTAAATGACGGCCATGAATTAAGGAAAGAATTCAATTTTATCTGCTGATTTAAAGGGCAATAACAGAAATATCCAAATTAACATGAATTGTGCATTACCGGGTTTGGAATAGTTTAGAATATTTCAGATTTGGATGCATATATAAAAAATTTATTATAACTGAGCACTAAATCAGCATATTTGAATAATTTCTGAAGGATCATGTGACACTGAAGACTGTAATAATGGAATTTCAAAATATATTCAAATATAAAACAGTTATTTTAAATTAATAAAAAATATTATCCAATAATGCTGTTTTAACTGTATTTTTTTGGATGCTCAATAAATAAAAGCATAATTTGGTATTTATTTTTGATTAAAATGTAAAAAATTGCAATTTGAATTTAAATGAATTGTACACCTGTGTTTATATGAATAAAGTTGAATCAATACAATCTGTTTGTTGGCTTTTTTCTTTTTCTTTTTTAAAGCACAGACCAATACTAACACTTTTTTTGTTGTTGCCTAAACTGTTAATTGTTGGAATGTGGTGGTCAATATGGTTAATGTGATGCAGTCAATGAACACCAACATTTTCACTAACATTTCTTACCACTAGATGGCAAAATATCAATCTTAAATCTCTCCTTGGCGTTCTTCGTTGCTTTTAAAAAAGAGGATGGAAAGTTGTTTTGGAGTCAAGGGGCTGAGAGAGACAATGATTTTGAATCTGGCAAAGACACGCTCACACACACACACACACACACACACACACACACACACACACACACACACACACACACACACACACACACACACACACACACACACACATTCTCAAACATAAACACACACAACCTCACTCCCTCCCACACTCCATCAATCTAACAGCAACTGGGGCAGCGAGCAGAAGTGTGTCAGACTTTGGGTGCACATTCACATGTGTGCATTTGGGTTCTAGAAACTTCTTTCTGTTCAAAGAGATTTTCTTATATTTTTCTGTAAAACGTTCACTCTGCTACCACAGGACACTAGAAGAACAAAGAGGACAAATTTCTCCAAATTAGGTCTCCACATACGGATTACGGATTGTTAGGGATCCTGTGGAAGCTTACTTTTCTCTTATGGTCAGTTTTTAATTTTTCCTGTAGTCCTGACTTTTGCTTCACTCAGACACTGCTTTACATCATGTGCAGACTTTGGAGGATAGCAGTTTTGCTCTGTGTCAAATTGGTGGACACTGCGAATGGAAATACAGGACTTGTGCCGGAAAGAGGGAGAGCAGCTTCCTCCTGCTATGGGGGCTTTGACCTCTATTTTGTTCTAGACAAGTAAGTTATCCTGTTATTTAACACTTTCTCCTTACCAATGCATGGTTATCATCATGACAACAATCCATAAATCCATTCTTTTCTGATAAATAACTTTTCTTCATCATTTTTTGCTCAATGACTTTTATTAAAGTCAGTTCTCCTCAAGTTCACACAGGTGTCCTATCAGAGGATCCACAGATGTAGATGATCACAGTAACTGATAAAATAGCCTATATTTTGTCTTTACTATATCTACTATATCTATTGTTTTATATATATATATATATATATATAGTTTTTTTGTTAAATATTTTGCTTTAGTTTGACATTTTATCAGTTAGTGGCGCATTATATAATTGACATATAAGAGTTAATAAGAGAGAGAGAGAGAGAGAGAGAGAGAGAGAGAGAGAGAGAGAGAGAGAGAGAGAGAGAGAGAGAGAGAGAGAGAGAGAGAGAGAGAGAGAGAGAGAGAGAGAGAGAGAGAGAGAGAGAGAATGACAATAAAGATAATTGTTTTCCTCTGTAACATATGTCTCATCTAACATGAGGTGAGAAAATTGCATGTTTGGGGTCAATGCGGACACACTGACTGGATGCAAGTTCTGCCTTCTGAGGGCAGTTTACAAATATGCATCTCTGAGCCAAAAGCCTGCAAGGGAATGATAGATTAAACAGCTGGTTTTAGAGGCTATTTGCCATATTAGTTCCACATAGGCAGTTGAATAAAAAAGTAATGTACTTCTATGCATTTTGGCTTTAAATTGAGGTTGTTTTAGTTTTGTTTGATAGTTTGCTTTGCAACTCACAAGCTACTTTGACCTAATTTTGGCATGTATTGTGGCGAAAGCCTTAAGACCTACAAGAACACATGGAAAATCAATTACATACGGTTCTGAACTCAATCATCACACTGTGATCCGTGCTGTACACAATATGAATACACACACACATGGACATACAGTAGATTGGATGTGGGTCACAGTTTCCAACTATTTACTTTCTATTCAGTATAAACTTTGGCTCTACTTGGCTCCCCAGAGTGTTATGTTCATGTTCGACGAATGTGTTTTAAGTAAAAAATAACACAGCTGTGTTTCCTAATACATGTAAATCATTCGGCATGGGTAGCCTGGCAGTTCAGCTGTGAATGTGATGTTTTTGTTGGACAGATTCATATTGTTTTACAGTGACATACAGCTGTATCTCAACTTATTTCCCCTTTACTCCACTGCCTTGGATCCTGCACATGTAAATCAAATTCTGTCGGATCAAATTCATTTTTGCTTCGTTCATTCGCTTATTTTTGAAGATCATTTTCCTGAATATAAATATTGATTATGTCATTGATATTTGGTGCAAAGGTGTATGTTATGTCATTATCAGCACCCAATTGCCAAGCCACTCAAAATACTCAAATGTTCCTATGGGCCCTTTTCTTTTATTTCATCATCTACAAGACTTGTGAAGTCAAAATATTATTGTCCTACTAGATGCACAAAATTAATTCTAGAAATGCTATGGGAGAAAAAAGTTAATGAATGCAACGATGACAGAACATGCCACTAAAGCAAAAATCACATTCACTTTAATAACAGCAGCACTCAAGGTGATTTAAAGAAAAAAAAAAAAACTTTTAGACCCCACTAAGCAAAAGAGCAAAGCCAAAATCTGTTAAATGTTATCAAATGCTTACTCGTTGCTTACTACAAAATAAAGTCGGAAGAACAGACTCGAAGAACAGAAGCAGGCGAACAAAGAGGCATTACAATCTAGTGTTTGGCATACTGCACATAAGAGTCTCGATAGACTCCCACCATCTGAGTCACTGAGGACATTGTGGGACTTTAGCGCCAAATCGCTAAAGTCTTATAAGTTTGGTTGGACTGCTTCACAAACAAGGGTCTTTTCAACGCTGTATTTTCAAAAAGGTTGATTTCGACAAGGGTGGGTCAATACCATAGACTGTAAAAAAAGATGGACGAACACCTTTATTCTGTTCCATTGTAGAAAAATGAAGCTGCCAATGTCCCAATATGGTGCTGCCTTTTTGCGCTGATTTGGGACCTGAGTCTGCGCAGTAGAGAGGGTGAAGTAGAGCCGCGATATCAAGGCCCCGCCCACACTCCCACAGAATCGGTTAGTACAGTTTACTGCAGAACAACTCATTATGTCAGTGTAAAATAAACAGTTATGAAAATTTAGAAATTAAAGTTAACGCTCCAATCTCATCCTGAAAAAAGTCTGTTGGTGCCTTAGTGACTACTTCGTTCAAAGAAGCTGTCAATCTCAGCTGTCAATCATGACATCACATGTTTTTATAGCATCAATTAGCTAACAAAAAAAAAGACGAACTTACATCAGAGTGATAAAATCTACCTATAATGACAGAAACTATCTTTGGGAAAAAGTGTAATTTGATTGTTTTGTTTGTCTCACGTCCCATTTGATCACATGGAGAGGGTGGGGTTTATGACATATACTAGGACCAAGCACCTGGGGGCGATTGTAATGTTTTGGCTTCACTTTTCAGGACTTGTGCTGCACACTTGGTCAAAACCAACGCTAATAACATATAAGGCTGAACACATTACTGACAGTATCTGACATTTTCTGTGCGTGAGATTGCCCTGTTTTGTTGTTGCCGGTATGCTGGAGCATAAGCTCTTGAAGCTCCACCATCTTCTTTAAAGGAGGCTAGGAGCACCAGCTCATTTGCATTTAAAGGGATACACACAAAAGTAGAACTTTTAAAGGAACACGCCGACTTTTTGGGACTTTAGCTTATTCACCGTATCCCCCAGTGTTAGATAAGTCCATACATACCATTCTCATCTCTGTGCATGCCATAACTCTGTCTGACGCCCCCACCGCTATGCTAGCTTAGCACAAAGACGGTTTCATCTAGCCCACTGTTCAATAAGTGACAAAATAATGGCTAGGAACTATACTCTCATTCCTGCATAATAATCAAGGAACTTTGTTGCCGTGCCATGGGTGCAGAGGCGCAATGATATTATGCAGTGCCTGAAAATAGTCCCCAGCATGCTCTCTGTGAAAGCAGGTTGTTACGTTGGTTATGTTGACGGAAGTTAGCCTATTTTCAGGTGCTGCATAATTTCATTGCGCCTGCCGCAACCATGTTATGGCAGCAAAGTTCCTTGATTGTTATGCAGAAAAATGATGGTGTTATTTTGTAATTTATTGAACAGTGGGCTAGATGGAGTAGTTTACTTCCAGTCTTTTGTGCTTTGGTAGGCTAGCGTTGGGTGCGTCAGACAGAGTTATGGCACGCACGGAGATGAGAATGGTATGTATGGACTCTGGGGGATACGGTGAATAAGCTAAAGTCCCAAAAAGTTGGCATGTTCCTTTAACATGCTATAAAAGGATCTATAGGGTATTTTGAGCTAAAACTTCACATACACAGTCTGAGGACATCAGAGACTATGGGTGTTTCTCAAACGAAAGGCTGCATCCTACTGAGACTGTGTCCTTCCTAGTCCTGGCATGAAAATACTATTGAAACTTAATTTTGGAAAATACTTGGTATTACAAATCTTTATATTAACTGGCTTTCTATTAATGCAATACAGTCAATGACAGCTGTCTGCGGTCTCCCATTGGCTTTACATTATTATCAGTGTAGTGTTAGTAATTAATTACAGCAAAACATAAGATAACATCTATGCTTTCGTGTCTGAAAACATTATTTTTGTCATATATTTTATAATAAACTTAGACAAGCTCAGTACCTCATCAGTTTATTTTGTGAATTTAAATGAGTGCAAAAGATTGCGGGTGATTTAAGGCTGTGAAGGCATACATCCGATGATATCCTTCAAAACAGGCCGAATGAAGGAAGCAAAATGAAGGCTGCCTTCCAATGATCCTTCGAATTGAGATGGCCTTCAACAAGTTTTGATGAAGTGGCAACCGAGATATGCAGCCTTCCGTTTGAGAAACACCCTTATTTTACATCTTGCAAATCATTTTCTGGTAAGATATCTATAGTTTTACTCAAGCGTGGCTTTCAGGTACTTCATCGACCACTGATAAAGGCCAGACTAAATCATGCCTGCTCTGACCCACTTCAGCCCCTAGTATCAACCAATGACCAACTTCAGCCCCTAATACCCTAGTTTATATTTGGCAGCTATCACCCTGGAGCCCAAGCTAAGCAGGGTTAAGCCTGGTCAGTACCTGTATGGGAGACTTCCTGGGAAAACTGGGTAGCTGCTGGAAGAGGTGTTATTGAGGCCAGCAGGGGGTGCCCAACCTGTGGTCTGTGTGAGTCCTAACACCCCAGTATAGTGATGGGGACATTGTACCGTCAAAAATCACCATCCTTCGGATGAGACTAACTTAGGTCCTGACTCTTTGTGGTCATTAAAAATCCCAGGATGTTCTTTGAAAAAAGAGAAGGGGTCATCCTGGTCAAATTTACGCACTTCAGAAGAACTTTGGTGTGACTTTTTTAGTATAAATTTGGCAAGATACAGTTAAATATGACTGTTGCAATAGTTTTAGCATTATTTATATACAAACACAACTGATCATAATCATTCATGCAGAGTAACAGTCTATTTAGAATCTTCAGCAGACAAGAGATGCAATGGTGTTCATTTAGCATATAAAACAGGAGCCTTCTAGCTATCATGGGACTATGCCCAAAGTTCTGGTTATGTTTAACACGGGTTAGTTTATCAACACAAATCAATCAGCGACGCCTTGGATCTGAGTTATGGGAAAGTCAGGGTTTGGTTATTCTACTTATGGGCCATCTCTGCGGCTCCACTTTATAGCCGTGGGCTTGATGGTTTGGCTCCTGTGCTCCGGAGGGTCTGTGAAGGCCATTTACTGTTCCCCTCCATTCATTCAGCTCAAGCACTTCTGCAGAGAGTGCAACGAGAGAACAGTTTAGAAGCAGTGTTGGGAATAAAGACACGTGTTATGAAACTAATAATATAACTCATAACACTAATGACCAGGAAGGCCTGTTGTTGTCTCTGGAATAGTTCTGGAACTTCTGCTTCTGAATGGTCAGTCACATCATTCTTTGATCCAATTAAGTATTTGGCCATTGTCCCAAATTTTCGGTATACTGGTCCTTTTTGTGTCTTCACGGACACAAAATTACTAATTGACATCATTTTGGTACTCAAAACATTTTGATGTTATATGTTATTAGTCAAACTAAAACTGATTAACTTTCCCTATTTAAAGAAAGGAAATTAAACCATTGCTTGAGAACAAAAAAGGACGGACATAAGACAGAGTTGGAAGAGAGAGAACTTAAATAAGAGAAATAAATGTTTCATAATAGCTAAATATAGCTCACTAGTCCACAGAAACAGTAAATCAGTAACTCAGAAAAAGTAACAGGTTAAAAATTAAAATATATCAGGGTATATATAATATACCCAAGCCATTTGTGGATTTGCTGATTAGTATTAACCGTATAAATTACTATAAAATTCCTTTGTTTAAGGTGTACCATAAAGCTTACATGATAAAATGTTGGCAATAAGCATGTAACTCACTGTCATTTATTTAATTTCCAAACTACGCTAATGTTCTTCAAAACATGTTTTTTAAACGAAACCTAAAACATATCTTTTTACTAAAGCTTTCCACTGAATGTGTTTTAAATATTTTTTCTTGAATAGTTTCTTAAATAGTTTTAAGTAGTTTTTCTTATTATAATTTTTTTTTTGTATTTAATTAACTGTGTTTTTTTATTGTACTTCTATGTGCTCTCTAGCACTTTGAGATTGCAGAAATGTAAAGTGCATTACAAATAAAATTCATTATTACTGAGTGTTCCAGGTAAGAGGATCCACAGCAGCTTTGGTGCCTATACTCTTTTGTTATGTATCATAATCATTGTCCCTGCATTCTCATTGGTTTGCCGGCATATGCATGCATCGATCAACCCCGAGTTAACAGGTCGGATGTTTGACTTTAAGCAGCGTTCTAGATAGTATTTCTAGTAGAATTCCGAATTCCGAGTTGTCTGGAATGCAACATTCTTCACACAAGCTTGTGTTTGGAAAGAAAAGTGTAGTGTGACCGACACGAGAATGTGTCCTTGATCTGCAATGAATCTTCACTGGAATGTCGAAGTGAGACTGAAACACTGCAGCTGAGCGCATATTCAGAATGCTTCAATCAGACACTTTTCAATGTGATGTCACTGGGACAGGCTTTAAATACTCCTTATGAGCGCTGGTTACATAGGTACCTGGTATCACGTGATTTATCATTAGGGACCCTCAGAGGACCTTGTGAAGCTGGAAGTAGGGTGTTGCCTGCAAGGTGGGTGGATTAGAAGAGGGCACCTTAAATCATTTCCAAAATTAGACACACCAATACATTTTCCATGTCACATACAAAAAAGTACTACAAAGTAGGGATTGAGGGGTATCATATTTATTACATAGTTGCAGCTTATACTCATATTAGTAAATATTTTGATTAAGTGCATTTGTGTGATGCCAAAGCTGTGATATCTTAAGAGACATGATCATAAAGTAAATTAAAGTAAATGAAAGGGCCCTCGCACCCGGGACCACCGCCACCTGATGGCCTCAGAAAAAACAGCGAAGTGGGCGACATGCATTTAAGCGGGTAAATGTAGAAGAAAAATGGCAGTCACTTCAATGTGCCACACTTCCTGCCAGCAGGTGGCACTTTGACTATAACTGAATATTGGCATGTAGATGTCAAGGCAGGACTATTGTCAAATGTGAAGTTTGGGGCAGATGGGACACTGTATACCAGAGTTACAACAACAAGTTAAAGTACAACATCTGGAAATGGCAAAAACTGCAAATATTTTGCAGAGAAAATTCAAAATATCTCACTTCCTTTTGAGATTTCATACTTTGCGCCCATGGTCTTTTTTTTAGGTATACATGTGTCTACCGAATTTCATACTTGTACGTGAAACATGGGTTGAACGGCTCTTAATTGACATTTTGTTTCACCACTTCTGAAGGGTGTGCAAAGTTCCGTGAGTTTTCGAGCGTGTTTAGGCTCTCAAAAATGCGATTCATTTGGGAGAAGAAGAATAATAGGCTGAGCAATTCCAACAGGGTCCTCATACCGTCTGTGCTCGGGTCCTAATAATACTTATTCTGGTCATGGACTGATTTTTGTCATAATACTAAGGTTGCTTATTAATATTAGCAGTTATTCTAGTAATGATACTATACGTTTCCTTTCCCATGCATACATTTTACGTTAATAAAAGACCCATTAATTTATGTCTAATATCAGTATCGCTAAATTAGGAGTTTATGACTGTCTGAGTACTATGAACTCTTACATATCCTAAAATAGGTTTGATTGATTCCATGTCATCGATATTTATGAAATGTACCTGTAATTTTTTGATACTTTAGAATAATTTACTTTAATATTTTAGTATTTTAATATACTAATAAAATTAAGTATCTTTCTAATGAGCTACTTTAACTTTATTTGAGTCAGTTTACATAATGGTATTTTTAATTACATGAGTATTAGATAACCCAAAGACGCATTTATTAAATGTATTAAAAATGCATGGAACGTATATTTATATTGTACTAAAAACATACTCAAGTACATTTTTAATGCATTTAATAGTACATATTTTTCACCTGGGTACTTTGTGACTGCCTGACTATACATCATCCATTGCTTAATTTAACAGTCAGACCTTTAATACTTCTGCAGTTAAGGACCAAGCATTCATCTAATAATATCTGAGCTGATTTTGAAATAATGTGCTTGGTTTTATTTTCTAGTTATCTGGCTCTGAACACCAAATTATTCTTGAGCAAAGGTTAAATATAATGTAAAACATAATTGACCTAACTGCAATTGTTTTGAGTCAATATAAGTGAAATGTCCTCGTTGACCTGTACTAGGTCTGAAATAAAAGCTGAGAGATGTGGTTGGGGTTGGGTTTTGTGCTCTCATCCATTCCCAGGAATTATCTAAACCTTTGGGTTAGGGAGGAACTGAATAATGTGACAATAGTCCAATTTCAGTGAAAATGAATAGGCAATCTTGGGCAGCTGTAGAAGGCTAGTTCATTAAGAGTTATAGCTATATAAATAAATCCTTCTCTTTTACACACTCGCACACACATACCATTTGCCTCTTGTTAAACCATTTCACCATCAGCTCCAGATGTTCCAAACCCTGCCTGCTTTGGCTGCTTAAGAGCCCTGGATCCCACTAACAATGGAAAAATAGTGAGAGAGGAAGAAAGACAAGCATAGAGGAGGACATTTCAAATATCTCACATCATTTCTTTGCAATTAATAGTTCTAAACTTAAAGGGCTCCAATTATGTCCCTTTTTACAAGATGTAAAATAAGTCTCAGATGTCCTCAGAGTGTGTATGTGAAAATTTAGCTGTTTTTGTGTGTCCCTTTAAATACAAATAAGATGCTGCTCCCGGCCCCCTTTCAAGAAGAGGGCGGAGCTTCAAGAGCTCACGTTAGCAGCTCCGATTACCTCACGCAGACACCACTGAAAAGGTCAGAAACTGTTCAGCCTTTTATGTTCAAACTGGAGTCGGACAATGTTGGAGAGACTCAAGAAGAAGTGACAACATGTAGAATGAGACAGGACGTTTCTGAATGGTTGGTTGATGAATTTATGTCGCTGATGTGGCGTTAACTATCTTCAAGTCATTGATCAGCATATTCTGTCATAATAATCTATAAATCGCTCAGAGACAGAAAATATCTGCTACATGAAGATAGAACATGTACAGTTTAGTTTAATTACGGTTATACTGTATGTTGTCTTGCTTTTATGACATGCTATTGCGTTTTTGTTCGCACTGTATTGCAATAAATGTAAAAAACGACGGATGCGACAGCTTGAGCAGACTATCAAATGTGCTCGACTACAATAACTCTTCCTCTTCTCAATATGGCATTTGTTTTTTGTTCCTGGGGTGGGGTTTATGTACATTTTAGGGTTAGTGATGTCACTAACTTGTGAAGAAGCTCGTTGAAGTCCCTAACAGCCGATTGTTGCAGTCCTCAAAAATCGATTTCTGCAAAATAAAATATCTCCCTTTGCTTTGAACTTTGAGTATCATAACTTTGCAGATGTTGTTTATGCTCAAACAGCAACATTACACACAATGTAAAGTGAAAAATGTTTTAATCATAATCAAGGAACCCTATATGAGCGTATGGGTCATTCAGTGGGTTCCGGTACAGTGCAACAAAGATGGATGTGTGTGTTTCTGGTAAGATAAACATGAGAGTGAATCCCAGTTGTCTAGTCAACAGAGGTTTGTTTGTTACTTCACACAAGTGTGGTCCATAATCATTTACGCACTGGAAAAACATATACAAAGTTGAATAAAAAGTCCAGCCAGCCTGATTTGTAACTAAACTGCTGATTCTGCATGGGCTCATCTGACTGCGGTGTGAATATTATGTATCACTCAAGGGGGCAGAGTTCAGGCGTTCTCAGAAACCCTTTAAAATGAGATACAGTAGATGTTGGAGTGGCACCTTTAAAGGGATAGTTCACCTAAAAATGAATATTATGTCATCATTAATTAACCCTCAAACCTGTATGAGGTTCTTTCTTCTGTTGAACACAAAAAAAGCTATTACTACATTAATTACTGTACTCACCTTCATGCCGTTCCAAACCCGTAAGACCTCCGTTCATCTTCGGAATACAAATTTTTGATTAAATCCTCTCTTAAAAGCTCTTTGACCCCTCCATAGACAGTAATTAGTGAAGACCATGTGACAACAGTGGTTCAATCTTAATTTTATGAAGCGACGAGAATACATTTTGTGCACTAAAAACAAATGAAATAATGACCTTATTCAACAATTTCTTCTAGTCTGTGTTAGACTCTTATGCTGTTGACGTAGTGTAAATAGTGCAGCGCTTCCAGAACACCGGCTTACCATTGGCCGGCACTGTTCATGTGAGCACCACGACACAAGTGCACGAGTCGTTCTGCCGTAGAACTAGGAAGTGCTGCACTTTTAAGTGTCAACAGCATAAGAGTCTGACATTTAACCTTAAAATAAAAATGTATGTTCAGCAGTAAGTAGAATGTACAGCAATTTATTAATTGTGGTGCTTCTAATTAAGTGATAAAAAGCAGTTGCAAATGTTATACAAAATACACTCATCTTTGCACCATGTTTTTCTACCAAATTAAATGTAATATTTCATTAATTTAACTTACTTGTAAATTACTTTAACTAACTTTTCTTCCTCCACATACACATACACAAAAGTTTGGGGACACCTGCCTTCAAATGCACATGAACTTTAATGGCATCCCATTCATAATCCGTAGGGTTTAATATGGAGTTGGCACCGCCATTCACAGTTATAACAGCTTCAACTCTTCTGGGAAGGCTTTCCACAAGGTTTAGGAGTGTGTTAATGGGAATTTCTGACCATTCTTCTAGAAGCACATTTGTGAGGTCAGGCACTGATGTTGGACAAGAAGGCCTGGCTCGCAGTCTCCGCTCTAATTCATCCCAAAGATATTCTATCAGGTTGAGGTCAGAGCTCTGTGCAGGCCAGTCAAGTTCCTCCACACCAAACTCGCTCATCCATGTCTTTATGGACCTTGCTTTTGTACTGGTGCACAGTCATGTTGTAACAGGAAGAAAATCTCCAAACTGTTCCCAAAATTCTGGGAACATGAAATTGTCCAAAATGTCTTGCTGAAGCATTAAGAGTTACTTTCACTGGAACTAAGGGTCTAGCCTAACCCCTTAAAAACAACCCCACACCATAATCCCCCCTCCACCAAACTTTACACTTGGCACAATGCAGTCAGGCAAGTACCGTTCTCCTGGCAACCACCAAACCCAGACTCGTCCATCTGATTGCCAGACAGAGAAGCGTGATTGGTCACTCCAGAGAACACGTCTCCACTGCTCTAGAGTCCAGTGGCGGCGTGCTTTACACCACTGCATCCGATGCTTTGCATTGCACTTGGTGATGTAAGGCTTGGATGAGATGCTCAGCCATAGAAACCCATTCCATGAAGCTCTCTACGCACTGTTTTTGAGCTAATCTGAAGGTCACACGAAGTTTGGAGGTCTGTAGCTACTGACTCTGCAGAAAGTTGGCGACTTCTGCACACTTTGCACCTCAGCATGCGCTGACCCCGCTCTGTGATTTTACATGGCCTACCACTTCATGGCTGAGTTGCTGTTGTTCCCAATTGCTTCCACTTTGTTATAATACCACTAACAGTTGACCATGGAATATTTAGTAGTGAGGACATTTTTTTACGAATGGACTTATTGCACAGGTGGCAATAACTGTATCACATTTGAATTCACTGATCTCCAGAGAGCGACCCATTCTTTCACAAATGTTTGTAGAAGCGTCTGCATGCCTAGTGCTTGATTTTATACACATGTGGCCATGGAAGTGATTGGATCACCTGTCAATGATTTGAAGACCCTACTGATTAAGAATGGAATGTCATTATTAAGGCTACGTCTACATTAATCCGGATAGATTTTAGTTTCAGAACGCTCCAAAACATTTTAAACGCTCCAACACGTTAACGCTTTCCAAAAATTTCTCATCCACACTGAAACGTCAGTAAACGCCAAATTCAACTTACTGCACATGCGTACAACCTCATAAAGGCTCACTGAGATACAGACATCATGAATTTATCACACAATTCTTCTGGCAGGATCATTTAATTTAGCAAAATATATCACCATTCACTAATGCGTCCAGGTCGTACTCGGTCAACCATTATTATGCTTGGTCTAAAACGCAACTCCACTTGTGAGTACAATATCTGTCATCCTTGCAGGACTGTGATATGAAGTGTGCAAAGTAACATATTTTAGCAACTGTGTGAAAGTGAATAGCACATAACTAGCACAATAGCGGTATAAACATATCTTTTGGTACAATATACATCACATGACTAAACATGCGTCATCGTTTTGAATTTATCCGCTTTGGAGAGCGTTTTCAAAAAGCTACGTTTTTGTTGACTTAAAACGGCGTCTCAGTGTGGACAGAAGGCCAAAACCCGAGAGAAAAAGATGCGTTTTAAAAACGAAACCGTATTAGTTTGGACATGGCCTAAAGTTCATGTGCATGTAAAGGCTGGCGTCTCTATACTTTTGGCCTATATCTCGCAATATCAGGGCATATGAGTTTCTGAACATGATGCATGATGGGATGCATTTAGTCTCAAATACCACTTTGTGGGTTTAGTGTGCATTAAGGGCAATGAGCTTTGGTTGTTTTTAAGACCTGGGAGGGTCTTGCGCATTTAGTGGTCAAGTGATGGTATTTGGACAGGCCCAAGTTCACATGAGAGGAACAGGGAATCACATGACATGAGATTGTCATTTTTCTATGACAAACTTCAAAATAAAAGACAAGAAAACATGAAAATGAAATCAAACACAAACATAGACTCGACACTCTTTTAATAGGATTCTGCTTTGTCACTGGTTGTTCAATTATTCAACTAAATTGTCAAAAGACTATTTTAAATAGAATAGTTGATATAGTCTTAGTATTAGTTACATTATTGACTGTTTAAATAAATATTAATACGAATTATATCAAAAGTAATTAATACATTTAGTACATTTCTTATTGACCCAGTTAGAAAGCCATCTTACCACAGTAGTCTTTGAATAATTTATCAAATGTTTCTATTTCTATTAATAACACATTATGCATCATCATCGCAGATGAATCATCATCCTTCACATTCTAAACGTATGAATAAATGTTACATCTTTTAAATATGTTATAATTTAAAAGTAAATGCACATTGTTCTTAAGGGGGCATCCTCCCCTATCCTATCTAATACCCTATTTATAAATATGAGGTATTTAATTTAATTTGAATTTCCGATTCTAATTTGAGGTTTAAGTGCATTATACTACTGTAATATGTAAGGATCTTAAATGCTGATCTTTGGCTTAATTCAAAGTCAATGGAATATTAACAGCTGGCATCACACTCATTCAGACAGCTGCTCCGGGAGGATGCTGGATACTTGAACGATTTCCCTCTGGGGAGGATAAAAATGTGTCAATGTAGTTTTTGAACTGCTGCTTTTAGGGAAAAAACCCTATCTTATTCGCACAGCTGTAAATCTCAAACTTTGGCTATTCTTCTCAGCGTGTGAATCTTTATTGCCCCCTTGATGTTCGACTGTAAGTGTCTAATTTGTCTGTTTCACCCTGCAGATCAGGAAGTGTGCAGCATCACTGGAATGAAATATATAACTTTGTGGAACATCTGGCCCATAAGTTCATAAGGTAGGCAAAGACAAAAATGTGTGAGTGTGCATACTTTTTTCTACTATATACTGTATATGTGGATGAAAAATTCCCTGAACAAACACCACCTTTCTAAAAACATGTTTAACTAAAAATTGTCACGTTAACATACAAAGGACAAACCGATGCGAGGACTCAAGTGCAGTGAAAGGGGATTTATTTACAAAATAAAACAAAAACCCACAATGGGGCAAAACACATAATCAAAAAGACACAAATAAACACAAACACATACCAACTGGGAAATCACGGGGAACCGGGAGATGTAGACATTACAACGATCCGACCAGGACTGCAAACACACAGGAACTTATAAAGGGGAGAAATCAAGCTGGGAATGAGGGAACACAGGTGGGGCAAATAAACCAAACACGATCCACCGGAACTGGGAACACCGGAACACGACCCACCGGAACTGCCTCTGGGGGCTCGGAGAAGGTCCTGTGCTTCTCCCAAGCCCTCCAGACGGCCAAAATGAAATATCCCATAATAGCCCTCCAGGCCCTGTCCGGACTTGGGACCACCGGCTCAGGGATCACCGGATGGTCCACTGGCTCTGGGACCACCGGCTCACGATCCACCGGAACTGGGACCACCGGCACAGTCATGGAGGAAGCCCTCCTCTGCAGAGTCCTCATAGTATGGTCGGATCGTTCTGTCACGTTAACATACAAAGGATAAACCGGTGCGAGGACTCAAGTGCAGTGAAAGGGGATTTATTTACAAAATAAAACAAACAAACAAAAACCCACAATGGGGCAAAACACATAATCAAAAAGACACAAATAAACACAAACACATACCAACTGGGAAATCACGGGGAACCGGGAGCCGTAGACATTACAACGATCCGACCAGGACTGCAAACACACAGGAACTTATAAAGGGGAGAAATCAAGCTGGGAATGAGGGAACACAGGTGGGGCAAATAAACCAATAAGGAGATAACAAGGGGGTGGGATCTAACAATGACAGAGGCACATGGCCACACTAACAAAACCCACATGTGCACACAAGACAGGCATGTGACAAAAATATTTAGTGATTAGTAACATCTATGTTTTCTAGGTGGCTTAATAAAAGTTTTGTAAATTAATTAATTGATTACGCTTTATTTTGATAGTCCACTTTAGACATTCTACTAACTATCAGTAACTTTGCAACCACTTTCAACTAACTTTCATTAGAGTATACTACACTGTCACTGTAGTGGACTGTTAGGTCAGGGTTTGGGTTTGTAGAATTGTAGAAGTTGACATGTACTTGCAAAATTACTTAAAATCAGTTGAATATCTATAAATTAAAGTGTCTACTATGACTAGTAGTTTGCATGTAGTACAAAGTTACTTAGTAGAATCAATGTCTAGAGTGGACCATTGAAATAAAGTGGTTCCAAATATGCTTTTAAAACTATGATACACTATTTCAGATATTTCAAAATATTTTAATCAACCTACAGTGCATCTGAAATGTTAAGTCAAATATACATTATAATTTGTTATTGCATATAGCCCACAGTTGCGGATGTCCTTCATTGTATTCTCCGATCAGGGCAAGATTTTGATGCAGCTTACAGAAGACAGGTGAGTAAACTTTATCTTCATTATTTACCTGTTTAACTCCAACCGTTTGCACAAATGCATTGCGTCTGGAAGCGGTTTTGACCATAGTATGAGTTTGAGCCAACAGAAGTTTTACACTTTGTTACCAATGAAGGCCAAATCTGTGCGAATCGATTATGTGACAGTTAATGACCCATAAAGAGCGGCACATCTGCTGTGAACATTCCCTGGTCTTGGCAATCGTCTCCAATCCTCAAAACAGCACTTCTATGACTTCAGCATGCGGTTCACAATTTCTAAAGAAATGTCACTTTTGTGGGCTGCCAAAATGTATTGTGTCTAAGCCTTTTCCATGGGTCCAGAGAAGTGTTGGTTTGTCAATGATTGTCAGTGCCAGTGAATTCATGGTATCATTTGTGATCGTTGTTCGTTTCCTATTTGAAAAGGAAAAATGATAAATTGAAAGAGGTTCATTTTTTTTATTTCTGTTAATAACAAACGGAAAACAAGTTTTCGTTTTTTATTTGTAGTTTACAAATCAGTTTATGGCTTGAGTATAGAGTGGTGCAGGTATGACCTCACTTTGCAGGCCAGCCGGCAGTTAGCATCACACTGGTTCCCTCAACAAAAAGTAAAAACCCAATAGGATTTTCCTATAGGCTTTTGGATTATCACAGAAAACAAGCTCTGTGATCAACAAAAGTTTATGAAACTTACAAGTTTTGTCCATCAAGATAATTTTCACAGATGAGCAACTTTTATGAATTCTGAAGCCTAAATGCAGTCTCCAGAAGTAAAGTGCTAAAGGTAGACTATAAACGGACTACACCATGGTCGTTTGACATCGTCACCATCACTAAGCTTCCAACAACTCTTTTAGTTTTTATCTTAAAACATTTTCCCAGAAAGTTTGAATTAGAATAGTTTATAAGAGCACAATTATGAGCATAATGAGGCTGTAAAAGGACTGAGCTTACCAGTTCAGCATAATGATGTTTAATCTCCTCGACAGCCTCTGTAGTTCATTTAGCCATGTTAGCAACCGCCTTTTTCAAGACACGTAACAGCTTTAAAAAATCCAGAGTGGGTTAATACTGATGTATTTTATGCTGTAGAATAAAACGTTAAAGTGTTTTGAGCTTGTGTTCACCACAGATCTGATTCCAGCCTTTTAACCAAAACCCTATTTAAAAATAGATTTTTGAAGTGCTAAAATGCTAACTTACTTCTGCATTTTTGCCTACAAAGTGATGTCATACCTGCACCCCTTTATTTCATTCGACATGTGGGCGGCACTGATGCTACTTTTATTTGATTGGTCATTTGCCCCAGTCTTCTGTACATTTCATTCATAAAGAGTCAGCACGACACTGGCAAATAAATCACACAACGCATGCCATTATAAGCACAAATGGCCATTTTGAACTTGTCGTAAAATGCTATGTTTTACGAATCATTGGCGTATCATTACAAAAATCGGTATGTGTCTTCAGCACTATGCCCTGAAGGTACTTTTGGGCAGCGCAATTTTTAATTTGCTTTGCTTATTGTAATGAAACTGGTCTTATTAGATCCCTTGGGTCATGCTGAGATCATAGATACCAATTTTGCCACTGTCGGCCTAATTTCCTGTCCACCATTTTCTTTCAAAACCTACTTTTCCGAACTCCTTCTAGACCGTTGGTCCATTTTTCACCAAAATTGAATCGTATCATCTTCAGACCATGTCGGCAAAAAGTTTGGATTTTGTGTCGATAGACGAAAGTTTTTGTATATTGCATCTACAAATTTGATGGCACACTCAAAAAAAATGATTCAGGCCCTTCATAGATATGACACATTTAAATTGTGTTCACTTTACTTAAACATATCTAATTTTGAAACTACTTAATTTAATTGTGTTCAGTCAACCTAATATATTTAAATATGAAGTTTACTTAATTAATTTGTGTTAAAACTGTCAAAAGGGACTGCATTAGGAGAGTAAATTTAGGGATTAAAGTGTTATTTTATGTGTTTTTCTGTAAAGGGAAAGTTGTTGTTAGTTAATATTAGTGTTTAATGCTCAGTTATGTTGGACATTTAGAGGAGTTTCTGTAATGTTTTTAAATTTTGTGGTTACCATTGTGCTGAAGAGTGGCGTCTGTGGTTAGTCTGTGGGCACTCAGTGATCAATGCCAATGTCAGGAGTTACACCAGCCTTTTCTTAAATTTGCGTTATATAAATTGTGTATGATGATGAAGTCTGTCAAATTCAAAAAAGTCATGTTATAAGTATGTAAAAATAATTTAAACTGTATTTGATAAAATTGAGTTGGACCAACTCAATTACATTGTTGAAAATTGAGTTGGACCAACTCAATTATATTTCATTGCATGAATTAGTTTTTTATGAGTTGGGGCAACACATATTTATTGGATGGAAAACCTGCCCTCAATTAAATTGAGTTTGTCCAATGAGTAATTTTTTTGAGTGCATGATGCCAAAACAACTCTTTAGGCTGTATCTCTGAAATGCTTTGAGATATTTCTAAGAGTGCTACCTCTGGGTCAAAGGTGATAAACCATTAAATCATATTACTAGTGATTGTATTTATGGTTTTTCAGCCATTTCCCCTGAAATCATCAATGTGTCCTTGTTGATTAAAAGTATTAATGATTAATTAATTCTCATACAAATATTGATAATAATAAAGAAATGTTTCTTGAGCAGCAAATCATCATACTATAATGATTTCTGAAGGATCATATGACACTGAATACTGAATATACTGAAAATATATTGAAATTATATTTTAAAATATATTCAAATAGACAACAGCTATTTTAAATTTGAGTAGAATTTCACAATATTGCTGTTTCACAATATTATCTTTATTATGACAAACTTTTGGCTTATTGTGTACTGTACACTCCATGGTCTCCAGGATTATTTAATTATTATGATGTATTTTTCTCTCTCTTTGTGCAAATGTCAGGGACCAAATTCGTAAGGGTTTGGAGGAACTCAAAAATGTCCAGCCAGGTGGAGACACTTTTATGCATGAAGGCATTCAGAGGGTGAGTGAGCCATTTTGGCTTAGCAGTACTTCCCATCCAGCTATGACAAATAGCTCTAGCTAGTCTTCACGAAGGTTATGTTTGGCCTGTATTCAGATTGATGGCCATAAAAAAATAAAACTGTTGTGTTTTTAAATGATCTTTCCAGTGGGCTAAATTTATTCCGCTGTGAATGTTGTTTGATCTGCCTGAGATTACAATATTTATGATGTTTTTCTGTGCCTTTTTTCTTACTACTAGGCAAGCGAACAGATTTACTATGGTAACTCTGAGGGTAAGTCAATTTAAAACACTATTTTGCTTATAGAAAAAATAATTTTCTTACTTTTTTTCTAATTGGTTTTATATAACTGACAGAAGATATAAACTGGCTATAGTAGCAGGTGGACTTTAGTGTTTCCATGCTAAAACCCAAAACACACCTTATACTGGTAACCAGCAATAAGACAGTCTTAATTTTTATTTAAGCCGGTCATAGCTTAACCAATTTACGGTAACTGTTTCGATTCAGCACATTTACTGTTTATTCCCCTCATATTATTCTTTTAGATATCAAAATTATTTGCTTACTAGTTTCAGCATGTTGCATGTTCCTGCTCTAAAACAGTTTTAAAAAAATTATCAATCTAAATCTGGTAAATAAGTTATCTAAATCTGTTAAATAAGTTACAAACATCATAAAAAGTTGTGTCTCTGTGAAGGATATCGCACTGCCAGTGTCATCATCGCCCTCACAGACGGGGAACTGCATGAAGATCTCTTCTTTTACGCTGAGAGAGAGGTAAGAATGATGAAAGAAAGGAGAAGGGAAAGAAAAAGAGTGGTTGACTGTTCAATTTATAATAATTGTAAGAATAGTATTTGCTGTCCCATCAATGAACCGGTCCGCAATTAATCGTAATCTAACGTAAAAGTTTATAAACATAATATATGTCGACCAAGGCTCATTGATGCACGTGGGGAGAGAAGGCTGGCCCGTGTGGTCCGATCAAACAGACGAGCTACTGGAGCTCAAATTGCTCAAGAAGTTAATGCTGGTTCTGATAGAAAGGTGTCAGAATACACAGTGCATCGCAGTTTGTTGCGTATGGGGCTGCATAACCACAGACCAGTCAGGGTGCCCATGCTGACCCCTGTCCACCAACAAAAGAGCCAACAGTGGACACTTAAGCATCAGAACTGGACCACGGAGCAATGGAAGAAGGTGGCCTGTTCTGATGAATCACGTTTTCTATTACATCACGTGGATGGCCGGGTGCGTGTGTGTCGCTTACATGGGGAACACATGGCACCAGGATGCACTATGGGAAGAAGGCAAGCCGGCGGAGGCAGTGTGATGCTTTGGGCTGTTGTTCTGCTGGGAAACCTTGGGTCCTGCCATCCATGTGGATGTTACTTTGACATGTACCAACTCCCTAAGCATTGTTGCAGACCATGTACAACCTTTCATGGAAACGGTATTCCCTGGTGGCTGTGGCTCTTTCAGCATTTTTTTTAATGCGTCCTGCCACAAAGAAAAAAATGGTTTAGGAATGATTTGAGGAGCTTGAGGTGTTTGAGGTGTTGACTTGGCCTCCAAATTTCCCAGATCTCAATCCAATCGAGCATCTGTGGGATGTGCTGAACAAACAAGTCCGATCCATGGAGGCCCCACCTCACAACTTACAGGACTTTAAGGATCTGCTGCTAACATCTTGTTGCATCTTGGTCCAGATACCACAGCACACCTTCATGGGTCTAGTGGAGTCCATGCCTCAAAGGATCAGGGCCTTTTTGGCAGAAAAACACTTTACTTTAAAGCATTTGCATGAATAAGACCTTTTAAAAGTGTGCTGGCCCCACTTTATATTAGGTGGCCTTAACTACTATGTACTTACATCAAAAAATAAGTACAATGTACTTACTGTGTTCATATTGTGTTGCAAAACACCTTTGCTGATATTGAGATGGGATACGGGTAGGGTTAGGGACAAGTGTGGTGGTGTGGGTAAGTTTAAGGGTAGGGTTAGGTGAAAGGGAAGTGTCAACTGTGTAATTACAAATGTAACTACAGAAATTAATTACAGATGTAATTACATGAAGGTATTTTTAAAAATGTAAGTACAATGTAAAAACATGTATGTACACAATAAGTGCAATGTATCAAATTATTAATTAAAATGTTAGTACATAGTAGTTAAGGCCACCTAATATAAAGTGGGTCTATATATATATATATATATATATATATATATATATATATATATATATATATATATATATATATATATATATATATATATATACTTTTAAGATTTAAAGTAAACTACAAGGGCACATATACAATACAATTAAGTGCTCTTTTTTTCACAAGGGGTGTCTTCACTGCAAGAAACATTGTGACCGCTTGCTTTGTTGTACACAAGGTAAATATGGAGTCATCCATGTCCAATATGAAACCATTTGCATACTGGGAATTAGATCACACATGGTAACAATATTAAAACCAATGAACTGATATGAACTATATATTTAGGTAAACAAATGAATAAAAAATAACAGCAAAACTTATGAGTTTGATTTCAGCCGCACTCACTGAAATAATAAGTTTACTGTACATCAGTTTTCCCCACCCCCATGTTTTGACCCAATTTTCCTTTCAGCTTCAACCAACAAAGACGTTATTCAGCATCTATAATGATTATAATTACCCAGCGTCCTCTTCATTGATGTTCAGCTTTGCCAGGCAGTGCCAAAAGCTTAAGCTCTAAATAAGGCAGATTATGGCCAATAGATTGCATGTGTCTGAAGTGTTTCTGCTGTTGTGTTTCCTTCAGGCCAATCGCTCTCGCAGCCTGGGTGCCTCTGTCTACTGCGTAGGGGTAAAGGATTTCAATGAGACTCAGGTGTGTGTGTGTGTGTGTTTAAGGTTTAAAACTAGATCTTGGCACCTATGCCATTTACGTTTTGCAAGGTTTCTGTAAATGATGCTTGGGTGTTTATATACTTGCACTTGTTTAAGCAAATACAACTATTGTAATTTATTTGTTCACTTTTCATAGCTGGCCAATATTGCTGACAGCAAAGATCATGTCTTCCCAGTAAATGACGGATTTGAAGCTCTACAAGGTGTCATTGATTCGGTGAGTGTTGTAAATGGTTTAACACAGTAAATTGTATTCTTTATAAAAAAATTATCATTCTGGTAAAATATAGCCTATTATATTAAAACATTTTCCTCATTTATTTAACTTTATTTTATTATCTGTCAGAATTTCAGCATAAAAAATGTGGTTCAAAAATGACTCATTATTTTTACATTTTTACTCATCATTACAAACTCAGGTTTGTAATTTTATTTACCGCTTTAATATTTTATTATTTGATATCATATTTATATTAATATCTTATATATTCCGTATATTATTTTTATTAACTTTAAGCAATTAAACTTAAGTTTTAAATTTTAATGAGGTTATTTTTTTGATCATGATCATTCAATGATGCACTTTCTATGCATTGCTTTTTGAAGAATTCAATCAATACTAACTAGACTTTTTTTAAATAAATATCTGCCAGTGATTTAAAATAGCCAGCGGATATTTACACTGTTTAAATATCACTAGATTCTATTTAAACTATGTAAAAATAGCAGTATTGTCTTTGAAATAATAGAAAATAGTTAGATTAGATGTTATTTATACTTATAAATAGTGGAAGATACTATTTGCACCTCAGTGTAGTTGTACTATAAACCATGTGTAGACTATATTTATTATAATTATTAAATGGATGCCGCCTTATTGGGACAATAAAGCCCTCCCTAAACCCACCCCTTACTGATAAACACTTTATTAATAAACACACATTAGACAATACTTTTCAAATATTTTCTTTATTTTTATTGAAAATAAAATGCCTTTCCAATCTAGTATGTGATGAGAAAAGGGATTTACCAGCAGGGTCTAACAGGGCTATGCCAACAAGCCAAACCTTGACCCCTTGGGTAAAAATTACCTTAAAAACAACCTCTTGATGAAAAACAACAGAAGTATTAAAGAAAAACACAGAACTGTACAATAACAAACAAGAATATTCATTGAGTCCCGTCGGAAGATGATGGATCGTCTCCAGTATCAGAATTCTAACAAAGACCTGCCATGCCCTGCCTGGACCGCTTTGATCCCACGGTCCGCTGGAGTCTGCCCAAACACGATCAAAGCCTCTTCACCATGTCCTTTCTTTTTGCAATGAAAGCTAATGATTTATATTTCTTAAGCTCTGAAGGTGGAAGAAAAGAGGAGATATTTGGGTAAAGACTTGTCTCGCCCATGCAGAGGTTGACTGTTTCATGAGCCGAGACTGGGGTCAGTCCAGCCGGCCTCCATCTGCTCTCAATTAGCTGCATGCTGAAAGCTCTTGGCCGAAGCTCCGGAGAAGAGTGTCGTAAATCAGCAGGGACCTTGGGATCTGAAAGCATACTTCCATAGATGACAGAGGAAGGCGGTAGTCATGTAGATCAAAACAGTCTCGCCACACATAGGTGCTGGTGTGGCCGATGAAGGCTATTTCCAGGACGAGAGGAAAGAGAGGGAGAAAGCAGATGTACATTTCAAAACAAAAACGCCACATGGGGATTGTCCTGTTGAGGCACTCGCAGGAGAGGTGTTGCTTCATTTGATTGGTGGGTCCTTCAAGATAAAATAAGCTTATTCTGGAAAAGTCTTCTCTACTAACTGTTTGTTTTATGAATTAAATGACATGGAATTGAGTGGGCAGTTCATTTTACTAGGTCAGCTAACCTAGATGTTTACCTGCTAAATTTCTTTGTACTCGCCAGATCCTGAAGAAATCATGCATAGAGATTCTTGCTGCAGAACCTTCCAGTATCTGTGCTGGAGGTGAGTACGATTCTGTACTGCTCAATAGATCAACTGTCTGAGCCACAGCTTCAAGGTTTGTTTAACAGTAGCGAACAATCCTCCAGACTTATAGTTCTGATTTAGTTTGATCAAAAAGTGAGGTTTGTTTCAAAACATCTTAACATCTAATAAACATCTGTCCATAGGGATTATACTAACTATAAGTAACTTTGCAACTACATGCCAAGTAACTCTCATTAGAGTTTTAGTAGACTGTCTGCTTAATATCTGATAACACTTTATTGTAATGTTCCCCAACAGACAATCTACTGACTAGAAGTAACTTTGCAACTACACGTCAACTTAGGAGCTGTTTACAAATTAAAAACGGAAACTTTTCTTTGGCTATTAATTTATACAAAAGTTTAATTTTGTGAAAAGCGTTGACGTCATGCACATGCATATTACGTGTTCAGTCTATAAGTGTGTAGTGTTTCTTTACAAACTAACATCACCTGTACGCAAAAAGTACATCTTTGTTGTGTAAACCGTCATTCTACTAACCCTAACCTAACATGGTAACATTTTAGTTTAGGTTCCAATTCTCACTATTAACTAGATGCATATTACTAGGATATTGGCTGTTTATTAGTGCTTATAAAGCACATATTAATAGCTTATTCTGCATGACCTTATTCCGCATCCCTTAATCCTACCCAATTCCTAAACTTAACAACTACCTCTCTAACTATTAATAATCAGTAAGTAGGTGTTTACTGAAGCAAATGTCATAGTTAATGAGAATCGGACCCTAATCCAAAGTGTGACCCCTTACACTTTACTAATGCTCTAAACAAGTGCTAGTTGGTACTTTGTCAGTAGAATGTGTGTTGGGGAGCATCAAAATAAAGTAGAATGTCTAAAGTGGACTATCAAAATTAATTGCAAACCATTACTTAAATATGCTAATAATGAGGCTGAAAAGGCATACAAATGTTTTAATAATATTTAAATGCAGAATATTTAGTAGTAAAAACAAAACATTTCCCAAGTCAGTTTTTGCAACAGCTTCATACAAACGCTACACTATTAACGGTGGGGTTTCCCCCCCCAAACAAGTTCACTAGAAATCCCGCCTTTTGGAGCCGATTCTAAACATTTCATTGGCCATGTCAATCACAATAATCATTGCCTACACCCAACCCTGATCCCTAAATCTACCCGTCACTGCAACCTCAGCCAATGAAATTGGTTGCAGGGTGGGATTTCTGCTGAATAGTTTTGGGGGGAAAGAATCATGCCTATTAACAATATACAACAGACCTTTATTGCTTGTGAATTTTTTCTAAAGTTTTGCTAATGTGACCTCCTTTAGGAAATTAATCTTAAAATAAATATTGTATTGATGGCTCTGATAAGTGTCTTTTTAAAATATGCTACATTATTTAACATTATGTTTTAACTTCCTTTTTTTATAGAGTCATTCCAAGTTGTTGTTAGAGGAAATGGATTTCTTCATGCTAGAAATGTGGACAAGGTTCTTTGCAGCTTCCGAATAAATGACACCCTCACCAGAAGTAAGTACAATGAAGTTTTGGCAATTATTTAATCCCCCTTATATAGTTTCAAAATTTTATGCAGTTATTTTTTCTATGGAACACAAAATAGATTTTTTAAGAATCATTTCATATAAATACAGTTCATAGAGAACAGTTCAACCCGGACTGTCAAGCTACAAAAAGACCCCAAAGAAGCATCATAAACATAGTGTACAATATGTGACTTGTGTGCTTAAAGGGTTAGTTCACCCAAAAAATTCTCCCATAATTTACACACCCTCAAGCCATCCTATGTGAATATGACTTTCTTCTTTCAGTCAAACACAATCAGAGTTATATTCAAAAATATCCTGGCTCTTACAAGCTTTATAATGAGATTTTGAAGCCCAAAAAAGCGCATCCATCTATCATAAAAGAAATCCAGACGGCTCCAGGGGGGTTAATAAAGGTTTCTGAAGTGAAGCAATGTGTTTTTGTAAGTAAAGTATCCATATTTATAACTTTATGAACTATATCACTGGCTTCCGGTAACCGCCGTATGCGAGTCGACTTCCTGCGAAAGAGTGACCTTTGACCCGATTTCGAGGGTCTAGTAACATCTCGTGCCATATTTAACTCGAGAGCTGTTGGTGAAGACTAATAGTGATTTAAGTTTCAGTCTGTTCTTCCCTCAAAGCTATCTGTCTGGCTTCAGAAGACTATAGCTATAGCACCACTATAGCACACAAGTAATATGGACTACTTTTATGATACATTTATGTCCCTGTTTACACCTGGTATTAAGATGCGTTTTGGTTGATTGAATCACAATTGGATGACACTAAATACAAAAACGGGGTCTGAAACTTTTTGAGCTTGTCTAATTTCGACCACTTCCAGAGGTAGTAGAAAGTGCATTAATCCGGATGGCTTTCGCAGTGTAGATGCTCGTGTGGTCAAATGTGTTCAAACAGCCACATAAGACCGCCTAATCTCCGCCTACTGACCTAATGCATAAACATTTTGGGAAGCGCGCTAGTCAGACGCTCACTATTCCTGATCTCTAACACACACTCACAGCACTCACAGTTTGGCTGGTCTTGCGGCTGTCAGAGCAGAAAGAAAGCGTGTTCTCCGGGCACATTTGTATGTCAATTGAGCAAGCTTATTTTATCCATTAAATTGAAAGATCCAAAAAAGCCCATACATAGACCCTTCCCTTTGAAGAAATCAGGACAGAAGTGGTTGAAAGTGGACAAAAGAGACGGATTAAAACACCAGGTGTAAACCGGGACGTCTCCTTCGTCCACTTGTCCTTTTTTGGTGCCCTTTGGTAGGTTTTTGAACAGTTGTTTAGTGGAAAAGATGTTTTATGTTCCACAGAAAAAAAGAAAGTCATACAGGTATGGAACGACATGAGTTATCATTTTTGGATGAACTATCCGTCTAAGCCCACAATGCTGAGTTGGTCTTGTATTACAAAGAACATGTATGGTGAACACATCACTGGCTCGATAAAGACTATTAAAACGGGGGTTAAATGTTATGTGGGATGACAGCAGTCTTATATAAGACATTTCCGTGACTTCCTTGCGTAATTACCATATGGTTGGAGTGATTTGAATCAGAATCTATAAAACCTTCTGATTAGCTATCATTTTTCCACCGAAGGTCCCAGCAGACTAATTTTCATAGAAACCCTAGAAGGCAGAGCATGCCAAGACAAATGCCAGTCCCAATTGTTTTTTGGCTTATAGCAGTTTTTAAAGGCTATATAGTTTTACAGGATGGATTCCTGCCAACTGAAGGAGATATAAGAAAGATACGCTGCCACACAAGAGGCTAACAGAGTTGGCAAAGCCCGTCAGGCAAATGTCAGCTCGACCCCTTGCAGTTTTTACTGTAGATCTCGCTTTAAACAGGATATGCATCCTTTCTTGCACACTATAGTGTTGCAGAGCCTGGCGGATGAGTCATAGGCACAATGAAATGAACTCTTTCCCGCCAGTGTTTTTAATAAAAGTTGCCAGTCAGCATTGTTGATTATTTTCACAAAAGTTTCATGGCCCCTAGAATATTTTGTTGAATGAATATCTGAACATGCAATACATCAAATGAAAGAACAGAGCCTCTGCTTTTAAAGAAAAACCTCAGTTTATTCTAGCTTTATGCATAATTTTTTTGTCAACTCTTGAATGCAAGTTTAATAAAAAACAACATTCTGAGCAAAAAGCTGAGAAATCACATTTTTGTCAAAAACTACACCAAGATTGGATTCAGAACGATGATCAAAACACAGATAGTAGATGTGAATCCATTAATACCCCCAAAGCTTCACAGTCCTAGAGCTCGACCTGGGTCCACATTTCATTCAGTAACATTGGGCAGTTTTGATTTATATGATGTTTAATTTTGATGATCACGTTATTTTACATATGCATCTGCTTACATATGCGATCACTTGTGTCTGCTTCTTCTTCGCCTGTGTTTTGATCAGGAGATTCTGTACTCTTTCAGAAGATGCCTAACAGCGCACCCTACTATATAACAGTGAAAACACAGAAAGCTGGAAAATTCTGTCAGTGGCAGAATACAAAAGTGTTCATACTAATTCATTCAAATTAACCACCAAATTGGCAAAATGTAAAATAGTTACAAATTGCCATGAGATTGTGTTGGTGGCAATAAATCTTACACTCTCAGAACAGATCTGTGACGTGTTTTGGTGTCACCACTCGAGAACCTTTATAAAAAACAAAGAGCTGTTTTCTGCGAAGGTTCACATGTCCCATTCATGATGGCACAAATAAATTACTATGGCAGTTATGGAAAAGATGTGCATGCGTTGTATATTTAACAAAATCTGCTGTTAATTGCCTGGCAACTTTTCTTTTGAAGTGAAACTATTAAAGTGATTCTATGTTGACATTTCATATGCCGCAATACTGTAATGGTATTAAGCCTTAAGAGGGTCTCATTTTATTCCAAACAATCGTAATTTCATTAAAATTGACGCTGGTTGTGAAATCAAAGCCAGTCATCTGCCTTCAATCTTATTTTACCGTATCAGTAATAGGTACCAGCTTTGGTGCTTCACATCTTGACTGTCTTTGCTTTGATTAAAGCTGGACATTTCAAACGTTGCACCATGCTAAGTGTTTGTTTCCGATAATCAGAACATCCGTTTGATGAGTGTAACTGTGTCATGAAAGTTATTTTAAACAAACAAACAAACAAAAAACTGTTTTTTTTTCTGTCCACTCTTCAGCAAACCGGTCCCACTTTCCCATCCTAAAGGTCAATTTCCAGACCTGCAACAAATTGACTTTGCGGAGGCCTGCTGTTTATTTACTCTTGACCACTGTAAACGCTAGAGTGTATATCCTGTCCATGAATGATAATGTCCATCATGCACAAGCTGTTCCACTTACTCTGAGCCCAAGACTGATTTCAGGCTGTCAGAAAAGAACCCTGTGTGGTTACAGCATGCTGAGTTTCTGACTTTCAGGTGGAAGATGTAGCTCTTAAAGTAGCCCATTTTGCATAATATTTCTCCTAATTAAATTAAAAGATTAGTATTAATGCATTTAAAAGTTTAGTATTTTTAAATAGTGTGATATAGGTGCTTGGATGGTATAGTGTCGCCTACTAATGTGCATCTTTGCATACTGATTGGGGCTAATATTGCCCCTACTGAAGAGAAGTTTGTGATTGTATACTAAAGCCTTAAGTTTCCTTTTTTTGGTTTTGACTTGAACGTTAGCGTATGCAGCCAGATTCATAGCCTTTCAGTAGGCAGTGGCTATTTACACTATGTAAAAATAGCAGTATTTTCTTTGCAATAAGAGTAAATAGTTGTTAGATACTATTTGCCCCTCAGTATTTTAATACATTATAAAACAGTATGCAATAATAACATATTGAGTGTAAATGATATATTTATTAAATAAATGCCGCTTTATTGGGACAATAAATCCTTACTACTAACCCTACACGATAAACACTTTTTATTAATAACCGTAAGGCAATTTAATTCCACGTTTCACATATTCTCTTCATATTTATCGAAAATAAATGCCTTTCGAATCTAATATGCCATGGGAAAAGGTAGAAAAACAAGTTTGGCAAAAGACGGATTCGAACTCTGGTCAATCGCGTCAAAAGTATCTGCTACGCGTTTTACTCCCAACGCCACACCAGCTGACAAGTCATAGCTGTTTTTTGTACTTTTATCTGGCCCAACCACACATTAGTGGGCGGAGTTAGTGTAAATAGCCTCTACCAACAAGGCGGGTATTTGCAAGGCTGGCTAAATAGACACTGTTCAAAAGTATACCTCAGGCTCTCAACACATATGCACTTGAATGCCTCCTGTGTCCAGTGTCTGCACTTATCCTGAAGTTCTGATTGATAAAAAGTATTTGTACTCGTGTGTGTCTTTGTCAATGTGGGCATCTGTTGTTGTTTTTGCCTTTTGTTGTTGTTCTGTCTTATGCATCTCTTTTATGGCTGTTAAACAATGGGCAGAGGCAGTGTTTCCACCTTCAGGACAAATTAACTAGCACAAAAAAATAAGGTGCATGTGCACGTACAGAAAAAAAATTAAGGTGCATGTGCACGTGCATGTACAGGCTATGCATGGTTATAAAAAAAATTCAGTGTCCACAGTACACATGTACTAAGATTACACAATGCGCACCCTAGCATTGTCAAAACCACTCTGCAGTTTATGAACTACTTAGACAGTAAGAGACTTTCTTACCAACATTTAAAGCCACCAACCACAATATACACATCACAATAAATCACAGACTGTGATGATGCATTTCCACAGTTATTATCATTGTAAATCTTGCAATCTTATTTCATTTGTAAAATATGTAATGGACATTTTTAACACTGTTGCTTGTGTTGTATTACATTGGCCTTAAATTACAGAAAACTGGTTAAGGGCTGGTTCAAACAGGATGTGTTTTTGCTCCTGTGCAGGTCAGTGGAATGAGAACAAACCCCTGCAAGAGACACGTTTTTTAAAGGTTGAACTTCTTTGAACTGAGCGAAGCATGTTTAAAATGCTGTGTCATGTGCGAGACACTGCAAAGGCTGCGAGACGCGAACGCAATGGTTAAAGATGTCCGACTATCACGTGTTTACATTAAAAATCAGTGGAAAAGTTGCGCAGTGGAATGGCAAAACGTGTTCTGTGTGAACGGCACCCATACTACAAGATTCTGGCCCCGATTTTGGGCCCAATTCTCCCCTTCTGACAATCCTAGCTAAAGTCACGATTATCTTATCAGATGTTCCTGTGGTGTGTTGTGATGTGTGTTAAAGCCTGGGACACACCAAGCCAACTTCAAAGCACTAGCAGCGGCAAAAGCTGACTGTCGTAGCCTCTCGTCGGCTGCGTCTCGGCCAAAAAGCTGTGCTTGAACACACCAAAAGGGCTAAAGGCGACTGCCAACTAGCACGTGCATTCTGAGTCTGCATGTAAGTAAATATATCAGCAGGTATTTTTGCCATTCAAAAAAGGAAACCAAAATTAGGACTGCAGATATATGAATGGTAAACAAAGCAGCGTTTGCTTACCATTTTGAATATCAATCATCACTTTCTTCATTTCAGGTGTCTCATGTTATTATGAGATCCTATGAGATTATCATGCATCCTGGCCAAATTTGCCCATTGGCCCCTGTCCATCATGGCCTCCTAATCATCCCCATATAGGCTACCGATTGGCTCCATCACGCCGTCTCCTCTCCACCAATCGGCTGGTGTGTGGTGGGCGTTCTTGTGCAATATGGCTGCCGTCACATCATCCAGGTGGTGCTGCACATTGATGGTGGTTGAGGAGATTTCCCCCTTCTATATGTAAAGCGCTTTGAGTGCCTAGAAAAGCGCTTAATAAATGTAATGAATTATTATTATTATTATTATTATGAAAATATTAGTGCATTTAAATGCTCAGACTTCCGTCTGTACAGTCTTGACTTCTTTGCTCACATTCCTCCCTTTCACATTTATTCTCGTGCGCTGACTTGATCACCAAGCCAATCAGAGTTCTCTCTCTCACCGGTTGCCTGACGGCCTTTGGCTTGGTGTGTCCCGGCCTTAAGAGTGATTGAATCTGCTCGGAAGAACGTCAGAGTCACGCCGGTCTCAAATCAGAAATCCTGTTGTGTGGGGGGAACCCGAGGACAAACGCACACGCACTCTGCAGATTGTCATGTGGAATGAAATGATATACGAATATACGTAAAACGAATTCATCCAAACCATTTTCTTTCTCCTCACAGGAAATTTTTGGTAAAAAGCATTCCAAACACGTAACGCCATTTCTTCTTGCTTGTCATCCTCCATATTTGCTTACTCTAAAGTCAAGTTTGACTGCGAGAGATTTTGTGAGATTTCCCTGGTTTACTGTCAGGAATCTGTTTTTTTGTGAATGGAATCTGTTAGTGTGTGTTGTGCTATCTTGGTCACATTGCGGCACTTCAAACACTACAGGAACAAAACTGTTAAATCTATGATTCTTTTCATTGTCATGTTTGTGATCTCTCACATTTTGAAGGTCTCAGACAACAGCTGAGGGAGACAGCAAATTTGACATTGGTCCATTAAGTTTATTTAATGTGCCATTTAGCAATGTAAGGAACCTTTTTTCTGCCACAGAATAAAACATTTAAAAAGATAATTGGGATTTTTCTATCTCACAATTGCGAGTTTAGAATTGCGAGGAATACAATTAGAATATTAAGATATAAACTCACAATTGAGTGTTATAAAGTCAGATTTGAGAGAGATAAACTCACAATTGCGAGAAATAAAGTCAGAATTTGCAAGAAATAATCTCGCAATTCTGACTTATTGCAACTTTATATCATGTAATTTTAATTTTTTAACACACATTTTTGACTTTTCGCAATTCTGAGATAAAAAGTCCCAATTACCTTTTTTTGTTTTTTATTCTGTGGCGGAAACAAGCTTCCATAGCAATTAATACATCTTAAATATATGATATAACATTAATAGATCAGTGTGGAAAAAAGTGAACGGATACAGAAGAAATTATTGAAAAATTATTTAAACAATAAGGATGGATCTTATAGGAGATTACTAAACAGTCACTTGCCATTTCCGGTCAATGCTGCTTATACATGCATTTTATGCACCAAACTCTGAACATCTTTTGAAGATTTGATACCGCTACCCTTGCAAACATTGGAAAATCCAGAAACTCGTGTGCATGCGACTGACGGTCAGTGAATGGACTGGGGGCGGTTTGCGGGTGTCTAGACTAGCTGTCCACGACTTGCATTTCCTTTCTTTTCCCTCAAGAAAATCCTCAAGCAATTAGATGATTGCATAATAAGCACATGAGCTGTTAAATTCATCCCTTAGGCTTGAGCCCAATGCAGACCATTTCCCTCTCGAAAGGCTAGGATGCAATTTGGTACCAACAGTAATTCTTATTGATTTATCACGCAAGTCGAAACCATGTGCAAATGTCTTTACTTAGTAGTAAAACATGACATTCCCTCATGTGCTATGGGTAAACAGCCCATTAAAGTGCAATGACAACAGGACCCTCTGCCAGAATTCAGATTCTTTGGGATTTGAGCCAACCTCCTACACCAACAAACAGCTTTCTACAGGATAAGGGAAAAAGCCGAAGTGTCATATTTGTATTTCCTTCTGCATGCTTTGGCTGTGTAAAAAGCACCAATCAACCTCCTGTCCACTTGATTTCTTGGAGTGGCAATGGTAAGATACAAAGTTGCAATTACAGGAATGTACCTTTACATCTGCAGTCATTTGTTGTTTTTGGCCTCTATTGACTTCTCAGTTGACAGTCAGAGGCTCCGAATCTCTGACCTCATTTCTCCTGTTCTGTAATCCTTGGCACACTTCTCTTCCATTCGGATACTTTAGGGTCACTAGTGGTTAAAAGCCTTGCTTAAGAGCCCAATGCTGAAAGGTCATGGGAAGCTTCTAGTTTCTAGCCCTGAGCATTAGCCACTACTAGAAGCAGTGCACGTTAAATTGAAATGTTAACTTTCAAATCCAAGGTGATAAAAATGTAGTAGGTTTTCCAACAAGTAAAAATGGAGTGCAGTCTGTCCTCAACTGACCTCTTATGCAACAAGCAATCAAACAAAATAACCATGAGGACTTCTAATGCAGTATTTTCCAGATTTTGAAATGTTATTCTGCATTTTTCTTTTTTATTAGTGGTGAAACCATTGATAGTGGAGGACACATATCTGCTATGTCCAGCTCCTGTTCTTCGAGAGGAGGGAACGTAAGTGTCCCAAAGAAACCTTTTGCATTCTTTCTAGTAACAGAATTTTAACTGTGGCTGTACTCATGAAGGAACGTAATGTAGTTTTCAAAAGACTTGAGTATTTTTTTCTGTATGTATTGCAGGGCAGCCTCCCTTTACGTTAGCATGAACGAGGGCCTGAGTTTTATCTCTAGTTCGGTTACTATCACCACTGTAAGCTGTGTAAGTATTATTCTTACTCATCTTTCTTTATTTAGTTTTTGTGTTTTTGAAAGAAGTGTCTTATGGTCAACAAGGCTGCATTTATTTAATAGAAAATAAAGTAAAATCAGTAATATTGTGAAACATTATTACAGTTTAAAATGACTATTTTCTATTTTAAAATGTAGTCAAATTTATTATGCAAAGATGAATTTTTAGCACCTTTACTTCAGTCTTTCAGTGTCACATGATCCTTCAGAAATCAATCTATGATGCTGATTTCTGATTATTATTATTTGAAAATGGTTAAGATGCTGTGGAAAGTGATGAGGTTTTGAAGTGTGGAGGTGTGACCGTTTTTTTTATTACACTTCATTTGAATATGTCCGTGTTACAGTGTAATTATACATTTAAGTACTGAGTAATAATAATTAACTATGTGTACTTACTATAGAGTTATGATTGGGAGTCGGTTTTGGGTTAGTTGCATGCAATTATGCATAATTTATAGTTATTACAACAGTAAGTACATGTAACGTGTACCAAGGACTATAGCCCGACAGATTTATCAGTCTGCTGATTTTATCGGCCGATATGAGCCTGTCGCAGATGTATCGGAATCGGCGTATGCATGGCCATGCATCTCACAGCGAGCGAATATTCACACAAAATTATGTCAAAATGCTGGTCTTGTCGAGTATCATCAAAAAACATAGTCGATTAGTTGAGTCAGTATAGCTCGACCTTTCATTCAATAACTTTTGGCAGTTTTGATTTATATGCTGTTTAATGTCGATGGTCGCGTTATTTTACATATGCATCTGCTTATAAGAGATCGCTTGTTTCTGCCTCTTCTTCGCTTGTGTTTTGATCAGGGGATTTTGTTCAGGAGATGTGTAATAGTGTCCCCTACCATATAACAGTGAAAACAGAAAAATCACTCACGCCTCTTGACTGAATAACTTCATTAAGGGTTAATCTATATTTATACACTGAAGATTATGAAGTGATGTTTTACATTTGATTACTATTTCTGTATCTGAAAATCTAGTTAAGAAAATAACTTTTTCATTTGTATGTTTGTTCTGTTGTATTTACGTATAATGTATGTATATTATGTATATACTGCATTCTATATCGGTCAAAATTTTGGACACACCTCTGGGAAAGTGTTTCCAAATTTTTGACCGATACTGCACTATAATATACACAAAGAATATCGGCCGATATATCGATATCAGACTTTTTTAAATCCCTAATATCGGTATCTGTATCGGCCCACAAAAACCCATATCGGTCAGGCTCTAACAAAGACACTAAAATCAAGTGTTACTGTTTTTGTTTTTTTTCAGTATACTTTTTTTCAGTATACTTTGACAGCATTTTTTTAAATAGAAATATTATGTAACATTATAATGTCTTCACTGCCATTTTTGATCATGTATTTGCCCTTGCTGAATAAAAGTAGCAATTTCTTAAAAAAACAAAAATATGAACCCAAACTTTTGATCGGTATTGTACTTTTCAACTGTAGCTTGCCAAGTATAGAACAGTAGCTAACTACAACAAAAAAGTGACAATGTCTATTAAAATATAACTTTCGGATTATATAAAATAGTTTAGGAAAGTATATTTTACATAAAATTACATTAAAAAGTGATGCTAACCAAACTCTACTTCCACACGTTGGAAGAGATTCTCTAGCTAGCAGTCACTGTTGCAGCATTTTAGCTTTTGAAAATACAGCCAAATTACTTAGTAAAAAATGTGTTGAAAGAAAAGAACAGGGTCCAACTACAGTCTGCGGGCTGGGAACTTTTGTGCAAACAAAGGGGGGGGTAACTATTTATTAAAAGGATTACTGGAATGTCTGATGCCTGTAAAGTGGTGCCAGTCAAAGCTCTTTAGAAGAGCACAATACGGTTCCCGCCAGCCAAAGAGTCAATGGGTTATGAGATCTCCCAGTGAGATCACTTGTTACTTAGTTCATCCCCTCGTTTATTAATCTCTGTCATCATGCATCACCTGTTATTTTCACAGCTAGCGCCCTTACGTGGAACCATTGTTTGAACTGGAGGTTGAAGGACTGACATCATCTTTTTGTTCCATTACATTTTCAAAATGTTTTTCTGCATGTCATTTGGATCTAATGTGATAACAATAAACGGTGCCACTCAGAGTGTTGTTCATCTGTTCTTCCCTGTAGTCTGATGGTACGATCCTGGCCATAGCGCTACTGATAGTGATGCTGCTGCTGATTCTGGCTCTCCTGTGGTGGTTCTGGCCTCTCTGCTGCACTGTGGTGAGTCCTCTGCGTGAAACAGCTCAACTTCTGTGCAGGTTTACTCAAATAGAAGTGCTGCTACATAACAGGACTTGTATGCAAATCTTGCTCTGCAGAATTACACAGCACACTCATGAAAACTTAGAAGAATGTGCATGTTCTAGTCCGCAGGGGAAATGTCAAGTCAAGTCAACTTTATTTATATAGCGCTTTTAACAATTCAATCTCTTTGTTAGTGTTACTCGATCTTAGCGCTGCATTCGACACTATCGACCACAACATTCTTTTGAATAGACTCGAAAATTATGTAGGCATTAGTGGACCTGCATTGGCATGGTTTAAATCATACCTATCTGACCGTTATCAATTTGTAGCAGTAAATGAAGAGACGTCACACCGATCACAAGTTCAGTATGGAGTACCGCAGGAAATGTGAAGGATAATGTAGGAGAGAACCCACAATGTAATCAAACATCTGGAAACAAAGAAAACTATGGAGAACAAGTAGTCCTCAGATGCCATGTTCATTATTTACAGGAATAATCTCACATTAGTTTTGAATAATAATCTCAAATCATTAACTTGCAGAAATATTACTCCACTACGACAGTTCTATATTGTTGAACCAACTTTGAACAACAGAATTTCGATAATTTATAATACTAAGATAGATAGTTAATCAGCATTACAATTTTGTATAGGAAATACACCCCTGGTCTCATGGGACGTGACTATGTGACTGCTAAATCTGAGAAATGTTGCTACAGATAAAAATCGCTGCAGTTTCCCAGTAAAATGACTTTTACTCCCTTTAAAGGACACCTATTATGTCTCTTTTTACTAGATGTAAACTATGTATTTGATGTCCTCAGAGTGTGTATATGTATATTTTAACACAATTTTAATACACAATAGATCATTTTTTATAGCATGTTAAAATTGATCAAAAACGTGCCATTTTTGTGTGTGGCCCTTTAAATGCAAAATGAGCTGGTGCCCAGCCCCCTTTCAAGAAGAGGGAGGAGCTTCAATAGCTCTTGCTTCAGCAAACAAAACAGGGCTATCTCATGCACAGAAAATGTCATAAACCAGAGTTTCAAACCGGAGTCGGACAATGATGGTGAGACTCAAGAAGAAGTGACAACGTATGATGCAACAGGATGTTTCTGAATAGTTATTTGATGAATTTATGTAGTAGATGTGAAGTTAACTTCATCTTATCTTCAAGTCACTGATTAGCATGTTCCGTCATGATAATCTATAAAAACAGGTGCTCATGTGGGAATTGTGACTGCAGAACTAGACAATATATGCTGCATGGAGATCGAACAGGTATAGCGTAGTTTAATTATGGTTTTAGATTATGTTGTCATTATGTTTATCCACTATTAGTACAAGCCTGTTGTAGTTGACCCCGTCCAAATGATGGACAAAACTTTACTGATGAGTTTTATAAAGTTTACCAGACATTCCTGTCGCTAGAACTGTGCACAACTTGCTCAGGGCGAGTTACGCTAATACTAATACGGCAGAGTTTGTCAGCAGTCGTGGGCAGGGCCTGACGTCACTTTGTACAGAAAATGAAAACGGCTTGTTCTATGAGACGGTTGAGGTTTAATGGGGATTCAAAAAAAGCACTGGGTGAATTTTTATAATTATAGGGTGGTTGTGTACACACACTGCAACACACATTTTTGTTCAAACACCATCTTAAAGTGAATTTTGCATAAAAGGTCACCTTTAAGTTAACCAACAAACACAGTTTCAAATCAGTAATAAGCTATACTCATCAACTTGTTTTTCCCATCAGTATACAAAGTTATTTACATTCCTCTCCCTTTGTTTGTTTGTTGTGAAAAAATAGCAAGTTCTAGTGACAAGCTTTTTGAAAAGTCAAAGATTTTTTAGGATGTTGTTTTCATGCGTGAGACATGATGTGTGAGGGCACTCATCCATCTAGCAAGTTTACACAGAAAAACAATGAAAAGTAAAGTATTGGAATGTTATTTTTTCTATGGGAAAGGCCCCTAAGAGTTTAGTATTCTTAGTTGTGTATTTTACCATATTTATAACCGTTTCTTAGATACTTACAGATTCTTACAGAAAAGTTATCCAATTACAGAAAACAACCCAATGCATGGAACATCTACCCCTTATGTGTCCAGATGATTTGCTTACATTGGGCTTCATTCACTGGCCAGAGGAGTACTGCCCCCCCAACTGTTTTCTCCCAAGGTTTTTTCTCCATCCTTCCACCTGATGGATTTTTGGTTCCTTGCCACCGTCACCGAATATAAGATTCATGTGTTCGTTTAGGATTCATATCTGACAAACCTGTTGGATTCCTCTATTCCCAATAATTATACAAATACAGAGAGATGACTTGAGCTAAACAGAATTACCTAAAGAGACATTTTAGACATCCTAGGCCAAAGGTAGGATATGGTTCCTTTAAAAGGGTAGGGTTGTGGACAAGATGTACACCTTTATTACCTTTGGTTGACTTCCAGGTTTGTTAGTTTGACCATGTAATGAGCATTTCTGTTGCTAAGCTAAATCCCAGTGGTGTCCAGGCATTCTGTGGAGGTTTGCGTTACGTTTTATGCCCTATTTGTACTGTAATGACTTGTTAAGCCCTGACTGAGTATATTAGACCCACACAGGTTCAAGGCCACCTGGAATTTATGAAAAAATTGGCCCGACAACTCTTGGATCTTATGTCACCTTTGAACTCTCAAGGTCAAATGTCAAAAGTGACTTTCCTCATTACATTTCCAGCAGAGGTGCAAATGTGGAACCAAAGAAAGTTTCAATATAGGAATTTAGAGATTATTAGAGAAAAAGAAAAGTTTGAACCCAAGTCCATGTGCCAGCCACTGCTGGCGTCATTCACGCTTAACATACCTTGATTCACAAGTTTACCGGCCCCACTTTATATTAGGTGGCCTTAACTACTATGTACTTACATAAAAAAATAAGTACAATGTACTTACTGTGTTCATATTGTGTTGCAAAACAACTTTGCTGATATTGAGGTGGGATAGGGGTAGGGTTAGGGACAGGTGTGGTGGGATGGGTATGTTTAAGGGTAGGGTTAGGTGTAAGGGAAGTGTCAACTGTTTAATTACAAATGTAACTACAGAAATTAATTACAGATGTAATTACATGCAGGTATTTTTTAAAATGTAAGTACAATGTAAAAACATGTATGTACACAATAAGTGCAATGTATCAAATTATTATTTAAAATGTAAGTACATAGTAGTTAAGGACACCTATTATAAAGTGGGTCCAGTTTACCCTTACATATAATCTGATATAGTAAAAAGTGTGCATATTTGGCATGCTGTCTGAGGGGAGGGCTCTGAGCTTTGAATTTGGCCTTGAATTAGGATGCTAGAAAACTGCTGTAAGATAGAGATACTGTAAGTCAGCTATATACTGTATATACCCACTTATCTACATAAATGACTGGATTGCTCATCGTGTTCTAAACTGTCATCACACGGTGAAGCCACCAGAAATGTTCGAGCGGCCATATTACTATTCCCTCCTGACAGAGGCCAGCATTGACTTACAGCCAAAACATTGACCTAAAATCACACGATTTGTCTCACAGGATTTGTTTCACGATATATGTATGTAAATTAATAGATACTTCAGATGTTATCTGTAATGTGTGGTCTTATAGTCATATATTGAAATCGTTAATGTGGGTGTGTTAGTGCACACTGCCGACACAAGTAACGTAACTGAAATAACACAAAATATATTTCTTTATGTAGGTTATGTAACGTAATTATGGAGGAAATATTAAACATTAACGTATATGTGTTTAGCTGCAGAAATTGATTCAGATAGCTTACAATAAATATTAATATTGCACTATATTGTAATAAAATTCAAAGTTTGCCATGCAGCATCTCGGAAATAAAGCAGTTAGAGTTATCTGCCTGAATACGTTATGTGTGTATTTTATTTCCTGATTGAGCAACATCTATTTCAGACTCTTAAAGACAACGCAAATTTGACATGTGTAATACGCTCAAGTGTCTCGTCCGCCCGCCGAGCTGATGTTCACTACTGTAACGAATGAATGTAACTTTTTAATAAGCAGGGGAAATTCCCAACTTTAAACGAATATCGATTTACATTCTTAGGATGTTTGTGTAGTAAGCACGTACAGTGAGACTTCAGATATAAAACGGAGTCTCCTTAGGCAATGTTTTCTCAGTAAAATCATATAATTTCCTATTGATTCAATAGAACGCGTGAGCTTACTAGGGAATACCAATATGCAGAGGCTTCTCCTAATATGACGTCATGAGCGATCCAGTTCTCTATATAGATCAGTGTATATACCTCCTCTCATGCTAATTAGGTTGATTAGAACATGAACATGTTGATGAACATGCTCCTTTACAAACTTTGCTAATAAAACATCATATAAATCACATGTACATGTACACTTACTGATGATTAGTATTTTTTATCATTACAGATCACTCATGTAGGTGCTACTGAATTACAGTGTTGCAGTACTCAAGACACTGGTAGTTTAAGATAATCAACAGCAGGACCTGCTATGGTCTTGGCCCGAGGTGTCTAATTAAACACACTTGAAGCAGAAACTTCCAGGCGGGTGTGTTGAAATTCTGCATGATAGCATCAGACACCTCTGGTCTAGGCAGATTTTCAGCAGGGAACAATTTTACCTATAGATCCTACAGAGAGTAAGCATTTTCCACAGGGAATTGTGCTTCCACTGCTTAAGACCCAAGCCTGGCCTTATTCTTGATTTCTGAGGGACATATAATAATTCAGACTGACATGCCTGGAATTTGTCTGGAAAGGCACAGCAGGAAAAGAGAAGAAATGAGTCATTGCCATGTTAGAGGAGTGTTGAGCTCTGGAGTGAAGTTCATGAAGGTTGAACCAGCTAAACCAGCTAAAATCCTGCTCAGCCATGATCAGTTTCCATAGAGAGCAGCTGTTGAATATCATGGACTGAATTAGCATTAGCTTATTGCTATGTTAAAATAGCTTGGCTTTATTTATTAATACAAGTTCTTTTAGACTTTAAAAAACATGTGTTTTGGTCAAGTTCAAACATGCTCGGCAAAATGCTTATGCAATGAATATTTTTACAAGTCTTGAATAAGAAAACGGAAAAAGGCTTGTCTGTCTGCCACTTGAAATTTCTCTGTGAACTTCAAGGGGGCATGGCTCTGTTTGGGAAAGTTATCCTGTGTTACCATGGAAAATGAAATTGTGATTTGACCTTTGAAATAACAAGGAGTAATAGTGCCCATTCTCAATTTCATTAAGATCTATTGACTGCCAAGAAGCGTAATGCTCACATTTTACTGGAGGTACAGAGCCATATTTGCAATATTGAAATGCCCAACTGAAATGCTTTCTTTTTAATGAATAAAGCTGATTTCACTGTAGGATAACCAGTATATGAAAAACACTGCCATTGCCGTGCTCAAGTATTTTTGAGCAGTTTCTACCTACACATTCAGAAATTTCAGTTACAACATAATGTGCATTAAATTGAATTTGCATGTAATAAAATTAATATGTTGGCCAATTTCGTCTTTTTTATATCTCAACAAAGACTTTGCCTACCATTAATTCTTTATTTGACACTCGCTCAACTCGGAAACTGGGAGCTTACAGAAAGTTAAAAGTGAGCATAACTGAGGTATCATTTTCCAACAGTAGTCGTTGCAGCATGGCTTTCATGTCTGACAACATTTTTATGATGATTTTTGCGGCTACAAAGTGCATGTGGAAGCCTCCTTTCTCTTATATTATTGGTGGATGGCATTGGCCACCAACTGTTACGGGTGTGGAGCACTTACCAGTCACACCAAATCAAACCGGAGAGCATAAAGAGACAGGGCAACTTGAATTGAATTCAAAATCTGTGAGATCTAATACTACTTTAGGCTCCTTTAGAACTTCTTTGTTAAACTATTTGAAAACTGATTGTAAATGCTTTTAATTGTATTGGTTCCTTGAAATATCTTGTTTTTTTTAAAACTGATTGTCAGTTTTTGTAATTGTTCTGGTTCCTGAAACAACTGTCTTTGTAAACATGTGTATACCCTGCAGACTTTGAAATGGTCCTGGGAGGGTAGGGGGGGATCTTTGAGCAGATTTGTCTTGTAATGTTTTGTTTGTTTTGTATTGTATCGAGTGCACTGTATCTGTTGTATGTTTTTGGTCCCCCTTGAAAACGAGATGCTGCATCTCAAGGGGCTTTCCATGAATAAAATTTCAAACATTGTAAAAAAAAAATTAAAAATTAAACATATAGTTCATTTATATAAACAGTATATTTGTATAGATGGTATCATAGTGTTATTAAGATTCCCGGTCCCGCCCACTCCCGGTAAAAAAAAATCTGCTCCCGTCCCAATCACGTGATTAGTAGTGATTTTATTTCCCATCCCGCGGGATTCCCGAAAAAAATGTCAGCCTCTAGTGTGCCTGTTGTCAGGCACAAGTGACAAACACGGGCCAGGGCAGAACAAAAAAACTGAGAGAAACCCGGAGGGAAGGCAGAGTCCAACGAAGCCAAAGGGGTAGAGGGACGAAGCGCAGCTGAAGGCTCGGAAGTCCATGGTAAATGCAGAGTGACGACTGCCCAAGGTGCAGCTTGAGGGACTAGGAAGACTGGTGGAGCTATAGGGACAGTGGTCCCAGGTGAAGCTGGGGGCCAAGGAACAACGGTGGAGCTGACAGGTAGACAGTCCAAGGCTGAGCTGGCAAATCAGCCCGAGGTGGATCCATGAAGCACCGAGGAGGTAACATAGGAGCAGACGAATGGCTGATCAGAGGCAGGGATTGGGCAGTGCAGGCAGGGGTTTCACAAACGGCCAGCTCATTTCGACTATCATATAGTATCAATGCAGGCGGATCAGTAATATAGTTGAATATTTAGTGTCCTCAACTAAGCCAAAGGTGACAGAGGTGACGGTGGCAAGGAACCAAAAATCCATCAGGTGGAAGGATGGAGAAAAAACCTTGGGAGAAAACAGTTGGGGGGGCAGTACTCCTCTGGCCAGTGAATGAACAGTGTATGATTATGATTCAGGCAACATTACAAGTCAGAAGTCAGATTAGATTGGAATATTCAGAATATGTGTCCGGTTCCATCTGGCTAAAGATCGGAGTCATCACGCAGGAGACGGGCTTGTCGTATCAATAAGGCCTCATCGACACAACATCCTTGTCATGTTGGTTTGGGTTTTGTTTGTGTTCTGGTGTCTTTTTATTTGAAACATACACAAGCTATGACTATGAGATAGATTTTCATGTTCTGATTGGTTGTTCACATCCGCCTGGACGGTGGCGGTGGGTGGCACAAAATGTGCAGTGTGAGCTATAGAGTGGTGATCCTCCTCCCTCTCGCTGATGTTAAAGGGGGAAGTGAAAAAGGACCCATTCCACGGACTCCTGAAAGCTCCCTTGAGGAAAAACACATACAGGCTCTCATTATCATGGACAAGGTGGCATAAATCCAGGAAGTGTGTGTCTCTCGAGGGAGCTGTCCCCTTGGGAGAGGAGGAGGATGCAAACTGCCACTAGATCCTGTTTTAATAGTCTGTCCTTCTGTCAACTATGGTTGCAAAATAAAGAATAATGAACGGATCTAATAACAGCAGTTTTATTTTTATTAATAAAGAACTCAGGACTAGAAACAAAAACAAAACAACCATGTAAGAAGAGACGAGATCTGACCATGAACATAAGGAAAGAAAGGTGTGCAAATAAATCAACAATGAAAAACCATGGAAACGAACTAAAAATAGGACACAAAACTACGACATGTGATAAACCCACCTAGAACAGAAACAAACCCAGAGAATCCCAGATAATTACACTTAGTGGGGTGAGGAAAATAAATTTAAACTCAATTTAAACTGTTTTCAGATCTTGTTTTAAGCATAAAGATTTAAATTTGATATTGTTTTCAGTAAATAAGACTTAATATCTTAACTAATTTTAATTCTCAATTAAGTATATTTTGATTTAAGAATTGTTAGATATTTGTAATGGAAAACAAAACAGAAAATCATGTTTTGCAGTGTGGTGTTGTTCATATGCTCTCAATCGTAAATAATCATCCTGACATTCCTACATCCCAGCAGGAGACCACAGAAATGTTAAAAACACTCAATTAATCAAATAATTCCTCATTCAGTCCAATGAGAAATCAAAAGAGCTGTAATTATTACTACACTTTTTAATGTCTCTCTATCCTTGAAATGTTTTTCACGATTCCCAGAATTCCAGATGAGTTTTAAAATAATAACAACATGTTTTTTCACAAATGTTTTGCATGTGGATGAGTGCTAGGGTTTTTTATTTTTTATTTTTTTTACACTCTTTAGCACTATTAGTATTAGCTTTCCAAAGATCTTCTTTTGGTTGACTTCCACAACTGACTTAACTGATGCTGCCTTAACCTTCAATTTGTGTCTTTTAAATTATATATTGCATGTCACGTCATATAACCAAAGCAGTAAATGGTCATTCTTTATTTTATTTTCAGTTTTCCAATTAGCTGATAGCTTAGAATACACTAACTGGTTAATTAATTACTGTAGTGTTCTGTACTGTTAAAATGTTGTCATACAAGTGACTTCTGGACAAGTAAATAATCAGTTTTACTACTCTGAAGACACATACCTGGAAAAGCTTAATGTTGAGCTCTGCCTTTAAGCATTTAGATCTGGCCTCCAGATTTTTAGGTCATTTTAACTTGCTTGTAAACACTGAAAACGAGGAGGGGAGGGGTGCAAATTCCTTCGCCATGTGTTTTTGTGTAACCTGATTTGTTGGCACACATTGAAAACATTACTTGGGTCCTATGACTTGACTTGTCAGTGTTTTTGTTTTTTACTTTGGAGAGCATGTGGTCTGAAATGCCAGCATGAGTGGGCTCATGTGATATTGTTTATCCTCTCCCTCCCTCCCTCTCTCTCTCTCTCTCTCTCTCTCTCTCTCTCTCTCTCTCTCTGCAGATTATCCATGAACCTCCACCACCAATAGTGGAAGATAGTTCGGTAAGAACTTTCATTTTATTGTAATTACCACACAATTGTCACAATCAAATTAAGCAGCATCACACTTACATTTCTGTTGTCATACTGATTATCAGCAAGACTATGATCTAGCCATATGCAACGTTTCAGACAAAAACTGCCTATTTATTTCTTCTTCGCCAACAAAAATAAATTCCAGAAGAAGCCAATGCATGCATCAAGTGTAGCCTGTCACAAAACAGCACAGAATGAAAGCTGCTCTGAAACAGCATATTATTGGATCGGAACGGAGATTTCCCTTTTCTGCTCAAAGCGTTCCATAATCACGCCAGCGCTCGCATACTCTGGTCTGGAATGTGTGGTTTGATACAAACTGTGAAATTCTAGTGCTGTTGTACTAAATATCAGCACTTTATCATGGCATCCTGCAATACTTGATTCTGATTGGTAAGTTACAGAACTGAGCAGTCAAGTGTTGTTGTTTATTGACTTTTAATCTGGATAATTTGCTGTTGCCCATGGCATCATGGACCAATGGTTCCTATGACTAATAGAAATGACCCCAAAGGACATAATATATTAAACTTGAATATACATTTTGACATTTTAATATATTATAAATGGTCAGTATAAAATTTAGGTAGATGGCTATAAGATTGAACTCACCATTATGGTGATCAGTGCTCCCTTTGGTTGGGCACTTTGAACTTTCATTTATATTATTGTAATTATCTTCCTATTGATTCAGCAATGCAACAAATCACAATTATTTGGTTTAAAAGTAAGGGAAGTAATAACTAGGTTTTAATATGTGACCTAACTTACAACTAAATCATTAACTAGTTAATTTTTCATGTCAAATAATGATATTTTTCAGTTGGGTTGATATAACTTCTCTATATTTGTGACAATATATTGTAATTGACCATGCTTGAGTTACGCACAGACATTCAGCATGCAAAACACAACAATGGTAACAAGTAGCTAAACTAAGTCAAGAATAAATCTGAAGTAAATTACCAAGTACTCAAGTTCTTTTTTTAGTTACTAGAACTCTTGTGTAAGTGAACTATATTAACTAAGCTTTTCTCAGTACAACATACTATTCCTATTACACTTTACTTCGTTTTTTAAGCAATCAGTTTGCATGCTTTTTTAAGTAAGTCCAACTAATTCGATTTTACAATGTAGAGACACAAAAGCTGAAAAAAGGGAACTTAAAACAGAGAAAGACAAGTAACTAGGTTGTGGCTGTAAGTTATCTGTAAGTAAGATGACAGATATCCTGGCAAGCTGCCATAAGTAGGATAACGCATAGCCAGCCGGTCATTATCGTTTAAATAAACTCAGACCAGATTATGATTTAAGACAGAGGGCTGTTGTATCACCCTAACGGAGTTTGTGAAAATGACTTGTATAGTTTTGCTGTGTTATACTTTGGAAACTAAAAGTGTTTTCTAGATTAAACTGCACAGTTTATGGTGATTGTTTTATTTAACTCTTGCTTATCTTGGATTAGTCTTAATCCATCTTTATGAAACAATCCCTGAGGTCTCAATGTGCAAATCCACACATGAAAAATGTGTATTAAGATAGTAAAAAGGGTCCATTTTTGATGTTATTTTGTAACAATGTTATTTCGAATTAACTGTTACTAAAGGCCAGAATGTTTCAGCTATTTAACAGGAACTTTGGGGGAGACTTTGGACTCTATAAAACTATCCCGATCTTTGTAGGCTGTTGTTTAACCGTGCTGGCTCTGCTGTGCTAAAATGAATTGGTTCAGTCTGGTCTTATTAAAGACCTGTAATATGATAGCATATTTTGTTTTTATAAATCTTTCATTTGTGATGTCACTTTTGTAAGACCATAGGAATGTCATACGTGGAATGGCTATGGGTTGGGGATTTTTCCCCAAAGGTTTCTTTAAGTTACGCTAAACTTTCAGGATAAAAAGCATGATGGGGAATCAAGTGGGTGGTCTGAAATATGAAGGGAGGGGACGGCTGTTAACCTTTTTGATTAAGTATGGAGGCATTGATAGAAGATGGCTCTTCAAATCCCAAGGACTGATTGTTAAACAGGGTTAAATTTCTTCAGAGCTGGAAAAATAAAGTCATAACTTGAGTGAGCCAAGTTGGACTTATTTTACTGGATCCAGGAAGAGCTAGGGAGGGCGTAAGGCATGGCTCGTGCCTTTCTGAGGCAATAAATGAAAAAGTCATGTTTTAAAAGAGTGAGTCACACCTCATTTAGGAAAATGCTGTGCCATTTGAATAAGACCCCAAAAATATGTTTTTGGAACAAACAAAAAATCTTCACAATAGTGGTCTTTCATTCTACAAGATGCGTGTATCAGTTCTCAATGTAGAGAGAACTGAGAAACAGATTTAGTATGAAACCTGTAACCCCTACTTAAAATGGTCTGGGTTGTATTTTGTTTTTACCTTGTGTAATTTTATTTTTGAGGATAAGGAATTTGGCATCTTAATTTGGCTACCTTAGTAATTGGCTCCAAAAAAAAGTCTTTACCTGTTGTCCTTGACTAGAATAGCTGTGCACCCTGCTGGTTGGACTCTATTTTGGTCACATATTCATTGTCTTGTGTTGTTTGCTCTGTAAGGATGATGAAGAGGATGGCACTCCGAAGAAGAAATGGCCCACAGTCGACGCGTCCTACTATGGGGGAAGAGGAGTTGGCGGTATTAAAAGAATGGAGGTAAACAACAGTTTTATTACTCACTAGAGGACACCAGCCACTAAATTAGCACACAGTCAGTCACTTAACAGATGCTTTTCATCCAAAGGAAGAGGGCCGTGTCTCTTGAGGAACCTAGGGTTAAATGTCTTTCTTAAGGGCGATAGATTCTGTCAGTAAATCTCCAGTTGACAGTTTGCCTCTACTTGGAATGAAACCACTGTTGTTTACATTACTTGCCAAGAGACTTCACCACGTCATAATTGAAGTCAGCGATGCTGCCGAAAGTGAAGAAAAAGCCCACATCCGTGAAAAAAAACAGGAAATACAGAAGGGAAAGCAAAATGTTTGTCAGATGCATTGACTCACAAAAAGCATGCTTGAAATAAACAATTTATTATGCAAACCTTGTCAATAACACTAGACAAATGCTATGATAAAAACAAGGGGAAAACAGTTTAATCAACGGGTTTTCAACAAATGGCTGCCGGTAAAGTACCAGAGTTTACAATCACAGCAAGACAGAGTTTACAATTGAGGAAAACAAGCGTGCGTGCTTTATACAGCTCATCTGCTGTTTGGAATCCTTCCTTCCATCAAACATTCTCCCTTAATTACCAGAACTGCAGAGAAAGCAGTTTAAAGGTGCTGTAACTGATTTCTGGTAAATGCTGTTGATATTTGAAATCACCAAAACAAACACGCCCCTACCCAATAGGATCACACCCTTATCTTGATGCCTCCACCCCCACATTCACATACACACTATGCAACACAGGCAATGACTATGGCGAAATCTGCTGCCCGGGGGTATGATGTCATCAATTAGTGAAAGCAATTTGTCTCACTGTGATAATTCAGGTTGAATGTCTTATTGTTATTCAGCTGGTCTACTCCTTCGATAGCAAACTTATCCCTTCCATCCCAATAAAAAATAAAAATGTTTTCATAAACAGCTCCTTACATAACGTGATAGTCCAAGTAACTAATATATTACAAATGTGACATGATTAAGCGGTTATAGCGATCACTAAAATGGAACCAAAAGAAAAAAAACTTTTGTTTGGAGTATATTACCTCACTTTTCGGACACATGGTTGAAACAGGCAGTGGCGGTTTAGAGGTTCCAGGCTTGTAATAAAAATAATTATAATGCAAATGAACAAACAAACAAGGATGACACAAGTATATTCAAGCAAAAGACAGCATATCTTAGTTCTGCCAAACACAGCAAAACCAACATTACTCACGTATCAAGAAGAAATAAAGCAACCTCAGCGTCTGTTTTCAGGCCTTCCTGCTCCTTTAAAGAGATCCCCTGGTGTTAAGAGTTTTATTGCTTAATATACAATAAATTATGTCTTTTACTGAAATATGTAGTAGAAAACCCATGAAAAATGTACGTTATTTAAAAATCAAATATTTGGATAAAGGGCGGTGTCATTTTGTTTGCGTTCTAGGGCAATGACGTAGAATGGTTACACTCTGCAATCAGCTGGCGCTACCCGTAGCTATTTTTACCACAACACAGCTCAAAAATGTTTCAGAGTTAAACAAAACCAATGAATTGCTTTGTAAACGCACTTAAGACACACTCAAACACATGTGCACACAAACTCTAACACACAAACAGATCAGCGCGTGCACACACACACACCTGACAGACTGCTCTGTCTCAATCGAGGTGATATGGGCTGCCCTCGTCAGTCTCCACGACGGGCTGAATCCGAAATCGCCCCCCATACCTTTAAAAAGGGCACTCATTCAATCCCACAATGCACTGCAATAACGAGTGTATAGCTGATACACTCAACGGCTGTCCGACTTCTCGCACTCATTTTCATTCACTCCTTTAAGTGAACTGTATTAGTGGACTAAAGTAGGGAATAGTGAATGAGGGTTTAGGGGGCAATTTTGGATTCAGTCATGGAGAGATTCAGTCTGCCAAATCTGAACCAGGTGACAATCCTCATGTATAACATTACAGCTGATGTGTCTGTGTGTGCACGCACAGTGTGTAGGTGTGTGTGCACAGTGCATGTGAGTCTGTGTGCACATGTGTTTGAGTGTGTTTTAAGTGCAATTACAAAGCAATTAATTGGTTTTGTTTAACTCTGAAACATTTGTGGTAAAAACAGCTACGGGTAGCGCCAGCTGATTGCTGAGTGCAACCATTCTACGTCATGTCCATTCTACAGAACGCAAACAAAATGGCACCGCCCATTATCCAAATATATAATGGATTTTTTAAATAACATAGATCTTTCATGGGTTTTCTACTACATATTTCAGTAAGAGACATAATTTGTTATATTAAGAAATACAAGTCTTCACACCAGGGGATCTCTTTAAATTTTTAATGTTGTTTATATGTCTATGTTGTGTTTTAATATGCTTTCAGACAAACCATGTGCAAAATCAAACCATTGCTGAGTATTTTCTCCTTAAAAGTCCAGTGAACGTTTAAAATCTCTGGTGTTTCTGATGAAACTACGCTGATTTTTAGAAGGCAGACTGAGATTTTTTTTTAATTGCTTACTGCACCTTTAATTGTCTCAGAAAATACATGTCCACAAAAATCTGTACTTGAGTAAACAACATAAAATACACACATTATCATTATCCACATTTTTTATACGTTTGAGTTGATCCCACTCCTCTACAAACACACACAGTTCAGGATGTATTTTACACTTTTTGTACTATATATTTAATATGTGTGGCATATGTAATATATGTATGTTTTTTGTTGTATATGTTTTTTTTCAGGCACCAAGGGAAGCACATCCTTATTTCGTTGTACATGGTATAATGACAATAAAGGCTTTCTATTCTATTCTATTCTATTCTATTCTATTCTATTCTATTCTATTCTATTCTATTCTATTCTATTCTATTCTATTCTATTCATCTCTGTGCTACTATATTCTATTCTGTTGTGTTTCTGTGCTATTCTATTATATTCTGTTTTAGTTCTGTTCTATTATATTCTATTCTGTTGTGTTTCTATTCTATTCTATTCTATTCTAAAAAAGCCTAAAAAGCATTTTGAAATGTTCACTACAGAAATGTTGTGATGTAAAATGAATAAGAAGTATTTCAGAGTAAAATTTGTAACACTGATCATGTGAACTTCTCTGTGCAGAAGGTCAGATGTTCCAGCCTCATTTAAAGCTCTTTGGATCATTGTGAAATCATGCCGGATAACATGATCATCATCATCGTTTCAGGTTCGCTGGGGTGAGAGAGGTTCCACCGAAGAGGGTGCTAAACTGGAAAAGGCGAAGAATGCAAGGGTAAAGATGCCTGAACAAGAGTTTGAAGCTCCTCCTTCTCGCATCCTAAATAATGGCATGCGGAAACCACCAGGTCCCCGTAAATGGTACTCGCCTATAAAGGTAAGAAGAACAATAGTGTAGAAATTTAGAAGGTATTTTTCCTAGCCCGATTTTAGCCTCTGATTTGAACAATCTGTTTGAAGGGGCGTGTCTGCTGTAAGACGTCACTGTAAAGTCCACTCCTGTGATTGGCTGCTGTAAGACTTCAGTGTAAAGTCCACTCCTGTGATTGGCTGCTGTAAGACTTCAGTGTAAAGTCCCCTCCTGTGATTGGCTGCTGTAAGACTTCAGTGTAAAGTCCACTCCTGTGATTGGCTGCTGTAAGACTTCAGTGTAAAGTCCACTCCTGTGATTGGCTGCTGTAAGACTTCAGTGTAAAATCCACTCCTGTGATTGGCTGCTGTAAGACTTCAGTGTAAAGTCCCCTCCTGTGATTGGCTGCTGTAAGAAACAGCAGTTTCACTGTGCAGTATAAACGCACAGTGAAACTGCTGTGTAAACTGTGTAAACTTCAGTGTAAACTGCTGTAATTGGCTGACATATTTGCATATTAAATAGCTGAGTATTATATGTAACTCTCTCGAAAACTTTTAGCATGTTTTTACTATTACAGCTCGCAAGGTTCAGTAATCGTGAAAAGTTTTGATTATAGCATTGCCATTATATTTTGATCGTGGCATGAAAGTTTGCAGTGATGATCATTGTAGCCGATCACAGACATGTTGAGCTCATGAATGCAGTGATCTCGTCATTGCAACTCGATTTCTGCTCTCTCAAGAATGCTTTTTCATCATAACTAACAATGTAAATAAGAGATTTGTTGATTATAACAGGAGTTTTGAAATGTACCAAGAAGAAACAAGGAAGTTTTCAGTTCTGAAACGGACAGGATATTCTTATAGTAGGACCTCTTATATGCCAAAAGCTCAAGGAATTTTGTTTCTCAGTTCATGACCCCGTTAAAAGTATTGTGAAATGGCAAATGTTTTAAAGGTGCTTAATAGGGACATTTGGATAGTCAATATGAAAAACTCATGACATGCTAAACTCCACCTAAAACTATTAAAATGCATTTTTTTATCATTTTATAATTATTATGCATGCTGCTTTTATGAGATCATATTAACTGAAATATGTATACCTTAACTAATACATTTGTCACACTGCAAAATGAACTAATGAAGGTTTAAAAAAAAAACAATGATGGACAGATGATAAACAGTAACGTAATATCCACGTCACCAAAGAGCGCTTGGGTTGAATTCGTTGTAATCCTAAACGAACAACATCTTCGTATATGCATTCAGCTTAATATTTCTCCTAAAAATGATGATTGTGTTAAGTGTTCCGTGTATACTTAAATCATTTTTACAACGCCAGCAAATATTGTTTACACTCATCTTCTTCTTCTACTTCTTCCAGTGTGCGAGACGCAGTATCAGATTCATATTCTGACTAGAACCTGAGTTTGACGACGTCAGGCTAATGTTATGGGCAACCGTACGCAGGAGTGTATGCATGTATATAATGTATTCATTTCTTCTGTAAAACACAAAAGAAGATATTCTGAAGAACTTTGGGGTCCAACAACAAAATTGGCCCCAATCACTTTCAAACACTGAGAATATTTGTTGAAAATAGTTTCATTTCTCCTTCTGCTGACAGTTATACATGAGCAGCCCCCACTTTGCAGTTGTCCTGCTGAATTAATATGTCTAAAACCATGACTTAAGATGTCAATGCTTATAATCAAGCTTCTATGAGTCCTAGCTGGGGGATTTGTAATACAGACCAGAAACTGTGGTGACCTCCAAGAAACTGGGCCTGCGGAGTCAGCATTTTATTACACTCAATACCAGGTTTCCCTCATTTCACCTCTCTCCGTTCGCTCACTCTCATAGATCCTGCCGTCCAAGAGTGCAGAGCATTGCCAAAGTTTTTCCCCGCATTGCTCATTCTTTTGGTCTGTTGTTTAAACATTTATCCCCTTTTTATTTGTTCATCTCTGTGTCTCATGTGTCTGTCTGTTATTTGGAGAAGGGGCAATGTGACCAGTGATCCAACTTTACATTTAAATCTTCCTAGGCATTCTTCTGTTCTCTTTCCTTCACCCATTCATTTTCTGTTATATCTTTTTTCTTTTTGATAAAGAGAGCAGCTCTTGTGCAATGAGAGCTGGCTGACTTTATTAGTAAGTTAGGTCAAGGCTGAGGGACATTAGAATGCTGTTTCATATTTATAACCGTGAGGCAGATAGCGAAGCATTGATTCATTCTAAACTATGGCTTTGAGCGTTATCCGTCTCATCTGATAATGAGCCAGAGAGGCCACATGTGGGATGTTGAGTTCAGGAAATCTCTTTGCTAATAAAACCCATTTCCCAGAGTTTAGGGACTGATCAATGTTATTAAACACCTGAGGGTCAATGAAGACCTAAATCACACAGAAAAATCAAACTTGCTTTTTCCATCTTAATTTTCTTGTCTTTGCGTGCGTGTGCAGGGAAAACTGGATGCATTGTGGGTACTTCTGAAGAAAGGGTATGATCGAGTGTCCATCATGCGACCACAACCAGGAGACAAGGTAAGACTCTTCATTGTTTATTGTTTAACAGAACAATTTGTTTCTTTAACAGGTTATCAGAGACCATTTCTTTGAGACTGTTTTTATAAAATATGGAAATAACAAATGTCTGTGTTATCTTGAAGCCATTAATTACTGCTGTTTTATAGCATTAAATTGACATGGTCATGGGTCAAATTCCCTATTAACGTATATAGCTTGTATGTACTGTAAAGATTTGTCAAATGCATTTTTGGTTTTTGTTTGCACAAATGAGCCTTTTCCCAAGGAGCAACATTAGAATGGTGTGAGACTGTTGTTCTTGTGTGAACATGAATGATACAAGGTTTTGAGAAGTTGGGATAAGACACAATTAGGATACCCAGATATACAGTACTGTATGCGCTTTATGAGTTGTTGGTTATATGAGTGAGGAGGATGCGCCTGTTGGGAATATGTGTAAAAAGTGGATGGGAATTGGAGGCTTTAGAGTTGAACGGGGTTTTATCTGTCATTTCAATTGCTGCAAAGAGTTTGCAGTGGTATCCATTTCCACTTAATTTCTTTTTAAAGATGAACAGACACTCAAGAACTCCGAAGCTTAAAAAAGGATCGTAACTGACTCTTTTTGATTTTTCACAGAGCAATCTGCTAAATCACTATTATAACTGCCAGTTAATTCAATATGACTTGGCTTCACTGACGTGATGAAAAGCAGAAATAAAAAGATGAATATGGCACTATTCTACAGATTGATAGGAAATGAAAACCAGCCTCACACTGATAGAGCTTTACACAGCATGGATATAGACATCCTAGATCTTAGTTCAGTTCAGTTTCAAAGAGCTTTTTGTCGTTTTTGGAGCTTGTGTTCACCATCAACTTTTGTTGATTAAAAACAAATCTCCTTTTGTTTTATATGTAGAAATAAAAACATACGGTCTGGCGTGAGGGTTCAATAAATTATGATAATGTTTGGATGAACTAGTGTGCATATTTTAGTAGTGTTTACTCAAACAAGGTCAGATTTGATAATGTATCATGAGCGTTAATGACAAATGTTGCCGTTAGACTTGGCTTTGTCTCTATAGCATGTATTTGCTTTCACTTTGTGCATTCTTCTATCCTCGGCTACAGACCAAGAGTGAAAGCCCACCTGTTGCATGCTGGGTCTCTTGGACTAAGCAAATAAACAGAGGAAACGCATATCATATATCCCAATTGGAGATGTGCTTGAAATGAAATTTGAAGTTCTTTAGGGTGGACTTGTTTGTTATTTCTTACTTATACAAAGGATGATTTGACTATAAAGTAGACTGCAGTTCAAATCCACTGAGAAAAAGAGCTCATCTAAGGACACAGTGCTGTTCATAGACTATTAAATACAGTTTGAACCGTTGGAGATGTGATGAACACTTTCAGGCCACAGTCAGGTCTAGTTGTTCAGAAAATATACAATATACAGGGGTTCATTAAAACACTCGGCTTAGCAACCACATTGCAACAGCAGGAACTTTTGCATATGCAGCCATCACTAACAATGTCTTCACAAAGTTAGAAAATCCAAGTGCATCAAATCTAGATTGTATGAAGATAGATCATTGCACTAACAATTACTTGACGGCTCCCTTCACGAAAAATAAGTATACTTTAAGTTCATTTTATTAAGTATTCTTAAATAATGTTCAAGTATATTTTAAGTAGTAAGTATATAAAATATAAATGTACTTGTAGTAAACTAGTCAGCTTGGGACTAAATTGTCCCAATTTTTAGTATATAAAGTATACATTTAAGTGTAACAGTAGTAAACTAAGTGCACATCTAGGTCACAACTATGTTTTTTCTTTTGCACTGCGTCTGTACTACAAGTGAACTACTAGTTATTAGTATACTAGTAGTTTTTATTTTTTTTATTTTTTTTTTTAGTTTATAAAAGGAGACTTTAAAGTAAACTGCTAGTTTAGTAGTTTTATACTGCAAGTATACATTTTCTTGGTCAGAAGATTAGCTGAGTACAAGTATAGGCCAAATATACTTGGGGTGCTTCTCAATTCTTATTTTTTTATCCTTGTTTCCTTTCCTCGCTTCCTTTCCTTGCATCTTAGCTCCAACCCTTCAGGATGCAGGGGAAGGACACAAGGAAAAGACGCGAGGACTGCATCAAATGAAATTATATATTCTCGTCGCTTTAGCATCACTTTAAAGCGTCGTCAATTAATGACTCTACACCGATGGATTTAGCTTGCATGTCGGGATTCTTGAACATTAGAGATCATTATTTTGTAATAGTTTCAACCATATTTTTCTGTATTTTTTAAATTACCAGTTATTAGTAACTATGAATTATTCCCAGTAATTAACTGCTTTGTATTTGTTGTATAGTATTATAGTTTGTTTAATTTTCTTTCATTGTCTTGTGGTTTGATATAATTCTGCAACTGTCCTACTACAGTTGTTGCCATTTGACATACATTTGTGGGACGGAGGAGCGAGTAAACGAGGAGGGATATTGAGAAACACCCTTAGACTTTTCTGTCAGTGTAAGTCAGGTATACTTAAGTGCAGTTTTAAGTATATTTCCGAGAAGTACATACAAAGTAGGCTGAAAGTATTCTTTCTTAAACTAATGGCACACTTGTAAAAACTTGGGTCCTGCAAGCCTGTACTAAGAGCTGTTAAAACAGGCTGTCATTTTCTCCGCTAAGAAACATGTGCAGCTTTATTTTACCAAAGTAAAAAGATGAGGTCCAATGTCAACAGAACCATTTGGACTTAGCACCATGTGCAGAGGGTGTTGTCATTTATAAATGTGAAGCGCAGCGCAAAACTCAACACCCACACCCTCGTTTTCTCTGAGGAGCTTGCTTAGTAGCTCTAAATGTCATATCCCCACTGTGAGTCACATTTGGCTTCAACTAATCCTCTTAAAGAGACGTTTCACCAAATCAATAGAGACATTTCACCAAATCACCAATAAATGACTCCCTAACTTCCTGCTCTATGTATCTGCAGGTAAGATGGAGTTGATCAGATATTTGCTGAGTGATGGCAAGAATTTGTGCTAGAATGATTTTTATTGAAAGAACATTCACAGTGATACTCAACACATCTGAATACTTAACAAAGCAATCAGCTTTCAAGAGAGAAGCTTAAAGTAGACCTGGGCCTAAAGGATTCAACAGAGAAACAGGGCAGAAACAATAGAGTCTAGACTATCAGGAAAATTGTACAATTGCTTTACAAGAGCACAGCCATACATAGTACAGTGATTAACACCATGAGGGAGGCGACACCCTCAGCGAGTATGATGACATCACAGCATGAGGTTAAAACCATCACCATTTTACCACAATGGATGAAGACACTTGGGACGCATGCCGATACCTAATGGAAAAACACATCCAGATGCTCAAAAATTAAACAGTAAATGATATTCAGTGATGATCTGGATAACTGAGTGTTCACAGGCCTTATTAAAAAAACACTGTGACAGTATGGAATGGCAATGACACTATACTTTACAGTTTTTCCCATTAATTACCAAGACACTGGCAGCCTGTCAGTCTTTTCCAGGAGTGTCCAATCCTTCTCCTGTAGGGTTTGATCACTCTTCAATCACTGCTGAGTTCAGCGCCAACCCCATTCAAACACACCTGAAGCAGTTAATCAAGCTCTTACTAGGCATACTAGAAGTTTCCAGGCAGTTGTGTTGAGGCAAGTTGGAGTTTGGCCTTGTCCACACTAATATGTTTTCATTTGAAAACGCATCTTTTTCTCTCCGTTTTGGCCTTGGTCCACAATTAGACAGCTATTTGTCCTGTGAAAGTGTGTTCCCACGTGGATACATTTGAAAATGCATTGTAGTGTGAACTGTGAAAACGGAGGCATTTGAAAGCAATGATGTGCGTTTAGTCAAGTGATGCATATTGAACTGATAGATATGTATGTTTATGCCACTATTGAGAGCAGTTGCATATTAGACCAAACGTAGGCTATAACGGTGATTATAAATGGTGAAGTCTGACCTGGACGCATCAGTGAATGGTGAATTGTTTTCCTAAATAAAATGATCCTGCCAGAAGTATTGCGTGAATGCTCTATTATGTCTGTTCCATCTGTATCATCTCAGTGAGCTTTTATGAGGTTTTAGACACATGTGCAGTAAGGTGAATTTAGCATTTTCTGATGTTTCAGTGTATATAAGAAACTTTTGAAAAATGCTCGTATGGATGGAGAACGTTCTGAAAATGGCGTTTTCAAATGTATCCATATTAATGTAGACCTAGCCTTAAATTCTGCAGGACAGTGACCCTTCAGGCCTGAGTTTGCCCCTGGTCTAATCTGTCCCGCCACAGTTTCATAATGCACCAAAACTATTTTTACATTTCTCATAACATATTAAGACGTGTTTGTAAACCTATTTTTACAGAAATTGCAGTTTTCCACCAAAATAAAAGCTTGAGGAAGCAACTCTTGCAAGTTAAGAAATTAAGAACAAAGTATTGTAATATACTGTAGTGTAATGTATTATGAAATATTCAAATAAAAATTTTACACTGCAATTGTATTATAATATATTACAATTATTAATAATACCAATAAAGACTGAGACACTATACCATGACTTAAAAGAGGTTTGAGTTTTCCTCCACACCAAACTCGCTCATCCATGTCTTTATGGACCTTGCTTTGTGCACTGGTGGGCAGTCATGTTGGAACAGGAAGGGGCCATCCCCAAAGTTTTCCCACAAAGTTGGGAGCATGAAATTGTCCAAAATGTCTTGCATATCAAGCATTAAGAGTTCCTTTCACTGGAACTAAGGGGCCAAGCCCAACCCCTGAAAAACAACCCCACCCCACCAAACATTACACTTGGCTCAATGCAGTCAGGCAAGTAATGTTCTCCTGGCAACCGCCAAACCCAGACTCGTCCATTGGATTGCCAGACAGAGAAGCATGATCAGTCACAGAGAACACATCTCCACTGCTCTAGAGTCCAGTGGTGGCGTGCTTTACACCACTGAATCCGACACTTTGCATTGCACTTGGTGATGTAAGGCTTGGGTGAACTGCTCGGCCATAGAAACCCATTCCATTAAGCTCTCTACGCACTGTTCTTGAGCTCATCTGAAGGTCACACAAAGTTCAAAGTCTGTAGCTACTGACTCTGCAGAAACTTGATGACTTCTGCACACTGTGCACCTCAGCATGTACTGACCCCGCTCTGTGATTGTACATGGCCTACCACTTTGTGGCTGAGTTGCTGTTGTTCCCAATTGCTTCCACTTTGTTATAATACCACTAACAGTTGACCGTGGAATATTTAGTAGTGAGGACATTTCACAAATGGACTTATTTCACAGGTTGCATACTATCACTGTACCACTCTTGAATTCACTTGAGCTCCTGAGAGCGACCCATTCTTTCATAAATGTTTGTAGAAGCGTCCGCATGCCTAGTGCTTGATTTTATACACATGTGGCCATGGAAGTGATTGGAACACCTGAATTCAGTGATTTGGAGGGGTGTCCCAATACATTTGGCAATATAGTGCATCTCAAAAGAACAATATTACTGCCTAGAATATATGGTATTCCTATGGAATCATGTCCAAAAAACGTATATTATGTAGCTCAAAATGCTTAATGTTGTTAGAGTTGCAATTATGTGTTTGATAAATTATATTTGTTTAGGTTTGTGCTTTTTGGTGCAGTGGTAGTTAAAATGATGATAAAGGCACATTTGCAGAACATTACACCGGACAAACAGATGTGAGCCGTAAAGCAAACACAGACAGATATGTTGCCGGATAGGGATGTTGTTGTCTGGCAAACCCATCAGAAGATTCCAGTATCTTGAGCCAGCTTTAAAATATGTTGCTTATATAATGGGGCACAGGAGGTAGAAGGAGTCTGAGCTAACTTTTTAACAGGCTTTACAAACATTCTGTTGAAAGCTATTGTAATCTTTTATTTAAGGAAGCATTCGCTTTACCCACCAAGCAGCAAGTCAACCCCCCTGGGGTACCGAACGGAACCAGTAAATGCATACATAATTGCAATTATATGAGTGTAGACAAACAAAAAAATGCTTGCCATGTAGAGACCTGTATGGAAAGAAACAAAGGCAGATTAAATACAGGTTAAGGTGGAGTTGGGGTTGGAGGAGGGAGTTTTTCAAGCAGCGATGCGATAGAAGAGATGCTGAAGAATGAGAATTTAAATTGCCGCGGTGTCGAAACTGGATGGCTACACGTCAGGAACAGCTGGCTATCAGCTGATGCAAGCTTGACTGATGTGGCCTGCCTGAACTGACGCGATGCTTGATTTTGATATGCCTGTATATGCACACGGGGGCATATACAGGCATAAAAGAATGTATGTAAAAGTTGCACAACTGTTTAGTGAAACACTGGCTATATGCTTTATGATGTGTATTATAATTGTAGGATAAGGGTTTGTTTTAGGGTTAGTTGCATGTAATTATACATAATTTACTGTTATTAGTACAGTAAGTCAAGTCAAGTCAACTTTATTTATATAGCGCTTTTAACAATGCAGATTGTTTCAAAGCAGCTTCACAGTGTTAAACAGAAAAATAATGCAACAGAATATATTTTGATTATCACACAGTAACAATGTGGGCTTTAGATCAGTAATTAGATAAGTAATTTGGTCTATATGGTTAATTTAGTTTAATAATTAGATTTATTTTGAAATATATTTGAAAAATAGTTTTTTCCCCAGTAAATACATGTGCAAAATACACTGTAAAATTATGTGACCATGAATGCTTTAAAAGTATTTTTAATTGTTAGTTAATTTTACCTAATGCTGTAACTATAACAAATGAAACCTCAATGTACCCAGTACATTTAGCCACTTACCAAATAATGCATAGTCAGCACTCTAGTGCAGGGGTTTTCAAACTGGGGCATAAGAGATTCAAAGGGGGTCCGTGGAAAAGTCTAGAAAAAACTATATATATATATATATATATATATATATAATTAAAATAAATGAGTAAAGCAATAAATTATATCTAAATAAATAAATGTGATTTAAAATATATATTAGTTAGTTATTATAGTTACTTATATTAATCTATTAAATAAATTAAATTAGAATAAAATAAATAAAATAAAAATTATTCATATAAATAAATAAAGATTTGATTAAAATAAAATAAATAAGCAAGAAATAATAATACATTACTATATTGAGTAGAACAAAATATATAAACAAAATTTAGATTTATAATATAATATTTGTTTGTGTGTATAAATTGAGTGTTTAGAAATGACAGATGCATTATACATTTTACGATGGGGGTCGCTCACACAGGGATGATCATATTTTGGGGTCCATGGCATCTGAAAGATTGAAAACCCCTGCTCTAGTGGATGTGTGTCAGTTGATGGATATGTATTGGAACTTCTTGCAGTGGTGGGTCTTGACCCAGATTCTTGACATTTATCATGATGTGAGTTTGGTGGTTGTGTATTTTGGTTTACATAGCAACTGTGGTCATACATGTCTGTCGAGCTTTGAGTGGATGAAGACATCTTTCATTTTCAAAAAAGAAAACAAAAACTATGGAAAATTAACCAGTTTTAATGTAAGTTGATGCCAAATGCTTCTGTCTAACTAGGCAATGTGGTCAAGTTGATGCTACATACAAAATCATTGAACAACATGGATCTGTTGCTAATTAGAAGCAGAGGGT